>CM019713.1:35986053-36586053 GCA_009760885.1 Achatina immaculata
TTTATGTTTGATAAATGAGACAGAAGACATCATTTAATCAGGAAATATGACGAAGTTTCAGGCTGCACAGCCTTACTTGAAACCAGGGACAAATACCTACAAACTACAACACTTCACAGCCTTACTTGAAACTAGGGACAAATACCTACAAACTACAACACTTCACAGCCTTACTTGAAACCAGGGACAAATACTTACAAACTACAACACTTCACAGCCTTACTTGAAACCAGGAACAAATACTTACAAACTACAACACTTCACATCCTTACTTGAAACCAGGGACAAATACCTACAAACTACAACACTTCACAGCCTTACTTGAAACCAGGGACAAACACTTACAAACTACGACACTTCACCGCCTTACTTGAAACCAGGGACAAATACTTACAAACTACATCACCTAACAGCCTTACTTGAAACCAGGGACAAATACTTACAAACTACATCACTTCACAGCCTTACTTGAAACCAGGAACAAACACTTACAAACTACAACACTTCACAGCTTTCACAGAATGCTGAGAACAAAAAAAAAAAAAAGGGAGCCAAAATCTAAGACAAAACGTGGAAAGAAAGATACAGTGACACCTTTGCCATCACTTCTGAGACTAGCTCTGGGTCCATTCTGGGACTAGCTCTGGGCCCATTCTGAGACTAGCTCTGGACCCATTCTCTACTCACTTTTAGAAGAACAAAACTAGACAAGCGATAGGAATGCTGGGAGTTCAAGCTGTAGATCAAAGCGTGAGTCTGTCACGAGAAAGCTGGACACAGAAGCCTTCTTTGTGTTCACGATGTGACCATTTGTTCCCTTGTTTGTGTTCACTTTAGTATCCGCAAACTGACCGGACTTTTACCTGGCTGTTGAGAAATTTCTCTCGGATCGAGTTTCACTGAAGAGTGCATGAGACTTTCCGACTCGGTGAATTTTCTAGACTTCTAGTTATAAGTGCTAAGGGAGGTTTGGAGTCTGGTTTTGTTATAAACTTTGCTGCTTTTGTTTTGTTTGGTCGTTGTTCAGATATTTCTGAAGATTTCTATCTATCTAGCCAGTGCCACGTCGACAGGCATTGGCCATCGTGGTTTTCCACAGTTCTTTATTCGAGGTATTATTTATGAGCTGGACCGGCGTTCTTTCTCCGCGTCATTTCGCCAGTCCATCTATCATCTTCTCTTTGCCTGCCTCTTTCTGTTTTGCTGTCTATCATCCCTCTTGTAAAATGTATTATGAAGACCACTATAAATGGACTATAGTGGACATTATACAAGGTCCGACAATAAAGTAATAAGAGTGATTTTATTATGGCCAAGACAAAAATGCTATCTGTGAAGCAAAGCGTGGAATCCAAAGAGGCAAACTTCATCTACGATATGTCAACTTTTCATCGCCGCCCGATAAGCAGTCGACAAACAAGCCGCCATTTTGTTGACCTAGTTAGAGGTGCATTGTCACGTAATCAGCATGGAGCAAAATGCTGACATTAAATTCTATTTAAAACTCGGAAAAAGTGCCACTTAGACAGCTGAATTAATGCGACAAGTTTATGGGGATAATTGTTTATCTTGTGCACAGATATTCAGGTGGTATTCACAATTCAAAAGTGGTGTGGAAACGATTACAAATGCAACTAGACATTCATTCATTTACATGTCCCTTGCGGAACTTTGCCTCCCAAACAGCCCTCCTGTAGGCCTCTCGGTTGTGAGCATTATGGCCTGCTGCTGATGCATCCATTTGCAGATCATCAACGATGTCTTGCAGCCATCTTCGCCTTGGTCTTCCTCTCTTTGTTTTTCCCTTTATGTACCCTTCCAAGACGGTCTTCTCTAGATTATCACGACGTTTAATGTGTCCAAAATATTTAAGTTTTCTCTTTAATCCTCTTTACTAGCCAGCTTCTTCAATATTAAGTTCTTGTAGTATGGATATATTTGTTCTTTTTGTGTCCATGATATTTGAAGGACTCCTCTGTAGCATTTACATTCAAAGACATTTATGTGTTATCAGCTGTTTTGTTAAGTGTCCAGGTCTCACAGGCATAGGTTGCGATGGGAAAGATGCATGCCCTTAAAAATCTTATTTTTATAGTTCTGTCTGTTCCTCTCCACAGCTTCTCTAGTTGTTTTATTTTCTGAAGAGCGATAGATGTCCTCCTAGGCAACTAGACAAGGACGCCCAATTTCTGTTCATAATGAGGAACTCATTGCAAATGTCAGATAACAGATGCAAGAAGATCGTTGTTTGACTGTGATGATGATGGCAGATGAATTTGATGTTAACCGAGTTACCATTCGTAAAATTTTAGTGAAGATTTGGGCAAGAAAAAAGTTGCTTGCCGGTTTGTACCACATTCGTTGCCTGATGACCAAAAACATCAGCGTGTAGAATACGCAAAAGACATCAAACAAACGTGTTGCAGAACTAAACTTTTCTTAATTTTGATTGTTGCAGAGGGTGAAACATGGATTTTCCGCTATGATCCCACAACTAAACGCCAAAGTGCTCATGGAAGTCACCATCATCACCAAAAAGAAAAAAAAAATTCGCCCTCAAAAGTCGAAAGTGAAGAAAATGTTGGTGTGCTCCTACGATAGCAAAGGAGTTATTCACAAAGAATTTATCCCAGAGGGTCAGACTGTCACTGCCAAAGTTTATTTAAATATTTTGAAATCCTTATTGAAAAGGATTCTTCGAGTCCGACCCGAGTATTCAACACCTGGCAGTTTTTTTCCTTCTTCATGATAATGCATCGGCTCACCGGGCAGTAATTGTACAGGAATTGTTGCCCCCAAAACAAGTGTGTGTTCTCAACTATTCACCCTGTTCCCTAGATCTGTCTCCCTGCGATTATTTTCTATTCCCAGAATTAAAGTTACCATTGAAAGGACGCTTCTTTGACGATAATGATGACATTCAAAGGGCCGTAACATCGAGTTTAAGGGCCATACCAACAGAAGAACTGCAGAGGTCGTTCAAGTGTCTGTTAGATCGTGCCACACGCTGTAACAATGCACAAGGGGTTTACTCTAAATAAAATACGGGTTATATCTTCAACTGGTGTTATTTTATTTTTTACGTAATTAGTCTCATTACTTAATTGTCGGACCTTGTAGAACCAACCTTGACTTTGCAGATGACGTGGCACTTTTGGCACAGCACACAAAAATGCAGGAAAAGCTTCACACTCTAAGCAAGAATTAAACTAAACTGGGATCACATATTAAAAGAAAAAAAACCAAGAGATAATGAAAAGTAACAACGTATGCAATAACCCCATAGAAATTGAGGAAGTGCAAAATCGAAGAAGCAGATTATTTTACATATTTAGACGGCATAGTTGATACATCCGGGGGGGGGGGGGGGGAATTTAGCCCCAGGGGTTTTTTTTTGGGGGGGGGGGTGGGTGGGTGGGTGGGTGAGGAAAAGATGTTGAATCTATAATAACCAAGGCCGGGACTGCATTTATCAAACTTAACAAAATAAATGGCATCAAAGAACATCAAAACAGGAACCAAACTTGGGCTCTTTAATACAAATGTAAAGACCGTCCTACTAATCAGGGACATTGGTGATGATTAAGACAACACAAATGAGGATGCAAACATTTATGAGCTACTGCCTGAGAAGAATTCCACACATATCATCATTACATTGCATAGAATACTGCTCCTTCCTAGTTCAAGCAGAAAGTATGAAGTATTTGTATGTAACGACATTTTTAATGCTCGGTATGAAATGGTTACATTTAAGGAGAATCTATGGCTGCGCAATGACCTGGGGGTGGAGGTGGGTAAGGGGGTGTAATGTTAAAGATATCAGAGTTCCTTGTTCTGGGAGTTTTACACGCTGATGTCTCACACATTTTGAAAGTTAGTTATCTACTGTTTTCATGATTTGACTGGATCGGGTCGAAAAACTCGGACGAAAAAACCAGTTCTTTAACCTCTGACTAACTAACCTTCAGTTGTTAGTCATTTTAGTTTTAACTGTTTAACCAGTGCTCCATCATTTTCCCCCATCCCCACACTGCGGAAATACACTAATGACCACAATAATGGAGCCAAATCCCATTTTCTATTCCCATCAGCCCGGGGGTTCACTTCACGTTTCAACAGGACTTCCACATGAATGAATTTTATAGCTTAAAATTCTTCGGTAGAGCAAGGGAAACCACTTTCTAAAGCTCGTTAACCTGAGATGATTTGCTGACCTTGCGAGATACCGACCAACTTGTACATCAAAACTTCAAATCCGTGAAAGGGCAACCTTCACTCTGACGATGGTCCTATGATGGTGGCCTCTCTGAGGTCATAGTTAGTCATTCTCGATTCTTTCCTGAACAACGCACTGTGGGCACAGTTTGGGGGGTAATATCGGAGGTGCCTTGACACAGAGACATTTACACGATTCGCTGACTGAAAAATGCAACACCGGTCACGTTACTTTCAATTCACACTTCAGTGAGTAAAACACTAGTGAGGGTTGGCCATTGTTAAAAAAGAAAAAAAGGTTAACAATGAAGCACTCTCGAAAAATGTGGTTTACATTGTAGCACTCTTAACGGGACAAGAGCGTGCCGGGTGGCATTCTTAAGTCGTACGATAGCTGAAACTGAGTCATCAAAGATTTCGTTAAAGTGTCTTTTTCTTGACCAGATCATAAAAGTAAAAGCAGCAACAAAAATCTAACAGTACAAATTCCACGAGCGGCGTTCGCCATAAAGTTAGTTTTACTCTTGGCCTGGTGAACGTTTGTCAGAATCTATCTAGGATACCGTTTCCCAGAGTGGGCGATAACGCCCCCTCCCATGTGGGTGATGAAAAGGATCAGGTGTGGGGGGAGGGGTAAAAGAAAAAAAGGATCAGTAGGGGTCAGTGGAATAAGAAGGGCAGTGAGGTTGTGTTGAGGGAAAACAAGGCAGCAGATTCGGGGGGGGGGGGAGTAATACCTTCCTTCTAAGCACTTTTCAACCTGATGATGAGAAACGTGTCCCTACATGAAACTTGTCCATCACATTAAAAGTTGAGAAAATAATGCAGTAGGTGGGTACTCCTTCATATTGTTAAATAAACTGGTTCGCTAGCTCAAGTTTTTAGTTGTGTAATATACATCCTAGTTTAATAGGTCCTTGTACGAGGGGTGGGGCGGCTTTGAGGATGTTGGCTGGGAGAAAAGAGAGCTGCAGCCCTAACAAGCTTGGGAAACACTGATCAAGAATATACAACAGACCGAACAAGCTTGGGAAACACTTATCAAGAATATACAACAGACCGAACAAGCTTGGGAAACGCTGATCAAGAATATACAGCAGACCGAACAAGCTTGGGAAACGCTGATCAAGATTATACAACAGACCGAACAAGCTTGGGAAACACTGATCAAGATTATACAACAGACGCGATGCTCCAGCGTGACTCTTAAAAGCGACACAGAAATAACTTCATTCGTCCCAGATGCGTGCACATGTGCTGGTTAATCCACGCCATCTCTGTCATATAACACCAAAGCAACATTTCTTCAGATTGAATTTGTGTGCCAATAAACAAGAATCAATTGCTCAGTTTTCTCGGGGCTATTTTGAAATTCTTGCTGTAGTTCGCGCCACAAATCACAGAAAAACTAGGTCAACCTGACTGGGCGTTTGCCGTCATTTTAATAATTACTTGCAGGCCGAATCAGAACATTTGGAACTGCTGATACATATCTTATCTTACATCCTTCCCATGCTGTTAAAAGCCACATAGGACTGACAGTGTAGTTCGCCAAGTTTTCCTGTTTTCGGAGAGCTTTTCAACTTCATCAAAGGATTTTATTAAAATGGCTCTCTTAACAGTGTCCTCTTTAGAGTTTCACGTGGTCGACCTTTTTTTCTTCGGCCTGTTGTGTTCCACTTGATACCTTGTTTTGGGATTATGTTTGCTCGTCTGCCTTATCTTTGCGTGTTCTTGAATTCGTTCCACTTTATACCGAATATTTTCCTTTTTTCATTTGTTTTCAAAAGAGTCTAATTTGCTGTTTATTTCTTTAATTGTTTCTCAGCTTTCGCATGTATAAATAATGATGGATATTACATTTTAACTGAATAATCTTAGCTTGGTTTTTGCGCTTATAACTTTTGAATGGCATATATTCGGGAATTTTGAGAACATATGGCTAATCAGTCAGACTACCCGAGATACTGACAGTCAGGGCTGCCAGGAATTGCTAATTATTCAGTGAAGTTTTTAAACGCGGCTGTAAATCAACCAGGTCAGGATGCCAAACCTTTCTGAAGTATGTAACAGACTAGCTGCATATTGTCATCTTTTGACTTTACCTAAGAAATACTCTCCAGCCCAAACACAAGATGATCACTATACGGGAGGGAAATATATATATATATATATATATATATTGCAACGCAGCTTTTAGGATATTTCAAACGCCTCGGTTTTCTCAAATCTTTGTAATCCTCTGTTTTTAAAAACCCTTCCTGATAATAGTAAAGTATACGCACTGTTCCATGGGTGTTATACGAGTTTATTGTGACTTTTACACAAGTCTTTCACTTTAAAGACATATTTGATGCCATCCAGCAGCCTTTCACTTTATTTGATGTCATCCAGCAGCCTTTCACTTTATTTGATGTCATCCAGCAGCCTTTCACTTTATTTGATGTCATCCAGCAGCCTTTCACTTTATTTGATGTCATCCAGCAGCCTTTCACTTTATTTGATGTCATCCAGCAGCCTTTCACTTTATTTGATGTCATCCAGCAGCCTTTCACTTTATTTGATGTCATCCAGCAGCCTTTCACTTTATTTGATGTCATCCAGCAGCATTTCACTTTATTTGATGTCATCCAGCAGCCTTTCACTTTATTTGATGTCATCCAGCAGCCTTTCACTTTACTTGATGCCATCCAGCAGCCTTTCACTTTATTTGATGTCATCCAGCAGCCTTTCACTTTATTTGATGTCATCCAGCAGCCTTTCACTTTACTTGATGCCATCCAGCAGCCTTTCACTTTATTTGATGTCATCCAGCAGCCTTTCACTTTATTTGATGTCATCCAGCAGCCTTTCACTTTATTTGATACCAACCAGCAGCCTTTCACTTTATTTGATGTCATCCAGCAGCCTTTCACTTTATTTGATGTCATCCAGCAGCATTTCACTTTATTTGATGTCATCCAGCAGCCTTTCACTTTATTTGATACCAACCAGCAGCATTTCACTTTATTTGATGTCATCCAGCAGCCTTTCACTTTATTTGATACCAACCAGCAGCATTTCACTTTATTTGATGTCATCCAGCAGCCTTTCACTTTATTTGATGTCATCCAGCAGCCTTTCACTTTATTTGATGTCATCCAGCAGCCTTTCACTTTATTTGATGTCATCCAGCAGCATTTCACTTTATTTGATGTCATCCAGCAGCCTTTCACTTTATTTGATACCAACCAGCAGCATTTCACTTTATTTGATACCAACCAGCAGCATTTCACTTTATTTGATGTCATCCAGCAGCCTTTCACTTTATTTGATGTCATCCAGCAGCCTTTCACTTTATTTGATGTCATCCAGCAGCCTTTCACTTTATTTGATACCAACCAGCAGCCTTTCACTTTATTTGATGTCGTCCAGCAGATTTGATGTCATCCAGCAGTCCTTCCTTTCTTGTTTTTAAGGACACTTTTGATGTCGTCATCCTTCACCTTAAGCACGTGTTTTATGTCGGTCATCTTTCCTTAAATATTCTGTTTTTCCTGTCATCCATTTATTATCAGCTTTAAAGGCATTGCTTGATGTGATTTAATAATGTTTCGCATTAAGGACGTGCTTGATGTCATCCAGTCATCATTCACCCTGGATGTTCATTCATTCTAATTTCTGAAATATGATCGATTAAGATTAGCTTGTTGTGTTCTTACGAGACGGTCATATATTTTTTTATCTTCTAGACAGTATTTGTATACTGAAAATATAATGAGGAATGTTAGAGAAGATGTAGACAAAGAATATTATGATGCCATAACAATTGGAGGTTATGAAATACCAGAGATTAGATATGCTGATGACACAATGTTACTGTCCACAACACAAAGAGGAATGGAAAAACTAATTATGTCAGTCCGTAAGAACAGCGAAGAGCAGAACCTCTATCTTAATGCAAAGAAAACTAAATTGATGACAACTGACAAAACAAACAAGGCAGCTGAAATATATATCAATGACGAAAAATTGGAAGAAGTGGAGAGTTTTGAATATCTTGGATCACTACTAACTAATAATGGAGATACAATGAGGGAAATTAAAAGGAGGGCATCTATCGTTCTTCAGAAAGTAAAATAAATAAAGAATTGTGGAGAGGAGCAGACAGAACTACAAAAATAAGATTTTTAAGGGCATGCATCTTTCCCATCGCAACATATGCCTGTGAGACCTGGACACTTAACAAAACAGCTGAGAAACA
Source organism: Achatina immaculata (assembly GCA_009760885.1). Lineage (NCBI taxonomy): Eukaryota > Metazoa > Mollusca > Gastropoda > Stylommatophora > Achatinidae > Lissachatina > Lissachatina immaculata. Next base: position 35,994,515 of record CM019713.1, read on the forward strand.
CATAAATGCCTTTGAATGTAAATGCTACAAAAGAGTTCTCCAAATATCATGGACACAAAAAGAACAAATATATCTATTCTACAAGAGCTTAATATTGAAGAAGGCTGACTAGTAAAGAGGATTAAAGAGAGAAAACTTAAATATTTTGAACACATTAAACGTCATGATAATTTAGAGAAGACCGTATTGGAAGGATACATAATGGGAAAAAGAAAGAGAGGAAGACCAAAATGAAGATGGCTGCAAGACATCGTTGACGATCTGCAAATGGACGCAGCAGCAGCAGCAGGCCACCTTGCTCACAACCGAGAGGTCTACAGGAGTGCTGTTTGGGAGGCAAAGTTCCGCAAGGGACATGCAAATGAATGAATGAATGAGGCAGTATTTTATTAACTGTACAAAATTTCGTCCTTTATCATTTTATTCCATCTGTTAAAGTAACTTTTAAGAGGCCTTATTTGTAATTTTGGCTTGTTCTTACTGTAAATTTAGCATTTTATTGTAATTTTAGTAATAGTTTTTTTTTATTGTAACTTTTGCAGATAATATTTCAAAAGAAGCAGATTTTAGTACCTGTAGGAGTTTTTCTTGCCTTTTTTTTTTTTTTTGTTGCTTTTTAATGTAGATTTTTCTCAGTTTCTCACTTTTAAAAATAAGTATTGGTATGAGAGGTGCGCACTTCTGACCTTGATATCAAGTTGCATTGCTTCGAGGCTGGTCTCAGGTAACAACTGTTGTGTTGTGATTTTTGTGCATGATGTTGCGACAGCCTTACAAACACATGAGCATATTCACCATTCATTCATTCATTAGCATGTCCCTATACATAACAGTTCCTCCCTAACAGCTCTCTTGAAGACCTCTCTGTTGTAAGCAAGATGCCTGCTGTTTATGCATCCACTCGCAATTCATCAACAACGTCTTGCAGCCATCTTCGCCTTGGTCTTCCTCTCTTTCTTTTCCCCATTATGTACCCTTGTGTCTTCACCAGACTCTCATGACGTTCAGTATGTACAAAATACTTAAGTTTTATCTCTTTAATCTTCTTTACTAACCAACCTTCTTCAGTATTCGGATATATTTGCGCTTTTTTGTGTGTCCATGATATTTGAATGACCCTTCTACAGCATTTACATCAAAGGCACTTATGTGTTTCTCAGTTTGTTTTGTTAAGTGTCCAGGTCTCACAGGCATATGTTGAGATGGGAAAAACGTATGTCCCCAAAAAAATAGAATATTTTATTGCATCAGCGAAGGAAAAATATGGAACTCAAGTTCTTAAGTGTGGCAGAACTGGATTCTTTTTCCCAGAACATCTCAAGACACAATAGTTTACAGACCTTTTTTTTCCTATCCCACTCTCTTCGTTCTGTTCACACTCAACACTTATCTCAAATCAAATCCTTTAACCAGCTGCCGATCCGAGCCCCGCCTGCCTTCCTTACTAATCATCTTACAAGGTGAAAGTAAATCTGTTTTCAAAGAGAGCCTCTTCGGACAACATTGTCTTACTGCTGTTTTACGTATACATGGGCTTTTCTGTGTTGGCCTTCCCAGTCAGCGGCAGTTGTTCATTGATAACATACCTTTAACTGACGCTGCGGTGCAGATCGCGAAACATATACACAGAGTCATGCGACGTCATAGGACGGTTTTAATATCAGAACAGACATAAAACAGAAAGCTTCTCAGCTAGCTCCACCATCGTTGAACGCACTTTAATCCCTGCCCTGTTGGTCAAGCTGTAGTAAGAGAAAAACTTGTTCCAGGGAGCACCTCGAAGAAGTGGGATGGCTATAGTTTGTTGGCTCTGATAGTGATACTGTTATTCTAGTACAGGCTCCTTTGTTTCCTTCAGGCAATGTTGAAGATAGGAAATACAAGATGTATAAAAGGAAGGCACTTATGGTTATCTCGTCACTATAGTATTATATTGTGATAGTGTGAGATAGATGAGCATTTTAATGGTATCTTGCCAGTACATTGTTAAACAGTGACTGTGTGCGATAGAATAGCACTATTATGGTAGTCCAGCGTGACTCTTAAAAGCGACACAGAAATAACTTCATTCGTCCCAGATGCGTGCACATGTGCTGGTTAATCCACGCCATCTCTGTCATATAACACCAAAGCAACATTTCTTCAGATTGAATTTGTGTGCCAATAAACAAGAATCAATTGCTCAGTTTTCTCGGGGCTATTTTGAAATTCTTGCTGTAGTTCGCGCCACAAATCACAGAAAAACTAGGTCAACCTGACTGGGCGTTTGCCGTCATTTTAATAATTACTTGCAGGCCGAATCAGAACATTTGGAACTGCTGATACATATCTTATCTTACATCCTTCCCATGCTGTTAAAAGCCACATAGGACTGACAGTGTAGTTCGCCAAGTTTTCCTGTTTTCGGAGAGCTTTTCAACTTCATCAAAGGATTTTATTAAAATGGGCTCTCTTAACAGTGTCCTCTTTAGAGTTTCACGTGGTCGACCTTTTTTTCTTCGGCCTGTTGTGTTCCACTTGATACCTTGTTTTGGGATTATGTTTGCTCGTCTGCCTTATCTTTGCGTTGTTCTTGAATTCGTTCCACTTTATACCGAATATTTTCCTTTTTTCATTTGTTTTCAAAAGAGTCTAATTTGCTGTTTATTTCTTTAATTGTTTCCCAGCTTTCGCATGTATAAATAATGATGGATATTACATTTTAACTGAATAATCTTAGCTTGGTTTTTGCGCTTATAACTTTTGAATGGCATATATTCGGGAATTTTGAGAACATATGGCTAATCAGTCAGACTACCCGAGATACTGACAGTCAGGGCTGCCAGGAATTGCTAATTATTCAGTGAAGTTTTTAAACGCGGCTGTGAATCAACCAGGTCAGGATGTCAAACCTTTCTGAAGTATGTAACAGACTAGCTGCATATTGTCATCTTTTGACTTTACCTAAGAAATACTCTCCAGCCCAAACACAAGATGATCACTATACGGGAGGGAAAATATATATATATATATATATATATATATATATATATATATATATATATATAATATATATATATATATATATATGTATATATATTGCAACGCAGCTTTTAGGATATTTCAAACGCCTCGGTTTTCTCAAATCTTTGTAATCCTCTGCTTTTAAAACCTTTTAGTACCTTTAGGAGTTTTTCTTGCCTTTTTTTTTTTTTTTGGTTGCTTTTTAATGTAGATTTTTCTCAGTTTCTCACTTTTAAAAATAAATGTTGGTATGAGAGGTGCGCACTTCTGACCTTGATATCAAGTTGCATTGCTTCGAGGCTGGTCTCAGGTAACAGCTGTTGTGTTGTGATTTTTGTGCATGACGTTGCGACAGCCTTACAAACACATGAGCATATTCACCATTCATTCATTCATTAGCATGTCCCCATACATAACAGTTCCTCCCTAACAGCTCTCTTGAAGACCTCTCTGTTGTAAGCAAGATGCCTGCTGTTTATGCATCCACTCGCAATTCATCAACAACGTCTTGCAGCCATCTTCGCCTTGGTCTTCCTCTCTTTCTTTTCCCCATTATGTACCCTTGTGTCTTCACCAGACTCTCATGACGTTCAGTATGTACAAAATACTTAAGTTTTATCTCTTTAATCTTCTTTACTAACCAACCTTCTTCAGTATTCGGATATATTTGCTCTTTTTTGTGTGTCCATGATATTTGAATGACCCTTCTACAGCATTTACATCAAAGGCACTTATGTGTTTCTCAGTTTGTTTTGTTAAGTGTCCAGGTCTCACAGATGGGAAAAACGTATGTCACCAAAAAAAAAATAGAATATTTTATTGCATCAGCGAAGGAAAAATATGGAACTCAAAGTGTGGCAGAACTGGATTCTTTTTCCCAGAACATCTCAAGACACAATAGTTTACAGACCTTTTTTTTTCTATCCCACTCTCTTCATTCTGTTCACACTCAACACTTATCTCAAATCAAATCCTTTAACCAGCTGCCGATCCGAGCCCCGCCTGCCTTCCTTATTAATCATCTTACAAGGTGAAAGTAAATCTGTTTTCAAAGAGAGCCTCTTCGGACAACATTGTCTTAGTGCTGTTTTACGTATACATGGGCTTTTCTGTGTTGGCTCACAGTCAGCGGCAGTTGTTCCATGATAATATACCTTTAATTGACGCTGCGGTGTAGATCGCGAAACATATACACAGAGTCATGCGACGTCATATGACGGTTTTAATATCAGAACAGACATAAAACAGAAAGCTTCTCAGCTAGCTCCACCATCGTTGAACGCACTTTAATCCCTGCCCTATTGGTCAAGCTGTAGTAAGAGAAAAACTTGTTCCAGGGAGCACCTCGAAGAAGTGGGATGGCTATAGTTTGTTGGCTCTGATAGTGATACTGTTATTCTAGTACAGGCTCCTTTGTTTCCTTCAGGCAATGTTGAGATAGGAAATACAAGATGTATAAAAGGAAGGCACTTATGGTTATCTCGTCACTATAGTATTATATTGTGATAGTGTGAGATAGATGAGCATTTTAATGGTATCTTGCCAGTACATTGTTAAACAGTGACTGTGTGCGATAGAATAGCACTATTATGGTAGTCTGCCATTAAGAATTTATACTCTGTGTGGAATATAAAAAGCGCTGTTATGGTAATTTCCAGGGACAATATCGTACTGTGTTTGTTTAGGAAGCATAGTACTATACTTCGACTGTTTATGTCGCAAAGGATTGTACTGTGACAGTGTATGCAGCACAGTATTGTACTATGACTGTTTAGATCGCACAGTATTGCACTGTGACAGTTCATATCGCAGAGTATTTTACCGTGGCTGCTTAAGACGCTTCTGAAATATCAGTATCTCCGACGTCAGCATACAGAAAAAAAAAATTAATTAAAAAAAAACCTATATGTATATAATAGAGACAAACGTATCATAACACACAGTGTCATATGAAGTTTAAAACAGACAACAAAGACATACATACATAGTATTTCAGTCACACAACAGAGATATACGAGTTTCTCATGTGAAGCCCGTAACTAAAGATTAGCTCCGACTATTCCCAATTCGCTATTAAGTTCATTCTGAATACGTTGAGCTCATATTTCAGGCAAACACATTCAAAAGGCTCTGGGACGATATGACATAATAATTATGCATGAAGCACAATACAGCAGAACACTTCTGACATTGCGAGCGAAAGAGAGAGATTTAAACAATCTATTGACACATGGAAGAAAGAAATCCGATTTATAATTTCTACATTTTCTGAGGAGTGCTCGACAAGCGACACCATCTAAACTATAAATATATCTTCTTTCTTTTCTTTTTGAAAATAAATCTAGACTATTTGTAGGAGCCTCATATGTCTGTTTGTAGGAGCCTCATATGTCTGTTTGTAGGAGCCTCATATGTCTGTTTGTAGGAGCCTCATATGTCTGTTTGTAGGAGCCTCATATGTCTGAGACACGAAGTGGTTATACATGAATCAAGTAAATGAAAGACAAAGCAAAGTGAATGCAAAAGAAAACAAAGCTCAGTATTATGGAAGAGAAGATCATAAAGACAAGGGAATGTAGCCGTATAACCTTCCCATAATCCCTAGAACAAAGAAGTATATTGACCTGGGAAACAGTAAATGATAGAGACACCTTTGCGCAAAACAGTAAACGATAGAGACACCTTTGCTCCAATCAGTAAATAACAGAAACATATTTGCTCCAGACAGTAAATGACAGACCTACTTTTGCTCCATAACTTCATAAACTGCCTGTTATTCTTTCATAAGAACGAAAGAACAAAGAAAACGCATTATTCATTTAGACAAAATCACTCTCTCGCTCTCTCTCTCTCTCTCGAGCGCTCTCTCGCTCTTTCGCTCTCTCCCAGAGAGGTTAAAAATTTGGCAGGCAGGCCTGTCTAAAAGAGTCTGCCCTTCACCACACAGCTGTCTCTAAGTCACAGCCATTCAGCATTAGTTACTGAACATAATGAACACGAAGAAGCAAATAAATAAATAATAAACCGTCTCTTGTCCATACACTCCACACTCTGATTTATGTAACTACATGAAATAAACTTAATTACATTCTCATATTCATTCTAAACAAACACATTTCTAGAACAGCAGTATAAGAAACGCAGCAATCAGGTCACATTTAAATTAGACTTTGACCTATATGCAAGTACATGGAGATACATACACGCAGATACATACGACTATATACGAACACATGCACACATGTACATATATATACACATACGTTCATATGTATACATATAAACAGTGCACATACACAATATGATATACGAAGGTCATATCTAAAGTCGCGAGTAAAACAGTTTTTAAAAATCACAATTTATAGATTGAGAAAATGTACTCTTCAAAACAAGAAATGCAACACTACTGTAGTCGTAATGGACACCAAATTTCAAACTTGTATCAAAATTTTATTTTACGGAATTAATGTTTCAATCTTCGCATGAAGAAACTTTAACAATGAAATGATGTTCATTAAATTTGGTTTGAACTTTTATTCTTTGCGACTGAGGCCTCCGTTTCAGTAAGGTGTATGACCTCCTCTGGCCTGTATCAGAGAACGACATCTCCTTGACATGCATCCGATTAGCAGTTGGATCTGTTGTTGTGGGATGGCCGCCCACTCTTCCCGCAGTGCAAAAGACAATTGTCGGAGATTGGCTGGCGCCACGTCTCGCTGGTGGACTTGTCTGTTGAGTTCGTCCCATAAGTGTTCTATTGGGTTCATGTCTAATGACATGGATGGCCACGGAATTATCTGGACATTGTTGTGAACGAGGAACTTGGTGGTGAGTTGTGTCACATAAGGTCGAGCGTTATCCTGCTGAAAAATCAATCCTGGTGCAGGCAGAAGTGAAAAGGACGTAAGGATGAAGAATTTCAGTGACGTATCGTTGGGCATTCAGGCGTCCTTCAATTTGCACCAGGTCACTTCTTCCCATGAAGTTGATCGTCCCCCACACCAGTACACTCCACCACCAGGTGGAGGAGCATCGTCCACGCAGTTCTGGGCGTAGCGCTCATGGAGTCTGCGGTAAACTCTTCTCCGTCTATTGTGTCGCTTCAGCAGAAGGAACGATTCATCACTAAACCAAACCCTTCTACAGTCATTCGCAACGGTCAATTGATGATGCTGCAGTAGGCTCTGGCGATGCCGGTCCGTAAGAACAGGACATCTGTAGGGTCTTCTAGCCAAAAGACCAGCGTCGTGCAACCGGTTCCTGGTTTGCTTATTGAATTTTCAAATGAATTGATCGAGGAGCATCAATCTTTTATAGGCATTCAATAACATGGTAAGTGAGTTTTCTGTTCAGTAAGTTTCACGGGATTCTCGTGAACCTGTCATGAGTTATTCACAAAAATGCTGTTTTGACTAGTGTCGCTTTTCTGTGTTCATGAATCATCTGCTGAGTACAGTTCAGATCAGCACGTTAAGTTGATGTCCAAATGAGCGTTTTAAGAAATCTGTCTTTGTCTGATCAGCAAACTTCAGTTTAAATTGCAACATCGTATTTGTTGCGTTTCTTCTTTTGAACAGTATATAAATGTATCACCTTAACTGTATCCTTTGCACTTCATGTAAAGGTCACATGACGCATGCGGAGCAGAAACAAAGTGGCGGGTGTTGAAGTTTCGTTTCGTCAACATGTTGTTATTGAGTTCCTCGTTAAAGAGGAAATCCCCCCTGCTGAAATTCACCAAAAACTTCAACATGCTTACGAAGATGTGTGTATGGGTGCTAGCAGTATTAGGAGGTGGGTGAAACATTTCAAAGGTGCAAACAGGAGCATCCAAGATGTGCCTCGCAGTGGTCGCCTTCGACTGCCTCCACTGAACGCAACGTGGAAAGGGTTGACGACATCATTAAACAAGACAGACGTGTCATAGTATATGAAATCGCTGTAAATCTTGGAATAGGACAACATGCAGTACATGAAATTATTGAAACCCTAGGCTATAGAAAAGTTTGTGCCCGCTGGGTCCCACGTTTGTTGACTGAAGATCACAAAGCTGTGAGAAAAACTCTGCCCACAGGACAACTGAGGAAATTCAGAAAATAGGTTGGGAAATTCTTCCACACCCTGGCTATAGCCCCGACCTGGCACCCAGTGATTACCATCTTTTCAGTTTTGTGAAAGAACAAATGCGAGGCCATCACTGCGACACAGGAGAGAACGTTCAGAAATCAGTGCGTCTGTGTCTTCGGTCAGCTGGAACGGAATTCTACCGGGAGGGTATTTTTAAACTTGCAGAGCAAGTGAAAAGTGAAGAAAATGATGCAGGTTAGGGTGATACATTTATATTTTCTCTATCTATAAATCCTGATTTAAAAAATTGTACACGACTTTCGGTATGACCCCCGTATGTATATATATATATATATATATATATATATATATATATATATATAGGTATATGCATATAAACATAAATACATACACATGCTTATATGGACATATACACTTACACATATACATACTTACACATATTCATACATGTATAAAAGTACACACAAACACTTATGCATATTAGGAAGGCATATAGTCCATTTCAAACAGATGTTGACAAAGTTTGAAATTATGAGAATGAATATTACTTGTAAGTTTTACATGAGTTGGTAGGGTATTCAAAAGGTGGGCAGCTGAGTAAGAAGAAGCTTTTTTTTTTAACATGTCAAGCCTTGGTTTTGGAATACAGTTGCTTAAGCGTTGGCTGTATTTTGAGATGGATTTGAACAATGACCACGGGTATGGTGAAGCATTGTGCGGCAGGATGTTATGAGTTAACTTGGCTTTGTTGAGTAGAAATCTCTTCTTGAGTGGTAGAATGTCAAGATGTGTGTCCTTATTTGTAATATGGGCAGCATGTTTGTCGTCTATAAGCTTTACTGCTTGCTTTTGAAGTGCTGTTCATATTTGACATGGAACAACCATCCCAGATTGTGGATCAGTAATCCGTTTGTGTTTGTACTTGTGATATGCAGTGTATTTTCCTAATGTCTGTGTCAAGAACGTATTTAATTTTTGCCAAGTGGTAAACAAAATTATGCAATAAGTTTTGCCCACATGGCAAGTCCAGTTCAGGTAATGGTCAATAATGAGACATAAGAGTTTATGCTCACTAACATTCTCTATCTTTGAAATTCCAGCACAGAGCTGTAATGTTGCTATTGGTGAAGTTTTCAATTTCTGTCTTGTAGTGAGCGTGGATTTTGCTTTGCTGGTGTTTATGAGCATTCTATTGTTGTTGCTACAAGTTAATTAGATTGTTTATTTCAAACTTAATTGTTGACTCAAGGTTAATATAGTCATTGTCGCTAGTATAAACTGTGCAGTCATCAGCAAAAGATCACAAGAGGATATTTTTTATATGAAGTGGAAAATCATTGATGTAGATGGTTAAAAAATCAGAGGACCTTGTGGAACACGATTATCAACTACAGATAAATTTGATTCAGCGTTTTTTAGACAAACTACATGTTGGAAAGAAATGTTGTAATAAATTTTGTTAAACTCAAGTTATAGTCTGTAAGTGTCAGACTTTCTAACTAGGATTTCATGAGCAGTCATGTCAAGTGCTTTTTTTTTTAACCAGCAAAGACATCACTGCATAATTTATCATCCTTTATATTAGATAACCAACATTCTGTCATTTTTGTCGGAGATGTGTGGCAGGAATGTTTCGGCCTAAAACCTGACTGACAGTCAACAATCAAATCGTTTTCTTGCAGGTGATGTAAGGCTCTTTTTTGTAAATATTTTTCTGTGGGTTCTTATAAAGTCCATAGAATTGAAATTGGCCTGTAGCTTGACGGAGGAGGAGGAGGAGAGAGAATGAATGAATCTTTATTTTTTAAAGGGTAAAGAATTGGGTACGCAGGCCCGTCCTACATTCTGCCCTTCATCACTTCATCTTTAATTCTTCCCACACACTCCATTTAATACAAGTATACAAATTAGATTAGGAAAAAACATATCAAAAGACTGTAAAATTAGACTATTACAATTCAAAGTAAAAGAGAAGAAGTAATTAACCTAATAAAATAGCACTCACACACATACACGAGCAGACACAGACATATACATAATCAAAAATACATTGTCACTACAGATCTTCTAAGATATGTTTTTTTTTAACAAACATTAAAATAATTTATAACAGTATCTAACAAGTTACCTTTCGAACTATGTCATTTTAGTATTTGATGGCTGAGAAGAGCTGGAGAGACAAAAAATCTTGTCAAAAAATAAGAGAGAGACAATGTACTTTCATAGGACATGCAATGAGAAGAGGGGGCATTGAAAATATTATAACAAGAGGAAAAACAGAAGGAAGAAGATCAAGAGGAAGACCAAGAGAAATGATACTGAACAGTCTGACGGGATGGTGTGAGAGGAGATCACCAACTGAGCTGATGGCATGCATAAAGGATCGTGTACTCTGGAGAAGCATAAAAGCCAACGCCAATCGGCACGGTACCTGATGATGATGAGAGTCATGGTTTGAGAGAGGGCTGGTTATTCTTCATCTCTTCCATAACAAACAAGTCCTCCATATTTCACTCTCAATGTGTTTCTGCTATTGTTATCACCTTCTAGGACTTGAGCGATGAATTCTTGCTTACAGCTGGAACAAACAATGCTATCAGAACCTGTCTCCAAAATAGTCACATCTGGGACATGTGCTTCATTTTTTCCTTCAACTTTACACACCTGTTCTTGTTTTATCCGAGTTGTTTCCTCTGTTTCCATCATGTTTCCACAGTTTCTGAGCATGGTTTCTCTTGAGCTTAACTCACCTTTGACCTAAACCCAGGCTTTCCTTGCGACAGGAGAGAGAGAGAGAGGGGGGGGGGGCGGATGGGGGATGGGTACAAGCTGAGAAAAAGGAGCTGTGACGATCCGACCTGGACACTGACTAATTGTCCAGAAACTCTGTTTGAGCTGTTCTTGGACTATGGATGGAGCTGATGAGAAAAGAACAATACATCATCATCATCATCATCAGGTACCGTGCCGACTGGCGTTGGCTATTATGCTTCTCCAGAGTACCCGATCCTTCATGCAGGCCATCAGTTCAGTTGGTGATCTCCTCTCACACCAACCTGTCAGACTGCCCAGTATCATTTCTCTTGGTCTTCCTCTTTATCTTCTTCCTTCTATTTTTCCTTTTGTTATAATATTTTCAATGCCCCCTCTTCTCATTGCATGTCCTATGAAAGTACATTGTCTCTCTCTTATCTTTTTGACAAGTTTTTTTGTCTCTCCAGCTCTTCTCATACATTCTTCATTAGTTATTTTTGCTGTCCAGGGGATTCGCAACATTCTTCTAATAAACCACATTTCTGCTGCTTCCAATGATTTTTGTGCAGACTTGCCTATTGTCTATGATTCACTTCTATATAACAAGATAGGTTCAATATAGCATTTTAGGACTCGTTTTCTAACATTCATTGATAAAGATGTGTTAGCTAATATGTTTCTCATTCTCTGAAATGCAGTCTTTGCTTGGCCTATTCTGTTCCTAATTTCTGTTTTGCATTTCCCATCTGAAGTTATTACTGCTCCAAGGTATTTGAATTTCTGCACCTGCTTTAGAATGGTTCCGTTTAATTTAATACTGCATGCTGGTGGACTCTGTTTCTTAGATATAACCATAGTCTCTGTCTTTTTGATGTTCAAAGTAAGGCCTTTCTGTTCACTTTCTTTGGCCACTTTATCCAAGAGATTTTGCAGGTCTTGTTGGTTCTCAGCTATCAGTACTGTGTCGTCAGCATACCGAAGGTTGTTAATATTGTATCCTCCAATTTTTATGCCTGGTTCTGTGATGATTGTTCTTAGAATATTCTCGCTGTACAGAGAACAATACAGAACAAACATTTGGACACAAACAGAAGAACATAATATCATGGTCTACGATTTCTGCTTCTTGCTGTCAGATTACATTACGCACATAGTTTACACATGCCAGTGAACACAAGAGCGAAATGAATTCTTAAACGGAGATGGTTTCTACGAGGGATTCTGCACTAGGATAATGTTGTTCGGAATCACTGAACCTTGACGAGTGACTCGTTTGATTTGGCTAGATTTACTTTCACCTGGTCAGCTGATTAATGGGAAAGGCGGGCTGGACTTGGCGAGTGTTTGAGATGGATGTTGAGTGTGGACTGGAGAGGATGTGATTTGAAAAGAGTGGACTGGAAACTATTGTGTCTTGAGATGTTCTGGAGAAGAAAATCCATTTATGCCACTGTCAAGCTTAAAGGAGTTGATTCTTCCCTTGTCCTTCGTTTGTGCAACACTTTCAGTTGTACCTAGTTGTCTGAGTATTCCACGCGGGCGGAGAATAATTTGGGGAGAAGGAGCCAGGAATAAGAAAGCGCTGGTGGCATTTACGAAGAATTAGAAAAATATTTTAGCCAAACACCATAAGAAATAACATCTTGTTGGCAGAAATGCAGATGAAGCCACTGACAGCAATTATTGAGGAAAGACGATGGCGATGGTTGGGACATGTGCTCCGAATGACTGACAACTCTCTACCAAAAATAACACTAAGATGGACACCACAGGGGAACAGAAGTAAGGGCAGACCAAAAGAGACATGGAAAAGAACAATAGAGTGTTGAACAATAGAGTGCTCACCTGGACAAGAGCAGAAAAAAGGCAAAGGACAGGGATTTGTGGAAAACCCTTGCGGAAGCCCCATGTGCCCTGGGCACTTAAGGTTCAGAGAGAGAGAGAGAGAGAGAGAGAGAAAAAATAAGACAGTGATGGTTACTTAATGCTTCTGAAGGAACAGATGATCACAACAGGCAGTTTACTGAGCGAAACCGAGAGAAGAAATAGGCGTAGAACTAGAGGAACCTTTCAGAACTTGCTGAAAATCGACGGGAAGAAAGCACTGGAATGGAAGGGTCATAACTGAACGAGGTAGACACTTCTGTTCCTTCCTTGTTTGTCTCAGAGTGCAGCAAGAACTGATGATGATTCTTCGTCTTTTACTTCAGTCGGTCCCCCCCCCCCCTCTCTCTCACAATTATCGCATCCAAAATCCACTTTCTCTTAATTCTAAATTCTGCTTTGAAATCTCACTCTCTCTCTCTCTTCGTCTCATTGTTTCACGGTTTAGACGGGATTCTCGAACAATCACGCGAGATGTCAAATTGAAAAAGTGATCAGAATCTTCAGACAAATCCAAGCACTGATTCCTCCCTGGAGAGTCTATTCTCATGGGGGTAGCGGGTGTGGTCGTCGACTCACAAGCAACACTGGAGGGCGGCGGATTCTGAACGAGCAAATACGGAGAGTGTTTGCTGAGAACAAATGTGAAGTTTCACATGAGATTTTGACCTTTGTGCTCCTTCCCTTAGGGGAAGTCAGAAGGATTATGTATCGAATGAGGAGTGAGAACGCGAACAGCATAGAGAGGGAAAGGAGAGGGGAAAATTTGTGCTGAATGAAAATGTAAAACAGAGAAGAAAAGACGGAGAGAAACGAAGGAGGAAGAAAAGTTTTTTTTAAATATAAAATTTCAACAAGAAAAACATATTTGATTCAGTAAGGGAAAAAAATACGTTCAGAAACATTAACCGTATCTGACAAGAGAGACTGTATAGTGTTCGATGGCACACTGAGCTTAGAGGTGCTAATGTGAAGTAAAGGGATATATGCAACTGTTAATATTTAATAACAGTTATTTTAACAGCTTATTATAGCTTCTTAAAATCCATTCCTGACACACACCGCTGGACAAGCCACACCTTACAATTTACAGCTAAGTACTCTTTAAAAAAAATTTTTTTTTTCATGTGAATCTATACTTTATCTCCTCTCTCTATTTCTTCGTCCTGTATGTTTTTGTATGATTAAGGCTCACGCCGAAACGTCGCAACTTTGTAATCGTTAAGTAATAAAGCTGCTCCTACTTTTTACTATTTTATAGATTCTAGTATCACAGCTTTACTGCAGTGCTTCGTGTGTAGTTGTATACTTATACACTAATTATTGTGTGTTACTTATGTTAATAAGAACGTGAAAATTGTTTATTACTATGGACTTGGATATGTTACTTTTCGGGACAATAAACTTTTATACGCGAGTTTCTGTACAATAAACTTTTATATGCAAGTTTCTATACAATAAACTTTTATATGCGAGTTTCTGCACAATAAACTTTGTTTATTTTAACATCTTGATGCTGCTTTTTCTGTTTTACATTTCAGTAGGATAAAGTTGCATATATTAGTGTTAAATCTGACACAGTTTCACTAAAAGTGAAGTTGTGACAAATTTTTATCATCACAGGGTTAGCCAGCGGTTCCCAAACATTTTTAGGTCATGGGCCCCTAAAACCAATAATAAATCGCCGCCCCTTCTCCTCTTTAACATTCCCCTCCCCCAGCGTATGTCCACAGTCTTCGACCAGTTAGTACGTATGTAATTAAACATCACCATACATTTCTAGCATTATACACAATTTAGACCTACTCAAGAGGCTTCCACCCTTACGCCTGAGGGATCCCTGGGAGTCTACGGATCGTAGTTTAGGAATCCCTGGGATATGCTTTACCTAAAAAAAAAAAACCCAACAAAACGATAAAGATTCTAAAAATATGAAAAAAGGGAGGAATACAAAAGCCGATAAGGGGATCAAAAGAATTTCAAAGCAGAGACTGAGTCAGCAAACTTTGGTTGAGGATTATACTCTAAGACGGCTGAAGGTTGTTCAGTGTTCAGAGAGCTGTTGCCAAGGAGATACACAATACAGTTTTTGGTAGTTGGTAAGTACCTGCCACGAAACATTAATAAAACACGAAAAGAGGTTACGACTTCAGTGATCCGCTGGGACTGTTTGAAACCGGGACAGTTATACGTCCTTCATCCTGCATGGATTACCTTCCGAAGTGCCGATTTTCTCAATAAAACATTCTCTACTTTATACGGTTTTTTTTAATGTAAAATTAAACACATTTTACAAACATCACCGGGAAGCAAATGTTCGTTTGATTCTCCCGCCCCCCCCCCCCCACCACCCCCCAATCTTGTTTGCGGCGACAAAATACTCACATGCTCAACTAAAGTGGAAACTGACTGATTCGTCTCCATGGAAATTTAGCAGCTTCACTCTGCTGACCTGATTAACTCCCAGCCCATTTTGCGGGTTTTTTGTTTTTTTGTTTTTACCAGTTTTTTTGTTTTGTTTTGGACCCGTTACTGAAGCAAGGAACCCCAAAACTTTCGGTTTTTCTCTTCTTTATTCAGTATGTTACCCGGTAACTGCCGGTTAACGCGATCACTGGTTAAAACTAAACCGAATCTGACTTAACCAAATAGAAAATAAACAGATATAGAATCTGACGTAACCAAGTAGAAAATGACAGGTATAAAATCTGACTTAACCTAATAGAAAATGACAGGTATAATATCTGACTTAACCAAGTAGAAAATAACATATAGAATCGTGTCACGAAGACAACAAAGACAAATGATGATAATGATGAGTCAATTTTTTTTCCATGTCCCTTGCGGAACTTTGCCTCCCTAACAGCTCTCCTGTATGCCTCTCTGTTGTGAGCAAGATGGCCTGCTGCTGATGCATCCTTTTGCAGATCATCAACGATGTCTTGAAGCCATCTTCGCCTTGGTCTTCCTCTCTTTCTTTTTCCCATTACGTACCCTTCCAAGGCGGTCTTTTCTAAATTCTCATGACGTTTAATGATGACGATGATGAAATTACGAAAAATATCTTTCTTCTCTATGAAAACAAAAGTTGTGACTACAATACGAGCGTACATTTAATAATTGATGTTTTTTTAAAATCAGTTGTTCTGCTTAAAAAAGGAAGTAACGATCATTCCTGCTGTTAAGCTGAGACTGGTCTTCAGTTCTGCTGCTCTCACTGATAAGAGAATACACCACCAAAACGCTCACAGCATCGTCTATATGAGACTGGTCTTCAGTTCTGTTGCTCATACTGATAAGAGAATACACCACCAAAACGCACACATCATAGTCTATGTGCAAAGATGAACTGAAGGCACCAGGGCACAACATGCAGACATACCCTGTTTTACTGCATTTCAGAGACATTGTGCTTTTGTGTTTTTTTTTTTCAAATGTTTGTAATTTTCAGAATCCATCATTATCTGTCGGTGATTTTTGGCGGTAGCATCGCATCCAGCATTTGAATTGTCGCCATTTTGCTTGCCGCTTTTGCACACTTCGTGTCACATTCCATCAATTCCTGCCCGGGTTTCCATTTGTTCATCGTTATTATATTGGGGGGGGGGGGCCTAGTAAGAGCTGTAAAGTGGCACACATCTGAGAGTGCAATGAAAGCAAAAGTCAAGCGTAAAAGTCATCGTAAACGAGAAGCTAAAAGTTATTAGGATTAGGAAAACGTGTCGAATATCTACATGGACCGGAGACCAAAGCCATGCATGGACAGTCAGTTTGGATCTGTGAGTCAGTTACAATCTCTGTTGAAAAAAATGAATTCAAACATAGAAACCAACTCATCATTTTAATTCTAATAAGAAAAGAGAGGGGGGGGGGGGAACTAGGTCACCGGGCCCATTCAATATCTAGAGCCCTAGGAATACAACCCAGGCTCTCTCGTACCATTCCACCCTTTCATCATGGCAGCTTAAAGCTACGCCACAATAGCCAGACAGCTGGTCAAGTTGTTAACGCGAAGGAAAAGTTCTTGAAGGAAATTAAAAGTTTGTCTCTAGCTAGCACGACAGTGATAGGAAACTTTTTTTTTATAGCACTAAAGTATTTTTTAATTTATGAGTTTTTATGAGTATTTACCTGCCTTTTACCTATTTATACATTATAGTAGTGATTTTAGGCACTGGGTGGCGCCTGGTTGGCTGAGTGGTTAGGCACTCGGTCTGCTAAACCGGTGGTATCAAGTTCAAGTCCCAGCAGTGGGGATATTTCTTCTGACACCACCACAAGGCCCCGGGGTCTACCCAGCTTCTAAAAATGGGCACCAGATAAATCTGGGAAGGTAAATGCGGGCCAGGTGTGATCCTGACCACGTCACACTTTCATGTGCCCAAGGTCATGGAAACACGGGCCTAAAACCATATCTTCAGTAGGTCTTAATAGGACGGAAGCGGGGATTTGACCTTGTTTTATATACACTGGCTGGCTGTAACAGTCTGGAACCCAAGCTGAAATGTCTCCAAGTTAAGCCGGTATCTCCTTTGTCCTCGTAAATTCTGTCGCTCTGGCAGAAAGTTTTATTTCGCGTGTTGTCGGACTGTTCGGTGTTGCTTCTGTGTCATTGGCTAGTCGGTTGGTAATGTGATGTATTAAAGGTAATCACTGGCTAGTCGGTTGGTAATGTGATGTATTAAAGGTAATCACTGGCTAGTCGGTTGGTAATGTGATGTATTAAAGGTAATCACTGGCTAGTCGGTTGGTAATGTGATGTATTAAAGGTAATCACTGGCTAGTCGGTTGGTAATGTGATGTATTAAAGGTAATCACTGGCTAGTCGGTTGGTAATGTGATGTATTAAAGGTAATCACTGGCTAGTCGGTTGGTAATGTGATGTATTAAAGGTAATCACTGGCTAGTCGGTTGGTAATGTGATGTATTAAAGGTAATCACTGGCTAGTCGGTTGGTAATGTGATGTATTAAAGGTAATCACTGGCTAGTCGGTTGGTAATGTGATGTATTAAAGGTAATCACTGGCTAGTCGGTTGGTAATGTGATGTATCAAAGGTAATCACTGGCTAGTCGGTTGGTAATGTGGTGTATCAAAGGTAATCACTGGCTAGTCGGTTGGTAATGTGGTGTATTAAAGGTAATCACTGGCTAGTCGGTTGGTAATGTGGTGTATCAAAGGTAATCACTGGCTAGTCGGTTGGTAATGTGGTGTATCAAAGGTAATCACTGGCTAGTCGGTTGGTAATGTGGTGTATCAAAGGTAATCACTGGGTAGTCGGTTGGTAATGTGGTGTATTAAAGGTAATCATTGGCTAGTCTGTTGGTAATGTGGTGTATCAAAGGTAATCACTGGCTAGTCGGTTGGTAATGTGGTGTATTAAAGGTAATCACTGGGTAGTCGGTTGATAATGTGGTGTATTAAAGGTAATCACTGGTAATGTGGTGTATTAAAGGTAATCACTGGGTAGTCGGTTGGTAATGTGATGTATTAAAGGTAATCACTGGGTAGTCGGTTGGTAATGTGGTGTATTAAAGGTAATCACTGGTAATGTGGTGTATTAAAGGTAATCACTGGCTAGTCTGTTGGTAATGTGGTGTATTAAAGGTAATCACTGGCTAGTCGGTTGGTAATGTGGTGTATTAAAGGTAATCTGTGGGAAAACTGTACAACTGTAGAACACTTTCCGACAAACTGGGGCGTGGCGATTTACTTGGAAAGGTAGACTTGCATGTGGAGCGCTCATCAGAGCTCACCAGTCTCTGTCTAGTTGGCTGAACATATGAAATTCATCTGTCTAGTTGGCTGAACATATGAAATTCATCTGTCTAGTTGGCTGAACATATGAAATTGCTCTGTCTAGTTGGCTGAACATATGAAATTCATCTGTCTAGTTGGCTGAACATATGAAATTGCTCTGTCTAGTTGGCTGAACATATGAAATTCATCTGTCTAGTTGGCTGAACATATGAAATTCATCTGTCTAGTTGGCTGAACGTATGAAATTGCTCTGTCTAGTTGACTGAACATATGAAATTAATTGCTGAAAGCCAAGAAATACAAGAAGAAGAAGAAGAAGAATGAAAAGGTCAGGTATAAGAGTCAGAACCGTAACTGAAAAGAGTAGAAGTGAAAAAAAATGTAAGCTGGGAAAGATCAAAGTGAGAAGAAACCTTCTACAGGTTATAAAAGAGTGGTAATAATAATCTGCCTTTTTTTAAAGTTAAGATACGGGACACTCAGTCAAACAAGAGTGGAGGTTGCTTGGGGAGAGGGGGATCTATAAAGTTAAATTTAAGTTGAATTTTAATCAGCAGGTAAGGTATACTTGCAAATCTACCATTCAGGCCTACATGTTCTACTTCATTCTTTCAGAATGTCAGACGGGCCTGCGTGCCTAATTCATAACCCTTTGGAAATAAAGATCAATCAGTCTATCTATCTATCTATCTGTCTATCTGTACAGAGTGACTTCTCTTCAAAACAGCAACATTTCCACTAAGATAATGAAAAAGATTTAGGGTATTTCCGAACATGCAGAGATCAAAGTTGAGAATACGTGACAACAGAAGACATATGTTTTAAAATAGGGGACATTTAGGTGTCCCGGCCAGGTCAAATCCTTAAAATAGGGTCTGTTACGTATAATAGGACTGTTCCATATAATACGGAACTGTTGGTCACTTCAGTAGTGAGGACCGAAATGAAATATTTTGTATCTTTCGCCCGTATATTCCGATTACAATGTTTCATTTTTAGCGATGGAAATTTCTTTTATCATAAAATGTTTTTTTTTTAACCTGGTAATTTTTAATCCCAAAATTATTTAGCGATAATGTTTTCGTTAAAAGTCAGCATTCTTCCAAATGTGATTCAGTATATACTTTTTGTATTTATTTCATCATCATCATCATCATCATCATCATCATCATCATCATCATCGTCGTCGTCGTCGTCGTCGTTGTTGTCGTCATCGTCGTCGTCATCATCATATTCTTCTTCTTCTTCATCTTCTTCTTCTTCTTCTTCTTCTTCATCTTCGTCTTCTTCTTCTTCTTCTTTTACTTCTTCTTCTTCTTCATCCTATTTCCTTTCTTTTTCTTCTTCTTCTTCTTCATCCTATTTCCTTTCTTTTTCTTCTTCTTCTTCTTCTTAACTGAGAACTGATGTTCTTTGCAGGCAGTGCAGTGAAGATGTTGAGACACATCGTCGTGTCGGACTTGGGGCAGGTGTGGCGGCTGTTGTTTTCAGTCCCTAAATGGAGCTAAAAGTAGGGAGTGTGCAGTAATTCTTTAGCAGGCTCCACTACCATGGGGACTATGGTCGATCCCTGACCCTTTAATCAAGCTAGACCTGTTACCGAGAATATCAACATAGACGTGGGACAGAGTCTTTGTCGGTTATGGTTCGTAAATCTGGGTGCTAAAATGTTAGCTATGGGTCGCAGGCTGCAAAATAGGACAGCGTCTTCGTACCTCTCCCGCCTCAACCCACCCCAACCAAATGGTTAGAAACTGAAAGCAAAGCCAGCAATGTTCTTCCATTTCACTGATCGTGCGTATCTAAGCTGCTAATATTTATCAGTTGCTCAGCCCATAAACCAGCCGTGCTATACGGCCATGGCCAAAGTTGAATGTAATAGATGCAAGCGAAATGAGACTGGATGATGTGACACAAACCTAACATTCAGATACACGAACTCATTCAGCGCAACTCTCAGCCTCGGAACTACATCATCTTTACCGATGACTTCGTCATCAGAAAGACATCGAAATGGCTGTGGCTTTGCTGAGGCTTTGTTGAAGCTTTGTTGAAGGCTTTGTTGCAGACCTCTGTGGGAAGACAGGTTGAGTAAAGAGCGGTCGCATATGGCATGACAAGCATCAGCGCGAAAACGGAAATGGAAATCAAAGCCGGCATTGCTGGAATCGCTTGGCTGCTTGAACAGCAGCTATACCTGACAGACATAGTCACGGGACCCCCAAGATGGTCAAGGACACGCTTCGCAGAAAATGGGCAACTTCTGATTGTTTTCAATAAAATTTCTGGTGCCAAGACACGATTTGTTTTAAAAAACGTGTTCTGATAGTGAGAGAAAGAACTGTGAACGTGTTTTGTCTCTTTTCGTGTGGGCGCAGACACGAAGTATGTGGTGTTTTTTTTTCTGCGTGGAAGAGTTCGTCTCGTGTTTTCAATAATTCTGCATTGTAGTTAGAAAGATTGTTAAGCGTGCAAGTTTGACTTCTCCTTTACGTTAAGTTTTTGTTATGAGTTGTCGTAAGTGTAAGTTCCTAAAAATGTGTATGAAAAAATGATTAGACTGAAGTTAAAATGCAACATTTATGTTACAAGCCTGAAGACGGGTTTTGGGCCGATCAAGAAACGTGATTTGTCTGATGTGAACGTATATGATGGCTGGCCAGTCATGCGTGACATGTTTTAGTCCTGGAATATTGGGACATTTTCACCTTCACTGATCATCTTCAATTTTTAGTTTCACATGAATTTTTTGAAGCATTTAAATTCACATGTCATTTATTATTAATTCCATGCCATTTATTATTTTATATTCGATATTACGTGCTCATTCAGAATAGTGTGCTTATGTTTCATGATCACAAGTATGTTTCATTAACATCAGCTGCCATCAAAATAACTTGTGCCTTTTGATTTTTTCTCTGTGTACGAATTATTGTGTTCCGTAGTGGAATTAAAAATTGATATAAATGTCGTGAGGTTCTTATATCTTACATTCTTCCCGTGCCGCTAAATGTCACATAGGGCCCGCATGGTAGTTCGTCAAGATTTCCTGTCCTCAGTGAGCTTTTCAACCTCATCAAGGGATGTTATGTCCACTGAATTGACCTCTATTAACAGTGTCTTCTTTAGAGTTTCACGTGGTCGATCTTTTTTTTTTCCGGCCTGTTGTGTTCCACTTGATAGCTTGTTTGGAGATCCTCTGATTGTTTCTTCTCATCACATGACCGACATATGTCCATCTTCTTTTTTTTCTTTCTAATCACCCATGAGATAGTTGTTGTTTGCTCATCTGTTTTCTCGTGAGGTTATAATCTTTGAATTCATGTCCACGTTGGCTGTGTGTTTATGTGAACTATGTTTAGCTCCAGCAAAGATTTGCGTTAAGTAACATGAGCCACGAAAGTCCGGGGGGCAGAATATTAATGAAACATATGATAAAGAAAGTGCACAGGTTCAGATAGTTGATTTTAAAAAAAAATGTTAAAGATAAAGAAATGATACTCATCAGTATAACCGTGCAGTAAAGTTAGACAATCGCTTACTTCCCACGAGTACAGACAATACGTTATAACTTGGAGAAGAAACTGAAAGAAGAGATTAACCCCCTTTAAATTTGTAATAAATAATATATATTTTTTACCAGGCGCTGATTGTGACACGGACCATGACATATTAATAGCAGGCACAAAGATAAAGATAAAAAAGACAGTAACGAGATCAAGACCACTCCGGTTTGATCTTACAAAAATACCAGAACAATACGGTATAGAAGTGAAGAACCGTTTCGAAATCCTGATGGCTGTACAGGAGGAGATGACACCAGATGAACTGGCTATGCAGGTCAGAGATATCTTAATAACAACAGCTAAAGACATGGTTCCAGTAAAGAAAACACAAAAGAATAGATGGATTACAGCAGGCACACTAGAACTGATAAAACAACGTAGAGGAATGAAGACACAATGGAAAGTGACACACAACAACAAAGAGGAATATAAATATTTAACAAAAGAAGTACGAAGAAACATAAGAAAAGACAAAAAACAATACATACAAGATTGTTGTGAATAGAAGGACATCAGAAGTGTGGAAGAGATAGTGAAATGTTTAAAGAAATGAAGACATTGATGAGAAATGTCACACCTAAGCTAAATGTAATTTGTGACAAGATGGGGAATACCTTGACAGAGACAGAGGAAGTTCTAGAAAGATGGAAGGAATATTGCAAAGGAATGTATGAAACAACCGACTGTGGAAACAGGAATCAACAGTGTGAATTATTATTGGAGGAGAAAGAACCCGAACCAACAATAGAAGAAGTTTTATGGGCAATAAATAATCTGAAAAATGGTAAATCACCAGGATGTGACGAGATAACAGCTGAACTTATTAAAGCAGGAGGAAAGGAGTGTGCAACAATCTATCATGCACTATGTAAAAAGATATGACATTCAGGTATTTGGCCAAAAGAATGGAAAAGAACTGTATTCATAAAACTGCCAAAATAGGGTAACCTGAAATTATACACAAACTACAAAACTGTTGCCCTGATTCGTCATGCCAGTGAAATTCTGTTAAAAATCATAATGGGTAGACTTCGAAAGAAAATAGAATAAGAAGTCAATATAGTCCAAGCTGGTTTCAGGCAAGGAAGAGGATCATGAGATCACATATTCAATATATGATTAATAATAGAGAAATGCAGACATTTTAATACGAATCTATATTTATCTTTTACAGGCTACTCAAAGGCATTTGATTGTGTACAACACCAGAAACTTTGTGAAATAATGGAAAAAATGCGATTTCCAACACATTTGATACAGTTAACATCACTGTTGTATCTAAACCAACAGGCAGCAGTAAGAATAAATGGTGAAACAACTTCTTATATCTTATATCCTTCCCGTGCCGTTAAACATCACATAGGGCTCGCAAGGTAGTTCGCCAATTTTTCCTGTTTTCGGCGAGTCTTTCAACCTCATCAAGGGGTTTTATACCTATTAATTTGGCCTTTCTTAAGTATGTCCTCTTTAGAGTTTCACATGGTCTGCCTCTTTCTCTTTAGCCTGTTGTGTTCTACTTTATATCTAGTTTTGGGATTCTCTGACTGTTTCTTCTCATCACGTGATCAACATATGTCCATCTCCTTTTCCTGATCACCCATGAAATTGGTTGTTGTTCAGTCATCTGTCTTATCTCTGCATTGTTCTTGAATTTGTTCCACTTGATGCATGGTATTTTCCTTAGGCTTTTGTTTTCAAAAGAGTCTAATTTCTTGTCTATTTCTTTAGTTGTTTTCCAGCTTTCTCATGCATAAATGAGGGTAGATATTACATTTGAAAAAATAGTCTTAACTTGGTTTTTGTGCTTATAACTTTTGAATTCCATATGTTCTTCAAGATTCTTGAAGATCGATGCTGCATTTGCAATTCTAATTTTAACTTCCTTTCAGGTGTCACCATCCTGGTCTATGTAGCTGCCAAAGTATGCAAATTGATTGACTTCTTCAATATCTGTCCCTTCTATGTGTAGTTTTCCATTTTGATTAATGGGAAGTTTCATTATTTTTGTGTCGTCCTTGTTAATTTCAAGACCTATTTTGCTAGCCAGTGAAGACAGACTATCTGTTTTTTTCTTGCATGGAATTCACACTGTTACTGATAAGAGTTATGTCATCAGAAAAATCAAGATCTTCTAGGTGGGTCCCATGTACCCAGTCAATACCTGTGTTACCTGTGCAGCATTTTTTCATTATGAAGTCTATTGTAATTCCAAAAATTAAAGGAGACAGTATACATCCTTGTTTCACGCCTGTTTCAATCTAGAACCATTCACTCATCCCTTCTTCTGTTTTGACTGCACAAACATATCCATTGTAGAAGTATTTAATGATGTTGACAATTTTAGATGGTATTCCATACAGACTTAAAATTCTCCATAATGAATCTCTGTGTATGCTATCAAATGCCTTTTTAAAGTCTATGAAGTTCAGTATTAATGGTTTCTGCTTTTCAATATGTTCCTCAAGTATTATTCTTAGAGTAAAGATCTGATCAAGACAGCTTCTCCTTTTTCGAAATCCTGCTTGTTCTTCTCTCATTGCAGTATCCACTATATCTTTAAGTCTGTTCAAAATGATCTTGCAAAATACTTTTGACACAACTGATACAAAGGTTACTCCTCTCCAATTGTTACAGTCACTAAGGTTGCCTTTTTTTTTTGGGTATTTTAACAATGATTTCATTTTTCCATTTAGAAGGGACCTTTTCCTCTTTCCAAATCTTATTAAACATTCTCTGTAGTTGTCTCATGTTGTCACTATTGACAGCTTTTAACATTTCGAGTGTTATTTCATCTTCACATGCAAGCTATGTTGTTAGCCATTAAATTCACTGCCGTTTCAATTTCATGCAGTGCAATTTCATCTAGATTGACATTTAATTGTTGGGCTGGTAAGTCGATTTCAAGGTTTAACAATTCTTTTGGGTGTGGTCGATTAAGCATTTCTTAGAAGTGTTCATCTTTGCTTTTGGTCTTTACTTGATGTTAATAGTGTTCCAGTTTTGCTAAGGGTTGGTCTTTCTTTAGATGTAATAGTACATGTTAGCCTCTTTTGTACGTTATATAAAGTTTTGCTGTCTCCTGTTTTTGCTGCTTTCTCTGTCTCTTTCGCCATATTGTCTATGTATTCTCTTTTATCCCTTCTAGCTGAACTTTTTACTTTGTCTATTTCTTTGTATGTTGCTTTCGCTAGATCTTTTCCAAGATCTGTTTTTACATTTAACATGTTTAATTTGGCTGCTCATCTTTCATGTATGTACTTCCATGTGTTTTCTGATATCCATGCTTTTCTATTTGATTTTTTTTAGTCCAGCGCTTGCCTTTCCTGCTGTGATTATGGCTGTGCTGTAATAATTCCATAATTCATCTATATCAATCTCCTCTACTTCACTGGGTGTTGTGGAATGATTGGCAAGTTCCTGATTGAAATTACTGTTAGTATTCTCTTCTTGTAGGCTGTGGCTGTTTATTTTTCTATGTATTGATTCTTGTGTTAGTTTTTCAGTTTTAGTTTTATTTTCCCTAAACACAGGTTGTGATCACTGTTAACATCTGCACCCCTATAAGCCCTTACATCTATGAGAGATGTTCTGTATTGCTTTCTAATACAAAAATGATGTATCTAGTTTCTAG
This sequence comes from Achatina immaculata, assembly GCA_009760885.1. Taxonomy (NCBI): domain Eukaryota; kingdom Metazoa; phylum Mollusca; class Gastropoda; order Stylommatophora; family Achatinidae; genus Lissachatina; species Lissachatina immaculata. Next base: position 36,020,200 of record CM019713.1, read on the forward strand.
TTCTATCATCTGGAGATATCCACATTGTTTTATGTATCTCTTTGTGTGGAAATATTGTACCTCCAATGACATGCCCTCTGTTAAACATATTTCAGTTAATCTTTCTCCATTCTGATTAACCATGTCAATTCCTTCTTTTCCCGTTACTTTTTCAAAGTCCGTGTTATCTTTCCCTATCTTAGCGTTGAAGTCCCCCATATAAATTAGGATGTAGTGTTTAGGGACTTTGTTGATGATTTGATGTAACTGGTGACAGAAATCGTCTTTCACTTTATCATCTGCATCGTTCGTGGGTGCATAACACTGTATTATTGTCAGAAACAACAACTTGGTTTGACATAAAACAAAGGGTCCGTCAGGGGTGCATATTGTCGCCTTACTTATTTAACTTGTATACTGAAAATATAATGGGGAATGTTAGAGAAGATGTAGACAAAGAATATTATGATGCCATAACAATTGGAGGTTAGATATGCTGATGACACAATATTACTGTCCACAACACAAAAAGGAATTGAAAAACTAATTATGTCAGTCCGTAAGAACAGCGAAGAGTAAAACCTCTATCTTAATGCGAAGAAAACTAAATTGATGACAACTTACAAAACAAACAAGGCAGCTGAAATATGCATCAATGAGGAAAATTTGGAAGAAATGGAGAGTTTTGAATGTCTTGGATCATTGCTAACTAATAATGGAGATACAATGAGGAAAATTAAAAGGAGGACATTTATCGCTTTTCAGAAAGTAAAACAACTAAATAATCTGTGGAGAGGAACCGACAGAACTACAAAAATAAGATTTTAAGGTCAAGAATCTTTCCCATCGCAACATATGCCTGTGAGACCTGGACACTTAACAAAACAGCTGAGAAACACATAAATCCCTTTGAATGTAAATGCTACAGAAGAGTTCTCCAAATATCATGGACGCAGAAAAGAACAAATATAGTCATACTACAAGAGCTTAATACTGAAGAAGACTGGCTAGTAAAGAGGATTAAAGAGAAAAAAAAAGTAAATATTTTGGACACATTAAACATCATGATAATCTAGAGAAAACCGTCTTGGAAGGATACATAATGGGAAGAAAAAGAAAGAGAGGAAGACCAAGGCGAAGATGACTGCAAGACATCGTTGATGATCTGCAAATGGATGCATCAGCAGCAGGCCATCTTGCTCACAACCGAGAGGCCTACAGGAGTGCTGTTAGGGAGGCAAAGTTCCGCAAGGGACATGCACATGAATGAATGACTAAAACTGTAAATAAATTTATTGTAGAAATTTGATTAAATTGCATTCTCAGGCAATCCACTATGCAGCTCGGGTATAAACAACACCAACTGTTCATCACAACAAGTGTATAAATCACGGGCAGTAGCATCGTCCTAGACAAAATGTTAGGGTATTTTTAAAAGGGTCAGCATGACCTAGCAGGTTATTAAATCGTGCTGGTTTGTGCTGCACGTGCAAGAGACATCCGTAGTGAACTTCTCACCTGCCAATCATTTTTATTAAAGCAGTTTAGGAGTATTTTTGTCATTTGAAAAACACCAGCCACCGCGAAGGCGATTTAGCACCTTTGAGCGTCATCGGGTCATATCATTGGTTGAAAGCGGTTTATCTGGCCTTGAAGTTGCATGGCGTTCGGGGATGTCCCATTCTACCATCCAAAGGCATATGGAGCGATTTCACGCAACCGGGGGAGTAAAAGACAGACATCGTTCAGGCCGACCTCGTTGCACGAGTAGACAAGATGACAGATACCTGCAGCATAAACCTTCGCAACCGGACAGTAACGTCTTCCACTCTCAGAAACCAGCTAATGAAAACGACAAACGTCAATGTTAGCGGCAAAACAATTCGCAGGCGTTTAAGAGAATCTGGGCTGGCTTCACGACGACCAGCAATAAGACTATCTCTTATTCCAGCTCACCGCAGAGCTAAAGTTGCCTGGTTCCGGCAGCACATCCTTTGGACGAGGTGCCAGTGGGGTGAAATTCTTTTCACCGACGAATCCCACTTCAGAAGGACTTCAATGATGGCAGAATTCGTGTTTGGAGAAGGCCAGGGGAACGGTTCCTTGACGCCACTATCCAAGAGGTGGATCGTTACGGAGGGGGATCAATCATGATCTGAGGTGGCATCAGCAGGCACAGCAGGACTCCCCTCCATGTCATTCATGGCACCCTAACCACCCAGCGACACCTGAATGAAATTCTGCAACCCATTGTCCAGCCTATCTTGCAGGAGCAATCCTACAAGACGATAACGCAAGACCACATCGGGGTCGTGTCGTAGAAGATTTTCTTCAATAGCAAAGGATCATTAGAATCGATTGGCCAGCTCGGTCGCCAGCTATGTCGCCCATTGAGCACATTTAGGATGTTCTAGGCAGATGAGTTTCGACAAATCATCCTCCACCTTTTGATGTCACTCGGCTGACCCTTTTCTTTCAACAAGAGTGGCAGGCCATTCCACAGAATGTCCTAACAACCCTGGTTAACTCGATGAGGCAACGGTGAGTCGAATGTCGGGCAGCGAACTGTGGCCACACGCAATACTGACATGTTTGTTGTTTAAAGACCGCTCTTGTAAATTTTTGGACGAGGGTTGAGTGGTTTGGCCAGCTTGCTGTATGTGTATTCCTATTCTGATTTGCAAACGAAATGATTGCATTTGTTCAGTTATAAATGCTGTTTTCTTTGGTACTAATGGCTTGTTTGTTAGTCAGTTGATTTTGCTTTTGTGAAAATTAAAAAACCGGCCCTTATCTTTTATCCAGTATATATATATATATATATATATATATATATATATATATATATATATATATATATATTACAGAAAACCTACCAAACATGGTGTGCTCAGACTGGATAAATCTGACATCTCGAAGGCTGTTATGTACAAATTTTGCAGGGAAGTGGAAAGTAACCCCATATATTCGTAGAATCAGGGACCAAGAGGTGAGGCAAGGCGAGGAAAGAATAAGCTGCATCTGTCGACTGAAGCGATGAATCCACAGTCTAAGCGCGACACACACACAGCCAGTATACACTCCTCCTCTCATCGGTTAGTGGTATACACAAATAATAGTGTATAATTATATAACTATACATGAAGCCACTGCAGTAACGCTGTGACATGCCCCCCTCCCCCAAACCACGGAGGGAAATCTGATTTTCTGGTAACAGTCATCAAACAATGTCAAGTTGATGACAGAATTCCGCCTAGCGCTTGAGAACCGCTACATTCAGGAATATGGGACGCTGAAACAATATTGTTTGAATTCCGTATTCAGCTGCACCTAACAATCCTCTCTTCCACAGTCATAATCCCTCTGCACCAAGTTCCACTCCCTTCTCATTTGTAACACATAGTTCAGAACCTCCTCACAGCATCACATTACAACCCCTCTACCCCATCCATAATCACCTAGTCCATCTTCTCTCAGCTAGACTACCATTGTATCCCTATCTTTCCTCTCTACGTTCTCTCTCTCTCTCTCTCTCTCCCTCCCCCACCCTCATTTACGACCCAGATATCACACAACACAATTCTCCATTTAAATATTCTCTACACTCCACCATGCGCATTTCTGAACACAGCTTCTTACAAGCCACAGCTTCTTACAAGTCACTACTAAGCGCTTCATTCATTTTATTTTATTTATTATAATTCTTTACATCCATAATTTTTTACATAGCAATCATGTGAATTTATACTTTATCTTCTCTCTTTATTTCTTCGTCCTTTGTGGTTTTTATATGATTAAGGCTCACGCCGAAACGTCATAACTTTGTGTGCCCGTTAAGTAATAAATCTGTTTCTACTTTTTCACTAGTTTATACATTTTAGTTACTGGAATGGACGACGGAGTAGACATAGGACTACAGTGACGCTACCAGTCAATCGGTTTCTCTCTTATCCCCTCCCGCCCCCGCCCCCCCAAACCAACACACACACACACATGCACTGTCCTCCCACTGTTTTTTTTTGTACAATTATTATATCACATATTATATCACACTATGCACTGTGGAAAAGAGCGAAACTTTCTCAGCACGGCCGAAGATCATAATCATTCCTTGAATTCTTAACTCTTTCTTTCCTGGATTACCTTCCATGCTCTGTTAGAATAAATACTGAAGAGAAGTTCTGATAAAAGGATACTGGAAGAAAGTTTACGCTGTAATTTTAGAAATAATGGATTGTGTTAGAAATGCTCTACCTGTCTGGTGATTTAGACTTTGTAAATATTGCTATGAGTAGTGATACACATTGCAAGATGTAAATATCGCTCCCAGTAGTGATACACATTGCAATATATCATCATCATCATGATGTGCCGTGCCGACTGGCGTTGGCTATTATGCTTCTCCAGAGTATCCAATCCTTCATGCAGGCCATCAGCTCAGTTGATGATCTCCTCTCACACCATCTCGTCAGACTGTCCAGTATCATTTCTCTTGGTCTTCCTCTTTATCTTCTTCCTTCTATTTTTCCTTTTGTTATAATATTTTCAATGCCCCCTCTTCTCATTGCATGTCCTATGAAAGTACACTGTCTCTCTCTTATCTTTTTGACAAGATTTTTTGTCTCTCCAGCTCTTCTCACACATTCTTCATTAGTTATTTTTGCTGTCCAGGGGATTCGCAACATTCTTCTAATAAACCACATTTCTGCTGCTTCCAATGATTTTTGTGCAGACTTGCCTATTGTCCATGATTCACTTCCATATAACAAGATAGGTTCAATATAGCATTTTAGGACTCGTTTTCTAACATTCATTGATAAGGATGTGTTGGTTAATATGTTTCTCATTCTCTGAAATGCAGTCTTTGCTTGGCCTATTCTGTTCCTAATTTCTGTTTTGCATTTCCCATCTGAAGTTATTACTGCTCCAAGGTATTTGAATTTCTGCACCTGCTTTAGAATAGTTCCGTTTAATTTTATACTGCATGCTGGTGGATTCTGTTTCTTAGATATAACCATAGTCTCTGTCTTTTTGATGTTCAAAGTAAGGCCTTTCTGTTCACTTTCTTTGGCGACTTTATCCAAGAGATTTTGCAGGTCTTGTTGGTTCTCAGCTAGCAGTACTGTGTCGTCAGCATACCGAAGGTTGTTAATATTGTATCCTCCAATTTTTATGCCTGGTTCTGTGATGATCGTTCTTAGAATATTCTCGTTGTACAGAGAAAAAAGGTCTGGAGATAGTACACATCCTTGTCGCACCCCTTGTTTTATAGGTTGATATTTTCCAATTCTATTTTCAACTCGAACTGCTGCTTCTTGCTGCCAGTATAGATGTTTTACAATCCTCAGGTCTTTGCCATCTATATTGATGTCTTCAAGCATTTTAATAATTTCATTATGTTTCACCTTGTCAAATGCCTTGGTGTAATCAATGAAGCATAAGTAGACATCTTTCTGTACTTCTAAAGTTCTTTCTGTTAGTGTTCGTAAAGCATAAATGGCATTGTGTGTTCCTTTTCCTTCAACAAATCCAAACTGTTCATCTGCTATTTCCATTTATATATATATATATATATATATATATATATATAATATATATATATAATATATATATATATATATCGCTCTGAATAGTGATACACATTGCAACATGTAAATGTCGCTGTGAACAGTGATTCACTTTGCAAGATGTGAACATCGCTCTGAGTAGTGATACACATTGCAAGATGTAAATATCGCTCTGAGCAGTGATTCGCACTGGAAGATGTAAGTATCGCCCTGAGCAATGATTCACTTTGCAAGATGTAAGTATCGCCCTGAGCAATGATTCACTTTGCAAGATGTAAGTATCGCTCTGAGCAGTGATTCACACTGTAAGATGTAAGTATCGCTCTGAGCAGTGACTCAGATACTGCCAGATGTAAGTATCGCTCTGAACAGTGATTCACACTGTAAGATGTAATTATCGCTCTGAGCAGTGATTCACATTGCAAGATGCTACCGTCTCTGCCAGTGTTGTTTTTGAGTGAAAGAGTTAACACTCATTTCCTGGACCAATTATCTGTGGCTTTATTTTCTTTGTTTTCTTGGACCAATTATCTGTGGCTTTATTTTCTTTGTTTTCCTGAACCAATTATCTGTGGCTTTCTTTTCTTTGTTTTCCTGGACCAATTATCTGTGGCTTTATTTTCTTTGTTTTCCTGGACCAATTATCTGTGGCTTTCTTTTCTTTGTTTTCCTGGACCAATTATCTGTGGTTTTATCTTCTTTTTTTTCCTGGGCCAATTATCTGCGGCTTTCTTTTCTTTGTTTTCCTTGACCAGTTATGTGTAGCTTTCTTTTCTTTGTTTTCCTGGACCAGTTATGTGCGGCTTTCTTTTCTTTGTTTTCCTGGACCAGTTATGTGTGGCTTTCTTTTGTTTGTTTTCCTGGACCAGTTATGTGTGGCTTTCTTTTGTTTGTTTTCCTGGGCCAATTATCCGTGGCTTTCTTTTCTTTGTTTTCCTGGGCCAATTATCCGTGGCTTTCTTCTCTGTGTTCCCCTCTTGTCTGATAAACATGCCCATTCTCCTAATTTTTATTATGTGCCGTTCTGGATAACATCGGAGAGCAAGCTTCTCCATCTTGTCCGGTCGTTGGTGTTTCCGACTCATTCAGATTATTTTTTTTTTTTTTACATGCCACGTGGTCAGTCCACTGAGATTCTTTTCTCTTGATCTTTTTTTTTTTCTTTTTTTCCCTTGAAGTTTTCAGCCGTTACTAAGTTTTCCAACTTCTCTGTCTTCTCATGACATATCATGGAAATTTTGACTGTCTTTTTCTTATCCTTTTAAGTAGTTGTTGTTCTCCTGAAACTTCTTTGATGACCTGTCTGTTTATTTTTTCTGTATGTCCAGGCTATTCTTTGCATCTTCCTCCGAAACCACGTCTCTGTTGCTTCCACTTTCTTTGTCATCTTTTCGTTGACTGTCCAAGTTTTACAACCATATGGGAAACTTGGCTCTGTATAGCACTGTAGTAGTCTTCCTCACTTTTAGGGACATGCTATTTGTAAATTTACTTACTTGCGTCAGTGTCTTCTTGTTTGAAAGGATGTTGCAATTCAGTATGTTTATTCTTTTCGATATTGCCATCGTTTCTATCTTGTTGCTGTGAAGTTCTTATGCTTGTTGTTTATATCCTGATACTCATCCCTGTAACTTTTATTGTTGTTCTTTGCTTCCAGTACATGTTCTTAACAGATCTCATATCTTTACAACTTATATTAAGTTTTTCTAACATTTATGTCATGGAGACACAAGAGACCAGTATAATGACCAGAGAAATGAGAAGTTCAATGTAAGCATGAATAAAGAAGGACTACCTAAACTGGAAATGAAAGTAATAAATGCAGTCAAACAAACGTAGGCTAGGAAGGACTTTACAACATCACTAAGGAAATGATCATATCACCAGGGGTTATCGACATATAAGAGAAGCCTCCTAAATATGATCTATGACACAAGATATATATCATCACACGTGTCTAAATCAGTTCTCATTGCAACAACAAAGAAAGCTGAGAGAACAGAATGTGATCAACATCGCACAATCATCTTAATGAATCACGTCACAAAATTACTACTAAGAATCATTAAAGCTGAGAAATACGAAATGAAATTTGTAAAAAAAACTAAAACCGCAGAAGAACAGCGTGGCTTTGTTGAAGGGAAAAAGTACAAGTAACGCAATTTTTATGTTAAGAACTATACTAGAACGGTCTCCGGAGGTAGGCAAGGATTCATACCCGTGCTTTAGTGATCACACGAAAACTTGTGACAGAGTTAGATACGGAGATGTAATACGCTCTCCTTAACCACTACTTATGTTTACGCAGATGGGTCTGTTTTACTCCAGCTACTCTCCGCGCAGTCCAAACAAAGCAATTCATCCTTGTTATTAACCCACCCCAACATTCGCTTGTTATTAACCCACCCCAACATTCGCTTGTTATTAACCCCACCCCAACATTCGCTTGTTCGTCCAAACAGAAGCACGACAACAACGGACATTTCAAACATTTTCCGTCTTTGTTGAACAGAATTTCAAGATCTGGCATGTAGGAACCGCCCAGGAAAATTTCTACCGGGTGAAGAACGCCAGGTCGACATAACAACCTAATTGCTCTATCCAGGCCCCGTGTGTATGTTCCTTTGTTTGACTTTTAGTCCTTTTCCTCTGCTATGCGTTCCGTACAGTGAGTGACAAAAACGTATCCATGAATGATTTTTTGAAAACATTATTATACATAGGAATTTACAAATTTAACATAAGCTAGTGATCTGTACACTTGTCTAAAGAGTTAACTCTTTCACTACAAAGCAACACTGGAAGTGTTGGCAGATCTTGCACGCCTTTGGAAATTTTCTTCTTCTTCTTCTTCTTCTTCTTCGAGGTTGTGGTCACATCAGATCCTTATTGCGAATCAATGTTCAGAGCGATATATAATAAATAAATATCTAAGTAAACATGAAAAGCGGCACATTTCTAACCCAACCTATATTTTTAAATTATAGAGGAACTTCCGATTTCTTTCTGCCAAAATTTCTCATCAAAATTTATCCTGGCAGAGCATGGAAATTAACTCAGCAGTGAAAGAGTTAATAGTATGTGATGATTCTCTTACACTTGCGCTCATATGGAACAGAAAGATTTTTGTTTATGCGTATTTATATTATAATTGTCAGTGTCTCTAGGTAGATAAGCTGCAGCTTAGGTCTCACATGTTTTCTGCTGTCATTTTTTTTAAACATCAGAACTCCAATTTTTATATAGCTTAGAGCCTGACCAAGTCCAAGTCTGGTAGTGATAAATGTACTCACTAAGTCCAAGTCTAGTGGTGATAAATGTACTCATTAAGTCCAAGTCTAGTGGTGATAAATATACTCACTAAGTCCAAATCTAGTGGTGATAAATGTACTCATTAAGTCCAAGTCTAGTGGTGATAAATGTACTCACTAAGTCCAAGTCTAGTAGTGATAAATGTACTCACTAAGTCTAAGTCTCATTCATTCAGTCATTCCTTTGCATGTCCCTTGCGGAACTTTGCCTCCCAAACAGCACTCCTGTAGGCCTCTCGGTTGTGAGCAAGATGGCCTGCTGCTGCTGCATCCATTTCCAGATCATCAACGAAGTCTAAGTCTAGTAGTGATAAATGTACTCATCAAGTCCAAGTCTGGTAGTGATAAATGTACTCACTAAGTCTAAGTCTAGTAGTGATAAATGTACTCACTAAGTCTAAGTCTAGTAGTGATAAATGTACTCACTAAGTCTAAGATTAGTAGTGATAAATGTACTCACTAAGTCCAAGTCTAGTAGTGATAAATATACTCACTAATTCCACGTCTGGCAGTGATAAATGTACTCACTAAGTCCAAGTCTGGCAGTGATAAATGTACTCATCAAATCCAAGTATGCCAGTGATAAATGTACTCATCAAGCCCAAGTCTAGTAGTGATAAATGTACTCACCAAGCCCAAGTCTAGTAGTGATAAATGTACTCACCAAGTCCAAGTCTAGTAGTGATAAATGTACTCACCAAGTCCAAGTCTAGTAGTGATAAATGTACTTGAAGATTATTATACACGTATATCTGTGTGTTTGTGTGTGTGTTACTGACACGCGCATGAATGGAACACGCAAGAGATATCTGGGGGGGGGGGGGCAACCGAATAATATTCGTAAAATTATAGTATATGTAAAGACAGACGAATTACGCAACATTTCTGTCGTCTGCCTGCCTGTCTGCATGCCTGCCTGCTTGCCTGCCTGTCTGTCTGTCTGTCTGTCTGTCTGTCTTATAAATATTTTCACACAGAAATTTGGAATAGCTTGTCTCCACAGACTCTGTAACTTGACATGAGAGAAACAAAACAAAGAAAACGCTGTGAGACTGGAGAAGCGCCATACTGTCCCTAATTTTGAAGGAAAAAAAAAAGCAGTAGAAGGGAATACAACCAAAATGGAGTTACCTGGCGAAACCGAAAAAAATATTCTCCAAGATTCTAGAAAGAAGAAAAACAAAACCTCAGTTTACCTAAGAAGTCACAAGTTGTCTTCCTCCTAGTACCATCACTCGACGCACAACTACGACAACATAGTCTCTCAGTCTCCAGTGAGTTTTGTAGCTATAATATTTGTTTGCAGTCCACGTTCTTGGCTTGTGTTGTTTATCTGTGTTACAAATGCTCTGATTACCCCCCCCCCCCACCCCACCTCCCAACTTTTCCAAACTTCTTAAAACAGTCACGTGACGGGCACTTGAAGGAAAGATTAAGATGCCCTGACAAAGGACAACCTGGTAAAGAATTACTGAACCTGAAGTACATACAATACAGGAGAGTCATTGCGCAAAGACTGGCTGCAGACCGTGAGAAATGGGGGAAGTACGATGTCGGTGCTGAAATTTTATCGGCCCCAACGTCCCAAAATTTGAGTGTAATTTTGTTACTGAAGTTGGAAAGACGTTTTTTTTTTCTTTAAATTTAAATAAAGTGATGCCTCAATTAGCAGGATCATAGCACTATTTTTCTGCTTACTTCTTTTCAGATCAGCGACACAACAAAGTCAGTGAAGGGTGAAGCTCCCGGCAGCCGTGAAGTTCCTGTTCTTACAGAAGAAAACTCCAAAGGAAATCCACGAGTGTATGCACTGAGTGACAAGTGTCCATCATACTCACTTGTGAAGAAGTGATGTGCTGACTTTCAGCCTGGAGACTTTCAGACCTGAAGACGCGGCAGGATCTGGAAGGCCTTGATCAGTGAAGTAAACTGTTGATCATGTTCGTGATCTGATTTTGGCAGATCGATGAATGCTAGAACAGCACCTGAGACGCTGGATGTATTCATTGAGTGCGCTGGGTATGTACAGTGATTCATAACCATTTATGTACGCAGAAACTGTTGGATAAGTGGGTGCCGATATGTTTGAATCAACCACTCAAGTGCCGTGCCGCGTGGCGTAGGCGATCATTTCTCCCCACATTTCCCTGTCTTTAGACTTGATTACGAGATCCGCCGGTGACTTTCTTCCTAGCCACACTGACAGCCCATCCAGTAACTTCTCTCTCTGTCTTCATCTGTCTCTCAAATGCCGACGAGAAACAAAAATTGAGTGGACATGTTCAAACTGAGTTTGCAGGGTTCTAAGCGATCCCGGGAGGTAACGTTTTGGAATGAGTCGTCACAGTTGATGAAACGTGGTCACACCACCAGGATTCTGAGTCGTCACAGTTGATGAAACGTGGTCATACCACCAGGATCCCGAGTCGTCACAGTTGATGAAACGTGGTCACACCACCAGGATCCCGAGTCGTCACAGTTGATGAAACGTGGTCACACCACCAGGATTCTGAGTCGTCACAGTTGATGAAACTTGGTCACACCACCAGGATCCCGAGTCGTCACAGTTGATGAAGCGTGGTCACACCACCAGGATCCTGAGTCGTCACAGTTGCTGAAGCGTGGTCACACCACCAGGATCCCGAGTCGTCACAGTTGATGAAACGTGGTCACACCACCAGGATCCCGAGTCGTCACAGTTGATGAAACGTGGTCACACCACCAGGATCCCGAGTCGTCACAGTTGATGAAACGTGGTCACACCACCAGGATCCCGAGTCGTCACAGTTGATGAAACGTGGTCACACCACCAGGATCCCGAGTCGTCACAGTTGATGAAACGTGGTCACACCACCAGGATCCCGAGTCGTCACAGTTGATGAAGCGTGGTCACACCACCAGGATCCCGAGACCAAACAACGAGTTTGTGCCGTGGTGACACTCCGGTTCTCTGAGAGGGGAAGACATTCAAGACCTATAAGGCAGCAGGAAAATATGGCCACTGGGGGAGGGGTTACATGAAAAGCGTTTTGATTGACTGTATCCCGAAGGGTCAAACAGGTAATGCGAATATTACTCTAACATGATGTGGCGATTAAGAGATAAAACTGAAAGAAAAAAAAAACAGCGTGGGAAGCTATGAAACGTTGATCTCTTTGTTTTTTTTTTATCCGGGACAATGCATCAACTCAGAAGACGTTGGATGTTTTGAAAATGTTGATTTTGATTACATATTCCAGCATATTCACCAGATCTTGCCCCATCCGTCTATTTCCTGTTTCTCAACCTTAAAACGTGTTTGAAATGGGGACATTTTCAAATTATTCGGAAGTGATAGCAGCAACAAAGACCAGATATCAGACTAAGAAACTTGAGAAACACTGCTCCAAGTGTGTTGAACTTTAGAGTAAATGTGTAGACTAACATGCGAGTTCCGTGGCTCTAGGTCAGGCTGAGAACGTTTCAGCATCCCCTCGTACGTTGTCAGCCTTCATGACTTTACAAGGTGAAATGAAACGGCGATTGTTTCCTAGATCGGAGTTCAAGAACATGGAGACGTGAATCGTGGTGAAATTGTAAGATCTCTCTCTCTCTCTCTCTCTCTCTCTCTCTGAACCTTAAGTGCCCAGGGCACATGGGGCTTCCGCAAGGGTTTTCCACAAATGCCTGTCCTTCGCCTTTTTTTCTGCTCTTGCCCAGGTGAGCCCTCTATTGCTCAACATCCTTTCTGTTGTTCTTCTCCATGTCTCTTTTGTTCTACCATTACTTCTGCTCCCCTGTGGTGTCCATCTTAGTGCTATTTTTGGTAGTGAAAATTGTAACATACAAAGCATTTAAATAGTTTCACACTGAAAAACATATTCTATTCATTTTGGAATTCAATTTCGTTGAGAACCATTTTGCTCGATCCTTTGGATTTACCTTTCAGAACCATTCTTCTACAATAGAAAGATCCTTCATTTTCTCGTTTGTCTTTAAGAAGTTATCTTCTAAACATTGGAAAATGTATATGTGGACTAAGTGGAAGATTTTTAGTGGCTGGAAGAGCTAAGAATCTCTGTGATATGAACAAAGTTCCCACTCTTAAGCGCCCTTATAATGTCCCCTTTTTGTCACAAATCTTATCAAGAGGAGAACAGATTTTACAGTATACTTTGGTACCGAATATCGTTTTCTCTGAAGGAAAATAATCCTTCTGCTAAAAGGGTTAAGTATAGCTGAATTTCGAGTTCACTGGAGCCACATGGTTTGAACTAAAAAGTCAGCTATCAACATTTCCTTTCTTCCACAATCAACTTCCCTAATTAATAGGTTCTCCTCTACTTTTCTCACCTGCAACTTACTCTAAAGTTTTAGGACCTTTGCTGCATTATATTTAAAACCCTCTACGCCAACCACATGCACATATTTCACCAATACTCTTCTCAGCTTGACAACCGTTGTATTCCTCTCTCCCTCCTTTCCACAGCTCCTCTTCTATGCCAACCAGTCAGACTGGCATCTCACAAATCTCAGTTTAAACATTCCCAATACTTCATTACATGCATTCTCAGACTCAGTTTCTTGTAACTCACAGCTACGCTCTCCCTTGTTTTTCTATTATTATTTTTTTTCCAGTTCTTATTTGTTATATATCATTGATTTTAATTTATATTTCTTTTCTTTCCCTAATTCTTTGTTCTGTAAGTTTCTGTATAATTAGGGGCGGATGCTGAAGCGTTACAACTGTTGCTCGTTAATTAATAAAGCTGTTCCTCAGACAGTCATTCATTTGCATGTCCCTTGCGGAACTTTGCCTCCCTAACAGCTCTTATGTAGGCCTCTCGGTTGTGAGCAAGATGGCCTACTGCTGATGCATCCATTTGCAGATTATCAACTACGTCTTGCAGCCATCTTTGCCTTTGTCTTCCTCTCTTTCTTTTTCCCATTATGTACCCTTCCAAGACAGTCTTTTCTAGATTATCATGACGTTTAATATGTCCAAAATAGTTACGTTTTTTTTTTCTCTTTAATCCTCTTTACTAACCAGCCTTCTTCAATATTAAGTTCTAGTAGTATGGATATATGTGTTCTTTTTTGTGTCCATGATATTTGAAGAACTCTTTTGTAGCATTACATTCAAAGGCATTTACGTGTTTCTCAGCTGTTTTGTTAAGTGTCCAGGTCTCACAGGCATATGTTGTGATGGGAAAGATGCATGCCCTTAAAAATCTTATTTTTTTTAGTTCTGTCTGTTCCTCTCCACAGCTTCTTTAGTTGTTTTACTTTTTTAAGATCGATAGATGTCCTCCTTTTAATTTCCCTCATTGTATCTCTATTATTAGTTAGTAATGATCCAAGATATTCAAAACTCTCCACCTCTTCCTACTTTTGTTTTTAAAAATCTTAACAATATACGAGTAATTCTATCAGAAGCTGGCACCATACGCTTATTACAGATATCGTTTTACATCTTCGACGGCCTTCTAAATCTAACCCACGGCCTTCTAAATCTAACCGACGGCCTTCTAAATCTAACCGACGGCCTTCTAATTCTAACCCACTGAATGTTTTCTGGGCAGTCAAACTAAAACACGTTTTCTGCCAAAATCACCGTCATGTGGACCACTCTCCTAAATCACATTTATTATGTTAAATTATTAACGCGTCTTACTGTTTTCTCAAAAAATGCTTTTCTAATTCATTCCTGGAGTAAAACAGGCCTCTTATGTGTTTTCTAAACCACTTCATGAACAAGAAGAATGTGAAAAAAGCGTGAAAAAAAACAACTTAAGGTGGCTCGCTTTGTTGTGCTAGCCTGGAACGTAACAGGCATACATTGTAACAGCATACATCGTAACAGCATACATTGTAACAGCATACATCGTAACAGCATACATCGTAACAGCATGCATTGTAACAGCATGCATCGTAACAGGCAAACATCGTACCAGGCATATACGCTTTATTGTGCTAGTCTGGAACGTAACAGGCATACATCGTAACAGCATACATCGTAACAGCATACATCGGTGTATGATTACTTCAATAAATAGCAGGCCTAGCACTTTTAGACTTGAGTGAAAGAAAAAAAACACAATAAGTGATTGACTGGGACTCGAAACCCCGGATTTGGGACGAACAACACACTTGTCATGAGAAGAGTCTGTCTACTCGGCCACCACGTATCCAGATACATAACATATATATTTCGTTTTATTTCTTCTTTTAACTTTATGGAACCGCTAGTCGGATTGGGAGCGGGTTATGGCGGCTGTTTTTTTTTCACTCCCTCAGTGGAGCTAAAAAGTAGGGGAGTATGCAGTACTTCTTTAGCAGACTCCACCACCTTGGGGACTATGGCAATCCCCACCTAGTTAGCCAGGCCTGGCCTGTTACAGCGACCCACAATTGACATGCTAGCGTAAGGGTTGACGAACTATAGCTGATCAAGACCCTGTCCCACCTCTCTGTTGGTATCTCTACTAATAGGCCTAGCCTGGTTAATGGGGTGAAGGTTGCCATAGTTCCCAAGGTGGTGGAGTCTGCTAAAGAAGTATTGCACATCCCCTACTTTTTTAGCTTCAATCAGGGACTAATAAAAATAGATATAACCCGCTCCCAATCCGACACTATGCTATGCGTCAACATCTTCACCACATCGGCTGCAAATAACACCAGCTTGAAGTTTCAAGAAGAAGAAGAAGGCTTAGTTCTGTTACCAGCAAGTTTAGAAGTTCACTAATATCTTTGCATATTTCCCGTGAACTTCATCGCCGTGTTAGACGGTGTGTCTCCTTCTCGGCTACTGTACTGTGTTCCTGTGGTCAGATCCTTTGATCGTTGTTGGTTATTGTACTGTGTTCTTGTGGTCTTTGTTTGTTACTGTACTGTGTTCCTGCGGTCTTTGTTGGTTATTGTATTGTGTTCCTGTGGTCAGATTCTATGGTCGTTGTTGGTTATTGTATTGCGTTCCTGTGGTCAGATCCTATGTTCCTTGTTGGTTATTGTACTGTGTTCCTGTGGTCAGATCCTATGGTTCTTGTTGGTTATTGTACTGTGTTCCTGTGGTCAGATCCTATGGTTCTTGTTGGTTATTGTACTGTGTTCCTGTGGTCAGATCCTATGGTTCTTGTTGGTTATTATACTGTGTTCCTGTGGTCAGATCCTATGGTTCTTGTTGGTTATTATACTGTGTTCCTGTGGTCAGATTCTATGGTCCTTGTTGGTTACTGTACTGTGTTCCTGTGGTCAGATCCTATGGTTCTTGTTGGTTATTGTACTGTGCTCCTGTGGTCAGATCCTTTGGTCCTTGTTGGTTATTGTACTGTGTTCCTGTGGTCAGATCCTATGGTCCTTGTTGGTTATTGTACTGTGTTCCTGTGGTCAGATCCTTTGGTCCTTGTTGGTTATTGTACTGTGTTCCTGTGGTCAGATCCTTTGGTCCTTGTTGGTTATTGTACTGTGTTCCTGTGGTCAGATTCTTTGGTCCTTGTTGGTTATTGTACTGTGTTCCTGTGGTCAGATCCTTTGGTCCTTGTTGGTCTAGCATGCTGGGAGCTCATACATCTTGTTATTATTATTGTGTTGTCTTAGTTCTCAGTGTATTATGATTAGAACAGTGGTTTCCAAATGGTGGTCCGCGTAAGCTACCAGTTGGAGGGTGGGGGGTCCCGGGACAAAAACTTTTTGTTTTTACTTTCACTGTGAAATGTTTGTAAGGACCGATGTTTCGGTGAACCCTGTCTGGAGGAAAGAACTTTAAAAAATTTTTTTTTCTTTCGCGTTTATAAATAGGAAATATTGAACCAGACGTGGAAGCCATTGTTGGGAATACAAAGAGGCATGATTTCTCTCCCCATATTTAGGCTTGTTAGCTGTCACGGATTTCATATCCTGTTCATTTGTCAGAACAAGCAGAGTGGTAATTGCTGTCTATTGTTTTTTTTTTTTCTTAACTACGTTATTGTCGTTTTGAAAATTCAAGAAGCTGGTAAAAGTGTGTGTTTTTTTTAAAGTTTAGTATAGGAAGGAAAAAATTATGTTGCGTTTACAGCATATAGCTAGCTTATAGATATGAAACTTTTCAAAATTGGGCTGGGGGGGGGGGGAACGGACGGGTGGGGTCTGTGGTTTGGATTTTGAAACAACAGGGGGTCCGCGGATTTTTGGTGATTGAGAACCACTGGCTCAGAGAGTTAATACGACTGTGTGAAAAATAAGCTGTAGAGTAACCAAAACAAACTAAAATAAACAAGAATATTTTATGTGGGGGGGGGCACAAAACACACACACACACACACACACACACACACGTTCCTGAACAGCCCGTGGTGTCATACATACCACGACGGCGAGGGAGAGGACACGGGAATGGAAGATGTGTTTGTGTTGGCGCGAGGGGGGGGGTGGTGGGGGAGGGGAGTGGAGAGGAAGTAATGATCTTGTATTTCCTGTAATTTTAAACTTATCTTCTTTTCTACTTGGAAAAACAAGCGAGACGTTGGCGAGGGGCACAAGTTCTAAGTTAGCCTCCACAGAGAGAGCGCCGGATCCACGGGGGGGGGGGGGGGGGGGGGAAAAAAACCACGCTGGGCCAACCTCACGAGGGGGGCGACCGTCACAGAAAATATACAGCAGAAACCCACAAACGTCAGTTCGAATCAGTGCCCTTCCAAAGGCTGCCTTGAAATCAGGGCTGACGGGATCTTCAGCCGCTCTGATGTGGCACGCGAGCAATTTCTTTCGTCTGGATCTTTTACTACCTTTTAATCCTATTTAAAAGAAAAAAAAAACCGTTTGCAAACATTTTATTGAGAAAGTAAGAAAGCTCGACATACCAGTAGAAAAATGAAGACAACGAACTAAACAGACCAGAGACACGAATGCGGGTGTGGCTAAATTATACATTTAAATATTACACGAACATCATGCATGGCAGGCGTGGTTAGATTATACATATAGACTTTGCTTGGAGGTGTTGCTTTCTCGTGACAGTATTTGCCCGTATTTTGGAAAGTTTCAGAGCTTAAGATGAAGTTTGACGCAGCCGATACATTAAAAGAAATGCATTGAAGACGCAGGTAGTGGTGGCTTTGAAATTCGTTTATGGTGAAACGATAGTTTGTATTCTGGGATTATGTTTCGTAGATTAAGAAAGTGACGCTCAGCGATTATAGGGTAGATTTGTCCAGAAACACCGGAGTATTTTGCTGAATTATTTTGTTAGTTTAATATTGTGGCTTTTCCCGTTTAAAAACAAGGTGCGTTAGAATTGCTTTATGAGCGAGTTTAATTTATTCAGACTTAGTCTTGCTGAAACTGTTTTGTCTGGTTTCTCTTAATTCATGAAAAGGGAAAGTTACAAACAGGCGCCTGTAATGATCTGCTGTTTGAAGCTGTGTTGAGCGCGCTGCAAGCGAAAACTTTCACTCTATCATTCGTGGTTTTCAAACTCTCACGTTTAGTGGCTGTTTTGTGGTGTTTTTTTCAAAAAGCAAATTTCCAGTGGGGTTTTGCTTGAAATTATGAAAACCAATGTGATTCCAGCTCATGATAATTTATGCTGATAAAATTAAATGAAGCAGTGTAAAGAAATTCAATTCTGATTGGAAATACATTTATCTGTGATGTTTTCTATATTTAAAAAACGGTTATAAATTTACCTGTGATGTTTTCTATATTTAAAAAACGGTTATAAATTTACCTGTGATGTTTTCTATATTTATAAAAAGGTCAAAAAGTTACCTGTGATGTTTTCTATATTTATAAAAAGTTATAAATTTACCTATGATGTTTTCTATATTTATTAAAGATTATAAATTACCCGTGATGTTTTCTATATTTATAAAGAGATTACAGAAGGTGGATGCTGTGTATATAAAAAGCATTCACGTGTCTTGACCGCCAGTTTACAAAAAAAAACAAAAAACATTCTGGCTTGAAATTTTGTGAAAAGCAATTTAGATCTTACTTTGTGTAAATAAGTAACAATGATCTTCCATAATAACTGACAGGAATATCATGATGGACACGGCATATGCGAGTGAAGATTTCAAACTTGATCTCATAGTCTGAGAACTGACAAAAATCATAAACTGTGCATGAAAAAGGAATTTCATTGGATAATAAAAATAATTTCTGTGTTACGGATACTTCATCAGGTTTTCTCCCCCCTAAAAAGACATTTGCGTAGAGGTAAAAACTACTTTGTGGTCAAAAAATAGAAATTCTGCAAGGCTTTCCCGCAGTCACACTGCAAGTTCTTTATGCTGTGCACAACGCAATCTCAACAGACTTCTTCACTGAGTTGCCCGAACGCTGTTAGATATTCCAGTTTAATGGGCTTTTACTACGTTCCAAATGTCCGGGATTCCTTTGTCTTTTCTTGAGCTGTGCTGCGTGTAAAAAAAAAAAAGGAAAGGGGATCAAAGCTTTTGTAAATGAGTTTCTTGTATGCAAAAGCAACAAGATTTGTTGGTTAACTCTCTGTGGGGGAAGGGGAGGGGAAGGGGGAAAGGGAAATCTATACTCTCAGGCGTGTTCACCGTGTTCTTCCATAAAGTTCAGCCGGAAAACTTGAACGGATTTCATTACTGAGCATTAAATACCTGCTATGAAATTCCCTCTACTGACCTGTTTAGAAACGCCTGCCATCTTTATTGGAGTTTTGCTGACAGAAATTTTAAAATAAGAGTTGCCCGGGGATTTGCGAAGGTCGCAGTGAAGAGATATGACTAACTTCTGTCAACGGAATTCTATATCCTTGAGGACTTCTTCGGTGTAGGACGCAACGAGGTAAGGGAATTCCGTGGTTTCCTTTGTGTTTACATATGTTTCCGTGGATGTCGCCCTCTTCAAAAGATCACTTATCATTGTTAGTAACGTGATCCCTATGTCAAGATCCAGTTATTTAGGACAAGCAAATACCGCAGTCACAGAGCTGGTACCCCTGGCCATACATGATATCCTCCATCATCAAAATCGTTACAGGGCTCAGAAAAATGTGACAGCTACTACTGGCAGTTTTCTTCTGTGCCTTTTGTAGACTGTTTATTGTATGAAGCGCGTCACGCACGTTGTGTTAGCGGTTTATTGTATGAAGCGCGTCACGCACGTTGTGTTAGTGGTTTATTATATGAAGCGCGTCACCCACGTTGTGTTAGCGGTTTATTGTATGAAGCGCGTCACGCACGTTGTGTTAGCGGTTTATTGTATGAAGCGCGTCACGCACGTTGTGTTAGTGGTTTATTATATGAAGCGCGTCACCCACGTTGTGTTAGCGGTTTATTGTATGAAGCGCGTCACGCACGTTGTGTTAGCGGTTTATTGTATGAAGCGCGTCACGCACGTTGTGTTAGCGGTTTATTGTATGAAGCGCGTCACGCACGTTGTGTTAGCGGTTTATTGTATGAAGCGCGTCACGCACGTTGTGTTAGCGGTTTATTGTATGAAGCGCGTCACGCACGTTGTGTTAGCGGTTTATGATCAGAAGCGCGGAGTGAGGCCTGGAGGTTTGCAGTTCTTTCAAAACCTAACTAGAGGTCCACATCGCTGCTGTGGCAGTATTATCTTCCTCCTTCTCGTACTACTACTACTACTACTACTACTACTACTACTACTACTACTGCTGCTGCTGCTGCTGCTGCTGCTGCTGCTTCTGCTGCTATGCTGCTACCAGTGCTGCTCCTGCTACTACGACTAGTATCAATCAATCAAGTGCCGCGTGGCGTAGGCGATCATTTCTCTCCACATTTCTCTGTCTTTAGACTTGATTATGAGATCCGCCGGTGACTTTCTTCCTAGCCACACTGACAGCCCATCCAGTAACTTCTCTCTCTCTCTCTCTCTCTGTGTGTGTGTGTGTGTGTGTGTGTGTCTTCCTCTGTCTCTTCTTCCGTCAATTTTTCCAGTTGCTGCAATGTGTTCCAATTTTCCTCTTCTCAGAAAATATCCTACAAATCTCGCTTGTCTGCCTCTGATCTTTGTTGTAATTTGCCTTTTAACTCCAGCCTCTCTTAAGACTTCTTTGTTGGTTTTCTTAGCTGTCCATGGTACCTTCAACATCCTTCTTATGAACCACATTTCTATAGCCTCCATTCCTCGCTATACTCTCTTACTCATGGACCATGTTTCACATCCATAAAACAAAATTGGCTCGATGTAATATTTAAGTACTTGGAATCTTGTTTCTACTGATGTGGATCTGTTGCACAAGCTGTTTCCCATTTTCTGGAATGCTGACTTGACCTGAGCCCATCTGCTTTTTATTACGTTGTGACATTTCTCATCAGTTGTTATAATCGTTCCTAAGTACTTGAATCTATCAAGTTGTTTCAGATTTGTGCCATCGATGGTAATGCTACATTGTGGTGGTATTCTTTTCTTTGAGATGACCATTACTTCAGTCTTCTTTTTATTCAGGCTGAAACTTTTACTTTTACTTTCATGAACCACGATATCCAGTATACTACTGGTATATTATGACTTTCCGTCTTGGAGAAGGCTTTGAAGGTGCTAGAATCTAACTGTTGTTTGCCGAGCATCAGCTTAAATGAGCATCTTCTGTCATGGCTAACTCTGCTAATTTATGGATTTCAATTATTTTTGTTGTTGTTGTTGATATGGTTATTATTATTATTATTATTAAAGTACGATTTTTTTGCACATCTTGGCAATGAACAATTCTTCTTCTTCTTCTTCTCTTCTTCTTCTTCTTTGGAGCTGCGAACAATTCTTCTGCTTCTTCTTCTCTGGAGCTATGAACAATTCTTCTTTTTCTTCTTCTTCTCTGGAGCTATGAGCAATTCTTCTTCTCCTTCTTCTTCTTCTTTTTCTTCTTCTCTGGAGCTGCGAACAATTCTTCTTCTTCTTCTTCTTCTTCTTCTTCTTCTTCTTCTCTGGAGCTGCGAGCTGGTGATCTTAGCAGCCGATGCGGTGAAGATGTTGAACTTGGGAGCGGGTCATGGCACGTATATATTCAGATCCTGAGTGAAGTTAACAAGCAGGGAGTGTGCAATACTTCTTTAACAGACTCCGCCACCCTGGGGGAATATGACGACCCCTGTCCCGTTAGCCAGGCCAGACCTGTTAATGGGGGGGTACCAGCCGCGAGGTGGGACAGGGTCTTGGTTAGCCATGGTTTGTCAACCCTGACGCTAGCATGTCAGCCATGGGTCGATGGTTGGCAAATCTGACGTCTTCACACCCTCTTCAACCTTCTGTTTCTCTAAGCTGACATAGCCTGGCAACAGGGCTAGAGCTGATGTATTTATTTTGATGGGAGCAAATGCTAGGAAGTATTCAGGCTGGCTAGGGTTGATATTTGATGGGAGCAAATGCTAGGAAGTATTCAGTTTGGCTAGGGTTGATATTTGATGGGAGCAAATGCTAGGAAGTATTCAGTTTGGCTAGGGTTGATATTTGATGGGAGCAAATGCTAGGAAGTATTCAGCTTGGTTAGGGTTGATATTTGATGGGAGCAAATGCTAGGAAGTATTCAGTTTGGCTAGGGTTGATATTTGATGGGAGCAAATGGTAGAAAATATTCAGTTTGGCTAGGGTTTATATTTGATGGAAGCAAATGCTAGGAAGTATTCAGCTTGGCTAGAGTTGATATTTGATGGAAGCAAATGGTAGAAAATATTCAGTTTGGCTAGGGTTTATATTTGATGGAAGCAAATGCTAGGAAGTATTCAGCTTGGCTAGAATTGATATTTGATGGAAGCAAATGCTAGGAAGTATTCAGCTTGGCTAGGGTTGATATTTGATGAAGCAAATGCTAGGAAGTATTCAGGTTGGCCAGGGTTGATATTTGATGGGAGCAAATGCTAGAAAGTATTCAGCTTGGCTAGAGTTGATATGCCTTTTACACATTTGTAATGTTAACGCTAAGCTGGCGTTGAATGACTGAATTAGAATGGAGGTTCCATGATGAAAGACGGAATGCCGGACGGGTTATGTGCGTCCACTTTTTTACCCTTTGAAAATAAAGTACGTTTGTTCGTTCTCTCGTTACCTTCGTGCATGTTTTTATGGTAATACACGGAAGAAAGTGTCCAACAATGCAAGAGTTGAACTGCTGTCTCCAGGTGGTGCAGCATGTTGTGAAGCAAATTTCTTAAAACGTGATCTGTGACTTATCTAAGCTGATGTTACAAACCATTGGTTCCTGAATGTTTTCGAGTTAGATATGTCTAAAGCTAAGCATAACTTGAGCGCTTCCCAACAACTTGGTTTCTTGGTATCCTATATTATGGAGACTTTTTCCAGAACACCATTGTGAACTACTGGCTCTCACGAACTACAGTTTTAGAACCGCTGCTTCACATTGCGTCGTCACTTACTAAAAAGCTTCGGGCCACCTCCGGGGGCTCCCTTTTAGGACAGGAGAGGAGGGGACTGGAGAAGCAATTTAAAAAACTTCTTGCTAAATCCTTGCAAAACTGCGATAAATGAATGGCTGATTCATACACAAAGGAACAGAACGTAGTTTTGTGACTCTCTGAGTTTTTGTTTTCCCTTTGTCTTGGTCGTCCCGGACGCCTTCACTTATCAAGACGTCAGTGACAGGAGAAAGAGAGAGAGAAAAGATCAACAAGCAAAGTTATAACAGTTCAAGGTAATCTATACTAGACTACGTGAAAGCTAATATCTCCATAACGAAATCACTTTCATAAACTGAAATTAGAATTCTATCATTGAAAATTTTCAAATAAAAAAAAACAAAAAACTGCTAAAACGTGGAAGGCAGGAACAAAGGACTGTCGGGGGGGACAGTCGTATCCGACGTTAAAGCATGCATGAATGTCGAACAAATAACAACAATTGTGAATGTAGGTTACAATAATCACATGCTGCACAGCAAAGCTATAAATCTCCAGGAGAGCCTGTCTAACCAATTTTTGGCCTTAATCTCTCCATGTCTCACATGTCAAATATGCGCCCAAGGCTGGGACAGATTTAACATTAGCATATTCTGTGTTTATATAAAAAAAAAGAAATGGTTTGTTTCGTTTCTGTATGCCCTAAGGGGTTGAATTTTACCATCCATCAAGATCGTTATGCGGTATGATCTATGTTTTGAGACTGAAATGTTTGTGTATTTATGGAGTGCTGTAATGCATACCAAAGTCCAATGTAAGCAAGCAGGCGATTACTGGAGATTTATGTGCGTCCACTTTTTTACCCTTTGAAAATAAAGTACGTTTGTTCGTTCTCTCGTTACCTTCGTGCATGTTTTTATGGTAATACACGGAAGAAAGTGTCCAACAATGCAAGAGTTGAACTGCTGTCTCCAGGTGGTGCAGCATGTTGAGAAGCAAATTTCTTAAAACGTGATCTGTGACTTATCTAAGCTGATGTTACAAACCATTGGTTCCTGAATGTTTTCGAGTTAGATATGTCTAAAGCTAAGCATAACTTGAGCGCTTCCCAACAACTTGGTTTCTTGGTATCCTATATTATGGAGACTTTTTCCAGAACACCATTGTGAACTACTGGCTCTCACGAACTACAGTTTTAGAACCGCTGCTTCACATTGCGTCGTCACTTACTAAAAAGCTTCGGGCCACCTCCGGGGGCTCCCTTTTAGGACAGGAGAGGAGGGGACTGGAGAAGCAATTTAAAAAACTTCTTGCTAAATCCTTGCAAAACTGCGATAAATGAATGGCTGATTCATACACAAAGGAACAGAACGTAGTTTTGTGACTCTCTGAGTTTTTGTTTTCCCTTTGTCTTGGTCGTCCCGGACGCCTTCACTTATCAAGACGTCAGTGACAGGAGAAAGAGAGAGAGAAAAGATCAACAAGCAAAGTTATAACAGTTCAAGGTAATCTATACTAGACTACGTGAAAGCTAATATCTCCATAACGAAATCACTTTCATAAACTGAAATTAGAATTCTATCATTGAAAATTTTCAAATAAAAAAAAAAACAAACTGCTAAAACGTGGAAGGCAGGAACAAAGGACTGTCGGGGGGGACAGTCGTATCCGACGTTAAAGCATGCATGAATGTCGAACAAATAACAACAATTGTGAATGTAGGTTACAATAATCACATGCTGCACAGCAAAGCTATAAATCTCCAGGAGAGCCTGTCTAACCAATTTTTGGCCTTAATCTCTCCATGTCTCACATGTCAAATATGCGCCCAAGGCTGGGACAGATTTAACATTAGCATATTCTGTGTTTATATAAAAAAAAAGAAATGGTTTGTTTCGTTTCTGTATGCCCTAAGGGGTTGAATTTTACCATCCATCAAGATCGTTATGCGGTATGATCTATGTTTTGAGACTGAAATGTTTGTGTATTTATGGAGTGCTGTAATGCATACCAAAGTCCAATGTAAGCAAGCAGGCGATTACTGGAGATTTTTGTTCGTCTGTATTTATTGACTTCTCCAAAAACACATATACACACACGCACTCTCTCACACACTCTCTCTCATTCTCTCACTCTCTCACTCTTTCTCTCACTAAGGAGAATGCGAAAAAGTAATGCACACATATGCATAAGAAACTCTGGAAGGTGTTTTTATGACACCGTTTACGGTAACACGTTTTCTTTGAATCATAAAACATGACGTTTATCTTCAAACATTTATAGCTTTCATATTAATTATCTGGACCTTAACATAAACCACGTAATGTTGTCAGTGGTGATAATGTCCAAGCAAACAACTGAGAAGAAAAATACTTTGTAATTATTTCAAAGAAAAGGCCTGAAGGCTGAACGTTTGCTTTTATTTTGTAACTGATGACAGCCGTAAATTTACAGGAAAAAAAAGTGTAAATGTTAACAGATCGGTAATTGGTAAATCTGACTGTGAAAGCAATCACAGAGTTACAGGGGAAAAGTGTAAATGTTAACAGGTCGGCAACTGGTAAATCTGACTGAAGTCAGAAAGTTACAGGTGTACATGAATCTACGCGTGCATAAAATGATGGCAAAAAAATCTTGTAGCAGGATGAAATGTTGGAGACAAGAGTCGACGGACATGTTGCATTTCTTTTATTCTTTTCTACCGTCTCCAAGGCTGCAGGGCCCCGGGGGTGGGGGTGGGGGGTGGATAGGGGACAGTGCTAGGCTAGAGACAAAAGTTGGTAAGGTGGTAGCACGAGGACCTATGCTAGGCTAGAGACAAAAGTTGGTAAGGTGGTAGCACGAGGACCTATGCTAGGCTAGAGACAAAAGTTGGCAAGTTGGTAGCACGAGGACCTATGCTAGGCTAGAGACAAAAGTTGGCAAGTTGGTAGTATGAGGACCTATGCTAGGCTAGAGACAAAAGTTGGCAAGTTGGTAGCACGAGGACCTATGCTAGGCTAGAGACAAAAGTTGGCAAGTTGGTAGCACGAGGACCTATGCTAGGCTAGAGACAAAAGTTGGCAAGTTGGTAGCACGAGGACCTATGCTAGGCTAGAGACAAAAGTTGGCAAGTTGGTAGTACGAGGACCTATGCTAGGCTAGAGACAAAAGTTGGCAAGTTGGTAGCACGAGGACCTATGCTAGGCTAGAGACAAAAGTTGGCAAGTTGGTAGTACGAGGACCTATGCTAGGCTAGAGACAAAAGTTGGCAAGTTGGTAGCACGAGGACCTATGCTAGGCTAGAGACAAAAGTTGGCAAGTTGGTAGTACGAGGACCTATGCTAGGCTAGAGACAAAAGTTGGCAAGTTGGTAGCACGAGGACCTATGCTAGGCTAGAGACAAAAGCTGGCAAGCTGGTAGCACGAGGACCTATGCTAGGCTAGAGACAAAAGCTGGCAAGTTGGTAGCACGAGGACCTATGCTAGGCTAGAGACAAAAGTTGGCAAGTTGGTAGCACGAGGACCTATGCTAGGCTAGAGACAAAATTGGCAAGTTGGTAGCACGAGGACTTATGCTAGGCTAGAGACAAAAGTTGGTAGCACGAGGACTTATGCTAGGCTAGAGACAAAAGTTGGTAGCACGAGGACTTATGCTAGGCTAGAGACAAAAGTTGGTAGCACGAGGACTTATGCTAGGCTAGAGACAAAATTTGGCAAGTTGGTAGCACGAGGACCTATGCTAGGCTAGAGACAAAAGTTGGTAGCACGAGGACTTATGCTAGGCTAGAGACAAAAGTTGGTAGCACGAGGACCTATGCTAGGCTAGAGACAAAATTTGGCAAGTTGGTAGCACGAGGACCTATGCTAGGCTAGAGACAAAAGTTGGCAAGTTGGTAGCACGAGGACCTATGCTAGGCTAGAGACAAAAGTTGGCAAGTTGGTAGCACGAGGACCTATGCTAGGCTAGAGACAAAAGTTGGCAAGTTGGTAGCACGAGGACCTATGCTAGGCTAGAGACAAAAGTTGGCAAGTTGGTAGCACGAGGACCTATGCTAGGCTAGAGACAAAAGTTGGCAAGTTGGTAGCACGAGGACCTATGCTAGGCTAGAGACAAAATTTGGCAAGTTGGTAGCATGAGGACCTCTTCTAGAGTTCCCTAGTGGTAATGCCAGGATCCCCCACCCTCCAGGGTTTCTCTCCCAACTCCCCCCTCCCAACCACTCACTTTCCTAATCCCCACCATACCCAACCCCCACCCACTGTCCTGCTTGAACACCACGTGTCATATTTGCTGCCTGTCAATCATTCTGTTTATTTTAATTGTATAGCTTGATCCGGCTTGGCTTCATTGTAAGAACACTGTGTTGTGTTTTATACCTTGCTGGAAGGCATATTAATTTTCCTAGTTTATATTTCTAATTCACCACATTTTTTTCACACTGTTTTTTTTCTTCAACGGTTTCTTTCTTGTATTGTTGATTTTCGTAGATAGTTTATTTTCATGAATAGTTTATTTTCTTTGATTGTGTAATTTTTCTGGTATGTTTTTTTTTACTGCAGTATATCTCGGAGCTCCAGTCTGATATTTTATCAGTTTTCAATGAAGGATTTATTAGTCTGAGCACATAAAAAAAGAAGTAAACCTTTCTCTGTGTCTTCATCTCCAGCTTCAGTCTCTCATGTATTCCCCGTCCCTCTCTCCTAACATTGAATGTTTTTATATGATGGGAACAATATATCTTAATCTCCAGCTTTCAGTCTTTGATGTATTCCCAGTCCCTCTCTCCTAACATGGAATGTTTTTATATCTCTCTCTCTCTCTCTCTGAACCTTAAGTGCCCAGGGCACATGGGGCTTCCTCAAGGGTTTTCCACAAATGCCTGTCCTTCGCCTTTTTTTCTGCTCTTGCCCAGATGAGCCCTCTATGTTCAACATCCTTTCTGTTGTTCTTCTCCATGTCTCTTTTGGTCTACCCTTACTTCTGTTCCCCTGTGGTGTCCATATTAGTGCTATTTTTGGTAGTGAGTTGTCAGTCATTCGAAGCCAGCGTCTTTCCTCAATAATTGTTGTCAGTGGCTTCATCTGCATTTCTGCTAATAAGATGTTATTTCTTATGGTGTTTGGCCAAAATATTTTTCTAATTCTTCGTAAACATTTAGTCTGGAAAGAATTCAACTTGTTTTCTATGGTTTTGGTGATTTTCCAGCATTCGCTTCCATAGAGTAGTACACTTAGAACATTACTATTAAATATCCTGATTTTCATATTTATGCGTAGTTTTTTTTATTTCCATATAGTCTGCAGCATTGCAAAAGGCTGGTTTGCTCTAGTAAGTCTGCTGTTGATGTCCTCTGTGCTGTCTCCATTTTCTACTACTCTACTGCCAAGGTATACAAATTCATTGACCTCCTCCACTAACTTGTTATCTACGCTGAGTACATTTCTGTTGTTCACATTTTGCTTCATTAACTTTGTCTTTCCTACGTTGATCTTTAGTCCTATGTTGTTTGCATTCTGAGTTAGCTTGTTTATTTTATCTTGCATATCTTTGTGACTGCTTGATAATAGACAAATGTCGTCCGCAAAGTCAAGGTCCTCCAGCATTGTGTCAAGGGTCCATTGTAATCCTCTGCATTTGTCTGATGTTGCCAATGTTTTTATATGATGGGAACAATATATCTTAATCTCCAGCTTTCAGTCTCTGATCTATTCCCCCAGCCCCTCTCTCCTAACATAGAATGTTTTTATATGATGGGAGCAATATATTTTATATTATGTTTCCATTAAAAAAAACTTCTATATTTTCCTTTTCTCGAAGTGTTTATTCCCTGAAGAAGACTTTTGGTTGCTCCATTCATGTTACTTTAACACGCATATTTTTGTTCATTGTTTTCCTTTTGCATTGAACCCTACATCCTAATGCCCCCTCTTTCACGCCGCAGAGTCTACGATGAACTTGTTTTAGAAGTTTCGAGGGTTATCACATTTCTTACCGTTTTACGTGTCACAAACATTCTAAACTGTAAGCCCGCCACCTCACATCTGCGCCCATTTCCTACATCCGCCTCAGTATTATCGAAACTATCTACAAACCGGCATTTTCTTTATTCGCTGTACCGGATTCCATAGTGTATCAGCACTCCAAACGTGATCTGTGTATGGTCATCCGGATATAGCATGAAACGTGTACACCTACACCTGCTATTTGCAGATGTAAAAAAAAAATATAGGGCTACGTCAATGCCTCCAGATGCCCTTCTCGCTGCCCCATCTCCCTATCCTCGTTTCCCCCCCCCCACCCCCCCCCCCCCCGCACAATCCACGTCAAGAGGCCGTAAAATGTTACGTTTTGAACTTTATCGAAATCGAAATCGTCGTAAATGCGACTGCACTTTGGATTGTAGTATAGGGCAAATAGGCGACCAAGTGAAGCACATTTTGGAAAAATAGGCGACCAAGAGAAGGACATTTTTGGAATGTGCAAACTAAAAGTTTCCTCATCGGTTTAAGTTCTAGTTATTCCTGGTCGACAATCATAGGTGAGACGGTCTCGTGTGAACTCGACTTCGTGTCGACAATCATAGAAGTGATCACCTCGTATCTTCGAGTGAACTCGAGTTTGTGTGTCTTGGCATGTTCTTCGAAACTTAGGTGCATTTTTATATTTATTATTTTTTTAAAATTAAAAATAAAGCAACAAGAAAAGATGACAGCTGAGGGTCATGTAACAGGTCGTAAATTTAATCACTTTCGATACAGGATTTAGAAGTGCATTTCTAGATCCTGTGTCATAGTTAATTAAATATATAATGTACATACAAAGGGGAGAGCTTGAAAACATCATAACAACAGGAAAGATAAATGGGAAGAGAGAGAGGAGAAGACAAAGTTTTAAAAAATCGTGGACAGTTTAACGCGATGATACAGCACAAAAATTACCAACGGAGCTGATAGAAAATATCAAGGATCGAGATCTGTGGAGGAGTATGATTGTCAGCGCCTACTGGCATGGCACCTGATGATGATGATGTTAGAAGGATAGCTATTTTCATTAAAAAATATCAACAGTAAAATCAGATTTCAGAAAATTTGATAATAATATCTCAGAATGAGTCATATTTGCATGAATGTAGGTCCAGATGTGGAAGGACAGTGATAAGTAAGGCAGAGTGTTATACAGGGTCAGCGTAAAGTCTTTTCCTGCTTTGAAATATTAATTTCACAAACATTATACTGGTTACATCATCATCATCATCATCGCCTTTCACTCCCTTGAGAGCATAGGCCACGGATAAAGGCTCTCCAGCCATCCCTGTTCTTTGAAATTATTCTCTGCTTCCTTCCATATGCATCCCTTGTCTCTGAGCACTGTCATAATTTCTCTTCTCCAAGTAAGTCTAGGTCTTCCTCGTTTTCTATCTCCTTGAGGATTCCATGTCAGTGCCTGTCTTGGTATGCTGGTGTCGGGTTTCCTCAGAGTGTGGCCAATCCACCTCCACTTCCTAGACATGATTTGTAGGTTCATAGGTTCTTGTCCCTGCCCTTTTCCCAGATCTCCTGGTGCCTGATCTTGCCCTGCCATTTAATGTCCAAATCCTCCTCAAGCAGTAGTTTATGAATGTTTGTATTTTATGTTGTATTGTCTTGGTTATATCTCACGTACTAGGTACAGACGTGCTTTTATGCAAATTTTTGCCTGAACCCAAATGGGGGGGGGGGGGGGGGTTACCTTTTCTCTTTTACACATGTACTTCAAATGTGCTTCATTTGTTGCCCGGAACACGTCTAAGCAATATGCAACTTTGTTGTTCTTTTTGCCATGTGTTCTTCAACATCTCTTTAGTCACGGGTTGCTAAAGCATTCATCATCCCTGCCTTCAGGAGCTGGCGAACTGTACACTTTGTCCTTAGTATACTCCCATTTAAAAAGAAAAAAAAAAACTCGAGAGAAGTAAATGATGTTGGGACCATTCCTTCCAGTCCATCAGTTTTGGAAATTTGCGTACAAGACCACACTGGACTTTCACCTTCATAGAGGCTATTTTGATACTGATGATTGCAGCACTGCATGTATTAAAAGAAATGGACTTATTGTAAAGCCAAAACGTTCATTTTTCTGTTTAGTGGAGTTTTCAAGATAACGGTTTTTCTCAATCAGGAAAGAACTTTATGATTGCCCTGTATATTTTTGCTGTATGCGGCGGCTTTGTTGAGGTTAAACCTGTCACCTGGTAATTTTTTTTTTTTTCCTTTACGACCTGAACGGATAAGGCGAAGCACGTGGGGTCCAATGACGAGGCGGCACGTTGGCAATAGTTTGAATACTTGAGTGACCTCCCATGACCGACCAGCTCTAGGCGTCTCTGTCGCGTAGCCGAGAAACCGGCGCTGATGTTATTAAAACATAGAAATATAGAAATAGAGGGTGCGTACCGTCGAGCTTTTTTTTTTAGTATTTTTTTTTCTTTTAACAACGTCTCCATATAGAAAAGTGCAAAAGAGGGGGGGGGGGGTGTACCAGGTTTAGTCAGCTGTTATTACATATCATCCTTCATTTATGTTGGAAGTAAACGAAAAGAAAGCGTCTTTACTGTAACACGGCAGCAACTTTGTCCATCAAGTTGTTTATTATTAATTAACGCGTGAGGATGTAAAACATCCCCTGCCGTATGTGTGTGTATGTTGTTGTATGTGTGAATCAAAGGTTAGATGTAGAAATCAGTGTTGCTCTTTACACGTACACTCTCGTTGTGTCTCTGAGGAGGAGGTGGGCAGTCAACTTCCTTCAGAACTCGAGTGTTTTAGGGTCTTGTCGTCCTTCTACACTTCCTGTCACCAGTTAACAGTTTTTCAGCCAGCAGCGGCATACCCTTAACTTAAGAAAACAGCTGAGAAACACTTAAGTGCCTTTGAATGTAAATGCTACAGAAGAGTTCTTCAAATATCATGGGCACAGAAAAGAACAAATATATCCATACTACAAGAGCTTAATATTGAAGAAGGCTGGCTAGTAAAGAGGATTAAACAGAGAAAACTTAAATATTGTGGACACAAATTTAAACGTCATGATAATCTAGAGAAAACCGTCTTGGAAGGCTACATAAAGGGAAAAAGAAAGAGAGGAAGAACAAGGCGAAGATGGCTGCCAGACATCTTTGATAATCTGCAAAAAGGATGCATCAGCAGCAGGGCATCTTGCTTACAACCGAGAGGCTTACATGAGAAGCTGTTATGGAGGCGAAGTTTCGCAAAGGACATGGCAAATGACTGACTGAGTGGCATAACCATTGACTGGCTGCAGACCGAGAGAAATGGACAGACATGTTTTTTTCTGCCATGCAGAACACTACGAGCGTAATGGATGGTGGTTTGTTTGTTCAGTTAACATCCAAGATCATGGACAGATCTTCACTCTTTGCTATTTCCGTGAAAGTGCTCTCTGTGTTCATAATAATTATACAAGCTCTACAGAGCGGAAGTATAACATTCAGCTAGATTTCCTCAAACTGACCAAATCCAGAGTCAGGTCTCAATTTCATAGAGACTGTCAAGGAGGTTAGACGGGGCTACTAGGAAACTGTTTATAAATAGGGCTACCAGGACACTATATATAAATAGGGCTACCAGGACACTATATATAAATAGGGCTACCAGGACATTATATATAAATAGGGCTACCAGGACACTATTTATAAATAGGGCTACCAGGACACTATTTATAAATAGGGCTACCAGGACACATTTAAAAAGTAAAAGTTATAGAAAAATTCCACCAACCCCCCCCCCCCCCCCCGTCCAAACCATACACCCACCCCATTAAGTATTATGTTTTTGGAAATGAAAAAAAAAAGACAAGTAAGCTCTACCCGAAGCAACGAGAACAGAAAATGGACACAGTCGTTTTGGACAGCTGAGAGGACACACGAGAGAAACAGAAGCGTGTAGCTGCTGCTGCTAGTTCGGTGAACACTACTCTCATGGAGGCTGCACGAGCCTGTGACGATCGTTATTTATAAATCTTTGATGGTGTCAGCCTTTCACCAGATCTTGCCAGTATTGGGTATATCACACCAGGCGGCCCATTGCCTAAAATATCGCTTCATTTCGGTGGAGCACTAATGAAGCGTCAGTGGAGACTTGACTAAACCGAGTTAATTACTTGCCATTCCGGTGTCAAGTTGGCTCACAACGGATAAATACAAATGAGCTTAATTATCCCACACAGCACCTTTCCTCAAGTGAGCTGCCCCTCCCCCCTCCCCCGTGTTGTGCCTTGTTCGTGTACTTATGGAAAACATACACTACCCGCTTACTTCCACCAGTTTCTGTCATGTCACGTGACCTCAGTGACTAAAAGTGGAAGTCATGGCCTGTGTCATGAGCTATGTACATTCACCATTATATCATGTGTTCGCATGGATACTGTGGCAGATAATCAGGGAGAAAGCAAAATACAAATGGAATTTATAAAAAAAGTGAGTATTTAAATTAGTGAAAGAGAGTGCAGAAAGACTGTAGTGTGGAAAAGTCTCCATATATTAATAATCATTTACTAGTCAAGAGAACGCGAAGATAGATGTTCATTCATTCATTTGCATGTCCCTTGCGGAAATTTGCCTACCTAACATCACTCCTTTAGGCCTCTCGGTTGTGAACAAGATGGCCTGCCGCTGATGCATCCATTTACAGATTATCAACCATGTCTTGCAGCCATCTTCACCTTGGTCTTCCTCTCTTTCTTTTTCCCATTATGTATCCTTCCAAGACGGTTTTCTCTAGATTATCATGACGTTTAATGTGTCCAAAATATTTAAGTTTTCTCTCTTTAATACGCTTTGCTAACCAGCCTTCTTCAATATTAAAGTTCTTGTAGTATGGATATACATAAGAAGATAGCAAAAATAAATGTAATGATATATATATATATATTATATAAACTCGTGTAAACATGCTGTGACTGTTTGTTTTCTGTGGTCGTGTGTGTGGCCGAGTTTTCGTTGAACAAATGCGTGCTAGCCGGTATGTTTTCCCATTTTGTTTGATGAATTTCCACCTCTCAGTGGATACTTTTCAGAAATCAGAATTAAACCTTTTGAATGGGGAAACATATTTTTTTCATTTACCTTTTTTGTAATTATTTAAAAGATCACACAGAAAGTGTCCCTAAGTTAAAGGATTTATGCAAGATTTATAAACGATTTTCTGTTGTTGTTGTTGTTGTTTTTTTTTCATC
Organism: Achatina immaculata; assembly: GCA_009760885.1. Classification (NCBI taxonomy): domain Eukaryota; kingdom Metazoa; phylum Mollusca; class Gastropoda; order Stylommatophora; family Achatinidae; genus Lissachatina; species Lissachatina immaculata. The sequence goes on from CM019713.1 coordinate 36,054,575, forward strand.
TCTTGTGTTTTGTCTGGCTCACTCTGTTCCTTCTTCCTTGTAGAAGAAATCGTGCAGTGACGCTCACTGCTGTTGATGGGGCTTCTCTCTGAGCCCTTGTAAGTAAACATAGGGCTGAGTTCTGAACTAGTTTGACTTGTGTGGATAGTGAAATGGGCTTAGATCTGTACTTGATACTGGAATAAAGTGTCAAAACGAGCACTGCCCTATACATTATTAAGAGAAAATTCTTCACTGAATAGTACTTGCACTATTATTACAAATGTTTTTGTTCATTGCTAATGAAATAGTCCATGTATTTTCGCTGCAGTTTTTGTTTGTTTATCTGTTTGTTTGTTTGTTTGTTTGTTTGCTCGGAAATGGCTTCATCGCAGTCAGGACATACCCATACCTCCTCGGCGACCTGTTCCAACACCTCAGAAAGGGGTGTCGCAGTCAGCATACACATTCCAAACGTCTGTTTCAATCTTCGTGGTAAATTTCCCTGAATGTTACCAGAGAATCGTCTTTGCAATTACCGACTGCTAAGGGACATTCAGTTCCACTACCTAGAGACCAGATTCACAAGAGAAACAACGTAGATCATTTCTGGTGGGATTTTAACCCGCGATCTTCAAAACCTAAGTCCCATGTCTAACCCCGAGACTACGCAGTCCCCCACCCTTTGCAATCTTTACAAGTTTTAGTCTTTGATTTGGTCTTTTCCCTTTTCGGGAGCCGTGTTAGCGCAGTGAATTAGACACTGGCTTCCCAACCAGGCGACCCCGTTTCCATTTTCGCTCACCACGAAGGCTCGTGTTTCGAAAGACCACAGTTCGTGGCTCGTGTTTCGAAAGACCATAGTTCGTGGCTCGTGTTTCGAAAGACCATAGTTCGTGGCTCGTGTTTCGAAAGACCATAGTTCGTGGCTCGTGACTCGAAAGGCCGTAGTTCGTGGCTCATGGATGGAAAGACCGTGGCTCGTGGATGGAAAGACCGTGGCTCGTGGCTCGAAAGACCGTAGTTCGTGGCTCGTGGATGGAAAGACCGTGGCTCGTGGATGGAAAGACCGTGACTCGTGGCTCGAAAGACCGTAGTTCGTGGCTCGTGGCTCGAAAGACAGTAGTTCGTGGCTCGTGGCTCGAAAGACCGTAGTTCGTGGCTCTTGGCTCGAAAGACAATAGTTCGTGGCTCGTGGATCGAAAGACCATGGCTCGTGTTTCGAAAGACCGTGGCTCGTAAAAAAAAACTCCCAGGGTTCACCCAGCCTCCCAAAAAAAAAAAATGGGCGCCAGGGTTAACGCTCTGGGAAGGAAGAGGAATGACGCCGCTAGCTACGGAGTTGGTGCTGATGGCGACACTAGTCGGTAGTTTCTGGTCAGCTACTAACCAGGCAACAGAGCACTCGTGGTTTGACCGTGTGCAGTGACGCCGGTTCCCAGCTCATACCTTTAGTCTTTGTGTGTGTGTGTGTCTGAAACAGGAATAGTGTATGTAATTATAGATGAAATTGCTATTAAGAAATACTTCACTGTACAGACCGAGTGTAGGCTGCTTTCATGAGGTAAAAGTCTTTAGCGAAAATGTTTCTGGCGCAGACATAATCATAAAAAAAAGCGCCAGCTAAACAATTTTGTCAAGAGCGTAAACTGATACGTGAGATCTAGTTGCAGCATCAAGCGCGCGGTAGGAAAAATAATTTGAAACGGAATGTATGAAAGAGGGATTTTTTTTTTCTTCTTAATGCACTGATTTAGGCATTCAGACCTGACGGAATTCTTTCTATTTGTCATTCAACTTTTTAATTTTTAAATTTTTTTTTTATTTTCGTGAACATTTGAAATAGTTTCATAACCCGCCGAATTTGAGGAGGTGGGGAGGGGGGGGGGGGTTATATTTTAAAAAAAACATGATGGCACTTTTCACTGTTTACCGTGCTTGAAAATAAATAATTTCCAACAACGAAACAAAATACATGGTAAGGTAACCGGCAAAGGCAGTCCTGTCATGTAATAGAGACTCCAGCGGGACATGGTTATATATCGGGGTATTTTCCTTGACCTGTCGGCACAATGGTGGGTGGTATAATGAGCATCACGAAGCCACTCACCTTCCCCAGCCCTGGGAGCCAGGCTGCTGTTTTTACAGCTGAGTGATTCAGGTGCCTCACGCTGAATTCGTCTTTTTTTTTTTTAACGTCGTCGTTCGCCTTCAAAAGGGCGTTGGCTATATTGTGTCGCAGTTATGAGTCTTTCGGTCCAACACATCTTACTTCGGCTCCAAGTATTTTTTTTTTAGAACCTGACTCATGTTCCTGCTACTGTCCTTGTTCACTTCGCCAGACTGCCGTCTGTTTCCAGGACCACAATCGGGAGGTAAGATCCAGTCTTGGCCAGCTATGGTTCGGTAAAGAGCCGAAGACGTATACTATTCAAGCTGAATGAGACATTCAGCTTGAATGGTATACGTCTTCGTCTCCTTACTGAATTTGAACCGCCAACCTTCGCCCTGAGAGGCGAGTGTACTAATTTCGCTGCTCAAGTGCTAAATAACAAACAAAAAAAAACTGTGTGGTCGCTGGTTTTAAATATGTTAAGAAGTATATAAAGCTCACAACTGAAATCAAAATGGCGACACTTTAACTCTTGTTATTTTCTTCAAACATTTAGAGTAGAATAATACTTATATCAAACGTAAGTAGACCGCATTCGCTTGTACAAGCTGGAATATTTTTGCTAAACATAAACAAATAAACGGCCGAGAGCTTATACGGTTGTCAAATGTCAGGAAATGTTGCGAGTAATGTTTGCTAATGTCAGATGATAATGCCATGTCAGTAGCACAGAAAGAACTATACCATCACAGAACTGGTGGTCTGGCATATGGATGGTATTTCTGGTATGTTCGAGGCATCTAAAGACTTGTTAAGAGTACTTCTTGATCGTTCGCTCAGGCACTGACACCAATCTCTCTCACAGAGACGGCAGTTCGTCTCAGGTTTTCAGCAACACCGTAGAGCTTCTCTTGTAGCGGGCTGGGGTCTGGCCAGGTCCTTTGAGTGGGTTGTGTGGCTGGCAGACTAAAGGATGTGATGTGGTGTCCATTGCACTTTCTGCAGGCACATACGTCTGCTGGGCCAGTTTTCAGCTTCCGGTATAGATGGAGCCTGCTATGTCCTGTTCTCAGTCGGAAGGTTATCATTTTGGCCATTTCTTGAGTGTTTATAGTATTTGTCCTATGGTTTTGCAAGGATGATGATGATAATGATAGTTTTAAATAACAAAATGAGGAGAAAGGAGGGAAAAATAAGAAAGACTGTTTTATTCAGTGCACAAGAAAATAAAGTGACGTTTCACTCAAGGAGGAAATGAGAGCCAAACTACAAGATATGAGATACAAGCAGAGCTTAGTGTTGATGTGGCTCGCGTCTGCTGATTAATAATTGATAGACTCTATCACGAGAAAATTCTCTGAACAAGATGCCGTTTTTCAGCCACAAAGTGGCATCTAAAATCCGTCTTATCCAGCACAAATTGCTTAAACGTAATAAACAAGGGGGGACCCACTGTACTGTACGTCCACTGAATTACCATTTGTCGAGTTGTTCCATCCATTTTGTGTCTTTCTGGCAAGGACCAGTTTAGCAGTCGCAGTGAAGTGCGTCTTTTGATGTCTTATATAGGCTGCAGTAGATTCTCTCTACTTCTTACGGTCTGCAGCCAGCCTTTATATGGTGCTGTGTGCCTCTTTTCCATCTCAACTTAAAATTCTTAACTGGACTGTTTTTGGCCGACCTATCATTCTCTGTCTTAATGTGGTTTTTTTTTCCACCCTCGTAATATTTAATACCCGTGTCTGTAGTTAAGTTAACCAGTGCTAGATGTAAGCAGGCATGACAATATTCTCCAGTGCTAGATGTAAGCAGGCATGACAATATTCTCCAGTGCTAGATGTAAGCAGGCATGACAATATTCTCCAGTGCTAGATGTAAGCAGGCATGACAATATTCTCCAGTGCTAGATGTAAGCAGGCATGACAATATTCTCCAGTGCTAGATGTAAGCAGGCATGACAATATTCTCCAGTGCTAGATGCAAGCAGGCATGACAATATTCTCCAGTGCTAGATGTAAGCAGGCATGACAATATTCTCCGCTTCCTTACAGTAAACACGCTTCATATTATTACGCCAATAATATTCAACATACCTGCCCAGAATTAACTTACCCATACTAAATGTAAGCACGCGTGACACACATTAGAGGTCTTCTCATCTCGTAACATTCCATTACTTCATTCGCGCAGACCTCGCATACTTTAGCAAAAAAAAAAGCTTTGCAGGCAACCTTAGATGATCACACAGAGACATAAACACAGACGAACCAGGTGTCAGACGTTGCAGCATGGCACTTTCTTTCATATGTAGCCCTCTATTTTCCTCGTATAGACGTCTGTTGTATGTGTGATACGAGACTCTTCACGCTGGCTTTAAAGAGACCGGGTAAACTGCTGCTTTGCCTTTGTCCATGCTGACATCGATTTGCCGATCTTTTTGCACAGCTGCAAAATAAAAGAGACCAGCCAGTCTTGAAAACTATATGTCAGTGGTTCTAAAACTGTGTTAAGTGGAACTTACGATTTCAAATTAAAACTTTTTTTTAATGCCAAAGGTGGTGGTATCTGCAACCTTAAAATCTTCTTCTTCTTCTTCTTCTTCTTCTTCTTCTTCTTCTTCTTCTCGTCCTCGCTGGTGTTCTTTTCAGTCAGCGCAGCGAAAGTCTTGGGGCATAGCATCATGTCGGTTATGAGGGTCTATTTTTGTCAGTCCCTTAGTGGAGCTGACGAGCAAAAGTTGTCCGGTGCTTCTTTGTCAAGTTCCAACTCCATGGGGAATATGGCGATTCCTCCATCATTAGAAAGAGTAGGCCTTTTACTTGGGATACCATCGGGGAGGTGGAGCTGAGTTTTGGTCAGTCCTGACTCTACATATCAGCTATGGTTTGCCCAGCCCTGACTCTAGCATATCGTGTTTTATGTATTTATTTTTTTAAAGTACAATTTCAAGAACAGAATATTTATTTATATACGTTTGCAGCGATTTATCTCTGCCAGGATCAGAGCATGAGTAAGCAGTTTTGAAAAACACTAATTGTAGTTTTGGTTGGCTCAAAGCGTCTTCTACTAATTAAAGGTTAAAGGTTAAAGTACTGTTTATTTTAGAGACAGAAGAGTCTTAAACGGTTTACGAAGAAACAACGTCTGTCTGAAGTTGAGTCGCTGCCAGGTTTCTCATGCAGAGAAACATTAACACCGCTGGTTTCATCTTAGAGCAAACATTCTTGAAATACTTCGTCCTGGCGGGGGCTGGAGAAGAAATAAGACTTAAGAGTGACAGGGCGGGGTCATCTTTCACTGGATCACTGGTAACCTTTGAGCGCTAGAGTTCTTTTAACTGAAAGCAGGACGGCTTCTCAAATTGAGGAGAATGGCTCCTGTCGTCTTTCCAGTCAACAGCGCTGTGAAGTGTAGGCACCCGATGTTTGGTGCGTGCATGAGGGCAGTGTCTCTTAGAACAACAAAAATATATTCGTGCAAACTGACATGCATTATGGCATACACATATATACAGTTTGTAAGGGAAGCAGATTATGAAAAAAAAAACAAAAACAAACAAACAAACTACCCACCCACTCACACAAACGCACGGTTACGTTTAATCGGGACGACAGCGGAGCTGAATGTGAGCGGACAGAAAAAAAAAAGATACTGACTTTAACCGTTTCCTATTCTGAGTCAAATATATGTTCGACAAAAAAATAGTTCTGACTTTTTTTTTCTGCGTCAAAGTTGTGTTAGAGGCTCATTGCGACAAGAAGTGTATTAACTTGATGTTCAGATACAAATCTGTAGCCATAAATTATCAGCATCGCGTCATTTGTTGAAATGGATGTTACTCTGCAGTGAAGAAAGCATTTACCTTTTTAAAAAGTAGATACGAAAAGATTCAGCAGTTGCTGTTGGTGATCAGGTCGGATGTACATGTATTTTAATAGTAGAATGTCTTCTGAACTCTTGAGACCACTTGATGTTCACAGACTGGAATTCGGGTGGCCTTCATTTTAAGTAGAGAGGTTTGTCATCTGTTATATTCTGACTGATCTGAAAACTGTAGATTATTGTGGCTTGTTTATAAGGAGTATCTCTTTTCGGATCTTTTGCACCGCACTGGAAGTTATTTGTCGTTTAGATGTACTCAGTGACAGATCTGTAGCACGGGATAGACAGTAGCCGATTTCTTCACTACCTAATCCAGCTGTCAGCAGAATGTAAAGTCTTAGTAAATCTTACGAGAACAAAGCCGATGTCTATCTCTACACTCAGATCTGTTTGGTTTAAGTAGCGTTCCTATCATTTAATTGTGCATTTTCTGAAGTATTTCGTAATAAATTCACTACCATCACGTGCTCTTCTTGCCACAATGCTCCATTTGAAACAAAAAAAATCAAAATTGTTGGTATCTTTAAAGAACTGCACCGTTTTCAGGTGTGAGAGAGGGGAGGAGGGAAATATGTCCCCACTTAGAAAACCTTTCTTGTAGGAAACTACCCTGTGCTACACCACACCACACCACACCACCCCACACCACATCACACCACCCCACACCACACATCACACCACGCCACACCGCACATCACAACACCCACACCACACATCACACCACCCTACACCACACCACACCACACACTACACCACATTTACTAAAGCACGTATTATAAAAGGGGAAAGTGATCCAGCCAGTGCATTAGTTCAGGATCCGGGGGTCTTTACTACCAAAACATCAGCAAACCTCCCTCTTTCACCTACGGACAGGCCAAGGTAGACTACTGAGCCACCTACATCAACTCAAAATGTCTCACACAGACGAGTGTCCACGTGGCAGTGGAGTCCAGACTCCAGAACATATCCTACAAGAGTGCCCAAAACCACGCGGACCTGAGGCAAGAGACATGGCCAGAGGTCACAAGCTTGGGGCAAAAGCTTTGGGGCTCCTATCAGGATCTGGAGAGGACTGGCGGGCTTTGCCATGTCGGCAGGGGTCAGGGTCTGATGTGGCCCAACAACCTCGAGCGAAGAAGACGAAGAAGAAGAGAGGGCCTGAAGACTTCCAAGGAAAGGGAGGGGGCGTGGTAGATTACAACAGAGTAGCTAATCAATGGAGTAAACAAGAGGGGGGGGGGAAATTGAAGCAACTGGTTTGGGGGTGGAGTGGTGGGGCGCTGGGGAAGAACATGATTGTGCACCGCCGTACCTTTCGGAGACCTTGGTTTTAAAGTGGTGATTAAGTGAACACACTTTCATTTTAAGATCATACAGCTGAATATGCATTTAATTTATAAATTTAACCTAACATTTTACAGATATCTGGCTACTTCATTCAGAAAACCGGTAACCAGAAAGGATTTATTGTGCCATCTTGGCTTATAGCATCATGTCGGCTTAGTTTATGTTAGCTTTTAGCATGACGGGTTGAGTTCGCCATTTTCAGTCCAGGTTACTGCGTAACTGTCGCTGCCCCCACCTCTCGTTGCCTTCCTTCTACACGCAGTCACCTGGTCTAATTATGCTAAGTTATGCCATTTACACCTTCATTAACACGAGGGGGGGGGGCACATATCAAAACAGTTAGTGCAGCAACAAAAACATACAGGTCTTCAAGTGCTAAGCCCCGTGAACATTCTTTTTATAGCGCATGAACAAGGACATGTGGCAGACCTCTAGAGAAGTGGGAGAGAAAGTTCTAGGCCACAGCCATTAGGATACACGTGAGAATGGGAGCTGAAGTTAAATGCGTCTAAATGGTGAACAGAAGGTAGTCAAGAAGGCTGCTGAATTTAGACTCGGACAGGCCCCAAGCTTCAGTGCTGAATTTAGACTTGACGAGGCCCCAAACTGCAGTGCTGGATTTATGCTTTGTGGGACCCCCTAAACTGCAGTGCTGGATTTAGATTTGGTGAGGCCCTAAGATGCAGTGCCGGATTTAGACTTGGAGAAGCACTAAGCTGCAGTGCCGGATTTAGATTTGGTGAGATTCTCTGTTACATTGCCCAGTTTAGACTTGGTGAGATCCTCAGCTACATTGCCCAGTTTAGACTTGGTGAGATCCTCAGTTACATTGCCCAGTTTAGACTTGGTGAGATCCTCAGCTACATTGCCCAATTTAGACTTGGTGAGATCCTCAGCTGCATTACCCAGTTTAGATTTAGTGAGGCCCTAAGCTGTACAAAGCTCGGAGCCCCCTTGTTAAAAAGAATAGGCTGATCTATTTTGAAAGACCCTGCTGATTTTGAGGCTTTCAGCTATATCCTGTTTAGCTGATAACTAAATCCAGCAGTAACGAGAACTTTAATCTACCCCGCTTCTTGATGGAGCGCACATACAGTCTTTCATGAGAGTAATGCCTGTGCCATTTAAAGGTAATAAAAACTGCTGATAATTTGGCTGGTGGTGGTGCTCAGTAACTTTGAACAAGGATGCTATCTTGGCTGCTTTTTCGACAGCACCACAACATGGTGTTGGTATCTAAGGTGAGGAGAATGTTTACATGATGATGCCAATGAAGAGTGGATGGGGGGGGGGGGTTGATGTCCCACCTAGGATAAATAGCAAGACATACCAGTTTTATCACCAAGTTCTGAGCATGCTTTCTTAATGGCCGCTTTAACTAGGGGAAAGGGCAGACATTGGTGCGTCCTTAATGATGTGATACTGCTACTACTACTACTACTACTACTACTGCTGCTGCTGCTGCTGCTGCTGCTAATACTACTACTACTACTACTACTATTGATAATAATAATAATAATAATAACTCAACATGATAAGTGTGGTAACAGGCTGTCGTGGTATTAGCCTAGCCCATAGGACAAAGATGGACTTGTGCTATATTTTACTTGGTGTAAACTTGTTTCGTAAATAAAGTCTGGTAAGCAAGCAACGCCACCAAACAAACAAAAAAACCCCACTCCATTTCTAGTTTGGAGCCCTCGCTAAAACTTCTTCATAACGGCACCACAAGCTGAGGCCGGTTGGTTCACAGCCACAGCTTTGGTTCACAGCCACAGCTTTGGTTCCCAGTTTTGGTTCACAGTCACAGCTTTAGTTCACACCCATAGTTTTGGTTCACAGTCACAGCTTTAGTTCACTGTCACAGCTTTGGTTCACAGCCACAGCTTTGGTTCACAGCCACAGCTTTGGTTCACAGCCACAGCTTTGGTTCCCAGCTTGAAATCACGTGGGGGGGGGGGGGGTTATGCAGGAATCTACGAGGAAACCATAAATTTCAAAATTATTCTTGTGGCTCACGAAGCGTCCAAGTCCACAAGCTCTAAAGAAAAAAAAACCCCACAAATGTTCGGAGCTACGTGGACTGAGTCTAATAGGCCGACTGATCTCACTAGTTAGCGTCACCCCAGTCAGAACATTCCCGTGTGTGTTCCATCACCCGTTCCAACAGGAAGTGTGTCGTCCTAACTGTCCTTGTCGCGAGCTGATTATGAGCTCCTGGTCATCCTCGCAGGGAAAGCTTATTCGTCCCTCCTGCTTCATCTTCAATTCCTTCATTATGCATATAAGAGGTTTATTCTGCCACTCCCTCTCTCCATCTCAGACAAAATTTATGTAAGAGTCTAGGAAAGTCCGACTTGCTATTTGTCAGTGCATCACGCCATTTATGTTAGTATCAAGTGGAAGAGGCGTATAGGGAGTAGCGGGGAAATATCACTGACTACAAGAATCCAGGGGACCGGCTAGCGTAGTGGTTAGAGCACTCGTCTAGCCACCGAATGGTCGAGGGTTCGAATCCCAAACTGAGCGGGATTTTTTTTTCCGATCAATACGGCCCCGAGGTCGACCCAGCCTCTTGAAATGGGTACCAGAGAAAATCTGGGAAGGAAAGGCAGCGAGGAAAGGAACTGGCCACCCTACCTTATTCTCTGATGGCACAGCATAATGAGGTCTCTAACACTTCATCCCCTACGGCATTTGCTATCTTTACAAGAATCCATTTATCATTGGCTACAAGAGTGCACGTGACATTGGCTACAAGAGTCCACGTATCATTGGCTACAAGAGTGCACGTGACATTGACTACAAGAGTCAACGTATCACTGACTACAAGAGTCACCGTATCATTGACTACAAAAGTCAACGTATCACTGACTACAAGAGTGCACATAACATGGGCTACAGGAGTCCGCTTACCATTGGCTACAATAATTCACAACATAAGATATTTGAGTATGTGGCTTACTATGATTATAATCATCATGTGGTGTAGTAGGTGGCTTACTTTAAAGATAATAGTGATATAGTGGTAATAGTGGTTTACCACGATGATATTCATCAAGACACGGCTTACTGTAATGATAAACATCATGTGATGGTGTAGTTAGTTTTTTTGCTATGACAAATATCAATTGTGGTATGGATGAAAAATGTGATATTAATCATTGTGTGTTTATATATGGCTGTCTTGATATGATGATAATCACGATAATGCGTTATGGGTGGCGTTTCGTGTGGTTGTACAAGTGACGTGATGGCATGATAGTTGTCATGTGGTTGTATAAGCGACGTGATGTCATGATAGTTGTCGTGTGGTTGTAAAAGTGACGTAATGTCATGTTAATCATAGTGTGATGATATAAGTGACCTAATGTCATGATAGTCATCGAGTGATGATATAAGTGACTTCTCTCTCTCTCTCTCTCTCTCTCTCTCTCTCTCTCTGAACCTTAAGTGCCAAAGGCACATGGGGCTTCCGCAAGGGCTTTCCACAAATGCCTGTCCTTTGCCTTTTTTTTTCGCTCTTGCCCAGGTGGGCTCTCTGTTGCTCAACATCCTCTCTGTTGTTGCTCTCCGTGTCTCAATAAGTGACTTAAATTCGTGATAATCATGGTTTGGTTGTACAAGTGACGTAATGCCATGTTAATCATAGTATAATGACATAAGTGACCTAATGTCATTATAGTCATCGAGTGCTTGTATAAATGACCTAATCCATTGATCGTGCTAGGGTTTTTCAAACCGGCACAGTTATACCTGTCTTTCACTCTGCGTGAAGTACTTTCCAAAATACCGTTTTCTCAACACAACTTAGTACTCTACTTTATACTTTCTTAAATGTAAAATTAAACATACCTTACAAACATCAGAGGAAAGTAAATGTTCTTGTGAACTTTAAAAAAAAAAAACAAACTTCTTTGTGGCAAGATTCAACTTTTACAACTTGGTCATATGCTGAACCGGAGTCAAAACTGGCTGATTTTCCCAGAGAACTGATCATCATCACGCTACTGCCACAATTATCTTCCAACCAATTTCGCTGGTTGTTTTTTTTTCCTAAGATTTTTGATAATATAAACCGGTTACAGTAGCCGATGTCCTCCAAAAGTTTCGATTCTTCTCTCTTATTTTTTTAATCGATAATTTACGGGTAGTTGCCTGTTAACGCGAACACTAATGTCATTATAATCATCGCTTGGTGGTATAAATGACTTAACGTCATGGTAATCATTGTTTGGTGGTATAAGTGACTTAATGTCATGGTAATCATCGTTTGGTGGTACAAATAACTTAATGTCATGGTGATTTGGTGGTGTAAATGACTTAATATCATGGTAATAATCGTTTGGTGGTATAAATGACTTAATGTCATGGTAATCATCGTTTGGTGGTATAAATGACTTAATATCATGGTAATCATCGTTTGATGGAATAAATGACTTAATATCATGGTAATCATCGTTTGGTGGTATAAATGACTTAATGTCATGGTAATCATCGTTTGGTGGAATAAATGACTTAATGTCATGGTAATCATCGTTTGGTGGAATAAATGACTTAATGTCATGATAATCATCGTTTGGTAGTATACATGGTTTAATGTCATGATAACCATCATGTAGTGATATAAATGGCAAAGTCATGGTAACCATCATGTAGTGATATAAATGACAATGTCATGATAATCATCGTGTGATGATGTAAATGACTTACTGAATCCTGATTACCATAATGATGTACTGATTATAGCAGGAAAAAACTGTTATCTTGTTAGAAAGTTTCGCTTGATCACCTGTTGAACAGAACAGAAGTAGTTGAGTGAGGACTATGTTTCAATCCGAGGCGAGAATCCCTTGAGGCAGAGGACAGTGAGGACTATGTTTCAATCCAAGCCGAGAATCCCTCGAGGCAGAGGACAGTGGAACAAAAGAGTTAATGTCAAGATATGGATGTGCGACAATTTGTTCACGCGTATGAACATCTTGTTCTAGTAACAGACGTTATGGCGTATTCTTCTCTTCTCAGTGATGATGATGATGATGTTCTTGGTGATAGATGACTATGATAATGATAGCAAAAATGTTACCACTTTCTTCATTCGTCGTGGCACACATGGATGACTGGACGCTTTTTCTTGCGGAGGACTGTAAAGACAGACTCCTTAATTGAGCACCACCACTACCACGGAGCGAGGCTGAACTCAAACTTTAATGAACCTTTCAGACATGTTGGAGATCCATCTTAGTGAAGGTTTGTGGAGCAGAAGAGGTATGTTTTATCACGGCTTTTCGATTGTTTTCTCCTGATACTAGTTTTTCACTTGTTAGTTTTTCTCTTTCATGTCTTTTTTTGTGTAGTTACTTCGTGGAAATCATCTGAAAAGTGTAAAAGAATGCTAACGGAAAAGAAGTAAAATGGTGGGCAGCCGATATAGTTGGCGGCAGACAGAATTCCATACAATAGGAGATGCTCTGAACACAACCAGTCAGAAGAATATGCTGCTGCTGCTGCTGCTGCTGATGATGATGATGATGATGACGTAGAGGCGTGGGTTTCTTTCTATTGCGTCGTTTGTCCACACTCAAGCCGCCTTTATTCTATTTTTGGCAGGCTAAGATCAAACATGGTTCTCCAGAAATAATTTGCATTAGGTATTAATAGACGGTTTTTCCTAGATCAGGTGTGTGTCTAAATACACCTTGAACAAATATTTTATTATGTTTATCGCCTAGAGACCAGTAGTGGCGTGTGGCGACATAGCACATACAGCTCATGGGCATGTATCTTGTACAAGAGTTTTGCATTTTTCTCTCCCCACCTGGCTGGAATTTAAACAATATCGAGGGGAAATGTATTCATAGCCGGTCGATAGCGTTTTAAGATTCAAGAACACAGTACACTCAATAGAAACGCCACCTTTAATAATTGTTTCTTTGAAGGCAGGGCATTAAAAGAAACAAGTGGTGTTTGAAAAAAAAAGAAGAAAAAAAAATTCAGGGTAGTTTTCTTATTCTATTTTCGTTAAGTAAAGGCGGGAAAAAAGTCCTCCCTGAAAGTAATTTTCGACCAAGTGTTGACGCTGTGAAAACCTGTTTGCGTCACACGAGGTCTTCAGAGCCGACTGTTAGCAGAGCTGATGAATACTTCACAGAGCTTTTTTTTTTTTTTTAAATACTAATTACTGGAGTTTGCTATCTTTACCGTAATAAATAAAGTCGCGTGATCTATAGCTAGAACTTAAAAGAGGTTGTGGGGGGGGGGGTGTCTTATGCGACACTGAATAGATATATCTTGGCTTGAATTCTGATCGCAGGTGTCCAGCCCCTTCAGACACAGGCAGAAAAGGTTGAAGATGGCGAGGACATGTAGACGGGCAGTTTCTCTGGCTTTGAATAACCCGCGGGGGACCACTCTTTTCTGGAAGAGATTTTCTAGTTGTATGTCTAAAACTTTGTGTACAGGTTAGTGTGGCTTTATGACGACCGTCTATGAACTGTGCAGAAATAGCGTGTTATAAGTTACTTTAACTAAAACATGTGAAGAAAGTAGAGTTTATAAGGTAAAATCCACGTTTCCATGCTACTAAAGCATATTGGGGACAGCATATTGGGGACATGAGTGTTACTTCAGTTCATGAAAGTGTGATGTGGTCAGTATGCAGGAAATTCTCTACTGTAGAGAGTGGAGCAACAACACAACTCCTTCAGATCATCAGAGGAAGTACCCCCCTCCGTCAGACAAGTGTTTCGGCCCTATTAAACTCCTGACACTGTAAGGGGAGTGGCCCCCTCTGGGTCATGACTCCCAGATGTCTTGTGAGTTGTTGTTTTTTTTGTCCCGGGATTGAACCCATGATCTTCCAGTTGGCACTCACTTTGAAGTGCGTCTTTAGCGATTTAGCTACGGAGGACTGGTATTGGTTGTGGCAAATGAAATTATTTATGTTCTCAATGCTTGTTTCGCATATTCCACAGCCAGCATGAGGTCTTTTTCTGCTGTTTCTGAAAGGCTTTTCACTGCCATTGCTCTTGCTTGTCCCTTTATGCCCAGTTGCTTACATAGGTCGTATGCTGATTTTGCTACTAATCCTCTCGCTCCCACTTCTACACCTATCACTTTTGCCCTGACTCCTGCCCCCTGCCCCCTGCCTCAGTTGCTTGACCAGGTCATTGTACTTCTCACATTTGAACAGATGTTGCTCGTCTATTCTTGTTTCGTACGGAACCGTAAGCTCTATCATTATTAGTTCATGTTTTTCTATGGAGTACACTACAATGTCCGTTCGCATTCCTGTGTTCCTGATGGCAATCGGGTATTCTCTTCTTCCTGGTAGGTCAGTATCATGCCTAAAGAAAGAAGAATTACCTTTAAAAATATTTACAGTTAAAATGTATGCAGAGAGACACACGTAAGAGAAGTGAAAGTAATGATTATTCGCTTTCAACAGCTCGGAGCAGAAGTGTGTCTGAAAGATGCGAAGACAAAGTTTTTTTTTTTTGTTGAAGTATTGACCGACGTTTGAACTGTAGTATGCCAAGATGTTAGTGTTGTTGCTATAGATTTGGCAGTTTGTAGGGTCTTGTCCTTTTCTTCCAACGAAAAGTCCTGGTATGTCAATATTATGTTTTCTTGTTCTCTTTTTTTTTAAAATTATATCGTGAATGAAGGAGATTAGCTATACCGGCTGTCCAAGTTCTGTTCGTCATATCGTGGATGAAGGAGATTAGTTCTAATGGTTAACATACAATAATTAGTGTATAAGTATACACCTATACACGAAGCACTGCAGTAAAGCTGTGATACCAGAATGTATAAACTACGAAAAAAAAGTAGGAACAGCTTTATTACTTAAAGACCACGAAGCTGTGACGTTTTGGCGTGAGCCTTAATCATACAAACATAAACAGGACGAAGAAATTGAGAGACGAGATAAAGTATAGATTCACATGAATCCTATATTAAAGAAATAATAAATAAATGAAATGAATGAACACTTAGCTCAGTCTTGGAAGGCGACAAGTTGAAACTCGAAATTAGCGTCTCCAAAACACAAATATAAAAGCTCTAATGGTTGTCCAAATTCTGTTTGTCATATTGTGGATGAAGGAGACATGGCTGTCCAAGTTCTGTTTGTTATATCGTGGATGAAGAAGATTCATTCATTCATTCATTTGCATGTCCCTTGTGGAACTTTGCCTCCCTAACAGCACTCCTGTAGGCCTTTCGGTTGTGAGCAAGATGGCCTGCTGCTGATGCATCCATTTGCAGATCATCAACGGTGTTTTGCTGCCATCTTCGCCTTGGTCTTCCTCTCTTTCTTTTTCCCATTATGTACCATTCCAAGACGGTTTTCTCTAGATTATCATGACGTTTAATGTGTCCAAGATATTTAAGTGTTCTCTCTTTAATACGCTTTGCTAACCACCCTTCTTCAATATTAAGTCTTGTAGTATGGATATATTTGTTCTTTTCTGTGTCCATGATATTTGAAGAACTCTTCTGTAGCATTTACCTTCAAAGAAGATTAGCTCATATTATTTTAAACAATTCAAAACAGGACACGAAGTAAACAATTCAACCATAAAACAAAGTAAACAATCCAGGCAGTACACAAAACTAAACAACGTCTTTGTGAGACTTCTCGTCCTGGACTCCAGCTATTTACATGCTCATGCAGTTTTATCTGACTGGAAGAATACGATCTCCAGCCAAATTTTGCATGTTGTGGACTTTGAAAAGATTTCAGCATTTCATAGTTCCCTCTTCAGCATCTTTCCTCCAAAATTTGAATTTGTTTTCATTCAGCCTCCTCAGATCACATAAAAGTGGGTCGAAAAGACATAAACTTTACAAGGTCAGCATCAAAGACAGACAATGCGAACGAAGAAGAAGAAGAAGACAAGGTCAGCGTGTAATGTTTGCTGTGGTGAGAGAAGATGAGAAGTGTTTTCTTTTTCATATGTAATGTCATTTTCGTGAATGATAATTCATCTTTCCTGGATTTGATTACATTCAGAACGCAGTCGATTGTGAGGTATCTTCTGGAGCGAAAATGTAGATTGTAGATTCGTTGTGTCCACCGTGCTTCAAATCAAACAACTGTCCGCCTTGCTTCAATCAACCCGTTGTCTGACGTGCTTCAGTCAACCCGTTGTCCGCCGTGCTTCATTAAACTCAACCTTCTGTCCGTCGTGCTTCAGTAAACCCACTGTCTGTTGTGCTTCAGTCAACTCGTTGTCCGCTGTGCTTCATTAAACCCAACCTACTGTCCGTCGTGCTTCAGTAAACCCACTGTCTGCCGTGCTTCAGTCAACCCGTTGTCCGCTGTGCTTCAGTCAACCCGTTGTCCGCTGTGCTTCAGTCAACCCGTTGTTCACCGTGCTTCATTAAACTCAACCTTCTGTCCGTCGTGCTTCAGTAAACCCACTGTCTGTTGTGCTTCAGTAAACCCACTGTCTGTTGTGCTTCAGTCAACCCGTTGTCCGCCGTTCTTCATTAAACCCACTGTACGCCGTACTTCAGTCATTCCACTGTCCGCGTTCAACCTGCTGTCTGCGTTGCTTCAAATCAGCCCGGTTCCCGCTGTGTTTCAGTCAACCCTCCATGTGAATATCGCTACCTGATCCCCTCATGATAGGGAAGTTGCCTGTAATAACGTAAAATATTAAGAGGCAAGGTCGGGCATCAGGGTGCGCTGTTCACAGAACTGCTGGTGTATTAAGATAAAGCATGACATTCCAGAACAGAAAATGTATCCCGTGAATATACAGTACAGGTACATGGGCTTTCTAAACCACTGACTACTGAGCAGTGCCGGATTAACGCATTTTGTCGGACTAAAAGAGGTCACCGAATAGCAAAAAAAAAACAAACAACAACAGACATGTCAGTAGAAGCTTCCAAAAATTATTAATTAAAAAAATAATTTGCCCTATTAATACGTCGAGAGAATATATTGCTTTTATAATTTGCCTGATTAATAGGTCGAGAGAATATATTGCTTTTATAATTTGCCTGATTAATGCTGAGCAGAGTAAAGTGCGTCTTTGTTATATTTAAAAATATTTCGTCCAAGCTGTCTACATTTTCCTGTTGATGTTGCCGCCTGCAGACATTTTGTGTTCTTGTTGCAAGTAAAAAATTAATTAGTTATTTTTTGCAACGAAAACACATTTCTCCAACTCTGTCATTAAATCTTTTAACATCTCAACTTGTCAGTAATAAATCTTTCATTTTCATCCGTTACATCGTCACGCCAGTCATTGTCATCATCATTTGCAGTTTTATTTTCTTCAAAAATTAGCATTCAAAACATTTTCTATAATTTTTAATTCGTAAGAAGCTATGTAGCAGGTGAACCAGAGAATCTCTCTGTCTGTCTCTCTCTCTCTGTGTCTCTGTCTCTCTCTCTGTCTGTGTTTCTGTATCTCTCTCTCTCTCTCTGTTTCTTTATGTCACTGTCTCTCTACTTAACAATTTTGAAATTAAGATCAATCAATCAATGTCTTTCTTTGTGTCTCTCTATGTCACTGTCTCACACTCTCTGTCTCTGTCTTTGTGTGTGTCTCTCTCTGTCTCTCTGTGCCTCTCTTTGTCTCTCTCTCTCTGCGTCTCTCTCTATGTCTTTCTGTCTCCGTCTCTCTCTCTCGTCTCTGTCTCTCTCTTTTACTTTCTGTCTCTCATTCTCTCTCGTCTTTGTCTCTCTTTGTGTCTCCCTCTCGTCTCTGTCTCTCTCTTACTTTCTCTCTCTCACATTCTCTCTCTCGTCTTTGTCTCTCTTTGTGTCTCCTTCTCGTCTCTGTCTGTCTGTCTCTCTCTTACTTTCTATCTCTCTCACATCTTCTCTCTCTCTCGTCTCTGTCTCTCTCTCTGTGTCTCTCTTACATTCTCACTCAACCTCTCTCTCTCGTCTCTGTCTCTCTTACTTTCTCTCTCTCTCACCCACTCTCTTTCGTCTCTGTCTCTCCTCTCTCTTACTTTCTCTCTCACCCTCTCTCTGTCGTCTCTGACTCTCTCTCACCCCCTCTCTCTCTCTTGTCTTTCTTACTTTCTCTCTGTCATACCCTTTCTCTCTCTCTCTCTTGTCTCTGTCAGCGCCCAAGACGCGTGGTTTGCTGGTAGTCTCTGTCTCTGTCTCTCTTACTTTCACTCTCTCGTCTGTCTCTCTATTCCTTTGTCTTTCTCCCTCCCTCTCTCTCTCTCTCGTCTCTGTCTCTTACTTTCTCTCTTACTTTCTGTCTCTCACACACTCTCTCTCTCGTCTCTGTCTCTTACTTTCTCTCTTACTTTTTCTCTCTCACACCCTCTCTTTCTTACTTTGTCTTTCTCACCCTGTCTCTCTCTCGTCCCTGTCTCTCCCTCTCTCTCTCTCTTACTTTCTCTCTCACACCCTCTCTCTCTCGTCTCTGTCTCTTACTTTCTCTCTCTCACACCCTCTCTCTCTCTCGTCTCTGTCTCTTACTTTCTCTCTCTCACACCCTCTCTCTCTTACTTTGTCTTTCTCATCCTCTCTCTCTCTCGTCTCTGTCTCTCTCTTACTTTCTCTCTTTCGTCTCTATATTTCTCTTACTTTCTCTCTCACCACCTCTCTCTCTCTCTCTCGTCTCTGTATCTATCTTACTTTCTCTCTCTCATCCTCTCTCTCGTCTGTCTGTCTCTCTCTCTCTCTTACTTTCTCTCTCTTACTCTCTCTCTCTCTCTCTCTCTCTCTCTTGTCTCTGTCGGCGCACAAGACGCGTGGTTTGCTGGCACTTTATGTCGGTACTTTGCTATTTTTCTGGCTGTCTGCCATGTCAGTCCTTTGTTCACCAGCATCTTCTCTGCTGTACTTCTCCATGTCTCATTGTGTCGTCCCGTGCTTCTTTTACCCCGTGGAATCCACATCAAAGTTGTTCGTGCTAAGGATTTGTCTTTCATTCTCATAATGTGACCAATCCATTGCCACCTTCTCCTTTCAATCACTGTTGACAGTGGTGCAATGTCTGTCTTTCTAAACAAGAGGTTCATGGTATTTGGCCAGAACATTCATTTGATCTTACGTAGACATTTGGTTTTCAGTGCAAAATGATCTGTGGAGAACATACCTCCAGCAGCTTTAGGGTACAAACAGGAGTGAAGCAGGGATGTGTACTATCACCAACATTATTTATCTTGGCAGTAGACTGGTTAATGAAGGAGGCAACATCAGACAAACGCAGAGGATTACAATGGACCCTTGATACAGTGCTGGAGGATCTTGACTTTGCAGACGACATTTGTCTACTATCAAGCAGCCACAAAGATATGCAAGATAAAATAAACAAGCTAACTCAGAATGCAAACAACAACGGACTAAAGATCAACGTAGGAAAGACAAAGTTAATGAAGCAAAATGTGAACAATAGAAATGTACTCGGAGTAGATAGCAAGTTAGTGGAGGAGGTCAGTGAATTTGTATACCTTGGCAGTAGAGTATTAGAAAATGGAGACAGCACAGAGGACATCAACAGCAGACTTACTAGAGCAAACCAGGCTTTTGCAGTGCTGCAGACTATATGGAAATAACAAAAACTAAGCATAAATACGAAAATCTGGATATTTAAGAGTAATGTTCTAAGTGTACTATTCTATGGAAATGAATACTGGAAAATCATCAAAAGTATAGAAAACAAGTTGAATTCTTTCCAGACTAAATGTTTACGAAGAATTAAAAAAATATTTTGGCCAAACACCATAAGAAATAACATCTTGTTGGCAGAAATGCAGATGAAGCCACTGACAACAATTATTGAGGAAAGACGCTGGCGATGGTTGGGACATGTGCTCCGAATGACTGACAACTCACTACCAAAAATAACACTAAGATGGACACCACAGGGGAACAGAAGTAAGGGTAGACCAAAAGAGACATGGAAAAGAACAACAGAGAGGATGTTGAGCAATAGAGGGCTCACCTGGGCAAGAGCAGAAAAAAAGGCAAAAGGACAGGCATTTGTGGAAAACCCTTGCGGAAGCCCCATGTGTCATGGGCACTTAAGGTTCAGAGAGAGAGAGAGAGAGAGAGAGAGAGAGACATTTGGTTGTACCAGAGAATGTTCCACTCTAAAAAAACCACGATAGTAGGATGGACTAGAGACTGCTCCACTCTAAAAACCACGGTAGTAGAATGGACTAGAAACTGCTCCACTCTAAAAACCACGGTAGTAGAATGGACTTAAAACGGCTCCACTCTAAAAACCACGGTAGTAGGATGGACTAGAAACTGCTCCACTCTAAAATCTACGGTAGTAGTATGGACTAGAGACTGCTCCACTTTCTTCTTCTTCTTCTTACGCACACTGGCGATGATGTGTGGTAGCCTGATTTTTGCGATGCGCCTTTTGGCTGGGTACCTTATATTTCAGCACCTTTCCTTGCTAGGCCAGACTTTGGTCTTGCTCGGACTGCCATGAAGACAGTGGTGTAGGCTGGCCTGGCCAAAACTTTGTTTTCCAGCCTCTTGTGGCTGTAAGTAAGCCCCTTTTCCATGTCAGATCCAGCCTGCAACGCTGGCTGGCCAGACGGCTTTGAGACATTTCCACAAAGACACTCCGACTCTGAGATGAGAAATCCGATGAGTGCCTCAACGATATCCATTCCCTGCTACCTATAATATGCTGGATATGTTTAGTTTACATCATTCTGATAGCCATTGTTGTAAAGACCCATAGGCTTGTCACGTCCTGGATTCATTGGTTTCACACCAGATTTTCCTCATCTCCGCCGGCGATCTTCATGTCCCCATCTGTCCACCAACCTAACATTACATTTTACCAAAATAACAATTACAGTTAATGTTGACTGCTACAGGTTTTTGGGCTACAGACGTAGGTCATAGTTTTTAAGCAAACAGATCTATGTTCCCTGTCTCACAAAGACTATGTTAAGATAAGTGTGTTCTCAACACAGTTGTTCCAAGAGGAAACTGGTCCACTTTAAAAATCATGGTAATAAGATGGACTAGAGACTGGTCCACTCTAAAAATCATAGTAATAAGTTGGACCAGAGACTAGTCCATTCTAAAAACATAGTAGTAAGCTGGACTAGAGACTGGTCCATTCTAAAAAAATCATAGTAGTAGGTTGGACTAGAGACTGGTCCACTCTAAAAAAATATGATAGCAGCTCGCCCAGAGATTGGTCAACTCTAAAAATAAATATGGTAGCAGGTGTGCCAGAGACTGGTCCACACTAAAAAATATGGTAGCAGGTGGCCCAGACAATGGTCCATTCGTGTAGATTTTCTTCGTTAAGAATCATTATCCTGTGCGGTCTTCCCATGGAAAGTTGTTGTTCCAGTTTCCCTTAAACTTTCTCTTTTCCTTGTTTTCATAGCGGTTTCCGGCCAGGCTGAAACCAGTGCACCTCTCCACTCGTCTTTGTTACTGTGCCTTTACTCATTACGATTAGTTGCTTCATTTTGAAATCATGTTCTATAACAATTTTTTTTTGAACACGCAGGCTAATCTTCAACAACTTCTTGTTGTTCTTCAACATGGACGCTAAATGGATTTAAAGTTCACAAAAACAAACACGCAACTATTAAATTTAGAAGTTTCAACAAATTCAACTTAGAATCATTTCTGAAAAGGTTGCAAGCAGCACCTCTAGATCATGTGTACCAGCTAACTGACCCCGATAAGGCCCCGGAATACTGGATAAAGATCTTTCAGAATATATCTGTCAAACATGTTCGCGATAAGAAGGTGAGAGTTAAACATCAGGTAAGTCCCTCCTAGATAACATCTGAGGTATTGCAAGTCATGAGGGAAAGAGATCAGGCCCACAAAAATAAGGAGTTTACTAGCTACCGATTACTTAGAAACAGAGTTTAATGTTTAATTAGGCAAGAGAAGAAAAAATACTTTGAGAAACTAGTTCAGAAGAAATCGAATAGTAAGTCTGACTGGAAAGCAATTAATATTCTTGCGAAGAAGAGAAACCAGTCTGACTTGCAGAGTTATAATCATGTGCCTACTTCTGCTGAGTTCAGCAGTCACTTCAGAGAAGAAGTCAATATCTTAAAATATTCACTACCGACCCCTAGTTGTGACTTAAGTGAATTAAATAAATTCATATGTAGCAAATCTGCAAATCTGGTCATTGTTCAAGTACAACCCAAAACACAGCCAACGCTTAAGCAGTTGTATTCTTCCAAAAATAAGGCTTGACATGTTTTTTAAAAAAAAGCTTCTCTTACTCAGCTGCCAGCCTTTGGAATACCCTACCAACCCATGTAAAACTTAAAAGTAGTATTCATTCTTATAACTTCAAACTTTGTCAATATCTGTTTGAGATGGACTAAATGTCTCCCTAATATGTATTTGTGTTTGTGCATACTTTATATACATATATGAATAGGTGTAGGTATGATATGTGTGTGCGTATATATGTATATGTGCACTTGTGTATGTGTATACATATATATATATATATTGGTATGTATGTATGTGTATATATATGTATGTGTTTGTACATACATGTGTATATGTGCACATTCTTTTGTCTATGTATATACATGTGAATGTATGCGTGTATATGTACTTGTGTGGATATGTTCGTATATACATGGTATATGTGTGGGTGGAAATATGCATCTGCAAGTATAGGTGTATATACTACAAAAGTCTAAATTAGTTTAATCTAACATGCCTACGGCATATACCGAGAATACCGGTTCTCGTCCGATCACCGAAGTCAAGCAACGCCGGGCGTGGTTAGTACTTAGATGGGTGACGGCTTGCGAACACCACGTGTTGTAGGCATTTCTCTTTGGTGTCTGAGAGGCGCAGTGATTAGTGCACTGTTCTCTCGTGGCGAAGGTCGGGGGTTCGAATCCGACCGGAGGCACCCCAGTCACCTAGCTGTAGAAATGGGTACCCGACTTCTTCTGGAGTTGGGGAAGGAAAGGCGCCCAGACGTGATACTGACTATATCACCCTCTAGTGTGCTGACAGGTCAAGGGAAATATGGGCACTAACACTACATCCCCTATGTGCCTCTAAGGCATGACAGGGTTACCTGACCTTTTTATGACTTGATTGTTGTATCTATTACATCTCTTTTTATTTTCTTCTTATATCCTTCCCGTGCCGTTAAACGTCACATAGGGCTTACAAAGCAGTTCGCCAATTTTTCCTGTCTTCGACGAGTCTCTTAACCTCATCAAAGGATTTTATGCCTGTTAATTTGGCCTCTCTTAATAATGTCCTCTTCAGAGTTTCACGCGGTCTGCCCTTTTTCTTCGGCCTGTTGTGTTCCACTTGATAGCTTGTTTTGGGATTCTCTGATCATTTCTTCTCATCAAGTGACCAACATATGTCCATCTCCTTTTCCTGATCACCCGTGAGACTGGTTGTTGTTCAGTCATCTGTCTTATCTCTGCATTGTTCTTGAATTCATTCCACTTGATGCCGAGTATTTTCCTTATGCATTTGTTTTCAAAAGAGTTTAATTTCTTTTCTATTTCTTTAGTTGTTTTCCAGCTTTCACATGCATAAATGAGGGTGGATATTACATTTGAATTGAATAGTCTTAACTTGGTTTTTGTGCTTATAACTTTTGAATGGCATATGTTCTCAAGATTCTTGAAGATTGATGCTGCCTTTGCAATTCTGATCCTAACTTCCTTTCTAGTGTCACCATCCTGGTCTATGTAGCTGCCAAGGTATGCAGATTGATTGACTTCTTCAATATCTGTCCCTTCTATGTGTATTTTTCCATTTTGATTGATGGGAATTTTCATTATTTTTGTTTTGTCCTTGTTAATTTCAAGTCCTATTTTGCTAGCCATTGAAGACAGATTGTCTGTTTTTTCTTGCATGGAATTCACATTATTACTGATAAGAATTATGTCATCAGCAAAATCAAGATCTTCTAGTTGGGTCCCATGTGCCCAGTCAATACCTGTGTTACCTGTACAGCATTTTTTCATTATGAAGTCTATTGTAATTCCAAAAAGTAAAGAAGACAGTATACATCCTTGTTTCACATCTGTTTCAATCTGGAACCATTCACTCATCCCTTCTTCTGTCTTGACTGCACAAACATATCCATTGTAGAAGTCCTTAATGATGTTGACAATTTTAGATGGTATTCCATATAGACTTAAAATTCTCCACAATGAATCTGTGTATGCTATCAAATGCCTTTTTAAAATCTATGAAGTTCAGTATTAATGGTTTCTGCTTTTCAATATGTTCTTCAAGTATTATTCTGAGAGTAAGATCTGGTCGAGACAGCCTCTCCTTTTTCGAAATCCTGCTGTTCTTCTCTCATTGCAGTATCCACTATATCTTTAAGTCTATTCAAAATGACCTTGCAAAATACTTTTGACACAACTGATATTAAGGTTACTCCTCTCTAGTTGTTACAGTCACTAAGGTTGCCTTTTTTGGTATTTTAACAATGATTCCTTTTTTCCAATTAGAAAGAACCTTCTCTTCTTTCCAAATCTTGTTAAACATTCTCTGTAGTTGTCTCATGTTGTCACTATTGATAGCTTTTAACATTTCGGGTGTTATTTCATCTTCACCTGCAGCTTTGTTGTTAGCCATTAAATTCACTACTGTTTCAATTTCATGCAATTTAATTTCATCTAGGTTGACATTTAGTTGTGGGGCTGGTAAGTCGATTTCAAGGTTTAACAAATCTTTTGGGTGTGGTCGATTAAGTATTTCTTGGAAGTGTTCAGCCCATCTTTGTTTTTGGTCTTTATCTGATGTTAATAGTGTTCCAGTTTTGCTAAGGATTGGTCTTTCTTTAGATGTAATAGTACGTGTTAGCCTCTTTTGTATGTTATATAAAGTTTTGCTGTCTCTTGTTTTTGCTGCTTTTTCTGCCTCTTTCGCCATATTGTCTATGTATTCTCTTTTATCTCTTCTAGCTGAACTTTTTACTTTCTTGTCTATTTCTTTGTATGTTGCTTTCGCCAGATCTTTTCCAAGATCTGTTTTAACATGTCTAATTTGACTGCTCGTCTTTCATGTATATACTCCCATGTTTTATCTATTACATTGCTGTTCCAAAATAATGTTAGTTTACAATGAATGTGAGAATGTAATTACGTTTATTTTATGTAGTTACACAAAGCAGAATGTGGTGTATGGAAAGAAAGGGTTTATTAATTATTTACTTATTCATTTTTGGCTTTTTCGTGCATATTATGTTCAAGAACAAATGCTGAATATCTGAGACTGAATGAAAGTTGTATGATGAAGGGCAGAATGGTAGACGGGCCTGCAAGTCCAATTTTTAACCCTTTGAAAATAAAGTCTGTTCGTCCTGTTAATTCTTTCTTTTGTGTCTCATACGAGATCTTTCAGAACCATCCTGAAGCGTTTTCCACTTTCTTCTGGCACATTAAATCCAGTGTTATAGCTTCGTCTGGATCAAAACAAGTGCTGAAACATCATCATCATCATCACCATCATCATCATCATCATTTTGGAAAGTAGAACGGATCCGTCCCATATTTTCACACTGCATCCAACCAAACGAAATCCAGTCCACTTTATAAAATATTGTCCACCAATTTATATTACTGTAGTCCTATTGCTTGCCTTCCTTCTACTTTCCTCTCTTGCGTGGTTCTGATTGTTCCATTATTCTTCATGAAAATGGAAACTAAACTCGAGGCCCTTGAAATGTGAGTATATATAAAAGAATTTGGCGAGTAGCACAGACAGAAACTAAAGCAAAGAAGTGCTAAACGAATGAAACTGAAGAGAAAAATACCAGCCAACATTAGAACCAGACATGTTTGACAGTATTTCAGAAACTGTATATTTTCTTTAAATAATTTGATTATTAATTTTTTTAAAAATCTTCCCTTCTATTGTATTGGTTGGCTGAGTGGTTAAGAGCTCGATCTAGTAATCTGGTGGTACCAGGTTCAAGTCTCAGCAGTGGGATTATTTCAAGTACACACTAAAGAGGCCCCGGGTCCACCCGGCCTCTAAAAATGGGTACCAGAAAAATGTGGGAAGTAAATGCGGCCAAGCGTGATACTGCCCACATCAGACTTTCATGTGCAGAAGGTCGTGGAATTGGGGGGGGGGGCCTAACACCGCAGCCCCGGCATGCCTTGAAATGTGGATTTTGCCTTTAGCTTCCATTTTATTGGAATTATGGAGAAGCAGGGAGAAGCAAATGTTGTAGTAACAGAGTGAGTGATCTTGTCATTTACAACCATTTCCCTTCTTTATTCCATTTTAAAAAAGTATAAATTTTGTGTAACTCACTGATCATGCTCTCTACTGCAATTCCATTTTAATACCCGCAGGGTCAGCATGGTCGTCAGGTTGTGAATGAATTATATATTAAAACTATCAAACTCGAACTTATCAGATTTTTATTTTTGTACATGGCTCGAACTTACCAAGAGAGTTTTTTTTTTAAAAATCCCCTTAGGCTACCACTACTCGAAGTCTATCTTTGCTACTCTACTTTACCGTTCGAGAGCATTAAACTTACAGTACACGACCGTGTAGATAGACATGATTATAGACCTCTCTTATGCTGGGAAAAAAAGAGAGAACTCATTTATTGCAAGGGGAAAAGCCATGACCTCGACTTCTATTCCCACGGCCGCCGTAGGGAACATGAAGATTTAAAACGAAAATTTAATCCGTCTAAAAACTATGGTAGGCTTAAAAGCAGATTAACTCGCTTGTAAACATAGTTTCACAATTTGTGAGAATAAACCAATGTCACAGTGGTCAGAGACTTACATCAATGTAGCAAAATGAACTCTCGGAAAACAGCAAGACATAATAAATTACGAAGCAAGGTACTGCACCTGCTGATGCTCATATACTAAAAGGTAAAGGTAAAGGTAATCCTGTCGTGCCTTAGAGGCACATAGGGATATGGTGTTGTGCCCATACCTTACACTAAGGTCTTCCATTATAAGCCAGCTAAATACCACACTGACAGTGTTTCCAAACCTGTTTCTGCACAGAAGCCCCGAAAATACTTTCATTTGTATCTGCGAATAAGCTAGTATCAGATCAGATCAGTGCCATGCCGATAGGCGTAAGCGGTCATCTCCCTCTATCTCGCTTGATCTTCTGTGTCTCGAATCAATTCAGTTGTTGATTTCACACCAAACCAAGCAGTCAGGCGAACTAAGTCTGTCTGTCTCCTTCTTCGCCCTTTCTGTCTTTTGCCATTTACCTTTCCAGTCATGACCAATTTTTCGAGATCTTCATGTCTGCTGATGTGTCCGAGAAACTTTGATTGTCTTTTTTTCTTATCTGTGGCACCAGTGCGTGATATTCTTTAGCCTGCTGTAATACTTCTTCATTTGTCTTTCTGGCTGTCCATGGTATGCAAAGCATCCTTAGGAACCATATATATATATATATTTTCTGGGCTTGAAGGTTAGTGGTGGATGTTAGGTAAAGGGTCGATATCTCATAATTTGGCTCTGAGCTTTTACAGAGTGCGGGTCGCTTGCGAAGTAGACAGCTGTTTAAGCGTCGCGTAACGATCAAAATTGAGTGGAGTGTCGAGCAACGATATGCGATAAAGTTCTGTGTTAAACTTGACAAATCCGCTACCGAGACGCTTGGTATGATACAGAAAGCCTACGGGAAGGATGCTTTATCGAAAGCACAAGTGTTTCGGTGGCACAAGACGTTCAACGAAGGAAGACAGAGCGTCGAGGATGAATAACGTACAGGGGGCCCATTAACGTCTCACACTACCGACAATGTCTTTTTTTTTACTCTAAAGGTGTTGTCCATAAGGAATTCGTACCACCCGGACAAATGGTCAACTCAGCATTTTACGTGGACGTGCTTAAACGCCTAAAGAACAGAGTCTCGCGCGTCCACCCCGAGATCGCCAAAACCTGGGTCTTCATCATGACAATGCGCCGAGCCATCCGTCACTGCTAGTGGGAGAGTTTATGGCGAAACAAACCGTGGCAACCCTGTGCCAATTTCCCTAAAGCCCGGACTTGGCCCCGGCTGATTTCTTTTTGTTTCCCCGGGCTCAAATCAGCTTGAAAGGCCACCACTTTGGGACTGTTAATGACATGCAAGCTGTCGTGACGAATGCTTTGAAGGAGATCCCTGTTCAAGACTTCCAAGCCAGCTACGACGCATGGCAGAACCGCTGGCAACGGTGTACTGATGCTCAAGGATTTTATTTCGAAGAATTTTAAATATAAGTAAGTATATCTTGAACAAATCGAATTTTATGGAATCAGTCTCGTTACTTACCGGATACACCTTGTAGGCGCTCATTGCTGAAAGTCAAACTGTCGCTACTCTCCCCCCGCCCCCCCCCCCCCCCCCCCGCCCAGCGTTCGGAAGCATTAAACTTACAGTACACGACCGCGTAGATTATAGAATTCTCTTATGCTGGGAAAAAGGAGAGAAGAATTTATGCCGGCAAATCATTAGCCATTGACATATCACACGCTTTTGACCGAGCACTGATTTTCCAGCTCTGTCTTTGTATTTCTGTACTGTTATGACATTTTGCTTACATTAACTGCTGTTATACAATATATATATATATATATATATGTATGCAATGTCTCACAGCCATCATCATCATTACAGTCTGGACTTAACCAGATATCTCTTCTCCTCCTTGGAAAGAGGAGCTCATTAGAGTGCCCGTATCCTGTAGCACTGGCCAGTGGCTGGAGGATGACGGCGCTGGGGATAGAACTCGCTGCTTTCAGAGTGAGACCCCGTGTATCTATCGATTGGACCGCCCTCCAACCAAAATAAAACGATTTACTGTCAGTTTATGAGATACACTGATTGCACGTTGGAAACAACGAGGTTTTCGTTCAGTAAAGTAACAGTGTTGTATGGCTGAACCTGGAAATGACTTTTCCAGGTCTAGCCGCAGAAAACTCTGCTCTGTTATTTTAGCTCATAAATGTCCTGCATGTTATTGGAAGAAAAAAATGTTACATTTCAAATAATATTTAAAACTGTTCAAGACATCTGAAGATTTTGTTGAAAAAAAAAGCATGTGTATTCTAGTTTTGTTTACAGAACCAGTGACGAAGTTCTCCAAAAAAAAAAAAAAAAAATCCAGGTTTCTGAAATAGTTTGGGAAACACTGTACTGCTACTGTATGTGTCATTACGAAGAGAATTAAAGGTAATCCTTGTACAATATCCGACTTAGCGTGAAAGTAAAGTTATCCCTTGCCGTGAGCGCACTGAATTGCTTTATTTTGTTGTTGTATCGGAAGCGAAGAGTGGGTAAAGGTGGGGCATGCATTAGCCTCAGCGACATAAGAGTCTTTGGCTGCTTTCGGAGCAGTTCACGTAGTAGTGGCAGTCCTGAACATGATGGAGTACAGTAAGGTGTTTTCTTTGGAAGTAGTGTTAGAAAACAGTTGTTTGTAGCAGATTTGGATTTCGTAAGAGGAACATCAGTAGATATTGTTTTTTTTGCGATAAATGTGGCAGATAATATATTTTAACAACAGAAATGTAATAGTTTTGTAAGTACTAATAGTATTGGCTGTAGAAACAGAAATATTTGTAATAGTTTTATTATTATTATTATTATTATTAGTAGTAGTAGTAGTAGTGGCAGAAGAAGAACAGATAGAAAAATCTGCGATAATTTTAATTGCAGTGGTAGCAGTAGCAGTAGTAGTAGTAGTAGTAGTAGTAGTAGTAGTAGTAGTAGTAGTAGTAGTAGTAGTAGTAGTAGTAGTAGTAGTGATTGTTGGCATAAGAGTAAAGTAGTAGTGGTACATGTACTGGTAACATATGTAGTAGTAACAGTAGTAAGAGTTGTAGTAAAAGTGGCAGTAGTAGTGGTGGTGATACTGGTCCTAGAAGCAGTAAAAGTAATAGTAGTAGTTGTAGTAGTCATATAAGTTGTAGTATCAGCAGCAACGTTAGTAGTAGTAGTATTAAAGTGGTAGTAGCTGCAGCAAAGGCAGTAGTAGTAGTAGTAGTAGTAGTAGTAGTAGCAGTAGTAGTAGTAGTAGTAGTAGTAATAGTAGCAGCAGCAACAGTAGTTGTAGTAATATTAATTGTAGTAGTAGCAGTTGCAACGATAGTAGTAGTAATAGTAGTAGCAGCTGCAGCAAAGGCAGTAGTAGTATTAATATTAGTAGTAGCAGCAGCAACGGTAGTAGTAATGGTATTAGTGGTAATAGTAGTAGTAGTAGTAACAGTAATAGTGGTAATAGTAGCGTTGGCAGCGGCAGTAACAGCAATTAGCTATTTGTCTCTATAGCAGCAGCACCACTATTTGCAACAACAGCACTGTGATATGAATGTCGTACAGCGTGATTTAAAATGATCGTACGATAACTGTGCCCTAGTTCTGAAGGCTAATGAGAAGGTAACGTGCCAAATATAAACCATACGTTATGTAACATGCTTGGCAACTGATGCACACATATATCAAGCTTGGCGTGCGTAGAGTATCAGTCTGGGCTCCTGATTTTGTCGAATACGAATGTTGCTACTTTATTTTTGTGGAGAAAATTGCCCTTAATTTCTAGAAAATTACCTCTAATTCTACTTTCTGCTGTTTGGAAAGTGTTCCCCAAGGATTATCCGCCGATATCAATCCTTCGTCAGAAACGAACCTTTAATCAAGGGACGTAAGTAATGAAAAAATATGGGAAGCTTAAAAAAAACTCGCCCTGGAGACTTTTCATAAATTTTCAGTGGTTACGTTCCTTGATTTGCATCATTTTTTTTTTATTCGTTCTCGTCCATATGAAGGAGCTTTTTGATTAGTCCTGGAGTTTTTTATCCATATATTTTTAAACTGTTACGTCCCTTGATTTGCGGTTACTTTTTGACTTATCCTCATATATTAGATGCGTATTTTCGGCGTTATCCCATTTGCTCTTTTACTAACATACTTGTCTACTGATCTTATCAATCAATCAGTCAATCAGTCAGTGCCCGTATCTCCTGCACTGAAGCATAAGCCACAGACAAAAGCTTTCCAGTAATTTCTTTGACCCTGTTCTCCAAGTCACCCCCATGTGAGTCCCATTCCTTAAAGAACTTTCATCAGCATCAAAATGGCAGACGCCAGAAGGGGCGCAGCTCTGTATAGATTAGTGTTTTCCTGGGGTGGGGGGGGAGTATCCTGGCACTAACGTCATGGTCGAGCAAGATATAAAGTACAGATTCCTGCCAAAATTTAAGACTGCCACTCTCTTTAGTATTTTGTTTATGGTGTACACCTTGTATAGAAACATTAGTACATGTCCTTTAGAGTCCATGCATGTTACCGGTTCCCCCCCCCCCCCCAAAAAAAACAACATAGAGCTAAAGTTCAGAGTTCAGAATTCAGACTCCGGCTTCACTGCATTCAGGACGACCCCATATATGCCCCGCCGCATGCCGCAGCGTCCATCCAAGAATATGTTTGCTAATAGTTCCCATCAAAAGTTGGTTGTTTACGATGCCTTTTCTGCCACACAGTTCGGGTTTCCTGCTAGCACCTTTAACTTGTCCTAGCTCCAGCAGTCTCTTCAGATCTGTACATTGTTCTTCCATTCCCGCTCTTCATTTTCCCGCAGTCTGTTCAATACAGCTTTAGCAATGTCGTTCCCCGGTCCATTGTCTGCCATTTAAGTTAGCCTGTACAGCAAGTCTGTCTGCCACATCATTGCCATGTACTCCCACAATAATTCTAATTCTATCTATCTAGTCAATCTGCAGTCTCGATAGAGCTGTTTATTCAGTAGCAGACATGACCCACACACAGTTCTATTTCTCTTCTCCCCGCCTCCCAAGTCATCCCCAGCCTTTGCCAAGACAAGCATTACACTCTCAAGAAGTATTCCAGTTTAAAAGGGGTCGCTAGGATTTGTGTTACCCAGAGAGTGCATAGTCGAAGTCGGTCGGCAGAGCGCGCTCGCTTGCACTGCTGGTCTAGTATGACACGTTCCTTTTGTGACACTTTATCTAAGAAAGATAAGCAGACCTTCCACATAAGACTGTGTAGGTTTGTAGGTCAGGTAGAGGGGTTAGGTAGAGACTATCTATCTATCTATCTATCTATCTGTCTGTCTGTCTGTCTGTCTGTCTGTCTGAGGCTGCAGAGCTGGAGTTGTACTTCTGGAGCCCGGGCTGTTAAAGAGGCTCGGAGACCCTGTTTTTTTTACTCTATCTATGGTTGTTTGAATAGGGGGCCCGTTAGTAACTGACCCCGGGGCCCGATCTGGTTCTCTATGGCCCTGTCTGTGTCTGTCAGTCTATCTATCTGTAGATCAGTCTATCATCTGTATCTCTTGTCCCAGTCGCTCCTTCTGCCTGTCTTTGTCTCCCTGATTCTGTCTGCCCATTCACAGCTGTCTCTTTATTAGAGTGGGAATATTGTCTGCCTGAAAGTCTTATTTCTCTCCCATCGTTCATATATTTATGTCTGTGTGAAGCATACTTTTTTCTGTTACATCATCATCATCATCTTCTTCTTCTATTCTTTTACTACTGCTACTACTGCTGCTGTTATTACTACAATCATAACTACTATTATTACTAGTACCATAACTACCACTATTACTAGCACTATTACTACTACTACTACTATCACTATTACTACTATTACTACCACCACCACCACCATCTACTACTGTTGTAACTATTGCTGCTATTTCTGAAACTACTACTACCACCACCACCACCACGACCACCACCACGACCACTACCACCACCATTATTACTACTATTGTAACTATTGCGCTACTGCTGAAACTGCTACTGCTACTACTACTACTACCACCACCACCACCACCATTATTACTACTATTGTAACTTGCTACTACTGCTGAAACTGCTACTACTACTACTACTACTACCACCACCACCACCACCACCACCACCACCACCACCACTATTATTACTACTATTGTAACTATTGCTGCTACTGCTGAAACTGCTACTACTACTACTACTACCACCACCATTATTACTACTATTGTAACTATTGCTGCTACTGCTGAAACTGCTACTACTACTACTACTACTACTACTACTACTACTACCACCACCACCACCACCACCATTATTACTACTATTGTAACTATTGCTGCTACTGCTGAAACTGCTACTACTACTACTACTACTAGTACAACTACTGTTGCTGCTGCAACTACTACTACTACTACTACTACTACTACTACTACTACTGCTACTAGCACAACTATGACTACTGTTGCTACTACTACTACTGCATCTATTATTTCTAGTTCTGCTCACCACTATTTCTTCTATTGTTAGTACCACCACTGCCACTTTTTAGTCTCTGTCCAAAGATCAAAGAGCCAAGATTTAAATATTCATAGAAAAAAAAAATCACCCTGGATGATTGTAAGAGGACATAGTTTGCTGAAAGATTAGTGGCCCTTTCTACCCTGCCGGGATATCAAAAAGCGTTGGTGACTGTCTGTTTGTAGAAGAATTAGCACTTCCGGTCAGATCCCCATTTTCGCCCAGCCTAGGAGCCAGCGCTTGATGTCTCCGGTCCAGAGAGCGCTGGTCTAGCGCTTTATGTTCGGTTTCGGACGACCTTGTACTTTCAGGCGAAGTTTTGAAAGGGGATATAATTATGTGATGGAGAGTGTTCATGTATTCCTCGGTTATTTATCTGCAGTTGTGAGTGCTTTGGTTTGATATTCTTCAGTTATTTTTCTGCAGTTGTGAGTGCTTTGTTTTTATATTCTTCAGTTGTATAGCTGCAAGTGTAAGTGCTTTCTAACTGACAAGGATTACTCTTTATTATAAAGAAACTGCGAAGTCTGGCTTCAATAGCTTTATGCTTTATGGTAATATAATTTCATGTTTGTTTAATTTTAATTAAGCGTTGTTTTGTTTCGTTAACTTTTTTTTTTCCTTCATATTTTAGCTAAAGATTTAATAAATATTTTATTGTATTGCGAGATCGACGTTTTCTTTTCTTCGTGAGCGCTGCAATTTAATCAGGTTTGTGCTATACAGAACGTATAGAACTGACATACCTCGGTAACGATGGAAACTTTTGTTTTGGTTATTCATCAGGTGCCGTGCTGTTAGGTATGGGCGGTTGTACTTCTCTATAGATCTCTGTGCTTGATAGTTTCCATCAGCTCTGTTTCTATGCGACATTTTATTGTGCCATTGCGTTAGGCTTCATGATTTTTTTCTCTTGGCCTTCGTCTGCTTTCCTTCTCGTTTATATTTCCTGTTGTTATGACGTTTTCAAGCGCCCCCCCCCCCTCGATTATATGTCCAATGAATGATGCCTGTCATTTTCCCATGAATTTAATTAGGTTGCTTTCTACATTTGCTTTTGTTAGACATTCCCTGTTTGTCGTCTTAGCTGTCTGTGTTACTTCTAACATTTTCTAAGAAACCACATCTCTGTTGCTCCTACCATTCTTCTAAGAAACCACATCTCTGTTGCTCCTAACATTCTTCTAAGAAACCACATCTCTGTTGCTCCTAACATTCTTCTAAGAAACCACATCTCTGTTGCTCCTAACATTCTTCTAAGAAACCACATCTCTGTTGCTCCTAACATTCTTCTAAGAAACTACATCTCTGTTGCTCCTAACATTCTTCCAAGAAACCATATCTCTATTGCTTCTAACATTCTTCTAAGAAACCATATCTATATTGCTTCTAGCATTCTTCTAAGAAACCATATCTATATTGCTTCTAACATTCTTCTAAGAAACCATATCTATATTGCTTCTAGCATTCTTCTAAGAAACCATATCTATATTGCTTCTAGCATTCTTCTAAGAAACCATATCTATATTGCTTCTAGCATTCTTCTAAGAAACCATATCTATATTGCTTCTAGCATTCTTCTAAGAAACCATATCTATATTGCTTCTAGCATTCTTCTAAGAAACCATATCTATATTGCTTCTAGCATTCTTCTAAGAAACCATATCTATATTGCTTCTAGCATTCTTCTAAGAAACCATATCTATATTGCTTCTAACATTCTTCTAAGAAACCACATCTCTGTTGCTCTTAACAATCTTCTAATAAACCACATCTCTGTTGCTCTTAACAGTCTTCTAATAAACCACATCTCTGTTGATCCTAACATTCTTCTAAGAAACCACATCTCTGTTGATCCTAACATTCTTCTAAGAAACCACATCTCTGTTGATCCTAACATTCTTCTAAGAAACCACATCTCTGTTGCTCTTAACAATCTTCTAATAAACCACATCTCTGTTGCTCTTAACAGTCTTCTAAGAAACCACATCTCTGTTGTCTCCAGTGAGCTACGCATCGATCTGTTGACTGTCGTCAATGATTCACTTCCATAGAATAGGATAGGCTCAAATCTAGAACTCGTTTCTGACGGTCAGCGACAGAGATGCATTGCATAAGATGTTTCTCATTTGTTGGAGAGCTCATTTGGGTTGGACCTGGAATTGACTTCCTCATCATC
Organism: Achatina immaculata; assembly: GCA_009760885.1. Lineage (NCBI taxonomy): Eukaryota > Metazoa > Mollusca > Gastropoda > Stylommatophora > Achatinidae > Lissachatina > Lissachatina immaculata. The sequence continues at coordinate 36,090,319 of CM019713.1, forward strand.
ATCTGTACTCTCAATGGAGCATAAGCCATCAACAAAGGTTTCACAGACAGTCTGTCCTGATCAAGTCGGGATAGCTCAGACCATGTCCTCCCAGCTTTCATTATTTCTTCCTGTCTTGTGGCGTCTCCATGTCCCCAGATGGCCTGCCTCCTCTTTCTTTTCCCTTGAGGTGTCAAAGTCTAAGCGGTATAGGAGTGCCTTGTTCTTTCCATTCGCGGTCCAGCCATTTCCATCTTCGTCTTCTGACCTCTTTAGTAATGTTCTCGATGCTTGTTGGTTTGGCTATTTATTTACTTCCTATTATTTCGAAAATTAGAGTGCGTGTTCTATCAGAAAGTTTTGTATCGCTTACGGTCAACATTCTTTTGCATAGCCTTGTTAATGTCACATCGCATTTGCTTCCTTTCCGAGTAATTTCATAAATTTATGCAGATTTGTCTCAGACATGACTGTTTTTTTTTGTTTTTTTTTTGTCGGAAATTTCACTGTAATGAGGTCGGTATTTTTCACTGGAGATCACAATAAGAAGACTTTTTGAAAGATGTAATTTGATGAAAATATTCTCGTAACTGATATGCTTATTCTGAGAACCACTGGTTAGTAAATTGTCACATTTTTTTTTTTAAACTGAAGAACTTTAACATGATTTCATTTAACATAATCTCTATGTCTACTCATACGTTGGACGTGCTAGTACATGCTGCCAGTGTCTATTATCTCGCAAGTTTTTTTTTCCACGCCTGCTAAAGATGCGAGCCCATTTTAGCGGTAACCCGATCATTATCGCATAGGAGACATACTTTGTATGGACTGAAGCGTTGTGGTATTACGGCTTCTCAACTCTTTTAGTATCTCCGATCATCGGGGTGACTTTGTACAAAAACACAAAGAAAACGTTTTTGTTCCGTATTTTTGTTTATCTGATAAAAAATTTTAATTACCGTGTAAGCTATGTAAGTGAAAACAAGTCGCTGCCTTTTGCAAAAAAAAAAAAAACCCAAAAAAACTCGTGCGTGGCTAACGTTAAGCATTAAAGGAAAATGAAGATTTGGACTACAAAAAAGGCCTCAATAAAATGTTAACAAAAGCGGTGGAATAGATCTGTCTGTCTTTTTTTTTTATTTGAACAGGAATCCCGTCTGTCTGAAAGTCTTATTTCTCTCACTGTCGCTCATATCGTTATATTTCCTCAAGTGTACAGCGCTGGAGAAAGAAGAAAAGGAAGGTATAGGATTCAGAAGATGAAAAAAGTGTTCGGCTGTCATTTTTAAAAACTCGTCTGCTCCTAAACAACACTGCCAGGGTTGATAGATCTTGCATGGTTGTCACGCTTTTAACTCTTCTGCTTCTAAACAACGCTGCCATGGTTGATAGGTCTTGCATGGTTGTCACGCTTTTAACTCTTCTGCTTCCAAACAACGCTGCCAGGGTTGATAGATCTTGCATGGTTGTCATGCTTTTAACTCTTCTGCTTCTAAACAACGCTGCCAGGGTTGATAGATCTTGCATGGTTGTCACGCTTTTAACTCTTCTGCTTCTAAACAACGCTGCCAGGGTTGATAGATCTTGCATGGTTGTCATGCTTTTAATTCTTCTGCTTCCAAACAACACTGCCAGGGTTGATAGATCTTCCACGTCTCTTTTATGTAAATCACTGCTCAGAGTGATATTCAGGCGAAGTCTAAATAAAATAAAATAAAATAAAACGTGTAATTTTCACATTTCTAACCAAAAGCATACTTCATTCCAGTTTCTTTCTACAGAAAATTTCTCAACAAAATTTATTATGGCGGAACATGGACAGTAATTCAGGGCTGAAAGAGTTAATCTTATCTTTTAATTTTTGTTGTTGTTGTTGTTGTTGAAAAGTTGAAATACATCTCTAATTTTATAACCGAGTTTTATTATCTGTCTATTGCGAACGAAGAAGAAGAAGAAGAAGATTATCTGTCTACGAAATATGCCTTAATCTTCTGTTGTTTCACATTTCAAAGACTGTAATATCTTCTTATATTTGAAAGGAAACAAAAATGAAGCAAGGAAATACGAAGAAAGGAAGGAACGCGAAAAAAAAAAGACAGTGGAATGGGAGGATTAGGAACATAACAAATGCAAGAGAACATACAAATACAGAATGTATAAACTACTGCAGTGCTTCGTGTATAGTTGTATACTTATACACTAATTATTGTGCGATACAAATACAGAGAACAAAGGCCAAATAACAAATGCTGACAGTAATATAGAACTTCTTGTAGGTGCATATTGAGTGACTTAAGCACAGTGAAAAGAGGCTATGCTTTTCAACATTCAGCCCTACCTTAACTTCTTGAACTCTGGACAAAGAAAAGTCAAAAGAACTCATTTTTCAGATAGGTCAGTGTTTCTAAAAACAATTGGTAAAAATGCATTGATTCTTCTTAGATTCATCAAGAGGAAACCTAATTAACAGGATAAAATTGAATTTGAAAAAAAGAAAACGAACCAGAGGAAAATCTCTTTCTAAAAATCAGTTTTGCAGGTGCATGCATTCAGTTAAATTATCTTATTTTAAATATGCAGTAATATGAACTACGTGGTTGAAAAAGTCAAATAGAAGAAGATGGCTTTGAAATGTGAAACAAAAGAAGAATGAGACATATTTTATAGACAGAGAAGAAAACTATTAGAGATGTATTACAGCTTTTTAAACAAATTTAAAAAAAAAGATAAAAAACATGACAACCGTGCAAGATCTGTCGACCCTGGCAGTGCTGTTTAGGAGCAGAAGAGTTAAAAGTGTGACAACCATGCAAGATCTATCAACACTGTCAGTGTTGTTTATGAGCAGAAGAGTTAAAAGTGTGACAGCCATGCAAGATCTATCAACACTGGCAGTGCTGTTTATGAGCAGAAGAGTTAAAAGCGTGACAACCATGCAAGATCTATCAACACTGGCAGTGCTGTTTATGAGCAGAAGATTTAAAAGCGTGACAGCCGAACAATTATATTATTCATGCTATTTAAAGAATTACAGTTGTGGTCTGCAAACCAAAATTAGGCGAAAGTTACAGGAAAAAGAGAATGAGGACATCATTGATTCAGATGTGAGGATAACATTAAGAGACGTAGAAGAAGACATTTGAACACTGTGGAAATAACGGACAGCGCAAACTGAAGATACACTTAAGCCTTCTATGTTTAGGGGAGATGACACAGGACAGTGACACGATTCTTGTGAATGTGTGAAGAAAATTATCTTCATTTCGTCGTTAATAGAAAAAAAAAACGTTTTCTTGGTGTTATCTGTTAAATGAAAAAAAAAAAATCCAATTGATTATATGTTGAGAAACATCAATCTAGTTGAACCCAACCTTTGTTGCGTAGACAAACTAGTGATAATCTTTAAGTGATTTTGTCGGAGCAATTTTGTTAAAGGTCACTGAGTCAGTTAAACTGATTTGTCTGTGTCTGACGTAGCTGATTGTGGCCTTCCAGAAAGTTCGGTCAGCTTGCTCTGCGTGCGAAAAAAAAAAAAAACTCTCGTGTTGTCCTTGTTTGTAGATTTTGTAGTTTTGTTCTCTCTACACATTCTGTTTCAGTTCAATCCTTTCCGCAGTTTTTTTTTTTTGTTTTGCATTTTCATTCTCGCTAAAATTGTACTCTGTTTTCATCTGTTGCTTGTAGATTTTATCGTTTTTTTTTCATTTTTAAATTGTTTTGTATTCATCTTACTTTCTCTTGTTTGTTTTTTGCATTTCCCCCCATTAAGTGTGTTTTGAAAACGTTTGCAGTTTTATTTCCTATTTGTAAAGCAAAAAAGTTGTATCTGAGACCATAAACTGAAACTGCCTTTATGTAAAAAGTATTCGTTTATGTGTGTTAGTGTTGTTCAGTATGCGCTAGACATTTGCAGGAGACCATGTGTGTGTCTGCGTCTCAAAGATTTAATACCTGCGAGAGACTGAATCTTAAGTTCCAGGTAATTCTCCTGTTATTTTTCTTTCTCTCGCGTCCAGAAGTGCTTTGTCTATGATGTTCTCGGGGTGCATTACTGTCTTCTATTAACTTTACATAGATAGCATTGCGATAATTTTGTCTGTATGCGTTGCATCAAGTTCAGCCGACTTCTGTGGTGTTTCTGTTGGGTTGTCCTTATCTTTGACTGCCCCCAGCTGTTTTTTTCTTCTGGATTGTCCTCCTTAGCCTTTGACTGTTCACAGCCGTTTTTTTTTTTCTGTTGGACTGTCCTCCTTAGCCTTTGACTGTCCCCAGCTTTTTTGTGTTAGGCTGTCCTCCATAGCCTTTGATTGTCCCCAGCCGTTTTTTCTGTTGGGCTGCCCTCCTTGTCTTTGACTGTCCCCAGCCATTTTTTTCTGTTGGGCTGTCCTCCTTGTCTTTGACTGTCATCAGCCGTTTTTTTTCTGTTGGGCTGTCCTCCTTAGCCTTTGGCCGACTTACAAGGCAGTAAGCAGCAGTGTCCAACATACGAGGTGCAGAGAAAACAGACGTGTCCATCGCCTATATCAGCTCAAGAGAAGCTGTATAGGAATGTCCATCGACTTCAGGTGACCATTGACCGCTTCAGAAGTAGACAATTCGGCGTCTCAGACTGATCGAAGAAGCAGAAGTTTCCCATACATGATTATGCCCGGCTCTTCGATCATACTCCTTTATAATTTTCCTTTCATTTTATCCCATTATGTAATACCAAGATGAATCCACACAGTTAGCTCACCCCCACACCCCCACCCAACACACACACACTCTCCTGTCTACGTGGTTGTCCCGTGATGAACAATTGGGCCTTATTTTCAGGCAATGAAGATTTGAGTTCTCGGGCCCCGAGATTTGAGCTTTTAGACTCGTCTGACATTCAAGTCCATTTACTTAACAGCTGTCAGTCACTCTATCCCAGACATTCAACATCACTTTGGTACAGGCATGTAAAGGCCATGTGTAAAGTGTGACGGGACACAACTTCCGCAGACTCAACAATAAAAAAAAAGTAATTAAATACAAAGAATACATACAGTGGCTTATCTCCCCTTTGCCGGAACACAACCGGGGGGGGGGGGGGGGGGGAAGGGATGGTGTTTTGGCATATTTTTGTGGAAACAATATTCACAGAACTGGAGACGGACATATGTTGGTCACTTGATGAGAAGAAATGATCAGAGAATCACAAAACAAGCTATCAGGTGGAACATAACAGGCCGAAGAAAAAGAGGCAGACCGCGTGAAACTCTGAAGAGGACATTATTAACAGGCATAAAATCCTTTGATGAGGTTGAAAGACTCGCCGAAGACAGGAAAAATTGGCGAACTACTTTGCGAGCCCTATGTGACGTTTAACGGCACGGGAAGGATATAAGATATAAGATAAGATATTGCTAAGTGTGGCTAACGTTTCGTGTTTCCAATGGATATTTCAGCGCCTGTCTTTACAGAAAGAATGACGTTGCTTATAGTTTGTTTTCCCCCATACGTTCTCACATTTTAATTGGGCGCTTGAGTAGCGAAATGGTTAGTGGGATGGTTTCTCATGGAGGGACTGGTGGTTTGAGTTCGGCCGTAGGGAGCCCAGAGTAATAATTGTCGTACCTTCATATTCTTGGAACTGAGGAAGTAAAGGCAGCTGGTGTGACGCTGACCACATCAACTTCTAGTGCAGCATCCCGTAGGTGCCGTCCTAGCATTCTAAGGCTTCTCTTACCTTTGTTCACACATGAAATAGTTTACCTTTGTTTACACATGAAATAGTTCACGTTTGTTTACACATGAAATAGTTTACCTTTGTTTACACATGAAATAGTTTACCTTTGTTTACACATGAAATAGTTTACCTTCGTTTACACATGAAATAGTTCACCTTTGTTTACACATGAAATAGTTTACCTTTGTTTACACATGAAATAGTTTACCTTTTTTTACGCACGAAATATTTTAACTTTCATTACACATGAAATATTTTATCTTTTGTTTGGACATGAAATACATCAGCTGAACACTACCCCCTTCAAGACTGCTCTCTACTCTGTCTGTAAGCTTCTAAGACCTGCATTCAACTCGTCGCTTGCTGTAAGCATCACAGACTTTGAAGTTTTAAACCCCTGCCGTAATTGTCGCTAATTTATATGCGTCATTTCAGTTCCCTTTATTTAGTCTGTCATGAGTCTGACAGAATGCTCATGTGAGCGTCTTCACCACGTGCTGCACCTGTTTTTACAGCGTCGTTTCTGATCATTCTGACGTTATCGCTGAAACATTCCTTCTTCTGATTTACCATTTTCTTTTCCACATATACAGGGTGTTTCATAAAGATGGGACACATTTTGAACGCATTTATCTTGGACTAGAACAAACACGTTTAGTATAGAATGTGTGTAATGCATACCAAAGATACAGGAGATCATAACAATGTTCGTTCAAGGGTGGTTCATAATACTCCAGAAACTCAGAAAAAGCATCTGGAGGGAGATAGCGCCCATTTCAGTTATGACAGGGATGATAAACAGAGCCAAAGAATGTTCTCTTCGAGGTGGTGAATATCGGAGGGATGTGATACTCAAACCTTGAACATTGTTATGAAATTCTGTATCTTAGGTATTCTATATTAAATGTGTTTGCTCCAGTTCTAGACAATTGAGTTTAAAATGTGTCCCATCTTTATGAAACACCCTGTACAATGTTGGAGCTAATTTTCGACATTTGTGCCAGGAGTCTTATAATATTTTTTTTTTTTAAAAACCAAATATTTGCATTCCTTTTATTTTTCCTTTCTTTATTTTCTCTGAGTTAAGACTGTCAGTACATTTGACCTTCCTGTGCTTAAAAAATGAAATAAGATAATATAAAATAAAATGACCCCCCCCCCACCCAATATCTTCCTGGTATAAGGTCAAGGGTCAAAGTCATTTTGGCCTTTTTTTTGGGTGGAGAGCGAGTGTTTCCTAAAGTGACACTTTGTGATCTTTGACACCGCTGCTGGTGGCCGGGATGTCGTGCACCATGTATTGTGAATGTATGTGTGAGCGTGTGTGTATGCCTGAGTGAGTTTGTCTATTCAACTTTATCCTGCTGCACATTCCAGAATGGATGGTTTGGTTCCCATAAATTCCAATATCTCGGGTCTAGCGCATGCCTACCACGCCCTTGTTGGCCTGTATGAGACAACCTAGGAGATCAATCCGTGGAGGGAGGTGGGGGGAGGGGGGAGGGGGGAAGAAGGGAGGTTTCCCTAGCATCAGGGAGCAAAGATGGGTCTGTCGGAACAACGGGACGATTGTCAGGTTGTGCTGAGAACTGACCAAGACCCTGATCCGCCTCTCTGTTGATTTTCCTAGCAGCAGGTTCAGCATGGCTAACGAAGGGAGGTCTGGCAGCGGTCGCTGACGATGGTGGAGCGTGTGCAGTGAAGCTGGCCCTTTTTTTCCCTTCTAAATCCAGGGCAGGTCTTCACGCTTAGTAGCGTAACCTGCTTTCTTTAGGGGCAGTGCCTATTTCCACATCTGAATGGCGTACGTTGCTAAGAACAATTTGGTGGTGATTTTGGGGGGGGGGGGGTTCCACAGAGACAGAAAGCAACAGCAAGCACAAAATTAATAATATATTTGAATAATAGTGCAGGCCACTTTTTCTCATAGTAGTAGTAGTAGTAGTAGTAGTAGTAGTAGTAGTAGTAGTAGTAGTAGTAATGGCAGCCTATATACTGATACAAGCTTTGCTAAAATTCTGGAAGAGAATAGAAGGAGAGGATGATGAGCTGTGTACTCGTTTTACCTGTAGGCAACAGCAGAATGTTACCTGGAAATGATATAATGAAACATCAGCTATTTACATAACATTTCTGACAGTGATTGATAGCAGTGAACAACAGAGATTTTGTTATTTAAATTTTAAAAAAAGGTTCTTTGTCCGAAGTCTGGAAGTCACTTTTTTAATAATGATCTTTCATGATATAAACAAGCAATGACGTACCTTTTTAAAATTAAATTGTGTATGTGATATTAGGAAGATAGTTCATTATTTGGAACAGCTGGTTGAAATAAGATAGTAGAACACAGTATTGTATCACCAAACCTCGGAGAAATCATAGACAAACACTTTAGATGTGAGAAAGAAAGAAAAATGACAAGAGAATTACCTGGGACTTGAACCTCGGTCTCCGATAGGGCGAGCAGCCGTCTAGCCACGAGAGTATAGCGCATTAACAAATTTCTCTATCTTTCACCCCCCCCCCCCCCAACTTTTCCTAAAAGAAAAAAAGGATGTTTTATAGCGGTTGTCTGGCTGACTGAAAATAGTGACACCCGAAAAGGGAACGAGGCCATGACAGAAAGTCAGCCTCCCGTAGGTTCATTCATTTGCATGTCCCTTGCGGAACTTTGCCTCCCAAACAGCACTCCTGTAGGCCTCTCGGTTGTGAGAAAGATGACCTTCTGCTGATGCGTCCACATAGGTACACATTTAAATAAGATGCCGGCAACTGCAAACGATAATAATAATAATAACAATAATAATAATAATAATTTTACTTCCGATATCGAGAAATTCTGTGAAAGGTGAGGCAAAAAACTGTGGGGGGGGGGGGGGGGGGGCGGGCTGAAATATAACTTCAAAACTATCATAAAAGATATGTTCATGTGCCTTAAGGAGTGGAAAGAAATGGCGAACGGCCGTGCCATGTGGAGAGCGACTGTATACATAAGAGAAAGGACTGACGTCAGGGCCCGAAGAGGCCTGCCCTTATCGTAGAGTAACTTGTTCTAAAAGTGAACAACTCTTCTCAAAAGTCAGCCATCAGAGGAGCTTTTCTCGAAAATGATTCACATGTAGTTAACTTTGAACATTGACATGCATCTATACAGTTTGTGAAGAAGACAGGAAGCAGTAGACAATAATGACCGTATAAGAAATCCACTTCATTCTTTTCATATTATCTTCTTGGATTGTTCACATTTTTTTTTTTGGGCCTTATTGTGATGTGGCTATCAGGTTCTGAATATAGTTATTAACAGTTTTCTCTAAAGAAGATATCGCAACGGCTCAGATTCTCCATATATTGAGAGCATTATTATACTTTTTTCATCAAGTGTAAAATTTTGCTATCAACTGAAGAAAAAAAATTGCTGTCTGAACGTCTTAAATGTCAGTTCTTACGTCGATAGGCATAATCCCGCCAGAGCTTCTTTTGCGGATTTTCTATCTAGTTTTTAATCCGACGTATTCTGGCAGAGTATACCTCAAACTGTTTATCTCGCCCTCCATCTACTGTTGGAGCAATGTACGCACTACGGTCTCCTGCACTTGGTGGCTTAATGGAAGAAATTTCTTGCCCTTTGTATATCCGAACCTCATGGAAATCCCTGGCTGTTTAAACAATTTTTAAATATTATATTTCAGCCGCCATGTTGTCAGACTTTCCGCAGACATTCCTTTGTCTGGGCTGATCCGGTTGTTTTTCTTTTTATCATCCTGTCTGGTTTCGTGAGTAAGTCTTCCAAGTTTGAACTTCTTTTTAAGAAAGTCACTTGGTGTGTGGAAATGAGTGCTACTGGAAAAAAAAAACCCCCCGCAGATTCTCGCATGAAAAGTGATTACAGTATCTGTATAATATTTATAAAATGTACAGAATTATAAAAATAACTGTCACTTTCGAGTGCCCATATTTTTTTGAGGCTGAACTGTCATTTTGTTTTCCATCATCCATATCCAGCCGCGTGTACGGTGTAATCCAGTCTGAAAATAGCAATGCGTGGAGCACAGATGTTCCTCATATTTTATAGCGGTTTGTCCTCCACACTGAGGGTCGAGTACCCATTTCTGCAGCGGGATCGACTGGAGGATTCAGCTTCGGGACTTCTTTCCCGCTATCCTGAACCCCGAATCTGGTCGAGAGATCGCGTCACGGTCGATCCTACAAGGTATGTCTCTGTACGCTGGGGTTTATACCGAAGAGGTGATCGGAGCGCAAAAGTAACATACGCGGCACACAGGAATAATGACAGTAAAACTATATAACCTCCTGGTATATTTTTCGAGTATATCAGCAATGCTCTTCACCACATTACCAGTGTGCTCATAGTAAATCTTAGGATACATTGGGATAGTGTATTTTATCCTAATTTTTCAAGTTTCTTGAAATATCATAACTGGTAGACTGTCACACCCCTACGTTTAAAGAGAACTTACAGCTACACATTAATCGTTACGTTAAATCTGCATTAATGAAAACGTATATTATGTAATTATAGCTATACCACTTTGTACTTCAAGTATTTTGTCCATATTCTTCTCGACAGAAAAATCACAGAGACAAAAGGAGCGAAAACGACCAGCACTGAACCCAAAATAACAAATTAAACAGAATTAGCGGATGCGAGACAGTACGGAGGGAATCATACGGGACATTTAGTTTACAGAACGAAAGGGACATATCTCTCCTCTGGGTTCCCGAAGCCTTTTGTAGGTGCACGCCCAGGGAAGATCACCAGGTGTCATAAACTGTCAGGTAAGCAACATGAATTCGCAGGTTCACAGGCGAGTCTTTATAGATTTCAAAATACGAACGCGTAAACGAGTCAAATATGGGGGAAAATGTAGACATTTTTGTCCATACAATACGACAATACAAGTGCATATAAAGTTTGTATCTTCGTAAGAATGTGTGTATATAAGGAAAGTCTGAGTGGCGAAGTGGTTAGTACACTAGCCTCTCATGGCGACGGTCGGGGGTTCGAATCCTGCCGGAGCCGATACAGTCAGCCAGCTGTAGAAATGGATACCCGATTTCTTCTGGAGTTGGGGAAAGAAAGGCGGTCAGGCGTGATGCTGACCACATCACCCTGTAATGTGTTGACAGGTCAACACGATATCCCATATGTGCCTCTAAGGCATGACAGGGTTACCTGTACTTTATTTAGATAATAAGCAGAAATATAATATCTGCTGTTTGTTGTACAGTTTTAAGAAAAGCATACAATAGTTTCAGTCTGTCTGTCTGTCTGTCTGTCTGCTTGCCTGCCTGCCTGCTGTCTGTCTGTCTGTCTGCCTGCCTGCCTGTCTGTCTGTCTGCTTGTCTGTCTGTCTGCCTGCCTGCCTGTCTGTCTGTCTGCCTGCCTGCCTGCCTGCCTGTCTATCTGTCTGTCTGCCTGCCTGTCTGTCTGTCTGTCTGTCTGTCTGCCTGCCTGCCTGCCTGCCTGCCTGTCTGTCTGCCTGCCTGCCTGCCTGTCTGTCTGCCTGCCTGCCTGCCTGCCTGTCTGTCTGTCTGTCTGCCTGCCTGCCTGCCTGCCATTTCCTATTAATGTTATTGCTTACCTAACGCGTAGTCAATTATTTACTGTTCTTATTATTTGTACGTATACGTGTGCTATATACAGCGTAAGTGAAAAAAAGTGCCACTCGTTTTAGCACAAGCTGTTGGAAAGAAACCTTAGTGATCTATAACCAGATATATAACCAGATTGTTAAAGAGGGTGAACTGGCAACTTTATTTTCGTGTTAAGAACCCATTTTGCCACAGTTTGTAGAGTTTGTAGAGCGCTGAAAGGAATTGTGCAATGTAGGAAAGTAGAGATCGTTTTAATGTTGTCTAAAAGCGATTGTTGTTCACACAAGAGTTCTTCAACCTTCCAATGTTTTGCACTGATCACCGACACTTCTTTATTGCAGCATGTGTTAACTCTTTTGCTACGCAACAAGATTTCGTTACAATCAAAAAAATGTATAATAAACACAAAATCCTTGTTTTACGGAGAAATGACCAGAGATCTATATTTAGATTGTAACTTAGTTTAAAATATCAAGTTCCCGAAGCGAAGAACAATACTAGATAGATGAAGTTATTTTATTACAGTTTTTTAAACAAAGCCATTAAATGGCTCATGGTAGCAAATGAGTTAAATAATAATCAAATACAGTGGCTGTTAGCTCTTTTATGGCCGTAGACCACCTTTCTGGCCTTAGAACATGCCTTGATCACTCAGTGAAAATAAAGCAATAAATAAATTTAAATTGCTAGTTCATGGACCATCAAAAATACTTCCGTGAACCCCCAGGGGGTCCATGGACCCCAATTTAAGAACCACTGCTCTAATACGTCTGTCTTGACTCGGCAGTTTAAATAATCCTGACTATGTTACAATACATCAATTTTTTTTAAAAGCCACAGTTTATATTTCTGTTAGCCTAGTTTTTTTAAGTACGTTCCGTTAAACGAAAATCCATATCTCGGATATTTCTGCACATTACAACATATTTTCTAGAAAAACACCGCATAATCTAGAGCTAGAGCACTGTTTCCCAACATTTTTACTTCTTAGGATCAATCTTCCAACCACATGTAGGTTACGGACCATCGTCTTCTGCGCAGTATCGCCGTTCATTGTTCTTATTCCGTAGATAACACGTAATTCCAAACTGATAACGCAGCGGTGGATCACAGATTGAGAAACACTGATCTAACGCACGACACGCAGTGACTCAAAACAGCCTCGGGTTACAGAGTCATCCACTGCCTTGCTCAGTATTGGTTAGACCATTTAAAAAAAAAAAAACCCAAAATACAGTCAAGTAAGCATGGTTTAGTAGAGTTACCGCTAACTTCCATAAACCACCAGCTATTACATTGCTCTGCAAACGTAATTATATCAGAGATCGAGGTTTGTGGTTAAGTAGATGAGTTGTTTGAAAAGCAATTTGAACCCCTGGAGCTTGTCCTAAGGGCGAAAAATTTTTTTATGGTCAAAATGGTGTAATTAGTAAAATGTATGTAAATCGATCTATCAGTTCTATTCTGAAGCATACTTAAAAATGTGATTTCTTACATTAAAGAGGAAAAAGAACATTCTGTTCTAATTTCTGATGCTTTTTTTTTAAATGTAAAAGCATACACGAATAACTGACTCAAGAATCAGGTGAATTTCTTTCTTTTTTTCAAGATGTGCTAATCATGAATTTTATTTTCATTTATTGCTCACGAAATGATGGACTGGTTTTCGTTTGGGTTGTCTCATGAGACGTCCGGACTGATATCGGTTTGGAGTGTCTCCTTCTGGTGTCCGGACTGATATCCGTGTCGGTTGTCTCATGTGATGTCAGGAGTGACATCCGCGTGGGTTTTCTCATGTGGTGCCTGGAATGATATCCGCTTGGGGTGTCTCTTGTGTTGTCCAGACTGATGTCCGTGTGAGTTGTCTCTTATGGTGCCTGCCTGATAACTGTTTGGAGTGTCTCATGTGGTGTCCTGACTGATATCTGTGTGGGTTTTCTCTTGTGGTGCCCGGGCTGATATCTGTGTGGGTTTTCTCTTGTGGTGCCTGGGCTGATATCTGTGTGAGTTGTCTCTTGTGGTGCCCGGACTGATATCTGTATTGGTTGTCTCTTGTGGTGCCTGGACTGATATCTGTGTGGGCTGTCTCATATAGTGCCTAGAATGTTTCGGATACTCGAAAGCGGTTCTGTATTTTTAGAGTCTGTCAGTCTCTCTCATTCCTGACTGTCTGTTTTGTGCATGGATATTTTTGTGGCTGACAGATGAACAGAAAACTGACAGAAAGATGCTGTTTTGTAGACAAGCAGATTGTAAGAGAAAGGTCTGATGGATAGATGGATGGACGGGCGGACGGACGAACGGACGGATGGTTGGATGGATAGATGGATGGATGGATGGATAGATGGTAATTGCACGTTTGTTTCGCAATCGAAATCCCTTCTACTTAAGTTGGGTTTGCGTTCTTATGAACCCATCGCAGATTGAATAATATCGTAAATGGCATACGACGACTGTGGTAATAATGTGTGTCGTTACCTCGATTTCCGCATTCCTTTCTAATCTGAACATGAGTTACTGTATAAATATACACAATCAGTTGATGGCTATACAGTCTTCAGAAAATCATACAATAACTTCAAATACGATGATCTATCTATCTATCTATCTATCTATCTATCTATCTATCTATCTATCTATCTATCTATCTATCTATCTATCTATCTATCTATCTATCTGTCTGTCTGTCTGTCTGTCTCTGTCTGTCTGCCTGCCTGCCTGCCTGCCTGCCTGCCTGCCTGCTTATATGGTTCATGCATAATGACGGAACTGGTTTTAGTAGTAAAAGACATAAAATGTCCAACAAACACACATAAAATTTTAGAAGTAAAAGACATAAAATATACAAAAAACACACATAAAATTTTAGTACTAAAAACACAAAATATCCAACAAACACATAAAATGTTAGTAGCAAAAGACACAAAATATCCAACAAACACACATAAAATGTTAGTAACAAAAGACACAAAATATCCAGCAAACACACATAAAATGTTAGTAACAAAAGACACAAAATATCCAACAAACACACATAAAATGTTAGTAACAAAAGACACAAAATATCCAACAAACACACATAAAATCGTACTATCGAAAGCAGAAAGGCCACAAATCGATGGCCGTCTACACATAGTTATATCCTGTCTCTACTTAGTTTCCATTTTTTGTTTGTTTGTTGTTAACAGCTTAGCTATTGAAGCATACTTGCATGTTGGAGTTGATTACAGAGGCATGTAATAGCCCTCTGTGATTTTATAACTGAGTTGAATTGGTTTTCTTTGTTGACGTTATTTTATGGTGTTGGTATCTGGTTTGAGCGTAACTGTGGTGGAGCAGTGTGCGCCTTACAAAACATTTAACCCACAAATTACCCCGAATTCATTAAAATCGTTATTGTGAAACAGCGCAAGCATTTCTTTAATTACCCAAAATGGGCTGAATTGTTTTTGCATTCGATAACGTGAAGGTTTTTTTTTAAAATATAGGTTATCTTGTTTTTGTTGTTATGTCTTGTGTTTAATTTTGTGTTTGTGTGTGTGTGTGTGTGTGTGTGTGGTGTGTGTGTATTTTCTGCTGTTGATTTTGTATTGTGTAGTTTTCGAGAGAAAGTACTGTTGCATTATGTTGGTTAAAATGTTGTTGTTCATTTGGAATGTGTCACCCGTTGTTGTTCATGTTGTTAGTTTTGATATTGTTGTTGAAGGTAGCAGTTTTTGCTTTTGTTGTATATTTTGATTTGTTTCCTTATTTTTGTTATTATTATCATAAGTGATTTTGTTGTTATTTTAGTTTGTTGATTAGTTTAATTTTTTTTTGTGTAATTATTACTCGACATGTTTGTGCTATTGTTTACGTTCTAGGTAGTTGTGATGTTGTACATATTTCTAGTTGTTTTTTTTTTGCCATTGTCTGTGTCCACAGTTTCTCAGTTGTTGTTTCTGTTTATAGCTATTCTGTTGTTGTTCATGTTCTTTGTTGTTCTGTTGTTGTCTCTGTTTCTATATTTCTGCAGTTATCCATATTTTTAATTGCTCTGTTTTTTTGTTTTTTTTGGTCCAATGTTTCTAGTTCTTCCATTCCCCACGCTTTTTTAAAAAATTTGCTCTGTTGTTATTTCTGTTTATAGCTATTCCGTTGTTGTCTGTGTTCTTAACTGCTGTTTTTTTTGTGCTTTAATACTTCTGTTATCATCCTTTTTAATCTGCTATTTTGCTGTCTGTTTCTAGTTTTTCTGTTGTCGTCCATGTTTTAAACTGTGCTCTGCTTGAGTCCATGTTTCTAATTATTCAACTAGTTGTCCCATGTTATAAATTGCGCTGTGTCTGTCCATGATTTAGTTACTCAGTTGGTAGCCATGTTGTAATATTGTGTACTTATTATTCCTGATATCAGATTTGCTGATACTACTAGCAATACCTCAAAACGTGGACTGGTGTTTGTTTTTTTAAAAAATATTACTAATCTCGTTTTCTTGTGAATGTAAGAGTTTTTTTTTTCACCAAGAAGAAATCCAGATTCTCCTATTCTCTGGCGGCTTCCGATACTTTCTGCCAAAGTTGTACAATCTTTGGGCGAGATTAAGTATGTACTAATATATCTTGTGGAATGTCTTTCCCATCTCCACTTAAACATTCCACGATCCAGGAATGTTATATTTCAATTACCTGTTAAAAAGTTTCACTGAAGCGTTACTCTCTGCCAGAAACTCGGGATTGATAGTGGGAGATAAAGAAGGGAGGAAGAGGCGACGGAGTGGGGCGGGGATTGGGGGGGGGGGGAATGATATAAGAAAATATAATAAAAATATATTTCTTGTACCATCTGAAGGAAAGGATCAATCATTATGTTTTAGACCCACGGTGAAATGATGAAGGAGAAGAAGAAGCGGTGGAAGAAAGAAAGAAAAGGAAAAGAAAGGGGCAGAAAGAAAGAAAGAAAAGTAGAAGAAAAGAAAAGGAAATGAGCAGAAAGAAAAAAAGAAAGAAAGAAAAGTAAAGAAAAGGAGCAGAAAGAAAGAAAGAAAAGTAAAAGAAAATAAAAGAAAAGGAAATGAGCAGAAAGAAAGAAAAAAAGAAAGAAAGAAAGAAAGAAAAGTAAAGAAAAGGAGCAGAAAGAAAGAAAGAAAGAAATTCATCTGATAATGTAATAACCGTTTATAAAAGCTCTAGCAGCGGTTATAAAGATCTTTGCCCTTTACCTATAATTGAAGTTAACAGCAAAACCACATATTATTTTTCACTAATCGAACCCAATGACAAATTGCCAGGTAACGTCAACAGCTTTCGCCACAAGCACCGTTTAATAACGTGTCTACCGTTTAGCAGAGAACAGAAAAACAAAACAAAACAAAAAAACTAATCTCCAGTTTCTCAGCCTGTAACCCGCAGACTCCAGAGAATTCCGCGAAAGAGACATGTCTGGATTAGGCAGAGTGCTAGAAATATGACGGTTCTTAATTGAATACCTATTAGCGGAGAAGAGGAGGGAAGAAAAGGTTTGGAGGAGGAGGCGGTATATATTAAGGGTGTGTAGGTGTGTGTGAATGAGAGAAAGAGAGGAAATTGAGGCAAATTATCATTGTCTTTAAGGGTCCGTATTCTGGCAAAAAAATTAGAACCACTGTTATAAATGTTTTGCAACTTCAGCACAGGAGAGTTCTGGTCACGGAATCATAAAGTTATGATTTGGGGAAGCTGTTGTCTGGCGATAATTCATGCAACGGAGTGAGATAATATTCCATGATTGTCCGAACATTTTCTATGATTCTAGCAATCTTTGGGGGGAAAAAAGTGCCGTTTCAGCGTCTCCAGTCACGATTGTTAATACCAAGCTTCGTGTAAAAGCTGTGGTTGTTTCGCCATAGTATAAGAGGAATAAGAGGGCGGGGGGAGTATGAAAGGTGAAACATATGTAAGTTTTATTTTTCATTTGGAGAATAACAGCATCACCAACAGTAGTGACATCTACTTTAAGAACAACATAATCAGGGATTGTACCATTACTGTAACATCGGAGTCAGCAGTTGTACCATTATTGTAACAACGGAGTCAGCAATTGTGACATCTTCTGTAACAACAAAACTAATACCTTTGACAGACTGATAGAACAACGAAACCAACAATTGTGACATAAAACTGTTTTTTTTAAAGTTTTTTTTTTATATGCGATCATTGACAAAGGCTTTTTGCTGAAATATTGGATTGTTGTACGTTCTTCATTTGTATGTGCTAATCTTGCTTCCTGCCAATCTTGTTTCTGCCCCCTTTCCTCACTCTTTCTATCTTCTTTTTTTTTGAACCACACACCTCTGTCTACCTTCATTACTGGAACCAATTTCACCGCAGTCGTCATTTTTCTTATCTTAAACATTTTGTTGCAGCTGAGGGAAATATCCACATTGATTGCCCTGTTTTGTGTATGTTTTTTTTTTTTTTTGTAATCTTACATTGACTTTTCGCCATTTTGTAAAATCATTGTTATATGCTTGAATATTTACTTTGTGTAAGTATATCGTGTTTTACTGAGTAACTTGGCTTTTCTTGTCCCTTTCATCATGTGCCTTTCCGTTTCGAAGGGACAAATAGATGTCTTGATAAGGCTCGACATTTTGCTTCATAAAATGGGATATCTAAGGTTTCTGTAACTTCCTTCCTCAACCTCTTGTACGTGCGGCCTCTTCCTCTGTTATCTACACTTCCTAGCGTGAATGGTTTATGTGGTATGCTGTCTGATGATAGCTGTGTAACAGTGGCCAGTCTATCTGAGTTCTTGTTTCTGGATGTAGTGTAGTACTGCTGTTACTTCAGTTCTTGCCCTGATGGCTTCAGTCATTGCCCTGATGACTTCAACTCTTGCCCTGATGGCTTCAGTCATTGCCCTGATGACTTCAATTCTTGCCCTGATGGCTTCAATTCTTGCCCTGATGGCTTCAATTCTTGCCCTGATGGCTTCAATTCTTGCCCTGATGGCTTCAATTCTTGCCCTGATGGCTTCAGTCATTGCCCTGGTGGCTTCAATTCTTGCCCTGATGGCTTCAGTCATTGCCCTGGTGGCTTCAATTCTTGCCCTGATGGCTTAAATTCTTGCCCTGATGGCTTCAATTCTTGCCCTGATGGTTTCAGTTCTTGCCCTGATGGCTTCAATTCTTGCCCTGGTAGCTTCAATTCTTGCCCTGGTGGCTTCAGTTCTTGCCCTGGTGGCTTCAATTCTTGCCCTGGTGGCTTCAATTCTTGCCCTGATGGCTTCAATTCTTGCCCTGGTAGCTTCAATTCTTGCCCTGATGGCTTCAATTCTTGCCCTTATGGCTTCAATTCTTGCCCTGATGGCTTCAATCCTTGCCCTAATGGCTTCAATTCTTGCCCTGTTGCCTTGGTGGCTTCAATTCTTGCCCTGGTGGCTTCAATTCTTGCCCTTATGGCTTCAATCCTTGCCCTGATGGCTTCAATTCTTGCTTTGATGGCTTCAATCCTTGCCCTGGTGGCTTCAGTTCTTGCCCTGATGGCTTCAATTCTTGCCCTGATGGCTTCAATCCTTGCCCTGATGGCGTTATTTCTGATTTTGCCTCTTCTTATTGCACTTAATACTCCCCATAAATGCCTCTTTTGTGTCGTGATGATTTTTCTTGTATTTCTAGCTCTTAAGTGTCAGTTTGTGAACTGATAGCACAGCATTTGGAGGAAGCTGTACAGTTCTGTTGTTGTTTCAGAGTCTAATAAAAGGTGAGACTGGATTTTAAATGTTATTTTGAGTTTTTTTTCTGCTTTTTTTTTCTTCTTTAAATTTTCTTGATGCTAATAATTATATCGAAGGATATGGGGTGGTTTTTTTTCGGTTAGTTTCTCTTTCGGCTGCGGTTAAGAGAGAGACTAGAAAAAAAAAAATAAAATGGAGATAATCAAAACACTTTTTTTGTTGTTGTCGTGACTGCACAAAATGACAGGCAAATTAATGTGGATTTCGTTTCTACATAAATCTCCGAGCAGTTTGTTTTGCTTAATAAATCAACCGCACGACAAGCTCATTTCATCTCGGTTTCCAGAGTGATTTTTTGTTTAACATGTGGCCATAACAGAGTGGAAATTTGACAGGATTAAAAACTTGGAATATTAGGAAGATGAAACAATTAAATTTTAACACTTGGCATTTTTATTAATGGTTCTGTAGCATTATCCACGATTCCGCTTAATGGCTGTCAAGTAGTTCCCGCCAAGTAACGTTCACGACTGAGACGACATGGCTGTGGTTGGAGCATGTGTTTTCAGAGCGACGAATATCAAATCAAATGTGCACCCTTTTGTGAAAAATAAAAACTATTTTCTTTTATAAGGGAGGATTTTTAAAAAGTGACAGTATTCTAGTTGAAGCCAAGGTCAAATATACATGGGCGCTAAGCTGCTGTCCCCTGGAGCAACTGTGTTAAGAACACACTTATCTCTGTGAGACAGGGAACATAGATCTGTCTGCTTAAAAACTCTGATCTACTTCTGTAGCCGAGAAACCCTTAGCAATCAACATTAATTGTAACTGCTGTTTTTGTAAAATGTAATGTCAGGATGGTGGACGGATGGGGACATGGAGATTGCCGGCGGAGATGAGGAAAATCTGATGTGAAACCAATGTATCCAGGACGTGACACGCCTATGGGTTTCTACAACAGTGGCTATCATAATGAGGTAAACAAGACAGAGCCAGCAGACTATAGGTGGCGGGGAATGGATATCGTTGAGGCATTCATCGGATTCTTCATCCCAAAGTCGAAATGTCTCCGTGGAAGTGTCTCAAAGCCGTCTGGCCAGCCAGCGTTGCATGCTGGATCTGACGTGGAGAAGGAGCTTAAGTACAGCCACCAGAGGCTGGAAAAAAAATTTTGGCCAGACCAGCCTCTACGACTGTCTTCATGCAAGGAAAGGTGCTGAAGTCGGAGATACCCAGCCAGAAGGCGCATCGCAAAAATCAGGATACCACGCATCATCGTTAATGAAATGCTATGCGTACGAAGAATCTCCCCTGCGAGATTGCTCTGTTGTAGAACAACGCGCTGTGGTGAGATTTGTTTCGACAGAGGGAGTGAAACATGCTGAATTTCATCGTAGGTTGGCTCATTACAGAAGTGAAAACAGCATGACTCAACAAAAAATTGATGAAATGGGAGAAAGGTTTAAAGCGGAAAAAAAGTACAACCGACGAAGCTCGATCTAGTCGGCCATCAACATCGCTGTCACAAGGTCCACATCGACAGAGAGCAAGTCTTTGATCAGACTTTGTCCGCTACTGCTGCATATCTTTATATCAGCTCTGGATGCGCGTATCCAAAATGCATGATGAATTCCGGGGGGCGGGGTACCGTAAAGTTTACATTGTTCAACGATAGTGGAAACCTGCAGTTGCAGCGGCCATTTTTTAAACCTTGGCTTCAACTAGACTAAAGGCAGAGAGCTGAGCTGTGAGTGTTCGAACTACCCATCAGCCATTGCAAGCGTATAATATTACGTAACCTTTAATCCGTTGTGATTACCGCGTAATTTTCAAGTTGTCTTTATTTTTAACATTTTCCCTAATACAGTGAAATGAGGGCGATGTATTTTTTTTTAACTGAGGGTGAATTTGTTTATTATTGTTCTGTTGCCAATGTTGGTCCTGGTTAAATTGTTCTGTTGATGTTGATCCGGTTCTCCAGTTATCAGTGGGCTTTCTTAAAGCCATTTTCTTTGCTCGTTTTCATGTTCCCGTAGTTTTTATTTCATTTTGTTGTTTTGTTCTGTTAGTATAACAGAGGCTGTCAATGTATTCTACGAAAGACAGAATATAGGGTTCTTATTTTCCACAGAGAGGCTATAGTGGGATTTCTGTTAAACAAGAGACTATTTGTGTTACATGAAATTCTGTTTAAGAGAATTTGTACTCAACGATAAAAATGGGATTTTTTAAAAAAAAATGTTCAGTATTTTTACGAGAGGTTAATGTGGGAATTTTTGTTTAACAATGGGTTGTAAAATGGTTTTCCCTGTCTGTCGAAGGATGTAGGCGAGATTTGTTCTTAGGTATGTTGTAATTTATGTATTGTTGTTCTGTAGGAGTGTGTCCATGATATTTCACGATGTAAAAGATTTCAAAATTATGTGTAATATTACTTTACGTGTCAGTCTTACACCTTTAACTCTTCCCCCCCCCCCAACCCTCTTCCAAAAGTCGGCCAGTTCCTTTTCAACCTCGAAATCACTCTGTATTAGTAAGATACAAATACGTAAAAAAAAGATACTGGCAGATGTAATCCATCTTTTAATGACAAAGTCAAAATCAGGTTGTCGTTCCTGGGCCATTAATTATCTACCCCCCCCCCCTCCCGGGCCACTCTTTTGTTTTAATTATCTGTTCCTTCACATGATATTCGAGTACACGCATTGCTTTTCCTTTCAAACCCGATTATCATCGGGAAATTGTATTTGCCAGTACCGATCGTTAATTTGCGGGTTGCATCGACTTCCATGAATTTCAGTGGCCGCAGACAAGTAAAGACATGGACATTTCGCGTGTTTGGCGATCAGATTTCCAGTATCGAGTACTGCTTGTTCTTGGACTTGGTAATTGCCTCATATTCAAAACAAATGAGTATTGGCTGAAATGGATGACATGATGATTTCTCGTTCTGACGAATTGTAATTTCGTGATATTAATGCGCGTCAAGTAACGATAAAAAGTTTTAAAAGATGAGTCGGTAGCCATTGGCAAGTTTCCAGTGTCACGATAGCTCCATGTTCAACTCGTTATCTGTTCGCAGATTCGTCTAGTTTCAGACCATCGCGTATGTAACATTTCGGAACTCATTTTTCATGCGTCATAATTTCTTTATAAAAGGTATCCCGTAATTCAACGTTTCTGGGTATAAGTTTAGCCCCCGGAAGTAGGGCGCCAAATGTGTGCGTTCATGTTTCTGTTTGTTCTAACGGTTTCCGCGTTTTGGACATGCATCTGTGAAAAGGATGGAGTTTCAGTATACATCAACAGATTTGTGTTTTTCTTAGAACTTGTACAGTTATATATATATATATATATATATGTGTAATATGTGGTTGAAAAAGTCAGTCCGTGCGAGCATCTTGCTTGTAGAAGATGATGCGTTTAAATCGCAATCTTTGTTTACCTGCTACTCTTAATCTTTCTGATACATAATTCTCAGCTGTCATTATTAGGGAATTTGGAATAATGAAAGTTACCGCTGTTCACATCTTGCATTTATGGATGAAATTCTGTTGCCGTTCTTGCTGAAATGTGATTGTCGGTCTTTTGATACCAGCTTTGAATGTTCACTAGGTCTCGCGGCTCTTTCCTTTGGTAAATTACTATGAAGAACTTGTCTGGAGTGAACTGTGCATTTCGGGTGGAGTTAGCGGTATAATGGTTGTAATAGAGAACATTTTCTAGATGGACTAATCCCTGATTTTTTTTTTATTTTCTGCAAAAATAAGGATAACCGGATAGATAAGGTTCGGTTAATAACATGGTCAATCCTATTATTTTTCTTTTTTTCATTGCACTTTCCCCCAGTTTCATGCGTTGCGGTTTTGTTTTGTTTTGTTTTAATATTGTAAGAAACGTGGTTATTTTTCCTGTACATACAAAATGACCACACATAGTCACATAGTAAAACCCAACTTCGATCTTGAAGATGAATGATACCGATTTGTTCTTCAGTTCGATAAGCCATAGAAGGTTAATTTAACGTCCATGATGGAATAGTTCCTCGAAGATTAAGTTTAGGTCCATGCTAGAAGAGTCCTTCGAAGATTAAATTTACTTCCATGCTGGAAGAGTCTCTCAAAGATTTAGTTTACCTCCTTACTAGAAGAGTCCCTCGAAGATTAAGTTTACGCCCATGCTAGAAGGGTCCCTCGAAGATTAAGTTTACACACATATTTGAACCACAATATTACACCACATCCAGAAACAGCAAGTCGAAAAGTTTGTCCGCGTTACACGACCATCACCAGACAATATACTTACAAAAGACTCATTAAGAATGATAGAAAACAGGGGGAGAGGGCCACTCACGTATAAGACGGAAGGAGGAGATCGCAGACACTTTAAGTATCATACGAACAAAAAGTGAGGTTATGCATGGTAAATATACTGCATAAACTCAGTATTTCTTTATAGAGCAGAAAAGTGGACGTATCCCATGGACAGAAAAGAAAACAACGAAGTGTTAAACCAGACAGAAGTGAAAATAGAAATAGTGAAAATGATAAAAGCAAGACAGTTAAGATACTTTAGGTACGTCAAGGGGCATAACATTTTATTAAAGACCCTTCTCGAGGGTAAGACTGGAGGGAAGCGAACAAGAGGACGATAGCGATGTAGACAGGTGGACAACATCAAGAGATGGATGGACAACATCAAGAGAAGGGTGTACAACATCAAGAGACGGGTGTACAACATCAAGAGACGGGTGGACAACATCAAGAGACGGGTGGACAACATCGAGAGACGGGTGGACAACATCAAGAGACGGGTGGACAACGTCAAGAGATGGACAGAAACCAGCCTGGCCGAGTGCACTATGAAGACAAGAAACAGAGCAGGGTGGAGATTTATTGCGGCCAATCTTCGAGATGACGATGATATGATGATGATGATGATGACGAAGCGAACCGCAGGGTCCTATCTCCTCAACACTGAAAGGTATATGAGGAAGAAGGCAAGACGAGACGGACATGTGCAAGATTAACAATAATTTGCTCCAAAAGAACTGTCCAAATTATGTCAATCGTAAAATGTTGTATACTAAAACACTCTTGCGTGAGAGAAGAAACAATCACTGCTCACCCATCGCCGAGAAAGTTTTAAATTTTATTGCTATAACTCTCACTTTTCGTGATCACATCTCTTTTCTTAAATAAGCACTACTGGATGCCCCCCTCCCCTCCCCTTTTTTAGGTTTACTTGGACCCACGATGTCAAAAAGTCTATTGTGTAAGTAAGCTAGAACCTCAAAACTGACCCAACAAGCCAAAGCTAAGAATTGTCTTTTGTCATCAGTTAAGCTAAACCCAGCGGGTCTAGTGCCACGTAACTCCTGATTGCCCCTCTAAAGGGATGGTCCACGGCTGTGGTCGGAGAACAGCGCCAGTGTTTCCCCAAACTGTCCAAAGCTGTCACTTAAGATTACTTTGCTGTTCTCTAAGATAACTATATCCACGCGGCTCTGTTACAGTTTTATCCCAGCGGCTGTGTTACAGTTTTATCCCAGCGGCTTTGTTATACTTTTGTTCCCTGGACTCTGTTACAGTTTTGTCCCAGCGGCTGTGTTACAGTTTTGTCCCAGCGGCTGTGTTACAGTTTTATCCCCGCAACTCTGTTACAGTTTTATCCCAGCGTCTTTGTTACAGTTTTATCCCCGCAACTCTGTTACAGTTTTATCCCACCGGCTTTGTTACAGTTTTATCCCCGCAACTCTGTTACAGTTTTATCCCACCAACTCTGTTACAGTTTTATCCCCGCAACTCTGTTACAGTTCTATCCCCGGAACTCTGTTACAGTTTTACCCCTGCGGCTTTGTTACAGTTTTATCCCCGCGACTCTATTACAGTTTTATCCCAGCGGCTCTGTTACAGTTTTATCCCACAGGTTTTGTTACAGTTTTATCCCACCGGCTTTGTTACAGTTTTTTCCCACCGGCTTTGTTACAGTTTTATCCCCGCGACTCTATTACAGTTTTATCTCTGCGGCTGTATTACAGTTTTATCCCAGCGACTCTGTTACAGTTGTATCCCAGCCACTCTGTTACAGTTGTATCCCAGCCACTCTGTTACAGTTTTATCCCACCAGCTTTATTACAGTTTTATCCCCGCGACTCTGTTACAGTTTTATCCCCGCGACTCTATTACAGTTTTATCTCTGCGGCTGTAATGCAGTTTTATCCCAGCGGCACTGTTACAGTTTTATCCCAGCGACTCTGTTACAGTTGTATCCCAGCCGCTCTGTTACAGTTTTATCCCAGCGACTCTGTTATAGTTTTATCCCACCAGCTTTGTTACAGTTTTATCCTCGCGACTCTGTTACAGTTTTATCCCCGCGATTCTGTTACAGTTTTATCCCAGCGGCTTTGTTACAGTTTTATCCCCGCGACTCTATTACAGTTTTATCTCTGCGGCTGTATTACAGTTTTATCCCAGCGGCACTGTTACAGTTTTATCCCAGCGACTCTGTTACAGTTTTATCCCAGCGACTCTGTTACAGTTTTATCCCAGAGACTCTGTTACAGTTTTATTCCAGCGACTATGTTACAGTTTTATCCCCGCGGCTCTGTTACAGTTTTATCCCAGCGGCTCTGTTACAGTTTTATCCCAGCAACTCTGTTACAGTTTTATCCCAGCGGCTCTGTTACAGTTTTATCCCAGCGGCTCTGTTACAGTTTTATCCCAGCGGCTCTGTTACAGTTTTATCCCAGCGGCTCTGTTACAGTTTTATCCCAGCGGCTCTGTTATAGTTTTATCCCCGCGGCTCTGTTACAGTTTTATCCCCGCGGCTCTGTTACAGTTTTATCCCAGCGGCTCTGTTACATTTTATCCCAGCGGCTCTGTTACAGTTTTATCCCAGCGGCTGTGTTACGGAAGGCGGGGTTATTTGCTTGTTTCATGTGGATAGTTTTGGATAGTTATTTTTCTTTCCCAGCGAAGGAGGACGCCCATCATTGCTTCGGGGCCCGGAGGCTTTTCGCCCCCCTCTAACCCTCCACCCCCCCCCCCTCCCCCCGCTTTAAGGGAGAACCAATCGTGGATTAAAAACAGAAAGGCTTAATCAGCGGGGTAAGAGCAGGAAAAGGAGAGGGGGAGAATGATGATTGCGAGGGGGGGAAATAGTTTTGCAACAGAAAAATCATATCAGAGGCCCTGCTCAAGGGACCTTCTCTTTCTCTCCTCTCTCTCTCTCATGCCACTACTCTCTCTCTCTCTCATGCCACTACTCTCTCTCTCTCATGCCACTACTCTCTCTCTCTCATGCCACTACTCTCTCTCTCTCTCGTGCCACTACTCTCTCTCTCTCTCATGCCACTACTCTCTCTCTCTCTCTCTCATGCCACTACTCTCTCTCTCTCATGCCACTACTCTCTCTCTCTCTCTCATGCCACTACTCTCTCTCTCATGCCACTACTCTCTCTCATGCCACTACTCTCTCTCTCTCATGCTACTACTCTCTCTCTCATGCCACTACTCTCTCTCTCATGCCACTACTTTCTCTCTCTCATGCCACTACTCTCTCTCTCATGCCACTACTCTCTCTCTCATGCCACTACTCTCTCTCTCTCATGCCACTACTCTCTCTCTCTCTCATGCCACTACTCTCTCTCACTCTCTCTCTCATGGTCACAAGAAACTTCAAATCCTCCACAAATAAGGAAACTAAATATTTGAAACAACTGCCCCAATTATGAAAAAATCTGTGGGAAACCTGAATTGAAACAGAAATCCCCCCCCCCCCCCCCAATTAAGAAAAAATGCAAGGAAAAGTTAACCACATTTTTCATCTGTTTTTTTTTTTTGCATGTTGTTAATCTGCTTTGTTGTTTTTATATTAGATCTTTGAAGGAGGCATTTGGCGAAATATTGTACTGCTAAATGTGTTCATCTTATTTTCTTCTATACACGTTCCTGACCACTTTCATCACTCTCTCTCTCTCTCTCTCTCTCTGTTTGTAAAACTGAACCACGCACATTTGTCTACATTTATTGCTAGAGCCAGTTTTATCGCAGTCGTCATTTCTCTCTAATCATACGTACAAAATGGCGGTTGATCACATGACAAAGGTGAAAGTGTCCTGGTTCTTTTTAATTTCTTAAATCTTGTCAAACCTGTCGTGTTTTTCTTCTAAACTCCTACGTTTAGTCAACCTATTAATTGAACGAACCATTTCTAAAAATAGAGCATCTCGTGCCTTTCCTTGTGGTAATGAATGTCACTTTAGCGTTCTTGGTTAGTCAGCGTCAAAGGTTCTCAAACTGTGACGCTTGGAGCATTAAAATTTGAACTCAGATTAACTTTACTAGCGAAACGATGTTTCGTGAACACTCTGTTGTTATTATTATGCTCATGAACGTGATAGAGTACAGTCTTGCGTGGCTTGCGTTAGAAAAATAATAGTCAAAGCACTTTAGACATGCTAGAGGGCTGCATGCCTTGCCGGAGTCCGTGGTTCGAATCCCAGGTAATTCTTTTGTAATTTTTCTTTCTTTTGCGTCTGAAGTACTTTGTCTGCTATATTTCGAAGGCTAACAATACAGCACTCTGCTAAATCACTTTACTGCGCGGACGCGTTGTTGTTTCTCATTTGAAAAATGTATGCTCACGAAGAAAATATTAACGTTCTTTTCTTCAGTTTGAAATAATGTAGACTGTACATTTTATAAGATTTTTTTAAAAAGGCAGTGAGCACTATAAGCGATGTCTGAACTTTCGTTTCAGAACTCTCTTCTACACATAGTGTTGCGGGCTGGTTTGCTAGGATGATTTTCCTTTCGTGGATATAAGCAACTAGGGAACAGTTGTTTTAAATAAACAATCATCCACCTCTCGAAATACTTCACGAGGTCCATTAGGCTCAGAATTAAAACATCCGTGACATGATTGTATCTTTGCAAGTCACGGACGCCTTTACTTGACCTCGACGCCAAAGAACAAGTGTCAAGTTTGGGAATTTATGCAGTATGACTGTTTTTCGTTTGTAATCTGCGAATATGGCTTGTCCTTACTGACAGAGACTGCATTCATCGTGGCATCTTTTTGGAATTGCTTCCACTCCGATGGAAGGAGACAAAAATAACATTAACTTAGACATCTTCAAAAATCCTGCTGGCAAAATGCTCATAGTAGCAATCCTGTATACGGTACTGACAAAGGATATGGAAAAGCCAGAGTGCTTCTATAGTGCACTAATATTATTTATGATGAGTGCACACATTATGAAGTGCAGTTAATAATTTAAGATATTTCCATTACGGCTGGTTGACGTTTATATGGTGGTAGATTTCACCCTTCACTCCATCTACCTGGGTAGCCCCCGGGTTACCCTTGCAAGAGTAACCAAAAAGAAAAGGAAATGATACCACCCTGTTCTTATTTAGAATACTGTTCATTATTGAAGCATCGCCTTTGTAGGAGCCACTTGCCCAGTTCACGAGCTTGTAACTGAGTGCGTAATTGTATCCACGAGTGTTGCAGGCCAGACAGGCAACCTCCTGGGGTCGTATCTCCCGGGACGTGAGAAGGCCATTACCACATCTTGGCTGTCACAGAGCGAACTAGACAACTGGCTCTTTGACCTGATCGCTGTGGGCACATCTGGATGTTAGAGTAATGCTGAAGAGCCCTCAGGAAGTTCTCTGGGCTAATAGAAGCGTGAGAGAGAATGTGGAAAGAGTCAACAGACGCGGGAGAATTTGAGATAATGATGGGGGGCGAGCGAGCAGAGGAAGCGATGACAAAAAATGAAAAAGAAAGAATATTCTAAAATTAATTAGGGTTTAGTGTAGATGACAAATGAGGAGAAAATGAGGCTCGTTTGGGAAATTATAACGGCAGGAGAAGACAGATACCATATTCTGAATGAGAGCACCAACACTCATTTCGTTTCTAAATTTTCATTTGTCTCCATTTTCTAACATCTGTCTCCCACAACTATCTTTTTATTTTATTGTTTCCGGGTTTCTTTCTTTCTTTCTTTCTTTCTTTCTTTCTTTCTCCTGTTTGTTTTGCTGCTATCTGTTTTCTGTTTGTTTGATCTAATCTGGGATTCATATATCTTTTTTCCGGGTTCCTTTCCGTCCTGCACATAGTGAATGTAAACTTAGTGTTCACAGAAACCTGTCTGTCGTAACCAGTGTTTTTAATGAAACCTGTTGTTTGAGTGTTATGGCTTCAATCAGCGATCGTATTTCAGATCCGCCTACTCTTCCTTCTCTTGCCATGAAGATTTTCTGTATCACGAGTGACTGTTAATAAGATAAATTATGTAGGCGTGACTTGGGGGTCATAAAATCAGCCTACGAACAACCGGATATTGTAAATGTTTACTCACAGCATTCTCTACGTACTTTCAGCCGATTCACATTCTTTGAATATACAATCCACACACCCCCAGTTTAGTGTAATAATGGTGCTTTGTTTCCTTCTGAAATAATTTCGATTTATTTGGTACGATAACAAACTAGAGGATGTGGGCTCCTTTTAATGCGGGGTATTTACCCGCTGGGAAATACTGCAGCAATTATGATGCAGAAGATAGGACAGAACCTCTATCTTAATGCAAACAAAACTAAATTGATGACAACTGACAAAACAAACAAGGCAACTGAAATATGTATTAATGAGGAAAAACTGGAAGAAGTGGATAGTTTTGAATATCTTGGATCGCTACTAACTAATAATGGAGATACAATGAGGGAAATTAAAAGGAGGACATATATCGCTGTTCAGAAAGTAAAACAAATAAAGAATCTGTGGAGAGGAACAGACAGAACCACAAAAATAAGATTTTTAGGGGCATGCATCTTTCCCATAGCAACATATGCCTGTGAGACCTGGACACTTAACAAAACAGCTGAGAAACACATAAATGCCTTTGAATGTAAATGCTACAGAAGAGTTCTCCAAATATCGTGGACACAAAAAAGAACAAATATATCTATACTACAAGAGCTTAATATTGACGAAGGCTGGCTAGTGAAGAGGATTAAAGAGAGAAAACTGAAATATTTTTGACACATTAAACGTCATGAGAATTTAGAGAAGACCGTATTGGAAGGATACATAATGGGAAAAAGAAAAAGAGGAAGACCAAGACGAAGATGGCTGCAAGACATCGTTGACGATCTGGAAATGGATGCAACAGCAGCAGGCCATCTTTCTCACAACCGAGAGGCCTACAGGAGTGCTGTTTGGGAGGCAAAGTTCCGCAAGGGACATGCAAATGAATGAATGAATGAGATAGGACAGCTTTTTTTTTTTACTGCAAATGGAAAACCTTCAAGCTCCGGCATTGATAGATGACCTACAGTATTTCTCACGGATAAGAGATAGGTACTGGGACGCTATTCTGACAGAACTTTCGTCTTGTCGAAAGGTAGGCAGCCCGGAATCACCCTGCGGTGGATCCCATCCCAGTGTGGGATACCAGGCAATCAGAAATCCGGTCGCCTGACCAAAGGTGGAACAACCAGACATACTGGCCAGCTATAACCAGAAGAAGAAAGACATGATAAAAACCTACAAGAAGCTGCAGATGCCATGACATTATCACATGGTAAACAGAAATGTTTTGTCATCATTTTCCCGTCTCTCAACAGGACACAGTCGACTCGGCAGTCACGTGCATACAAAGTTTAAAGTTGGTACTTTCCCTCCTTGCGCATGTGCCCAGGCGCCCCATACAGTGGAAACATCCTCCAGAGCTGCACCAACTGTGAGACACTGAGAAGTAATTATTGGCCAAGTGAAACTACCGGGAAGTTAAGCTTCACCTTTCCTCATCGGAACTAAAAAAAAGACCGCTCAGATTTATCAGAGAGACACAGCTTTCAATCATGGAAGTCGAGTCAGTCAGTTAGTCGGTCATTTGCATGTTCCTTGCGGAACTTTGCCTTCCTAACAGCTCTCCCGCAGGTTGTAAGCAAGATGCCCTGCTGCTGATACATCCATTTACAGATTATCAACGATGTCTTGCAGCCATCTTCGCCTTGGTCTTCCCTTCTTTTCTTTTTTCCCATTATGTACCCTTCCAAGACGGCCTTCTCTAGATTATCATGACATTTAATGTGTCCAAAATATTTAAGTTTTCTTTGTTTAATCCTCTTTACTAGCCAGCCTTTTTCAATATTAAGTTCTTGTAGTATGGATATATTTGTTGTTTCTTTGTGTCCATGATATTTGAAGAACTCTTCTGTAGCATTTATATTCAAAGGCATTTATATGTTTCTCGGCTGTTTTGTTAAGTGTCCAGGTCCCACAGGCATATGTTGCGATGGAAAAGATGCATGCCCTTAAAAATCTTAATTTTGTAGTTCTGTCTGTTCCTCTCCACAACTTCTTTAGTTGTTTTACTTTCTGAAGAGCAATAGATAGAAACTATAGACAGAAAATACGTAGTAAGAAAAAGATAATGTGGGCAACTTGAAAATGCAGGACAGTGAAACGGATAGATGAGTCAGGACTTGTTAAGACAGTACTTTGTGACTCCATCAGTACTTCAGGACATGCACTTTTTGTCACCACGTCCTGAACGGTCACATTTATGAAGCCCATGTAAAAGTTCGAGAGCTTCAGTGGTTGGTGCATTAGTCCCTCAATGCGAAGGTCGGGGATTCGAACCCGGCCGAATGTGTCCCAGTCACACAGATAATAGGACCTGGGTCTTTTGAAGTTGAGGATGGAAAAGGGGGTCAGGCATGGTGCTGACCACATCAACATCTAGACCGACAAGAAAACAAGGAAAATACAGACAATAACACCGTGTCCCTTAGATGCCTGTATGGCATTACAAGAACAATCTGCCTTGCTTTTATGTAACACTTAACACGGCAAGGACTTTCCTATAGCATCCCTCTTGCCCATAAAAACAATTCTTCCTTAACACTACCGCAGGAAAATAAGTTGATTTTCTTTTGTTTTCTACAACAGACTCAATCGCGGTTCTTTAACACCGATAGATTCTTGTTTGATTCCGAATTGTTCTTCACGGCTTTCTAAATATGTTCGATTTTTTTCTTTTTCAGTAACGCTTCGAATGCAGCTTTTGGTTGGTCTGGGAAAGCTCAATGAGCATAGTGTCTACATTGCTTCTTTATTTTCCCCTCCTCTCTCTCTCTCTCTCTCTCTCTCTCCTTGTGTCGAGTCAAAGAATCTGTGTAATCTTTCGGCTGTGGAAGTCGAGTCAAAGTAATCTTACGGCAGTGAAAGTCGAGTCAAAGTAATCTTACGGCCGTGGAAGTTGAGTCATAGTAATCTTACGGCCCTGGAAATCGAGTCAAAGTAATCTTACGGCCGTGGAGATCCAGTCAAAGAATCTGTGTAATCTTACGGCCATGGAAGTCGAGTCAAAGAATCTGTGTAATCTTACAGCCATGGAAGTCGAGTCAAAGAATCTGTGTAATCTTACGGCCGTGCAAGTCCAGTCAAATAATCTGTATAATCTTACGGCCGTGGAAGAAAACACATGATTTTATATTGGTGTTTATTCAGTTTACTCTTTTTCTCGCAAACATCTGGTGTACCCTCCCCCCTCCCCCCCCCAAAAAAAAAAAAACGAAAAAATACCTTGTCAACGTAAAAGGTAATCCGTCAGTGCGTCTAGATTGTCATAAACTGCCAATGCCGTATTCCCGCCAATCCCAGATTCGTAATCTACCCATCCCATTGTCGCAATCCTCTCATTTGCAATGTCGTAATTCGCCAATCTCGGTGTCGTAATCCCGCCAATTGTAATGTCGTAAGTTACCATTCTAAATATCATTATCTGCTAAACCAAATGGCATAATCCCCTAATATAAGTGTCATAATTCGATAATCCAAGTATTATATTTTGAAATCCAAACATCATAATCCGTCAATCCAAGTGACATAATCTGCCAATCCCAGTGTCATAATCCTCCAATCCAAGTATTATCATCCGCTAACCCAAGTATCATAATTCGCTAATCCTATTGTCATAACCCGCAATTTCACTTGTTATAATCAGTCAATTCAAATGTTGCAATCAATCAACCAATCAGTCATTTTGACCCCACGTGTGTACTAACAAAATGGCCAATTCCAGGTTTCAAGTATCATTCTCACAAGACTACTATGCCAACGCTGCAAGACAAAAGAATGAAAAAGTGTTAATTTTTAGCAGAAAATTAAAAAAAGATATGAGATAATGTTAATATGTCATATGTACAAGGGAAAAAAGGACCTTAAGCGGTAAATAAAAAGGGGAAGAAAAAAAACAAAACAGGATGAGAATTTTGTTATTTAGTCACGGGACAGCACAGAAGTTTTAGTACGTGGGCCGCACGCCCCCAAACCCCGGACGTAATTGTTAAACAAAAATAGCAGAGTCAAATTTTAAATTTAAAAAAAAAAAGGAATTTCAATCACTGTTCCTCACGTTTCCACACACAATAGCGTCCTTCTTGCGTGGCCAATCGATGAATCACATTTCGCTTTCTTTTCTAACTAAAACGAAAGGAAAATAACTGATCATGACACGCCTTTTTTTTCTAATATAAAATCAGGATTATAATATACAGAGCAGCATTTAGAGTTTTGATTTTATTAGAGATTGTCGCAGATATCTGGTCACAGTTTTAATTTCAAAGATGAAAAGATAGAGGTAGGCAATTATTTTTTCCCTAAAGTTTTCATTTTTATATAGCTTGTAAAAGAAAAGGGATAGAGTTTGCACGTTTATATGTTCATTATTTTCTTTAAAAATTGATTTAAAGGTAGTTAGATAATTTTTTTTTTTTTTATTGTAGGTAGTGTAGAGTTTTTCTTATATTTCGCTTTAGACATAATCTGTCATATCTATATTTTTTTTTTTTTGCTCCCTGAATCTCTGATGCTCTCTTTCTGTGACTCTCTCATATTCTCTCTCTCTTTTTCTTCGTCTCTTTGAGTCTTTCCGTCTGTGACTCTGTCTCTCTTCCTCTATACTCGATCTCTCTCTCTCTCTTTTTCTCTCCTTCTTTGACCCTCTTTCCGTGATTCTTTCTCTCTCTTTCTGTAACACTCTATCTACCTCTGATTTTTTCTTTTTCTTTCACTCAGCTTTTTTTCAGTCAGTGACTTTCTGACTCTCTCTCCCTCTCAAACACTCTCTTTTTCTCTGCCTCTCTCCCTATCTCTTTCGGTGACTCTCTCTTTCTCTCTCTCTTTGATTCTCCCTTCCTCTCAGATTCTCTCCCTCTTTTTCTCTTTTTCTTTTTCTCTTTCTCTCTCCTCTCTCTGTCTCTCCTTCTCTCTCTGTCTCTCTCTGCCTCTGTTGTCTCTCTTTTTCTCTCTTTCTCATTTTAAACACCAACAAGATTTTGCGTAAAAAATTCATGGTCAATCCAGCAAGAAATAATTATAACTTAAGAAGAAGAAGAAGAAGGCAGTGTAATTTTCCATCTACAGTTGCTTTCCTGCTTCGTTTATATAAGATGACAACTTTTCCATCTACGTTGCTTGCCTATTTCGTTTATATAAGATGACAACTTTTCCATTTACAGTTGCTTTCCTACTTCGCTTATATAAGATAACAACTTTTCCATCTATAGTTGCTTACCTACTTCGCCTATATAAGAAAACAGATAACTAACTACATTTACTACATAAGATAATTGATAACTAACTACATTTACTATATAAGATAACAAATAACTAACTACATTTACTAAACTTTGGTTAGAACGCCTGATATAAAGATTGCTACTTTCTGAGCAAAACAAAGCTGAAGATAATGATATCTGCTACGTTATTGACAAGTGTTTGCATGAGAATATTTGTAATCGTTTATAGCGAATTACTTGTTTGTGTTGTGGTAAAGTGTCATCTAAACTGTACAACAGATACATGTAAAACTGTTTCAGATCGATAACACATGCGCAAGGTCAGATTTGCATTGTTGTTTCATTGTTTCTATCCGTACAAGAAACCGCCACTGGAAGTTTAAGTTTGTTAAAAATTGGTTTCTTGACTCGTTGTTTGTACGGTTTTGTTAGGAACTAGTCGTCAAAAGCAGCCTTCTTGACTGGTTGAGTATTGTGTTCTTGTTTAGAATCATTCGTCAAAAGCAGCCTTCTTGACTGGTTGAATATTATGTTCTTGTTTAAAATCATTCGTCAAAAGCAGCCTTCTTGACTGGTTGAGTATTGTGGTGTTGTTTGGAGCTGCTTGTTACAGCCAGCCTTCTTGGTGCTTTCATGACGTGGCCTAGTATAGAACGAATCCATAAATAAACACATCAATAAATGTTTCGAATTTTTGACATAGTTTCTATGACCTGCATAGAAAGAACAGGTTTTAATGAAGATGGTCTAATCGTCAAGTGTCATGACAGTCTGGGCGACTGTTACCTTTCGTAGATAACCGTCTTTTAGTGCTCTCGAGCAGCCATTGTGTCAGACTGTCCTCTGTGTTCCTTTCGATCTTTGTCTCGACCTATTTACGTGAAACCCTGACATTTCTCCACATTCGTCTGTAGGCAGGGAACTCTCTTGTCGCAGGGAGCGAAACAAAACATATCATCAGAGAAGTAACCTCCCCTGTCCCAGTTCTGGTTAGCTTTTCAACTTTTTAAACTTCTGACGCCGTAAGAAGGGTAGGGGCCCCTCTGGGTCATGACTGATCTGTGAGTTGCTTGTGGTATATAGTGAGTAGTATTCGTTCTGTTTTAATGGGGTTCCTTATTTACAGGCAGTCCCCGGTTTACGAACGTCCGATTTATTTACAATCCATGGTTACGAACGTCCCTCGTAAGTCCTACTGTACTAAAAATTCGAGTTGTTTACAATAACAAACGGGCGTTACTTTGCGGGGCGTCAAAACATTGCGCGATCCAGAGCGGTTCATTGGTTTCTTTAATGTTTTTTAAGCATAGAAAAGTAAATGTTATGCTATATACTAAAACAACCATTTGACTAACTAACGTTAGATACTAACCATGCCTAACTATACCGACTTACGTAGAAATTCGACTTAAGAACAGACTTAGGAACGGAACTCGTTTGTAACCCAGGGACTGTCTGTATTTGAAGCCATTGATCAACGTATCTTAGGATGAAATAAGCTAATGTTTCGGTTAATACTGAAAGTTTCTAAAGTATCTGACTTCCATTATCCTCAATTTCTTTCTTCCATTGTGACCAAAGTTCCTTCTAAAGTTCTGTTGTTGGTGAGCAAGTAACAGAAAACCGGTTTGCCATATATTCTCATAGTGCGCAAATATGCGCCGTAACTTCAAATTGCAAAGAATAGTTTAAAGCTCTCGTTAAAAAATACTAAAATCCAAAGAAATCAGGAAAACGAACTCATGTAACGCTATCATGTTTTTATTCACCGCTACTCTACCACAGAGTAACAGTAGGAAATAGAAATTTTATTTTGTACACATCTAAGCCAAAGTATTGCGAGACAGGGAGGCTAACGCGTGTCCTCATTGTACTTACTTTCCCAGGAAAAAAAAACAACCTTTGGTACCAGTTTCTTTAGGCTGGAGATAAACCCCGGGGACTTTTTGTTTTTGGTCAGCAGGCGAATGCACCAACTACCATAACACATGGGGATCCTGAAACAAACAAAAAAGTGTTTTCTTTACATGTGGAGTAGAGGCTTCCAAGTAGTCCAGACATTTCTGTGACATTGACGCTAATGAAAGAGTGGGCGGACAACCAGGACTCTTAATAATTAGTGTATAAGTATACAGCTATAAGTATACACCTATAAGTATACACCTGTAAGTATACAGCTATAAGTATACACATATAAGTATACACCTATAAGTATACAGCTATAAGTATACAGCTATAAGTATACACATATAAGTATACACCTATAAGTATATAGCTATAAGTATACAGCTACAAGTATACACCTATAAGTATACACATATAAGTATACAGCTATAAGTATACACCTATAAGTATACACTAATAGGTATACAGCTATAAGTATACACCTATAAGTATACAGCTATAAGTATACACATATAAGTATACAGCTATAAGTATAACCTATAAGTATACAGCTATAAGTATACACCTATAAGTATACAGCTATAAGTATACACATATAAGTATACAGCTATAAGTATACACCTATAAGTATACAGCTATAAGTATACACATATAAGTATACAGCTATAAGTATACACCTATAAGTATACAGCTATAAGTATACAGCTATAAGTATACAGCTATAAGTATACAGCTATAAGTATACAACTATAAGTAATCACATATAAGTATACAGCTATAAGTATACACATATAAGTATACAGCTATAAGTATACACTTATAAGTATACACCTATAAGTATACACTTATAAGTATACAGCTATAAGTATACACCTATAAGTATACAACTATAAGTAATCACATATAAGTATACAGCTATAAGTATACACCTATAAGTATACAGCTATAAGTATACAACTATAAGTAATCACATATAAGTATACAGCTATAAGTATACACTTATAAGTATACACCTATACACGAAGCACTGCAGTAAAGCTATGATAATCTGGACACGTTACATGTTCTTTCAAGCTAAATGCTCTATTGATTTTATTTATTTTTTAACTTAGGATTCATGTGTATCGATAGTTTCTCGCCTCTCTCTAATTCCTCGTCCTGTATGTTTTTGTATGATTAAGGCTAACGCCGAAACGTCACACCTTTGTGATCGTTAAGTAATAAAGTTGTTCCTACTTTTTTTTCCCCTAGTTTATACAACCAGGACTCATGTAAGTCGGAAGAACCGGTATTCATATTCTAGATACTTTGCCCATTCGCCTCCACAAAACTACTTAACTCTCTTGTTGCCTTACTTTCCAGAGCACGGGGCACATTTCTGCACTTGCTACCAGATCCTGGCACCACACGGTCAGCACTGGTAACACTTTTCTTATCTCAAGTGTTATCACAGCTTTACTGCGGCGGCCTAGTGAATATTTATGCAGTTAGTCTTATAATATACTTGTACTCAAAAACTATTCGTGTGTTGTTATCTCGAGGCACGTTTACTGAGCCAAAGTACAGCATATATTTATTTCATAACTAAAAATAGAAAGTCAAATTTAAAATGAATTTCAAATGAAGCATTTAACTCTTTCACTCCTGAATTACGAGTAACTTCCATACTCGGCCAGAATAAATGTGTGAAGAGAAGTTTTAGTGGAAAGAAGCTGGAAGGAAGTTACCGTACAGTTTTAAAGAAATGTGTTGGCTTACAAATGTGCTATTTTTTAAAACTGTTGTTTACACTTTGCCTAAATAAGCCTAAATATCCCTAAATATAGCATTGATTCACATGGGCGTACAAGGACTACAAAGTTAAAATCTGGGAAGTACATTCTTATTTGAGAAAGCAGTTGAAAACAGTCGATATTAACCCATAGACTTACGCAGTCATTTGGGTGGGGGTGGGGGGAAGGAGTGAGAGGGAGGGTTGTAGAAAGAGGGGGAGGG
This sequence comes from Achatina immaculata, assembly GCA_009760885.1. Classification (NCBI taxonomy): domain Eukaryota; kingdom Metazoa; phylum Mollusca; class Gastropoda; order Stylommatophora; family Achatinidae; genus Lissachatina; species Lissachatina immaculata. Next base: position 36,128,833 of record CM019713.1, read on the forward strand.
GGAGGTAGAAAGAGGGAGGGGTGTTAAAATGAAGGTGTTTAAATTACTATTTAAAATTGATTTTGCTTTTCAATATTTATTTTTCAGTAACAGTCGAAAAACAAGAACATTATAAAGATCAAATGAATATAGAAACGATTTCTTTGTTTGAGATTATGGCAATCTGCCCCCGCTATACCTCCCGTGTACATTCGCCAGGACTCGCTCCAATGAAAAAAAAAGTACTCATACTTAAATATTGATATGATCTGATTTCCTTGAAACATCTGCAAACCAGGTTGCTTTGACATTTCACAACAATGAATGAAAGGAGGACAAATGATGTCAATAATATATGGGACAACTGGAAGCGGAAACAAGTGTCCAGTTTCACCAACACCTGAAATTCGGACCATAGGTCATTGCTATTCTCTTTATAGAGCAGTCTATTTGAAAGAGGTAGCAATAACCACTATCTCGCCGTCTCCAGTATACAACACGCTTGATCAAATACTCTTTGTAAGAATAACCACTGTCTCACGTCTCCCCTATGCAGCACGCGTTGTCAAATACTCTTTGTAAGAGACACCAATAATCACTGTCTCGCTGTCCCCTTTAAACAGGACGCTTTATCATATCTTCTTGTAAAAGGCACCAAAAACTAGTGTCCCACGTCCCCACTATATAGCACGCTTGATCAACTTCTCTTTATACGAGGCACCAGTAACCACTGTCTCTCATCTCCGCTATACAGCACGCTTGATCAACTTCTCTTTATACGAGGCACCAGTAACCACTGTCTCTCGTCTCCGCTATACAGCACGCTTTATCAACTTCTCTTTGTACGAGACACCAATAACCACTGTCTCTCATCTCCACTATACACCACGCGTTGTCAAATTCCTCTTTGCGCCAGTAACCACTGTCTCCCCATCCCCGCTGTACAGCCAGCTTCATAAAAAATAACTCCCCTTGTAAGAGTGACAAGTAACAACTAAAGAGCACGCGCTAACATGTAAGTAACAGCAGAACAATGAGATATCTTGTCTTGTTTAAGATTTCGTGCATGGGTTTTCTATGGCCGTAGCTGGGAAATAAAACTTCATCTCTAATTTTGAATATGTAACTGCGAGCTGGTGTTCTTTTGCAGGCGATGCTGTGAAGGTGTTGAGACACAGCGTCGTATCGGCGTGGGAGCGGGGTTATGGCGGTTATTTTTTCAGTCCCAGAGTACAGCTAAACAGCAAGGGGGTGTGCAGTGCTTCTTTAGCAGACTCCACCACCATGGACACTATAGCGATCCCTGCTCCGTTACTCAGGCTAAACCTGTTACTGGGAGTATCAACGGAAAGGTGGGACAGGGTCTTGGTCAGCTATAGTCCGCTAACCCTGATGCTAGCATATCAGCTGTGGGTCGGTGATTGCCTCATCGGACAGTGTTTCATCTCCATAATGTACAGGTAAACAACATCGCAAAACAGTTAACAAATAATCGTTATGAATTTCAACGCGCAACATCGGCCTGATAGTGTTAAATGTTCCAGGTGCACTAGACGGAAAAAATCCTAGCGATGAGTGACAACATGACATACATTGTGTCGCGTCTCCCTGATATCTGTTTGCTCTGCAGTTTCGGCTTTGTTTGAGTCCTGAAAATAACCGGATTTGACATGTCGAATGTTCAAGGGATTGGGAACTATCTGAACAATTTTCTACACCCGATGAACACTCCACTCTCATATACCACCAAAAGTGCCATAAAGAGAGAGGGAGGGGGTTAAAATACATATTTTGAGTGGCCTTTTTATCTAAATGCCACCTATATCCAGACTGCCCTTTAATTTGTTTTATCCACAGAATTTAAACGTGAACTGTTGGAAGCATTACTCTCTTAAGTTTTAGCTTTTTAATTACTCTCATAGAGGGCAGAAAACGGGGTAGGATTTTGTTGCTGGAGAATAGGAGAAGACTGTGTTGCTGGAGAATGATATAGGATTATGTTGGTGAAATGTATGAGAAAGGATTATATTGGTGAAATGTATGAGAAAGGATTATGTTGGTGAAATGTATGAGAAAGGATTATGTTGGTGAAATGTATGAGAAAGGATTATGTTGGTGAAATGTATGAGAAAGGATTATGTTGGTGAAATGTATGAGAAAGGATTATGTTGGTGAAATGTATGAGAAAGGATTATGTTGGTGAAAAGTATGAGAAAGGATTATGTTGTTGTAACTGAAGGTTTCATATAGAACGATTTTTTAAATCAAGATATACCTCATACGAAGTACGCGCTATTAACATTGGACCACATTGTATTGTTATATTTATCAATCGTATCTTGTTCTGTAAAAAAAAACTACCAGAAACATCAACATCTTCACGTACTCTATGTCACGCCCGTAGAGACTATTGAAGACATAAAAACTTTTTCCATCCACCTCAGTCCTGGGCGCTTTCTTTTTCTCTTCTCTTGTCTTTATGTTTTGTGTCTCCTTGTGTCTGTGGCTGAAGATCTTTCTACTCTTTGCCTAGTCAGATGTTTAATGCGCAGAAAGAAATCAGTCTGGATCTATTTCTTCTAGATAAAGTTAGCTCCGAGTCGTATTATTCAGACGCAGACAGAGACAACAGCTCCGAGTCGTATTATTGACACGCAGACAGAGACAACAGCTCCGAGTCGTATTATTGACACGCATACAGAGACGACAGCTCTGAGTCGTATTATTGACACGCATACAGAGATAACAGCTCTGAGTCGTATTATTGACACGCAGACAGAGACAACAGCTCCGAGTCGTATTATTGACACGCATACAGAGACAACAGCTCTGAGTCGTATTATTGACACGCATACAGAGACAACAGCTCTGAGTCGTATTATTGACACGCATACAGAGATAACAGCTCTGAGTCGTATTATTGACACGCAGACAGAGACAACAGCTCTGAGTCGTATTATTGACACGCATACAGAGACAACAGCTCTGAGTCGTATTATTGACACGCAGACAGAGGTAACAGTCCTGAGTCGTATTATTCAGACGCAGATGGAGATTCCCCCGTGTGGTACCCGGGATCTGCAAAGAGTAGGATCACTGTACCCTACCACGCATGGTCGTAAAAGGCGACTAAGGAGGGTTCAGCATAGGGCCAGCAACCCTATCTGGTAAAAAATACTATAAGACTGCTAAAGAAACAGAAACAAGGGAAAAAACAAATGCAGGTGGAGGGAGAAATGCTTATCAGGAAACTGAGCCCATAAGATTGTGGATGAAAGCCAGCCACTGGAAGTCCCCAGCCCGACTGCAGACCTCCTGGAACCTAAACACAAGATGCAAATGGGCAGTTGGAATGTAAGAACACTTGACCAGACTGGAAAACTAGCACAAACCATCAAGGAAATGCACAGATACAAACTAGACATACTAGGAATACAAGAAGCAAGATGGACAGGACAAGGCAGAAGGAAATTAACAACACAGCACACAGAAGATACAATAATATGATCAGGTAAAGAAGATCATCATGATGGAGGAGTAGCATTGATTATAACAAAAGAAGCATCAAGATCATTGCTGAAATGAATTCTATAAGTGAGAGATTATTATATGCACGCTTCAACTCAAGATTCACGAAGCTGTCTATTATAGTTTGTTATGCACCAACAGAAGCAGCTGAAGATTGATTGATTGATTGATCTTTATTTCAAACGGGTTAAGAATTGAAGAGGAATTAAAAGAAGATTTTTACAACAGCCTCCAAGCCACAGTAGAAACCAATACCCAAGCATGATATGCTACTCATCTTGGGCGACTTCAATGTAAAAGTAGGGGAGGGAAATGAAGATAGAAGAAGAATCACGGGAAGAGACGGAATCGGAGAAATAAATGAGAAGCAGAAGAGAAAGCAACATATGCAAATGACATGAAAACCATATGCAAAATCACAAAGCAGATGACAAGTAACTTCAGCACAAGATGTGAGAGTGCCAAAAGGACACATAAGGGACAACTGGTCAGTGAGAAGGAGAAAAAAATTGAAAAATGGAGGGAACACTTTAACACCCTGCTAAACAGAACACAAGCAGTACAAACAATAGACATACCTGAAACAAAAACGGAACTAAACATCAATACAGGACCACAAAAGTGATATGTGGAGAGCAAACCTCCAGCAGCTTTATGGTACAAACAGGAGTGAAGCAGGGATGTATACTATCACCAACATTATTTATGTTGGCAGTAAACTGGTTAATGAAGTAGGCAACATCAAACAAAAGCAGAGGATTACAATGGACCCTTGACACAGTGCTGGAGGACCTTGACTTTGGCGCCGACATTTATCAGGCAGCCACAAGGATATGCAAGATAAAATAAACAAGCTAACTCAGAATGCAAACAACATAGGACTAAAAATCAACGTAGGAAAAACAAAGTTAATGAAGCAAAATGTGAACAACAGAAATGTACTCAAGAGTAGATAGCAAGTTAGTGGAGGAGGTCAACGAATTTGTATATCTTGGCAGTAGAGTAGTATAAATTGGAGACAGCACAGAGGACATCAACAGCAGACTTACTAGAACAAACCAGGCTTTTGTAATGCTTCAGACTATGTGGAAATAAATAAAAAACTGAGCATGAAGACGAAAATCAGGATATTTAAGAGTAATGTGGTAAGTGTACTACTCTATGGAAGTGAATGCTGGAAAATCACCAAAACCACAGAAAACAAGTTGAATTCTTTTCAGACTAAATGTTTATGAAGAATTAGACAAATATTTTGGCCATACACCATAAGAAATAACATCTTGTTGGCAGAAATGCAGATGAAGCCACTGACAGCAATTATTAAGGTAAGACGCTGGCGATGGTTGGGACATGTGCTCCGAATGACTGACGTTTGTGGAAAAACCTTGCGGAAGCCCCATGCGCCCTGTGCACTTAAGGTTCAGAGAGAGAAAGAGATTGAGAGACAGAGATTACAGCCCTGAGTTGTATTATTGAGACACAGACAGAGATTACAGCCCTGAGTCGTATTATTGAGGCGCAGACAGAGATTACAGCCCTGAGTCGTATTATTGAGACACAGACAGAGATTACAGCCCTGAGTCGTATTATTGAGGCGCAGACAGAGATTACAGCCCTGAGTCGTATTATTGAGGCGCAGACAGAGATTACAGCCCTGAGTCGTATTATTGAGGCGCAGACAGAGATTACAGCCCTGAGTCGTATTATTGAGACACAGACAGAGATTACAGCCCTGAGTCGTATTATTGAGACACAGACAGAGATTACAGCCCTGAGTCATATTACTGAGACACAGACAGAGATTACAGCCCTGTTTCGTATTATTGAAACACAGACAGAGATTACAGCCCTGTTTCGCATTATTGAGACACAGACAGAGATTACATTCTGTGCCTTTACTTTCCCTGACCTGTCGAAAGACTAGATGGCAGTGCGCTCAGGATCGTGCAAGGTAACCTTTCCTTTCAGAGTTTCAGGAAGAGCTGGGTTCACATCTCTGCAGCTGGGTTGAATGGGACGCCTTCGGCCGGGATTTGAACCACCGACACCAGTATGAGAGAGAAATGCACGAAACACTTCTCTACTTCTTCGTCAGTTTTCAGAGCCATTAAGGCTCATTTCTGCAGATATAGTTAGCCTCCATTCCATTCTATTCTCAATCTTCTCTCTCAAGTTGGTGACATCAACTTCTTTTATATCCTCTTCTATTTTGTCTTTCCATCTCTGTCTTGGTCTTGTTTCTCTCATCTCTTGTGCATACATCATTTTCATTTGTCTGTTCTCGTCCATTCTTTCTACATGGTCCGACCAGCGTAGTCTGTTCAGTTTCAAGACATTATAAGCTGCTCAGTTCAGTGTTTTTTCTAGCTCTCCATTCTCCACTGTTGGTATCCTTTATCGGCCCAAGGATTCCTCTTAGGCTTCCGTATTTGACTATGACATAACGATATGTCAGAGAGCGTTATTACTGTGAGATAAGCCAGGCCTCCTGCTAAAGTATGATAGTATATACTGCCTGCAGCTTTCATAGTATCTACTGCCTGCAGCTTTCATAGTATCTACTACCTGCAGCTTTCAAACTTAACTGTCTCGGAAGTGACTGAAGAGAATCGAAGACTAGGGATGAAACATGAACTTGAAAACCCTGTATGAGGAACCTCGAGGAAGTTTGTATTCTTTATATATCTAATGGCACTCGCTGCAGCTCTGCTAAGTTTCCAGATGTCCGTACTATTTCGTGATCGCCTTAGTCGGGTGGCCGACGGCACCACGTGACCTCCGTAACTGTTTGACCATTTGAAAGTTTTACCCAAGATATTGATCTGCAGACTGCTTCGCAAGACCGCTTACATCTGATAGGAAGGTGATATTTTTAGTAATACGACTTCAGTTTCTTTTTTTTTTCTGCACTGAAATACATGACAGTGTGTTAATGCCTTTGAATGTAAATGCTACAGAAGAGTTTTTCAAATAACATGGACACAAAAAAGAACAAATACATCCATACTACAAGAACTTAATATTGAAAAAGGTTGGCTAGTAAAGAGGATTAAACAGAGAAAACTTCAATATTTTGGACACATTAAATGTCATGATAATCTAGAGAAGACCGTCTTGGAAAGGTACATAATGGGGAAAAGAAAGAGAGGAAGACCAAGGCGAAGATGGCTGCCAGACATCGTTGATGATCTGCAAATGGATGCATGAGCAGCAGGCCATCTTGCTCACAACCGATAGGCCTACAGGAGTGGTGTTAGGGAGGCAAAGTTCCGCAAGGGACATGCAAATGAATGAATGAAGTGTGTTAACTATAGATTACTGCAGATTATACAAAAACTGAAACACTGCAGCTAAAAATAGCTGTGATGTTTGAAGACAAGTCGATCTAGTGACGAAGCTTCTGATGGTTATCAGAATATGGATATTGGAGGCCCGCCCTGCACATTGAATGCCGGGGGGGGGGGGGTATGGTCCACATCTCGTTACGGGTGGATCCGGTTTGCGGTACCACCGGGTCACGGCCTGTTGTTTTCGTCGCCATAAAAAAAAATTCTGATGGTTATTGCTTGTGTGACAGAAGTTGCAATCATCAACCTGGAGCCACGACAGAAGACGTGATCATCAACCTGGAGCCACGACAGATGACGTGATCATCAGCCTGGAGCCACGACAGAAGATTTGATCATCAGCCTGGAGCCACGATATCAGCCTGGAGCCACGACAGAAGACGTGATCATCAACCTGCAGCCACGACAGAAGACGTGGTCATCAGCCTGGAGCCACGACAGAAGACGTGATAATCAACCTAGAGCCACGATAGAAGACGTGATCACCAACCTGCAGCCACGACAGAAGATATGATCACCAACCTGCAGCCACGACAGAAGACGTGATCACCAACCTGCAGCCACGACAGAAGACGTGATCACCAACCTGCAGCCACGACAGAAGACGTGATCACCAACCTGCAGCCACGACAGAAGATTTGATCACCAACCTGCAGCCACGACAGAAGACGTGATCACCAACCTGCAGCCACGTCAGAAGACGTGATCACCAACCTGCAGCCACGACAGAAGATGTGATCACCAACCTGGAAAACGTGTCGTTTAGTCCAGCTTCGGGTTTTTAATTTTATTTGACAGCTCTCCGAGTCTGAATTTGTGAAATATGATCCATGAATAAATTGCCAACTGAGATATGAAATCTAATATGAAAGGAACATGTTTGAAAAGTGGTAATGCCGCTATTAATAAAGATTTCGCGAAGAACATCAAACATCATGTTACTAAAACGGTGTAGGACAAACTATCGCAAGATGGCTTCTCTGACGCGATATCTCTCTCTCTTTCTCTCTCTCTCTCACACACACACATCAAGGGGTCTATACAACGTGTGGAAAGTCAGACTTGTTCGATCCAATACGTTTTCCTTCGTACCCCATTATTTGCAATATCATTTTCATTTGAAGACATTTCGAGAAGGGGCCAGTATATGCGGAAAGCCCATATAGAACGTTATCAAGTTAGCTCGTAGAAAATAGCAAGAATTAGGATCATTTGGAGAAGCACGCCTGGCAACACTTGTTGGTATGGCACTTGATGATGATTAAGTCAGATACTGTGTAATTTTTTTTTTAATCCAAACATACAAAACACACAGGAGGAAAATATTTAATTATGAATGTTAATAAGTGTTCAGATAAGATTAAATGTTTGAAAGAATATTCTAGGTAGCAAAATATGAAGAAAGAAAGAAAGAAGGAAAGAAAGAAAGAAGGATGCATAAATTTAAAAAAAACTACAGAAAACTGTTCAGTTATATTGCATTCCTTAGGGCTTTGAGCCCAAATTATATCCTTTTTCCTCTGACAGTTTTTAACGTCAGACGTATAATGTTTTTGCTATATTTTATATATCGCCTTAACGGCATTTAGTTTGCTTGAGTTGGCCAGATGCACTTGGGCCATTTATTCACGCGTGCAAGCTCGTTTATGACGGTGCAATCTCACCAGTTTATCAGCGCCCAACTGTTTACGTGGTTGTTTGTTTTTTTTTCTTTTTTCTTTCATACCTGAATTGCCTGTCGTAAAGCAAAGGACGAAGCGCCTGCGGAATGTTCACTGGCTGTTGGCGGCTGTACCGGTATCTTTCGTGCAGTGACTAAAGCGTTGTTTATATACCTATGTTTGTTTTAGTCACTACCTTCACCAGTGTGTGCTAGTGTTCTTTCTTAATCTCCCTGTATAAGGACGCTTTAACTCTTTCAATTTCCTCCGGGTTCGGTTAATGTCATTCCAAAGAACCGTTTTATTTGTTACAGTAACAAGTACTTCTGTCCCCAAGATTAAAATTCTTGTTCATACCATGCAGTAACTTCCCGTGTATCTTTTTTTTTTCTATTAAATGTTTTTTCACGCTATCTACCTGTTACGTATGTTATCTCTTTACTCATTCTTTCCGCTATCATTTTAACGATACTTTCCATTTATCCTTTTTTTTTTCCTTGAATACCCTCTTCCATGTGTTATCTCCCTTCCTGTGTCGTTCAACTGTCATTTCACCAGTGCTTCCTACACATCTTTTTTACCCTTTAAGTTATTTATAGGTATCTCCATCCCTCGTTCAATTTTTTTTTAAATTTCATCAATCATTATCATCATCATCATCATCATCAGGTGCCGTGCCGACTGGCGTTGGCTATTATGCTTCTCCAGAGTACCCGATCCTTCATGCAGGCCATCAGTTCAGTTGGTGATCTCCTCTCACACCATCCCGTCAGACTGTCCAGTATCATTTCTCTTGGTCTTCCTCTTGATCTTCTTCCCTCTATTTTTCCTGTTGTTATAATATTTTCAATGCCCCCTCTTCTCATTGCATGTCCTATGAAAGTACATTGTCTCTCTCTTATTGTTTTTTTTTTTACAAGATTTTGTTATCTCTCCAGCTCTTCTCATACATTCTTCTTAAGTTATTTTGGCTGTCCAGGGGATTCGCAACATTCTTCTAATAAATCACATTTCTGCTGCTTCCAGTGATTTTTGTGCAGACTTGCCTATTGTCCATGATTCACTTCCATATAACAAGATAGGTTCAATGTAGCATTTTAGGACTCGTTTTCTAACATTCATTGATAAGGATGTGTTGCATAATATGTTTCTCATTCTCTGAAATGCAGTCTTTGCTTTCATCAGTATTTCCCACAAATCTTTTTCTTGAAATGTTAAGTTGCTTTTATGTTATCAGTCCTTTTACATAAGTTATCTGCCTTACTGGTTCATTCTATTATTTCACCAATACTTTCCATCTATCTATCTATCTATCTATCTATCTATCTATCTATCTATCTATCTATCTATCTATCTATCTATCTATCTATCTATCTATCTATCTATCTATCTATCTATCTATCTATCTATCTATCTATCTATCTATCTATCTATCTATCTATCTATCTATCTATCTATCTGCCTGCCTGCCTGCCTGCCTGCCTGTCTGTCTGTCTGTCTGTCTGTCTGTCTGTCTGTTCACTTTTATGTTATACATCTTTTACTTGTGTTATCTCCCTTCTTCTTTCATTTTCTTTCCATTTCTATTTTCATATTTCGATCTTTTCTTGTCAGTTCTTGGCGCTTTCGATTTCTGTTAATTTTTTCTGCCTATTTTTTTCTTGTCATTTATGTTAATGGGCGATACCATCCATAGCTGGTCAAGACCTTATTCTAACCTCCCAGTGAAGTTATGACTTTGAAACAGACAGTAGTTGGGTCAAGTGGATGGAGATTGCAATGGGAAGGCTAGTCTGGTTAGGCTAGTCTGGGTAGGCTAGTCTGGGAAGGCTAGTCTGGGAAGGCTAGTCTGGGTAGGCTAGTCTGGGTAGGCTAGTCTGGTTAGGCTAGTCTGGGTAGGCTAGTCTGGGAAGGCTAGTCTGGGTAGGCTAGTCTGGTTAGGCTAGTCTGGGTAGGCTAGTCTGGGTAGGCTAGTCTGGGAAGGCTAGTCTGGGTAGGCTAGTTCGGTTCTTAAGAATATACCGAACTGAAGTAGGATAAGTCGGCCTTGCAAGGCGAGTAACGGCGAAGCAAGGAAAGTAACGCACTTTTAAAGGTGAATACTGATGAAGAGGAATTTATGCATGCCTAAATGTCCTTTTTTAGTTCATGTTTCGTGCCCCTACCAATGGCCTTATGTCATTTATTTATTTTTATTTTTTTTTGTTTCACGTCGATACCCATAACGTTTTTTGGTTCTTGTTTTCGTTTTTTGGGCTACAACTTTTGCAACTGCCAGTCCCTGTCTTTACCAGCAGTCCCTCTGTTAAGTACAATTATTTATTGATGTTAGAACTTTTTTTTGTCTACAGTTAGACGCCCATCATGTCGTCATAGAACTCATTGCACCTCACATCTGTCTTCTTTTTTAAAAATCATAATTGTTATGTATGTTTTCGTACTTGAAACCAGTTCATTTAATGATTTCTGACAATAAAGTTCATTTTAAAAAAATATGTTCTTGTCTCGCGCCGCTACACATGTCCTTTGTATTTGATGTATTTCGCTTTTTTTTCTTCTTTTATTGCACTTTATTATACAGTTATTTCTCGTCACATTTTCTGTCTCTTCAAAAATTGTTCCCATTTTTTCTAAAGTTCTGCAATATTTTATTCCAGTCTTTAAACATGAAATATTTTCTTTCGTTTTTTTTCCACTCCAGGTTTTTACTACATCGGTTATAAATATTTTAATTCGTGGATGTGAAAACTAAAATGTTTTACTTTTTAGTTTTTAATTGGAAGTTAAAATAATGTTAAGTTCAAACATGGTGGCTCAGTTATTCACTCATTAAAAAAAAAAAAGAAACTTTCTACTAAATTGCAGTAGAGAGACAGACAGACAGAGAAAGAGAGAGAGAGAGAGAGAGAGAGAGAGATTTAACTTTGATTACATATTGTAATCATAATTTGATTATGGCGAAGTTATGACCGAAATGTTACTAGGTATAACACCCAAAATAACTCTGATTTTTACTGATTCGACCTGTCCAGAAAGGAATTTTGTCAGGAGTAACACGTGGTTCAGTTTAATACATTTTAATTGATCTCCAAGGCTTGAGTGGCCAGTTCTTCTTCTTCTGATGATGATGATGATGATGATTGCAACGTAGGAGACTATCCACGTAAATCCGTGCTTAATCTTGGCATACGGATTGTTTAGGGAAACCCGTCATTTAATTTTGTCATACGTGTTGTTTAGTCAAGCTTGTGTGTAATCTAAAGGATTGTTTAGACAAAAGTGTGGTTAATCTTGTCATATGGATTCGTCAAGCAACATTTGTGGTTATTCTTGCCGTACAGAGTGTCCTATAGAACCTTGTGCTTAACCAGTCCAGGCAGCTTTATGCTTAATTCTGATGTATAGATTGCCGAATCTGACGGCAGGCAACCTCAGCATCAACCCCCTGTCTCATACAGTGAAGCAAAAGCTGTAATCCAGCATCAGTACAAGAAGCTGTGGACTGGCCAGCACAACCCAGCACCCAGGGGTCGTCGTAACTCTGGTGCCAAGAACAATCTTTATATTTACAAACGGGATACCACCATTTACGAGGATACCTTTTCACCTCAGCCTGTCACACATCCCTGACTGCACACATCCCTGACTGCACACATCCCTGACTGCACACATCCCTGACTGCACACGCGAGACAGTTGTCCAGACTTCAGAGCATATCCTGCAGCTCTGCCCCCTCCCCTCCCCTCCCCCCACCCCATTTTACCAAGAAACCCAAATTAGCTCTGGCTAAAGACACTGGAAGGACAAACTTTTGGTGTGCACAGTATGGCCTCCTGAAGACTGTACAGTATATCCGCTCATTAAAAGTAAGATGTTTGAGACTACAGCCATGGAATGCAGTAGTAGTAGTAGTAGTAGTAGTAGTAGTAGTAGTAATTGTAGTAGTAGTAGTAGTAGGAGTAATAGTAGTAGTAGTAGTAGTCGTAGCAGTAATTGTAGTAGTAGTAGTAGTAGTAGGAGTAATAGTAGTAGTAGTAGTAGGAATAATAGTAGTAGTAGTAGTAGTCGTAGCAGTAATTGTAGTAGTAGTAGTAGTAGTAGTAGTAGTCGTAGTAGTAATTGTAGTAGTAGTAGTAGTAGTCGTAGCAGTAATTGTAGTAGTAGTAGTAGTAGGAGGAGGAGGAGTAATAGTAGTAGTAGTAGTAGTAGGAGTAATAGTAGTAGTAGTAGTAGTAGTAGTAGTCGTAGCAGTAATTGTAGTAGTAGTAGTAGTAGGAGTAATAGTAGTAGTAGTAGTAGGAGTAATAGTAGTAGTAGTAGTAGTAGGAGTAATAGTAGTAGTAGTAGTAGCCGTAGCAGTAATTGTAGTAGTAGTAGTAGTAGTAGTAGTAATAGTAGTAGTAGTAGTAGTCGTAGCAGTAATTGTAGTAGTAGTAGTAGTAGTAGTAGTAGTAGTAGTAGTAATAGTAGTAGCAGTAGAACGAGCGAGCAAGCGAACGACAGACAGACAGACAGACAACACGCAAACGCTAGAAATCTGAGAAGACTGATAAATCGACGTGAATCTTTCTTTCTGCACGATCTTGAATTCACTGTTAAGATCCGGGGTTGAACAGGTAAAGTCTGGACCTCTCTGCGTTCCAGCTATAACTAAATTTTACTATTTTTTGTGTAATCTTAATAGAAGTAGGCCATGAACGTTTGAAAACAAAATAGAAGTACTATTTACAGTTTATGTATGTATGTATGTTGTATGTATGTATGTTGTATGTATGTATGTACGTACACTTAAGGACTGAAGGCACTGTCCGATAAGGTAATCAGCTACCCATAACTGATATGCTAGCGTCTGGGTTACCGAACCATATCTGATCAAGACCCTGTTCCATCTCTCTTTTGGTACCCCTAGTAACAGGCATAGACTGGGTAACGAGACAGGGATCGCTGTAGTCCCCATGGTGGCGGAGTCTGTTGAAGAAGCATTGCACACCCCCCCCCCCCCGCTTTTTTAGCTGTACTCCGAGACTGAAAAAGTGTCTGCCATAATCCGTCCCCACGCCGATATGATGTTGTACCTCAACACCTCCAACAGCATCGGCTGCAAAGAACACCAGCTCGTAGTTATAGAAAAACAGCACAAGACAAGACAAGACAAGACACACACACTTAAAAAGATAAAACTCCGGTTATACACAATTTGCGAATATTTGACTGTTCGCTGAAACGTTTTTGTGGATGCTGCTGTATATGCAACCACAAAATATATGCAGTTTGTTAACTTCTAACTACACCGATATGTGGAAGGATACGCTACGTATGATCATACAGCTTTTATTCATTCAGTGTTTATGTCATCGATAGATGTTTTCGATCAGGATTCCTCACTTTTAAAGAGTGACGGCTTTCTATTTATTAACCGGATGTTCACCATCTTTCCCCTCGCCACTTGGTCGTCTAGTTGGGGCATGTATCATTCCAGCTAGGGTGAAGACACCGTCCCACCTAGCTTATATGATTGGCCAACCACAGCTGGACAAGACCCTGTCTCAACTGTCTCCGCTGGTAACCCCAGTAACAAAGTTAGCCTGGTTAACGGGATGGCGGGCATCGCCATAGTCCCCATGGTGGTGGAGTTTGCTAAAGAAGCATTGCACACCTCCTTGTGTGTGTGTTTTTATAGGCCCTCCCCCCCCCCTTATTCATGCCCGTAACCAATCTCCCAAGCCTACAATGTACCCGGACACCTTCTCCGCGTGAGCTCCACAAAGCATCGCGCTAGCAGCTCAAGGGAGCTAGAATAACAATATGCCCCCAACTTGTTGTTATAAAGCTTCACGTGAAAGTTACATTTCTTCAAAAAAAAATAGCTACCTTCTGTGAAAATAAGCGCCAAAATCTCCCTCGTTTTCTGGTCTTCCGGTGTGTTTCACTGACGTACAAGAGAAAAATGTCACCGCCCAGCGAGGGTTTCCGGGCGTGTGGCTTTATTTTCGTGTTAGCGCGACATATAAATTGAATGTCAAAATAAGTGTTCATATTTATAGTATTCAAATTTCTCACCTCCGCCCCAGCTGTCTCACACCCCTTTATTTTTTTCCTTCCGCCACTTAATGGCCTCTTATTCCGCGACAAGTACAAGGCTGTATATTATCGCATGTTTATCCGTGTCAGACATTTTGAAAGATAAGGTCGTCCTGTTTAATCCTGGATCTGTTACTTCTCTAAGTGTTACATTTAGCGCAGTAAGTACATGAAACGTTTCAAATCTCGCGAAACAGCGTTAAAAAAGTCTATGTAAAATATATATATAAGCTTTGTTTAAAAAATTATTTAATTTATTTTGCAACATTTTCAATTGAATCTTGTATTCTTTGGTGTTTCACAAGTGGGACTTAGCGTGTCCTTCCTTATTATTTTTCTTCACATGAATGTTGAATTTTCTGGCGCTTTGGTCAAACAAAGTACGTTACCTTATAAGAACTGATTGGGAGGCTGTAGGGACAGTGCGAGACGTAACTGTTTCATACCCTGTGAATTTATGCCCTTAATTCTAATTAGGTGACCTCAGGACATCACGGGAAGTCTGAATATATCATTGCGAGACGCTGGTCACCTTGCGCAAGACCATATTGCCGTTCAGAGAAGCAGTGAGAGGAACAACGCTCTGGAAAAGACGCATCGCATAAAGATTCTTATTAGGTAGTTCTGCTGTGCCATGGAAGCATGTAGGAAATACAATAGATGTATAATGCTTATCGCCCATATTTTCACTGACTTGTAAACGCGCAGCAGAGTGACGTGGTGAACATTCAAGTTGCAATCTCTTCCCTAGTTCCAAAATGAGCCCATGGAACAGGCACGAAGCACTCTCAGGCAAGAGTGACTCCGGAGTCGTTTCTGCTTAGGCAGCGATGCCTCTGAGTGCTTTCTGCCCGAGAGGGGAGTTTAGGCGCGAGTGGTTCTGGAGTGATCCGTGCCTTAGACAGGAATGAGCCTAGAGTCAGTCCAGCCCTGAGAGTGCTTCGTGCTTGTTGCACCGGCACTTGTTTCTACAGCTGGGGTTACTGAGACGGATTCGGGTCATCGATTTTGGCCACGAGACGTCCCCTCGTCCTAGGTGCTGACGTCCCCTCATCCTAAGATGCTGACGTCCCCTAATCCTAAGATGCTGACGTCCCCTCATCCTAAGATGCTGACGTTCCCTCATCCTAAGATGATGACGTCCCCTCATCCTAAGATGCTGACGTCCCCTAATCCTAGATGCTCACGTCCCCCTCATCTTAAATACTGACATTCCATCATCCTAGATGCTGACGTCCCCTCATCCTAAGATGCTGAGTACTTACTGCTGTGTAAGATCGTAGTTATAAATAAAAAGTTAATTTCAACCTGGTTAGTTTTCAGGTTCTTGTCGCAGGCCCGGGGTGGGAACTGTGGGAGAATTGAGGGTGAGGGTGTGGTTTGGGGGGGGGGAGAGAAGAATATGAAAGAGACAACTGAGATTTGTTTGGTTTTTTTTTTCCTTTCTTTCTTTCCCGACTTGAACACGCTCCAGTAACTGTGGCATTGGTATCTAGTAACTGGTAACCAACACTTGAAACGTAACCAAGCTAAGATTCTTGACCCCAAAATAAAAATCTGGCCTCTAGAAAGGCCAGGTATTTATGCTCCTCCCCTCCCCCCCCCCTTTTTTTTTGGTGATAGAAGGTGGTTACTGGGCTTGAATTTGTCCCCATTTTTGGTACAGTTTATTATGTAATGGTCCGTAACGTTAACTCGTAACTTACCAATGGACATTTATATATATATATATAATTTATATATATATATGGAAAATTAGAAATAAAATAATTAATATTAATTTGTCGCTGTTTTTTTGTTTTGTTCCGTAGCTGGGATTTTATAATTTTAAACTGCAGCAAACACCAAAAATAGACATCGTATCATTTCCCTGTAAAATATGGCGGCGGAGAGGGTTTTTTTTTTAATGTTCGTGTGGTATTAATATTGTTTGGTGGGTTAGGAGTTAACATGGATTTGCACTCGCAGAAGAATATAAAAATGAAAACATCGACTTTTACTGCAAGGGCGCGCTTTGAGCCAGGATGGTTGAAAGAGCTTGTCGCAACGTGGTGAGGGGAGATAATTTGTGCCCATTGAAGCTGAGAATAAAGCGACAAGCAATTTGGATATTTGGAACAAAAAGAGCTTATTCAGAATAAGCTGATTGAATTAGGAGCGAGAGAGACTAACAAAAGAATGAACGGAGTTCGGAGCCATGTTGTTTGTCACTGCATTAGGTAATTAAATTGAAGGGACACAATGAATAATGAAATAGAGAGAGAGAGAGAGAGAGAGAGAGAGAGGGAGAAAGACAGAAAGAGAGAGAGAGAGAGATTATATATTTTTTTAAATATAGAGATAGACAGAAAGAACACGTGACATCAGACAGAAATAGTAGTTGAGAAACTGTTAATTCAAGCAGAATTAGTAGCTGAGAAGCTGTGATATCAGGCAGGATTAATTGTTGGGGAAACTGTGATATCAGGCAGGATTAATAGTTGGGGAAACTGATATCATTTAAGATTAATAGTTGGGGAAACTGTGACATCAGGCAGGATTAATAGCTGGAGAAACTGATATCATTTAAGATTAATAGTTGGGGAAACTGTGACATCAGGTAGGATTAATAGTTGGGGAAACTGTGACATCAGGCAGGATTAATAGTTGGGGAAACTGATATCATTTAAGATTAATAGTTGGGGAAACTGTGACATCAGGTAGGATTAATAGTTGGGGAAACTGTGATATCATTCAGTATTAATAGTTGAGGAAACTGTGATATCATTCAGGATTAATAGTTGGGGAAACTGTGATATCATTCAGTATTAATAGTTGGGGAAACTGTGATATCATTCAGGATTAATAGTTGGGGAAACTGTGATATCATTCAGGATTAATAGTTGGGGAAACTGTGATATCATTCAGGATTAATAGTTGAGGAAACTGTGATATCATTCAGTATTAATAGTTGAGGAAACTGTGATATCATTCAGGATTAATAGTTGGGGAAACTGTGACATCAGGTAGGATTAATAGTTGGGGAAACTGTGATATCATTCAGGATTAACAGTTGGGGAAAATGTGATATCATGCAGGATTAATAGTTGGGGAAATTGTGATATCATTCAGGATTAATAGTTGGGGAAACTGCGACATCATGCAGGATTAGTAAGTAGGAAGACTTGACGTCAGGCAGGATTAGTAGCTGGGAAACTTACTATGACAGCAGGCTGGGTCACTTAAGGACGCACTGTGACAACTGGCAGGAGTAGTGGAAATATGACAGATTAATAAAGCCGGATTGTGAACTGTACAGTATGAAAGATGACTTTATCAGAGTTGATCATGAGCACAAGGAGGGTTAACTTTATCATAACTGAATCTCCCTTATGTCACTAATGTCCATAGCATGCCCATTATTCTAGACTGTCAGTACAACAATACATCGTCCTGTTTGTTACTGCTTTCTGAGTCCATTTACAGAAGCAGACAAACTGGAAGCAGTGAAATATAAGCCCATTTAACAAATTTCGCGTATGCTCAAATGAACTGGGAAATGGGACGTATTTTGTCCAGAGTTTAAGCACGTCTGAAGCAGAGGTCAGTTCAATGAGTATGATCCGGAAGGTCGAGGCAAGTTCTGTAAGCAGGCAGTGGCTTGAGTCATTGCAGAAATCAACGATTCCCAGTCACCTTCATCTATGCTCCTGGGCACGTTGGCATCCAAGGAAATGAGTCAACTGGCTTTGACGTCATCGCAGATGGCCAATCACTGGATCGAGCTGATATTGTTAACGCGCTGAGAGAGATAGGCAGGATGGAGGACTTCGAGGGCAGTGGATCTACATCGCTACTCAGACTGAAAGAGCTGGGAATACAGATCTACATAGCTACTCAGACTGAAAGAGCTGGGAATAAAGATCTACATAGCTACTCAGACTGAAAGAGCTGGGAATAAAGATCTACATAGCTACTCAGACTGAAAGAGCTGGGAATAAAGATCTACATAGCTACTCAGACTGAAAGAGCTGGGAATACAGATCTACATAGCTACTCAGACTGAAAGAGCTGGGAATACAGATCTACATAGCTACTCAGACTGAAAGAGCTGGGAATACAGATCTGCATCGCTACTCAGACTGAAAGAGCTGGGAATACAGATCTACATAGCTACTCAGACTGAAAGAGCTGGGAATACAGATCTACATCGCTACTCAGACTGAAAGAGCTGGGAATACAGATCGGCACGATCAGGAACGAGAGGCGACTGGACATGCCAGAGGACTTGTCAGCCAGTACAGGACAGGCATCATCAGCCGCAGGACGCTGGTGGATATGTTGGGGGTGGGGGTGGGATCTGTGCACCTATGGACATGTCCGAGGTGCAGTGATGATTACCCAGACCATAAACCATAACGATAGAAGCAGAGGCCAACCGACATACAAGGAAATAGAGCGAGAAAATATTAATTGTTGTGAAAAGAAGTGTGGTATCAAAAATACGAAGAAAATCAATTAGAACTGAAGCTACAAAGGGATCAGATTATGGACATTATAAGAGAAATACTGGGATGGAAAAAAAAAGACGCAAGCTGAAAACAATGTTAACCTTTTGGGGGGAAAAAACTGTCAAACATCAACTTTACTACTTGTAGTAAAACTGTTATCGACAGACCCGACTGGCACAGACCAACCAGGCGCTCGTACAGACCAGACAGGCCAGTAATAGCCAGCCAAAGTGACAGGCAGTGCACGGGAGACACGACGAGACGTGAGGTCGATATGTTTGGCTCCCGTGTGCTGAGACACACGTAAAGATATAATTACTGCATAAACCTTTACCGCATCACGCCAAAATGGGAGATGAATATTGTTACGGCTGAAATTACGCAATTTAAATAATTTTAGCTCGGCGGCTGGTTTAGGCGCGAAATTACAACAGAAATATAGGCAGAGATGTAGGTAGCCGGGCTGTTGAAAATACGACTTTTGTCATACAAACATCGATTCTTCTACTAGCGACGTTTTGATATTTGAGGTGAAGTATTTTTGTGCCGTATTATTTTTCCCCCTTTAGTTGCAGCTTTTATACTTTTGTTTATATCTACATTACAATTTCCATGTAAATTATAATATTTGAGAGCACGCACTTTCGGTCTTCGCCATTTCTTATCTGAGGTTTACTTTGGTTGTATTTCCAAAATCAGATCTTTTTTTTTTTTAAACTTACTATTACTATAATACTTGTTCAGTTGTTGCTACCTTTTGTCACGCAGTTCTGGAATTTGTGTTAAGAAGTTTGTTGCTTTTTGCCTGGTAAGTTGGAAGAGAATACTTTATTTCATATATTTTTGAAATTTTAGTCCACGTTTGGGAAGAGTGTTAATATCATTTGTGTGTATGTTTTTTTTTCATTACTTCTCCATATTTTCCTCATTTATTTTTCATCTTTTCTGTTTTTCAGTCTTTTTTTTTAATTTCCCTGGATTCTGTTTTCCGCCTCGTTCTTGCTCTTTGTTTCGTCTGTATTTTTTTTTTCATTCTTCAGTCTTTCATTTTTGTGTTTTCTTTTTCTTCTTTCATTTTAGTTTTTGTTTATTTGTTTCTCTACGTGCACCTTTTCATTATTAGTTTTTATGCTTTTTTTCATATTTGTTCCTTTTTCTTGCTCTCTTCTCAGTGTCTGTTTTAACTTCCTGTTTTCATAGTCTTTATTTCAGTTGTCCTGTTTTCTTCTCTTTTATGTTTTTCTCTACTTCCAGCTTTAATTCAGCTTATTTACTCTTCTATTTTCAACTTATTCACTCTTCTACTTTCAGTGTATTCACTCTTCTACTTTCAACTTATTTACTCTTCTACTCTCAGCTTATTTACTCTTATTTTCAGCATTTTTACTCTTCTACTTTCAGCTTATTTACTCTTATACTTTCAGCATTTTTACTTTTCTACTTTCAGCTTATTTACTCTTTTATTTTCAGCATTTTTACTTTTCTACTTTCAGCTTATTTACTCTTCTACTTTCAGGTTATTTACTATTCTCCTTTCAGCTTATTTTACTTTTCTACTTTCTGTTTTTCTCTTATTATTATTATTGTACGTTCTCTTTCATCTTTTGCTTCTGTTTCTCTCCAAGTCCTAGTTTTTTTTTTCTTTCTTTTTAACCCAATTCGTCAGTCTTCGTCAGGCAGGCTTGTCTGCCTGGTTGTTTCGCTAATGTATTGTTAGCACTGTAATGCAATCCTGTTATTTTATTTAAGATACGGGCAAGGAAAGTGAGTCACTATTTGTTGTCCCGGTTTTGTTTTGTTATGTCGGGTCGTATAAACGTGCTGCACATGTTGTAGGTAATGACTAACTACATGATTACCACGGCGTTCACACAGCTGGCGGCAGACATTCCTTCGTCTTTTGATGTAGTTTAGGTGTAAATGAGACCACGTTGATGAAGTATCATGGTTTATATGAGCTGGCCAATCTGCTAATCTAGGCGTTTTTCCTACTTAATAGTTGCAGTAAGCCTAGCTTACCAGGATTTGGGATCGCGATGCTCCCCGATAGTGGAATCTCTAAGCAATTCTTGTTATCCTCTCCGCATCCGACATAAAACATTCGAATAATGAATTTGCTTTTGTCTGGAAGATTGTGAACACATGGGTGAAATTAGTGCAGTGAGACTAGAACTCCAGACTCATACAACCGTCCAGCTACAAGGCGCCAACTATTCGGCTACGGCACTCGTTAACAAGAATGCTCAAATTATCATCATCATCATCATGGTAGGCAATGGCGTTTATTCTTCTCCACAGATCTCGTTCCTTGATATTTCTATCAGCTCAGCTGGTGATTTGTGTGTGTGTGTGTGTGTGTGCGTGCGTGCGTGCGTGCGTGCGCCATCACGTTAGATTTTGCATGGTTTTTTATTCTCTTAGTATTCAAATCACTAAATCCTAATACTTGATTGATCCTTGGCGCTCATCAGATCTCTAAATCCTAATATTTGATTGATCCTTGACGTTCATCAAATCACCAAATCCTAATAATTGATTGATCCTGACGCTCATAAGATCACCAAATCCTAATACTTAATTGATCCTTGTCGCTCATCAAATCACCAAATCCTGATACTTGATTGATTCTTGACGCTCATCAAATCACCAAATCCTAGTACTTGATTGATCCTTGTCGCTCATCAAATCACTAAATCCTAATACTTGATTGATCCTTGGCGCTCATCAGATCTCTAAATCCTAATATTTGATTGATCCTTGACGTTCATCAAATCACCAAATCCTAATAATTGATTGATCCTGACGCTCATAAGATCACCAAATCCTAATACTTAATTGATCCTTGTCGCTCATCAAATCACCAAATCCTGATACTTGATTGATTCTTGACGCTCATCAAATCACCAAATCCTAGTACTTGATTGATCCTTGTCGCTCATCAAATCACCAAATCCTGATACTTGATTGATTCTTGACGCTCATCAAATCACCAAATCCTGATACTTGATTGATTCTTGACGCTCATCAAATCACCAAATCCTGATACTTGATTGATCCTTGACGCTTATCAAATCACCAAATCCTAGTACTTGATTGATTCTTGACGCTCATCAAATCACCAAATCCTGATACTTGATTGATTCTTGACGCTCATCAAATCACCAAATCCTGATACTTGATTGATTCTTGACGCTCATCAAATCACCAAATCCTGATACTTGATTGATCCTTGACGCTTATCAAATCACCAAATCCTAGTACTTGATTGATTCTTGACGCTCATCAAATCACCAAATCCTAGTACTTGATTGATCCTTGACGCTCATCAAATCACTAAACCCTAATACCTTGTCTATATATTCTTTTTTTTGTTCAGTTTTTAGCTGTTAAATTTTAGTGTACTGTACTTTAAAATTTCACATCGCCATCACATTTTAGTATACGGTTTGAGAAGACTTAATATTTTGCAACAGTTATAATGCTAGCGCTGGAATGCCGACCGGAAGGTGAGAGGTTCGATTCTCCATTGGGGTGAATTTTTATTTCTCTTAGATCAGCTGGCACCGGGGTCAACCCAACCTCAATAAACGGTCATAGTCAGTTTCCCAGCTACAAATCCTGCTTGATATCACAGCTTCCCAGCTATTGATCCTGCTTGATATCACAGCTTCCCAGCTATTGATCCTGCTTGATATCACAGCTTCCCAGCTATTGATCCTGCTTGATATCACAGCTTCCCAGCTATTGATCCTGCTTGATATCCCAGCTTCCAGCTATTGATCCTGCTTGATATCACAGCTTCCCAGCTATTGATCCTGCTTGATATCCAGCTTCCAGCTATTGATCCTGCTTGATATCACAGCTTCCCAGCTATTGATCCTGCTTGATATCACAGCTTCCCAGCTATTGATCCTGCTTGATATCACAGCTTCCCAGCTATTGATCCTGCTTGATATCACAGCTTCCCAGCTATTGATCCTGCTTGATATCACAGCTTCCCAGCTATTGATCCTGCTTGATATCGCAGCTTCCCAGCTATTGATCCTGCTTGATATCGCAGTTTCCCAGCTACTAATCTTGCCGGGTAACAGTTTCTCAGCTACTAATCCTGCCTGATGACAGTTTCCCAGCTACTAATCCTGCCTGATGACAGTTTCCCAGCTACTAATCCTGCCTGATGACAGTTTCCCAGCTACTAATCCTACCAGATGATACAGTTTCCCAGCTACTAATCCTGCCTGATGACAGTTTCCCAGCTACTAATCCTACCAGATGACACAGTTTCCCAGCTACTATAAGAAAGTGAAGACAGTGAGGGTAGCAGTTGCTGGACTCTTGATCTTGCAATGTTGTGGCTTCGAAATATGTATACGCTAACACTTCACACCCCTTATGCATGCAAATGCAGTAGGATGTGTTATTTGTGATATAATAAAGGTAAAATCCCAGTTTCCAAACCATCATTAAAGCATATTGGGGATACCTGGTGTTAGGCCCTTATTTCCATGACCTTGGGCACATGAAAGTCTGATGTGGTCAGTATCACGGCCTGGCCGCATTTACCTTCCCAGATTTCTCTGGTACGCGTTTTTAGAGGATGGTGGTACCAGACAAAAATCCCCATTTGCTGGGACTTGCACCCGGTACCCGGATTAGCAGATCGAGCGAATTTATGTTTATGCTAAGCATAATTGTTGTGAATGTATTGGCTACAGTATCCCTGACTTCTGTTCACCGTGATGATAATTCTGCAGCATAATTGTTGAGAGAGACACATTATGTTAGCCATATGTGTTTCCAGAATACTCCGGTGCACGCAAAGAAAAGATCTGACTTTACCTTTTGTTTTTTTTCAAAGGTAGGCTATGGCGTATGGTTCAGTTTTCCCTACTACTTTGTTTGTAACATGTTTAAGTCTGTTGAGAGTTGTTAACCTTTGACGAATCCCCGTCGCCTGTTTGTGATAGCTGTGAATCTACTAACATGTTTAGTAAATATAATTAATTCTAAACTGTGTTTTTTAACACATTTTTCGTGAAGCCCGTTCTTGTAACATGTCAGTTGCGTAAGTGTTACCTTCTTTAAAGTGCAATAATGTTATTATTATTATTATACTGTTAGCACACTTACGTAAGTTAGATTTATTTAATCTCATATTAATAACACTTAATAGGTTGCCTTATTTGGTTGTTGTTAACATAGTTTATTTTTTTTGTTTCGCGCCAGATGTTATAAACACTTTTGTTTTTAAGTTGCGCAGCTCATAATTTTCATGGCTTGTTTGTTAGTATTTTATATCTTAACGTGTTTTATTAGCGTTTTAAATCTCTAGATATATCGTTTACATTTCAGATGTTTTACATTTCTTTCTGACATTTGAAGTATTTGTGTTTAATATTAAAACATGACGTCCAACAACGTTTGTTCTCATCAATTAATATCATTGTTAGCGTGTTTACATCTCTTTTATCTGTTAAAAAACATGTTTGTGTGTTCTATGAAAGATGTTTCATTGTTTTTTAAAGCATTCAGTTAAATATGTATTGATCTGTTTACTTTCAGGGTTGTTTTTCCCTGGTAAAACTGCTGATCACTGCTGCAACTTGTTTGATTAAGGGAGATTTTGCTGCTTTTATCACTCCAGATTGATCATCTGGATACATCGTCAATACTGTTGACTTTTTCGGATATTTCAGCCACAGCGCTGACTTACTGGATATTTCAGCCACAGTGCTGACTCACTGGATATTTCAGCCACAGTGCTGACTCACTGGATATTTCAGTCACAGTGCTGACTCACTGGATATTTCAGTCACAGCGCTGACTTACTAGATATTTCAGTCACAGTGCTGACTCACTGGATATTTCAGCCACAGTGCTGACTCACTGGATATTCCAGCAGTAGCCCCAGTCAGCAGGATATATGTAAATAAACTGGAGTTGTGTTCAGATGAATATATAAGGAGCACAGTTAACTTGTTTTTACACGGAACATTCATCAAGAAACTAAGGCACAGATCTTAAGACATGGGTCTCTAGTCTGGAGATAAAGAATTTCAGTTCCGTACATGCCTTCCAGACACTTCTTCATAGAATCTCATATTATGACTCGTGAACTGGTGCCAATTTAGAAGTGTCTCACCGCTGGTGATATGAACAGAGTTTCTCGAAAATCTGTTACTGATTAGAGTCAACTTTAAACGAAATACCATTTTCTAGTGAAGGACAACTTCCACTTTGAAACTAAAAGGGCAGAGAACGTGGCGCTTTTCGGTCACCTGACCTTCTTTCTCGGTCGAACCAAGGACGGCTGTAACCTCCAGGTTGATCAGGTCGGGATTTGAAGATGCTCTATGTTGGAACTGTCGAATGCCTCTCCTGCTGCCCGGAGCCTACCCCGCCGATCCTGTCATGACACAGCGCTGGGGTCACAGGACCACACTCGATGGAGAACTGCCAAAGGCTCAACCCAGATCCGCTTGTTCGTCTTCAGTGCTTTGTAAAGTGCTACTGCTGTGCAGGCCGGCGTTATTGCAGGCAACTTTAGAACCGTCGCAACAGTTTACACACACAACGAGGTTTAAATCAAATGTTTTCATTCGGGTAAGCCTGTTGCGTTTTTCCTCCAAGCATGTACACACACTTTTAAACCAATTAATCTTTTAAATCCTGTATTACTTATGGTTCCCCCCCCCCCCCCGAGTATCGGACCAGTGGTTCCCAACTTTGTTTTGGCTGCCCCTTACCTTGTCTCTCAGGCCGTTCCCTCTACCTCCCTAAGAAGGGGGCCACCTAATGAATCTTCAGAGTTAATTAATCTTTCCTCGTTTCTGTGAGAGATGTGAAACTGAGGTACCAAGCTTTCCATTTCAAATTAGACTTCTTTATGTTTTTTTTTCAACTAGCTGATGCGAAATTCTGCTCCAACTCCTGTGTGAGTACATTGTAAGTACATTTCTACTGGATCTAAGTTTCTCAGTTTGTTTCTGCTGTTCAGTTTCGACTTGGTCTCCATAAATAGAACATTTCTGTCAATTCCAAACAGGGTTGAAGATGCTGACCGAGTTGGTAGTCAGCGAATCACAGCTGTCATGCTGGCGTCGTGTTTGGCGAATCACAGCTGTCATGCTGGCGTCGTGTTTGGCGAATCACAGCTGACTAAGACCCTGCCCCACCTCTCAGTTGGTGCCCCCCGCCAGTAACAGACCTAGCCTGGCTAACGGGCCAGGGATGGCCATAGTCCCCATGGGGGTGGAGTCAGCTAAAGAAGTATTGCACATCTTTTTTTTTTTGCTGCACTTCGGGGCTGTATATAACTCGCTCTCGCGATGATGTACCTGAACATCTCCCCCTCCCCCCCCAAACCTTTGAGGCTCATTGGCGTGTGTGTTATCTGTTTATGTCCTGCTGTTCACAGTCCTGAAGTTTATCGTACGTGGCTCTTATGTTAGGCAAGTTTGGCCCACCACTTATGTTAAGCAAGTTGGCCCCTCACTTATGTTAAGCAAGTCTGGCCCCTTGCTTATGTTAAGCAAGTTTAACCCCTCAATTATGTTAAGCAAGTTTGGCCTCCACCTATATTAAGCAAATGTAGCCTCCATTTATGTTAACCAAGTTTGGCCTCCACTTATGTTAAGCAAATGTAGCCTCAACTTATGTTAACCAAGTTTGGCCTCCACTTATCTTAAGCAAATGTAGCCTCAACTTATGTTAACCAAGTTTGGCCTCCACTTATGTTAAGCAAGTTTAACCCCTCACTTATGTTAACCAAGTTTGGCCTCCACTTATGTTAAGCAAATGTAGCCTCCACTTATGTTAACCAAGTTTGGCCTCCACTTATGTTAAGCAAATGTAGCCTCAACTTATGTTAACCAAGTTTGGCCTCCACTTATCTTAAGCAAATGTAGCCGCCACTTATGTTAACCAAGTTTGGCCTCCACTTATGTTAAGCAAGTTTGGCCTCCACTTATGTTAAGCAAGTTTGGCCTCCACTTATGTTAATCAAGTTTGCCCCTCCTCCCCCCCCCCCCGCTTATGTTAAGCAAGTTTATCCTCCCTTGTATGTTATGCTTTCTTGTCCTCTCCATACTGTGAGACAAGTGGAGAGAGAATATCTCCATCAGAAAAAAAAATGATATAATTATCTAGAGCTAGCAGCATCACCCTGCAGAATTCTAATCTAGAAATGCTACAGTGAATAAAACGATGTGATACTTTAACTAACAAGGTACTGGTGAATGTGGGTGAGTGCCCCAGTGCTAGTGTGAGCTTACTAATACCTCTTTACTTCTGCTCCGTGAGTTGGGAGTAAGAAATAGTAGCTTAGTGTTTGCTAGATCTGAGGGTTGCTGGGTGAGCTCCACAACTTTTTCACTTGTTAAGAGTTTGTGGGTACAATGATACGGGAGAATGTGGCAAAATAAGATATGAAGGTAATTCGCCTGGAAATTTCTTGTGTTTGTGCGTGCGTGCATGTGTATGTGTGCTGTGTGCGTGTATGTGTATGTGTCCAGTGTGCGCGTATGTGTATGTGTCCAGTGTGCGCGTATGTGTATGTGTGCGGTGTGCGTGTATGTGTATGTGTGCGTGTATGTGTATGTGTGCGGTGTGCGTGTCCGTGTTAGAGCAATAGTCCATGTAGATATTTCTTCTTCATTTTCTTCTTTTGTTCTTTTCAGATTCTGTTTTTTCTGCTCTTTCGTTTATCATCTTCATTTTCTCCTCTTATTTCTACTTCTCTTTCTTTTTCTGCACCTTCTTTTTCTTCTCTCCTTTTTCCTATTCTCCTTCTTCCTTTTCTCATGTCTTTCCTTCCTTTTCTCCTCTCTCTTCTTCTCTCTCTCTGATCCTATTCTTTCCTCTTCTATTCTTTTTTATCGCCTCTTCTTCTTTCTCTTCTCCTCTCTCTTCTCCTATTCTTCTTTCTTCTATTCTTTCTCTTTCTCCTCTCTCTCATCTATCTTTCTCATCTCTCTCATCTATCGTTCACTCCTCTCTCTCTCTCTCATCTATCTCTCTCATCTCTCTCTCATCTTTCTCTCCTCTCTCATCTCTTTCATCTCTCTCTATCTCTTTCACCTCTCTCTCATCTATCTCTCTCTCATCTCTCTCTCGATCTCTCTCATCTCCCTCCATCTCTCTCTCTTCTCTCTCTCTCTCTCTTTTTCTCCCTTCGCTTCATTCTTATCCTCTTTCTTTTTCACTATCTCCCTTTCTCTTCACCATCTTCTTTCCTCATCTTTTTCATTCTTTTTCTTCTTCCGTATTCTTTTTCATGTGGTTTTCTTGCTGTTTTTATGTGGTAGTAGTGTTACTTGCTGTTTTTATGTGGTAGTAGTGTTACTTGCTGTTTTTATGTGGTAGTAGTGTTTCTTGCTGTTTTTATGTGGTAGTAGTGTTACTTGCTGTTTTTATGTGGTAGTATTGTTTCTTGCTGCTTTTGTGTGGTAGTAGTGTTTCTTGCTGTTTTTATATGGTAGTAGTGTTTCTTGCTGTTTTTGTGTGGTGGTAGTGTTTATTGCTGTTTTTATGTGGTAGTAGTGTTATTTGCTGTTTTTATGTGGTGTATTTATGTGTTGCTCGCCTGAAGCAGAGCTTAATATTGCCTTTGTTTTGTTTGTTTTCCCCCTGCAGGTTAGCAGCAGCCTGCAGTGCCGGCACGCGCTTCTCGTGTTGATTGCTCTAGCTCTCATCATACAACCGGCCACGAGCCTGCCTTTCATCGACGAGCACCCTGATCACGTGATATTCCGCTACCAGATCTGTCAGCCGGTGTCTATGACGAGCAGGCGGCTGATCATGGGACAACACTTCGACGAAAGCAAAATGGCTACTGACATTTCCGGTGCCCAGCGGATACTTAGGTCTGCCACTGATACGGACAATCCGGGCTGCCAGGAAGAGGATAAGACGGAGTATCAAGGAGAAAATCCTCTTACTAGCGTCCAGCTCGACGATGACTCTGGGAATGAGAGAAAAGAGGATTCAGATAGGTCTTCATCAGATGCCGGAGACATCAGTGAAAACGGGAACAGAATCCAGAAACAAGCCCGTAAGAAAGAGATCTTGGAGCGACGATCATGGCTTCCTAGAAGTAAGATGTTGAACAGCCACGTGCTTCATGACGTCAAAAACAGCACGCGGCACAGAAGCAGCATCAAAGATCATAAAGGCGTCGACAGCTCTAGTAACTCTAACAGAACTCGAGCAACAAATTCCAATCCTTTCACGAGACCTCGCCGACGACGGTCGTCGAGTCCTGGCAGGACTCGTTCAGGGCCAGAGAAAGAAACAGGGGAAACGTCAAACAGTGAAGACAGTGCCGACGCGAAAAACAGTGATAATTATTCAAATTACAAAAAATCCTCAGACAGTTTAATCCTGCTAGAAATGGTAGCAAGTGAAAACAATAAGAAAAAGTTGCAAATGTTAACTAAAAGATTGAAACAAAACGCGAAGTCCATGGGACGAATCAGCCCCTGGGATTGTCAGGTCGTTAAAAGAATAAGAAAAATGAACATGGGCGTTTTCCCTCAGTTCGTCGTGGATGGTAAATGTGCAGCGGACAAATGTTTCTATAACCTCGCTCCATGTGAACCAATCAAAACTGCTGTGAAGTTCTTGCAGCGAGATCCAAACCGTTGCAATCCGTTGCCGAGCACTACAAACTCTACCATCTATGAAGAACGCTGGGAGCTAATTACCCAGTACATTACGTTGGACTGCAAATGTGGCAGAGTCCTCACGCCTAACTCCGCCAAAAGCAGAAAAAAGGAATGAATTTATACAAAGATGTAAGCAAAACCTAGCCCTTGTATCTACAAAGCTGCAGTTTAAATCCCACGAATAAAATAACAGGACACAGAACTTTACTTGTCTGCGCATGTCTGTAGGACAGAAGTTTCCCATGAACTGCAGACGAGTATGTTAATTTATTCGTGTGACCAACCAAGTCTAGAGGTGAGAGAGCATGGGGCAAGCCGAAGTATGGACTCGCAGATCTTGAACATACACAGAAAACATGCCATTTTGACCCCGAATGCGGTCAGGATCTGACATATGAACATGTGCATTACACCCTTAAGACAGTTCAGTGCCAGGGTGTCACACACTGGCCAAGATGTCACATTCCTGGGATATGACAGTCCCTAGATTTAAAAAAAAACAGTCCCTGGATGGCACAATAGCCAAGCCAACTGATGGCAAAATGTAGTTTGAAATGTTGCTTCTCATTACTTGCCTGTGCGCTAGCTCTGTCGATCACTAAACATGTCATGATGTCTCAAAACAAGATGGTACTTATCATGTAAAGATGTCTTAACTCTAAATCTTAATGTTTGAATGTCACGTTTTTTTCCCCCTTAGAATGCTCTGTTTTGACAATGTATCATAGTTTATGTGCACCTTCCTGAAGATCATCATGTCCACATGCAACCAACTGGTCACCCGTTTTGTCTACATCTTTATTATCTCATCTAGTTTCATCACCTTCCTGTGTGACTGTTTAATGTTGTTCAGCTTTCCCTCTTCACACAGTAATTAGACGACTAGTTTTATGTGTTTCTATAATTAAAAATAAAATAATTAGTTAATTATAAACCAGCAGAATCAGATGTGTTTCTATAATTAGAAATAAAATAATTAGTTAATTATAAACCAGCAGAATCAGATGTGTTTCTATAATTAGAAATAAAATGATTAGTTAATTATAAACCAGCAGAATCAGATGTGTTTCTATAATTAGAAAGAAAATAATTAGTTAATTATAAACCAGCAGAATCAGATGTGTTTCTATAATTAGAAAGAAAATAATTAGTTAATTATAAACCAGCAGAATCAGAAACACTCCTGAAAACTTGAACGGAAATATGTCAGAATGAAAGCATCGTATCCGTAGATGTCACAGTATAACTGAGCGCAACACAAAAAGGATAGGACAAAAACAAATTATGGACTCCGTAGGAACAGTGAAGACCAAAACCTTTATCCTAATTCAAAGAAAACTAAATTGATGACAACTGGCAAAACAAATAACGCAGTTGAAATGTATGTCAATGAGGAAAAACTGGAAGAAGTGAAGAGTTTTGAATATCTTGAATCACTGCTAACTAATAATGGAGATACAATGAGGGAAATTAAAAGGAGGACATCTATCGCTCTTCACTAAAACAACTAAAGAATCTGTGGAGAAGAATAGATTTTTAGGAGTATGCATCTTTCCCATCGCAACGTATGCCTGTGAGACCTGGACACTTAACAAAACAGCTGAGAAACACATAAATGCCTTTGAATGTAAATGCTACAGAAGAGTTCTTCAAATATCGTGGGCACAAAAAAGAACAAATATATCTATACTACAAGAACTTAATATTGAAGAAGGTTGGCTAGTAAGAAAGTTTAAAGAGAGAAAACTTAAATATTGTGGACACATTAAACGTCATGATAATCTAGAGAAGACGGTCTTGGAAGGAAAATAATGAGAAAAAGCAAAGAGAGGAAGACCAAGGCGAAGATGGCTGCAAGACATCGTTGATGATCTGCGAATGAACGCAGCAGGGCATCTTGCCTACAACGGAGAGGCCTACAGGAGAAGGAGAGCTGTTAGGGAGGCAAAGTTCCACAAGGGACATGCAAATGACTGACTGATTGACTGACTGACTGACTGACGGTTCAAATCTCTCACACCGGAACTAATTTCCATGCTCTGACAATAAATTTTGATGAGAAATTCTGGTAGAAAGAAACTGGAAGGAAGTTGCTCTGTAATTTCAAGTTTATGGTTTGTGTTAGAAATATGCTACTTTTCATTTTATTTAGAGACTTCGCCTAAATATTGCCCCGACTTCGCCTAAATATTGCACTGACTTCGCCTAAATATTGCTCTGAGTGTTGATTCGCATAGATGTGCAAGATCCACCAGTCCCACCTGTGTTGTTTTTTGAAGCCAGAGAGTTAAACGTTTAGAACCATGTGTTAACGATTACATTAACTTTTTAAAAAAAAGGGAGCGAGAGGGAAAGCAGTTGTGATAAATGTAGGATGGAGGTGATATCTATCACAACGTTTTTAAGACTTTAGAAGAGTATTTAAAACATCATATACCTGCATGCAGTCACTTTATGGAAAGAAAAAAAATAACCCTCACTTTTACCATCATATATAGCCCGCCTGTCTTCATTAGCTACTCAGCTTCGCAAGCCATCTGGTATTACAAATCTGCTTCGTTACGTTGAATCGTTGCTACACTGGCGTTGTGTACAATTTTATACGTTTAGTTTTATATTTATTTATTTCACTTGAAAGAGAAAGACAGACAGAAACGTTTGACGCCTCTGCTTACAAGTGTCTGAGTCGGTAGACAGATAAAGACTTTTAACGGTATCTTAATGAAATACGGGCGAACGAGTAGCGAAGCGCTTAGGGCATTCGTGTCTTTGTGCTGGCAGACCCATGTACCGAAAGCTGGTGGATTTGTCCCGGCCCTAGTCATACCAGCTATAGAAAAGGGTACCTGGATCCAACTGAGGTTGGCGAAGAAATGGCAGACCGCGTCGCCCTCAACAGGTCACGAGGAAACACAGACACTGGTACTATAAAAGCTTCATACCAGGGCTAACTCTATACTGACCTTACCATTCAACCCTGACGCTGTACTGACCCTACCATTCAACCATGACGCTGTACTGACCCTACCATTCAACCCTGACGCTATACTGACCTTACCATTCAACCCTGACGCTATACTGACCTTACCATTCAACCCTGACGCAATGCATATCTGGATTATATAGGGTGATCACACATTTATAGTGTGACCTGAGACATCCTAGTGACTCAGATATAATGTGACCGGAGATATCCAAGTCACCCAGCTGTAGTGCTACCAGAGGCATCATAGTCACCCATCTGTGACCAGAGACATCATAGTAACCCAGTTGTAGTGTGACCGGAGACATCCTAGTCACCCATCTATAGTGTGACCAGAGACAGCTATAGGATTGAGTGCCTGACTCCTTCGAGAGCTTGAGGGTAAAAAAAAAGGAGGGTGAGACATGATCCTGACTACATTACTCTGTCATATGACGATAAGTAAACACTGACACTAACACCACAACCGAAGGTGTCTCTATGGCAGTTGTTCTCAACCTGGGGTCTGTGGAGCCCCAAATGGCCCACGAAAGATTTTTGGGGGTCCACAGACCACAAGCTGAATTGGCTCAATTTTTAAAAAAATCTTAGCATCATTTTGGTTCAGTTAATTAATTTATTTGTAATCAACGGTCCACGGCTGCTCCCAGGTCGGAAAGGGACCAAAACTTTTTAAGATCCTTTTCTCCAGGACGCAGCAAGACTAAGTTCCTACATTGTAATGGCCGATGAGCCGGATTGGTGGCTAGTTTGTGGTCGATAAACCGGATTGGTGGCTAGTTTGTGGTCGATAAACCGGATGATTTGTGGCTAGTTTGTGGTCGATAAACCGGATTGGATGCTAGTTTGTGGTGGAGAAACTGGATTGGAGGCTAGTTCGCCTTTTTTTAACTGTTCCTAAAGTTCTGGTTTTCTTTTTTCAAAGGACATTTAGCACTTAGCTTTCTTATAGCGTTTTGTGAGGACAGGGTCAAAAATTTTATATCAGTTTTTAGATAATCCCTTCTATAAATAAGAAATCAAATTCATGATAGCGCGTTCATGTCGAAACAGCAAAAGTGGCCAGTGGAGTTCATAGGGGAAGAGAGCAAGGACTGAGTGTAATAAAAGTTCTTAAAACGTTCTGAAGGGTCGCAGAGATCCTTAAGTGGTGTAACATGACAGTTTATATGGGGGCTTGTTCGAGTAATGTAGGAACATGTAACTTAAAATGAAAAGTGTTTAAAAAAAACAAAAATAAACACAAGACTAGTTATGTCGTGACAAGCGAGTGGCAGAATGTGACACTCTTTGCTAATTTTAACTTGAGTCCTTTCATGTTTAGTGTCTCAGTAATGGTTACAAAACCTTCCTTGTGGGGCGTTTGAATGGCGAAGTGATTAGTGTATTATTCTCTGAAGGCGAAGTGATTACTGTACTATTCTGTCATGGCGAAGTGATGTGTACTATTCTCTCATGGCGAAGTGATGTGTACTATTCTCTCATGGCGAATTGATTAGTGTACTATTCTCACATGGCAAAGGTCGGCGGCTCGAATTCAGCCGGAGGCGATACATCACCCAGGCTGTAGAAATAGGTACCAGACTTCTTCTGAAGCTGTGGAAGGACAGACTGACAGGTGATATACTGACCACATCACCCTCTAGTGTACTGACAGGTGTGATACTGACCACATCACCCTCAAGTGTGCTGACAGGTGATATACTGACAGGTGTGATACTGACCACATCACCCTCTAGTGTACTGACAGGTGTGATACTGACCACATCACCCTCTAGTGTGCTGACAGGTGTGATACTGACCACATCACCCTCTAGTGTACTGATAGGTGTGATACTGACCACATCACCCTCTAGTGTACTGACAGGTGTAATACTGACCACATCACCCTCTAGTGTACTGACAGGTGTGATACTGACCACATCACCCTCTAGTGTACTGACAGGTGTGATACTGACCACATCACCCTCTAGTGTACTGACAGGTGATATACTTACTACTTCACCCTCTAGTGTACTGACAGGTGATATACTGACTACTTCACCCTCTAGTGTACTGACAGGTGATATACTGACTACCTCACCCTCTAGTGTGCCGACAGGTCAAGGAAAATATTCCCAGTAACACTGCACCTCCCCCAGGTGCCTCTATGACATAACAAGGTTATATTTACGTTATCGTCCTTGGTTGCTTAACGAAACAAGGTGAAGGTCTTTTTAGAAGTATTTTAAAATTAGTTATATGTACATTGCTCTGTATGTGCTCTTTTAAGCCTGTCCTTTCTCTGTACTCTCATTTGTCTCTTTGTTTGTGGTTTTTTTTTGTGTCGGTCTATGCTTATCACTGTGAGTTTAAGTGGCACAGAGAGTCGATGGAGTTTCCTTATGTCTTTCTCATGAACGGGTGGGCTGTATAAACCTGGAGTTCCCTTAGATAGCATATTTGTATTCTACTTCTTTTAGCTGTGGCAGAGCTGCTTCCACATGGCGACCAATACATCTTGTAAAGTATATCAGAAAAAGACCAATACATCTTGTAAAGTCTATCAGAAAAAGACAAATACATCGTGCTAAATATATCTTAAAAAGACCAATGCATCATGTTAAATATATCAGAAAAAGATCAATACATCGTGTTAAATATATCTCAAAAAGACCAATTCACCAATACATCTTGTAAAATATATCAGAAAAAGGCCAATGCATCTTGTAAAATATATCAGAAAAAAACCAGCACATCTTGTTAAATATATCTGGCAAAGACCAATACATCGTGTTAAATATAACTGAAAAAGACCAATGCACCAGTACATCTTGTAAAATATATCAGAAAAACGTCAATATATCTTGCATATTATATCAGAAATAGGCCAATACATCTTGTAAAATATATCGAAAAGATATTTAAGACTTACTCATATTATCTACAAATGCAATCTACCGTAACAAGCGTGGGTACTCTGTAACATGGCAAACCCTGAACTTTGGGGCTTTGTAGTTGGATGTAATAGTTAGTTATTACTGTACGTAACCTGCATGTAACCACTGTATGCTGATTTTTATGTCACATGTTGACTGAAGATAAAAAGAAAACAATTTCAGCACTTGTGACAGTATAAACATCAAGACGGTGTGTCAGAATGTTCTAGTTCTTTTGTAACAGGACATTGCTGTACATAAATATAATAGATTGTTCATATAGTAGGTTAGTGGTGTACATAAAGGTAACAGTTTTTTCCGTGGTAGGATTACAGTGTACATAACTGTGATAGTTTTGCTTTAAGAGTGTATTGTTGTAGATATGTATGTCATGTGATATGTGATGCATGTCATATATATGTCATGTGCCAGTGCTCATTTGTCAGACCGACCTCAAAAAAAAATGTCGCAGTTGTCAGAGTTAGTGTTTGAAGGCTTGTTTTTTTTTGGAAGGGGGGGGGGGGGGGAATGCATGTGTGATGATTTGGAAAGGGCAAGTTTTTGATGACTTGGGGCAACTCCTGTCTCTCTCTCTTTTTCTTTCTCCTCTCTCTCTCTCTCTCTCTCTCTCTCTCACTCTCAGAGTTTCCCAACATTTTGTTTGTTCCAAGTATTCAGTTCTTGCCTTGTTTGTCTCTGTGCTCATTTCTTCCCTTGTTTCTCTGTGCTCATTTCTTCCCTTGTTTCTCTGTGCTCATTTCTTCCTAGCGACCTCACACATTCATAACACTGTAGCATAAGAAATTATAAATAACCCTAGAGCAACTATTAATTATCGCTTCACTAGCACTATGCACAGTTCAAGCAGTTTCTGGCTTCTTGATGGTTTATATAAAATAGTTTCTGATTACCTGATGTATTATAGCAGGTAGTTTCTGTCTGCCTGAAATACCCATCCTCAATAGGATCATGTAGGTTAAAAAAAACATGTGGAATCTAATGCTTTTATAACCGTTATACGGGAAAATGTCTGTTGCTTTTAAAATAATAAAGACAGGAATCTGATTTTCACTCTTTGGTTTGTTGTTCCTGTCAGAAATTGTGTAATATTTTTTGTCCGACATATTATCTTTATTATAAGGATGCAAGACATCACTGGAGACATGTGAAATAAGTTAATGTGTGATCAATCTGTGGCGTTTTCCATCTAGTTCACAGTCCAACGTTCTATGAGAGCTTTTTATGAGTCTATTTTTTGTTTCATCATTATGTGACAAATTGATCGTGTGATAGTATGTGACAAATTGATCGTGTGACAGTATGTGACAAATTGATCGTGTGACAGTATGTGACAAATTGATCGTGTGACAGTATGTGACAAATTGATCGTGTGACAGTATGTGACAAATTGATCGTGTGACAGTATGTGACAAATTGATCGTGTGACAGTATGTGACAAATTGATCGTGTGACAGTATGTGACAAATTGATTGTGTGATAGTATGTGACATGCTCGCGGCATTAGTGAACCAGTGCGGAACAGAAGTAATGCTCTTACAGACGCGCGTGCTTTCAATGTTGCTTATTGCACAGATGAACTAATCATAACAAATTACAACACATACACACACACACACACATATATATATATATATATATATCCACTACTTTTTCATCAACAAAACAAAGCTTACACTCATACTACTTATACTGAAGGCGACTGTTCTTGATAGACGGCCATTAATCCCTCAGCCTAAAAGTATTTCCCTTCTCCCTAATCCCATTCTCCATACTCCCCCCCCCCACCCCACCCAAAAAAAACCACCCCTATGGCTGGAAAAACCGACAAGGACAACGTTCTGGAAAGGACACGTCACGTGACAACACGTCACGTGACAACACGTCACGTGACAACATACTGACATGCAGCTGATTAACGAAAAAGAAATGCTATTTATTATATATCTACTTGTAACATCCCATGTTTTCCTGCTACCTTTCTCTCTCTGAACTTTAAGTGCCCAGGTCACACGGGGGCTTCCGCAGGGGTTTTCCACAAACGCAAATCCTTTGACCTTTTGTTTTTCGTCATTTGTCCAGGTGAGCCCTCTGTTACACAACATCCCCTCTGTTGCTCTTCTTCATGTCTCCTTTGGTCTACCCTTACTTCTCTTCCCCGGTGGTGTCCATCTTCGTGCTGTTGTTGGTACGGAGTTGTCAGTCATGTGGAACACATGTCCCAACTATCGCCGTCCTGCTTGCTTACGAAACACAAATTAATCTTATAAATCGTTCGATACATCTAAAGTAATTCAGTCCCTCGAAACTGTGGAATCAAGCTCTCTTCCTTTTTCTGTCAAAACTTTTCAATACATCGGAGATAATAATGAAAAAAAAAACACA
The DNA here is from genome assembly GCA_009760885.1 of Achatina immaculata. NCBI lineage: Eukaryota > Metazoa > Mollusca > Gastropoda > Stylommatophora > Achatinidae > Lissachatina > Lissachatina immaculata. The sequence goes on from CM019713.1 coordinate 36,166,887, forward strand.
ATAATAATTCAACGAAGACATGTTGGCAGATCTTGGTAGCTACAGATTCTGAGATATGGAAATTATAACCTCAGTAGTTTTAACATGATAATAATTCAACAACTGAGCTCGTGTAAAATGAGATTTATGGCGGTTTGTTACGGCACCTGATGAAGATGATGTATAATAAAGCTTTGAAACTGAGGAAGATTTCATTTTTCTCACACCCATAGAAAGAACAGCTCTGGTTCATTTTTATTGCTTGGGTAAATGTTTCGCTGCCTCATCTTGTTGCTCTTTTGTTACATAATGGTTATACTTAGTACAAGTTATTTTAAAAAAAAAAGAAAACGGTACATTATTTGTGAACCACCCTGAATCACCTGGTTCACTTACATTATTAGGACCCCCCACGCTTCAGGAAGGAACATTCTAACTGAACTGTTATTTTGAAATATTGGTGCTTCATTAAAATGTTACTTTCTAGCTTCGTTATCAGGAGTTATGAGGCAACCAACTCATCAATGAAAATATGACCTGTAAGTTACATTGTACACACACGACTCACTCACAGCGTGATAAGAATGTGGAAAGCGTGTTACATTATTTTACAAATGACTGGTACATTATTATAATGTGACATCACATACCATTTACTGTAATTAGAATATAAGTTGTTAAGTTGACCTTATCGAATGTTTGTTTGTTTTCAGAATATGACATGCTAGCTGTGTAACCAGAATGTGACATGCTAGTGCATTATAAATATATGATATGATAGTTGTTATTATTATTATTAGAATGTGACATGCTAGTTTAAATGCTTTAACTCTGCTGTTCTAAATGTTGCACATTTCCTCCACAAACAAATCATCAGCCGAACTTTGTTATATTTAAGTGTCGTCCAATCGACCTTCTCTATACTTATCACCATCGTCATCATCATCATCATCTCTCTTCTCTCTCTCTCTCTCTCTCTCTCTCTCTCTCTTCTCATATCGTAACATAAAAATTCAACATTCAAATGTGCACATGTTAAATAAAGTGGCGAAAATGAACTGTTGATTCTTGTTTTGTTTTTTTCAACGACTGTCAAAACTTGAAATTGTGTATTCTTCAGTTAATACTTGTCTTCAGCAGACAAAAATATAAACGAAATGCTGGGGCGGAAAACTCCCAAGCTGGTGCTGGAAATCTCCATTCTACTGCTGGAAAACTACAAACTAATGAGGGAAAATTCTAGGCTAATATTGGGAAAACTCTAGGCTAGTGGCATAAAACTCGATATTAATGCTTGAAAACTCTAGACTAGTACTTGAAAACTTGATCCAAATGCTATACAACAATAGGCTGCTGCTGGAAAACTCGATGCAAATGCCACATAAAACTTTAAGCTACGACTGGAAAACTCTATAGACTAGCGCCAGAAAACTCGATGTTAATGTCTATAAAACTCTACGGTACTGCTGGTAAACTCTGATGCCGGAACAACGTGACTCTAATGATAGAAAGAACGCAGTGACATATCCAAGGATAAGCAAGAGGATTCAAAACAACCAGGAAGAAAATGTAAACAAAACAACAAGAGAAAGATTAAGATTGAAACTTATTCTTCTGAGACAAAAAACAAAAACAAACTACTGCCTTACTACGACCATAAAATTCAATATGTACCCGATTTTGTTTACTCTAGTTAATTTTTAAAAATGTAAATGAAAAACTGTTTCCATTTCATATATACCTCACTTTCAGCCATACACTAAATGTTTCTTTTTTCAAATCTACTTTATGCACACACGCGTGATACTTAAAGATTGTTAGTGTACCGATTTGCCAAAGAAATAGTTGTCATTGCTACCATTTTCTTATAGGGCTGTCTTCGCTTTTTAAAGAACTTTATTATAGTGTCTACATCTCATCTGCTTGCATTAAGTTCTAAATCATTAATTAGTCCTGTAGAAGTCAGGTTTGTATGTGAAGTTACACATTATTTCATGATAGGCTCTGTGTGAAGTTACACATTATTTCAAGATAGGCTTGTGTGTGTATGAGAGTACAAATTATTTCAAAATAGACTTGTGTGTGAGGTTACAAATTATTTCATGATGGTGTAAAACTTGATTGGTGCAAGTTACAAGATATAAGGTGGGATGAAATTAATTATAGAAAAATAGATAATTGGACCCAACAATTTCCCTTACTATGTACAGCAGCACTTAGAGGAATAATTCTGTCTCCCACATACATAAGTTAGGTTCCCCTTCCTTGGCCTATTGTATGCTTAATGTAATACATACTGCTGAAGCATCAGACATTAAACACACATTACACACATAACATGTGCAATATGAACCAATAAGTCTGTAATCAAGTGATGCATCGTTTAATTACCAGAAAACAACAACATGACAACAACTGTCAGTGACAGCTAGCATAACGACAAGAAACATTAATCAATGAAATGGAAGAGCAGAGATAAACGAATCAATGAAATGGAAGAGCAGAGATAAACGAATCAATGAAATGGAAGAGCAGTGATAAACGAATCAATGAAATGGAAGAGCAGAGACAAACGAATCAATGAGGATGAAGATTCGATGAAATAATAACTCAGGCCTGATAATACGCAATAATGAACATTCATATGGCCTGCAATATCTGAATGATAAACTCAGTGGACATTTTTCCTAGAAACTCACTGGGCCCTTAAATAGGGCCTCCACAATGCACACGTATGCAAATAGCATTCAATCTTCTAGTATTTCTTTAAAACAAATTCGTGATATTTCACAACAATGAGACATTAAAAATCTCACAACCATTAGTTGCACATGGCATACACATAAGACAATCAGTGTGAATGAAAAGCATATTAGCAACACATATATAATAATCAGTATGCATGAAACATGTGATAATTTGCATGAAAATCATGATAATCAATGTGAAATTTCAATGAGCATATAAGATCATACGTGTGATAATAAATCAAGTGTGAGTGATAATCAGATGAAAGCATAGCATATTCAATAAACGATCCATTGCAAGTAAAATACATGTATCACTATAACACTTAACAATTCAACAGAACTGCACCTTCAACACAGTCTATATCACCACGCACATTACATCAAAACACTTCACAAGTACACAGAACTTACGCCACGTGAGGTGGTCATGGGCACAGATCATAGCTAGACAATCAATCGTCCAAATCACATCATCATCATCATCAGGTGCCATGCCGACTGGCGTTGGCTATTATGCTTTTCCAGAGTACACGATCCTTCATGCAGGTCATCAGCTCAGTTGGTGATCTCCACTCACACCATCTCATCAGACTGTCCAGTATAATTTCTCTAGGTCTTCCTCTTGATCTTCTTCCTTCTATTTTTCCTGTTGTTATAATATTTTCAATGGCCCTTCTTCTCATTGCATGGCCTATGAAAGTACATTGTCTCTCTCTCTTATGTTTTTTGACAAGATTTTTTTTTGTCTCTTCAGCTCTTCTCATACATTCTTCATTAGTTATTTTTGCTGTACAGGGGATTCGCAACATTCTTCTAATAAACCACATTTCTTCTGCTTCCAATGATTTTTGTGCAGACTTGCCTATTGTCCATGATTCACTTCCATATAACAAGATAGGTTCAATATAGCATTTTAGGAGTCGTTTTCTAACATTCATTGATAAGGATGTGTTGGCTAATACGTTTCTCATTCTCTGAAATGCAGTCTTTGCTTGGCCTATTCTGTTCCTAATTTCTGTTCTGCATTTCCCATCTGAAGTTATTACTGCTCCAAGGTATTTGAATTTCTGCACCTGCTTTAGAATAGTTCCATTTAATCTTATACTGCATGTTGGTGGATTCTGTTTCTTAGATATAACCATAGTCTCTGTCTTTTTGATGTTCAAAGTAAGGCCTTTCTGTTCACTTTCTTTGGCGACTTTCTCCAAGAGATTTTGCAGGTCTTGTTGGTTCTCAGCTATCAGTACTATGCCGTCTGCATACCGAAGGTTGTTAATATTATAATATAATAGGTACGGTAAAGGTAGCCCTGTCATTCCTCAGAGGTACATAGGGATATGGTGTTAGTGACCAACTAAATTTTACAGAAACAAGCCACATGCACAACGAAAACAAAACCTAATCCGGCCATGCCTCAGTCACGAATGAACAAGACTGATGACATACACATCGCCGACCACGGAAACAACACACTACCAACTATCGTGGACAGTTACATTTCGGTCAAGGTCGGACGCCCTTCGATTCAAAACTAAAAAATCGTGCACAATATACTTCTGTATGAAATTATAAAATATTTCAAGACAGGCTTGCGTGTGACATTACACATTATTTCAAAACAGGGTTGTGTGTGAAGTTACAGGTTATTTCGACTCAAGCATTTTAAACCAATGGTGATGTCCTAATGAACTTTGAAAATGTATATCAAACAATCAAATAACCAGAAGATCTGTTGGTAGATTACAACTAACCAGCGACTGGGACACTGGGACAAGTGCCTGAATCAAGTTTTGAAGCGCAGACAAGTTTCTGCTCAAAATAAGACAGGGATTTCTGGAGCTAGTCTGACATTGTGTTGCAATGTTCGGGTTACCGTGGGAGATAAGTGTGATGACGACTTGAGGTAAAAACGGCACTGGTGGAGCAGGTATAGGTGAGTTATGGGTGCGGTTTTAGGAAAAAAGACAGAAAAAGAGAAGAGACAGAAATGACAAGAGTGAATAATAAGAACACGTAGAATTGAAAAAAAGCAATATTTCAGCACAGTGTCTTTGTTAAGGACAAAAGAAATTAGTGTTGTGGTGTGAAGAAGAATAGCTGATAGATTAAAACAAGCGGTCATTAACGTGACCATATGCTTATGCTGTTCCATATTTGGCAGCAAAGTATTATCACGCTGATTGGCGAAAACGACCACATTTAACTGTATAATTTAATGCCTTCTGGCAGCTTTATTTTATCCCTGCTTCGCCATTATTCTTCTCTCTCGTCTCCTTCTGATGTTTCAGAAAATGTGTTCCTATCACAGTTTCGCCACGCTAACTAAATAAACTGAACACGTAAAAATGAAACGGTCATGAACATTTGAACATACAAAGAAAGTTTATTTTGTTGCGAAGAAAAAACACGTGCGTTGCTCACGTTGTAAGTTTATGCCCGCTGATAAATGCATCACTATGTGTCTGTCCATGACAAAATTACATATAACTCAGTGTTATATTCTTAACCATGCGGCTAAGAAGTTCAGTTGTACAAGTGGGTAAAAATTGGACTATACCACGTGCTTCATATAGAATGATAATAATAAAAACAAACGTGTACAAGAGAAAGCTGTGCAAGATGTAAGCGAAGTTACAGCTGTGCTGGAATGTGCTCGAATGGTTTTCCCGCTGGGAAAACATATCAAGTGGGCACGGGCGTGCATCAGCTTCTGATGCATTTTGTATCTGCTCTCAGAGTTAAAGTGGGCTGGACAGAGACAAGGCTGTCAGTTGCGTTTTTTTTATGACAAGCGTGGGCGAGTGATGGAATCCAAGAAATGCCAGGCGCAGAAGTTCACCGCAGGGATCTTCAGAACTTTGTGAACGCTGAGTCATCTGAAAAAACAAAATCATGCGATCTGCTGGACTACACGACAGAACAGAATATGAATTATGAAAATTATGAAAAAAAAAGAGTAAGACTTAAATTTAGAACATCTCTGTGTTATATATCGAAATTGGACCATATATCATTATAGAAAAGATAATGACTCCCTTCCGTATATTATAATATACAAATGTTTGTCACAGTTTTAAGCTACTCAGTGCCTCAAAATATGATATTCTTTAAGAACACTTTTTTTCAATTTTATAACTCTGACAGAGCCAAGGCAAGCTGATATTGACGCAACAAGCAACCAGAAGCCGATATTGACGCAACAAGCGAACCAGAAGCTGACTAACTGCCATATCATCTGCTTAGTTTATAATGTTATTGATATATTTATAGTTTTCGTCCATTAAATGTTTTAGTTCGCTAATTATTGAAAACTTAAAAAGAAAAAAATCATAGAAACAAGAATTAATAGTATAGCAATGGACGAGTCAGAACTAGCCCCGTGCGTGTCTGTTTGAAAACCACTGCGGAAAAATTTTAGGAACTGAGGACTGGTAATGTCTGACAAAGAAAAGACATAAATTACAGACATCAGCTGAAAAAAAGAGACCCTGACAAAACGAAATAACATGAGAACCTACGTCCTTACGTTATATTTTTCTGTTAATTCACAGAAACTGAGATTGTGTTGTAAGATTAGTGCAACCCTGTTTGCCGTTTGTAATTTGAGATCAAAATTATCTGGCTTTTGATTCTTTGGGTGTGTTGAGTTCCCAAAGGTCTACGTGTTGATAACTTTAACACGTCAGTGAGTAGATCGAAGCGGTTCTCAGCATTTGAAACATTAGATCCACTCAGCTATACAACAATTGCACTGCTTTGTTTTTGTTTTTTAACACTGAAAAAATGACATTAAAATTTCAAAGAAACGCGATGCGAAAAGTCTATAAATTCTGCAGGAATTTATTCAGATAATGGCAAAACTATCATCATCATACACCTAATTCTCACACGAATTTGTTCAAATATGGACAACATTATTATCATAAAGTGACCTATTCGCACAAGAATGTGTTCAAGTATAGACACAACTATTATCATAAAGTGAATTTGTTCAGATATAGACACACCTATTACCATAAAGTGAATTTGTTCAAATATAGGCACAACTATTACCATAAAGTGAATTTGTTCAAATATAGGCACAGCTATTACCATAAAGTGAATTTGTTCAAATATAGGCACAACTATTAACATAAAGTGAATTTGTTCAAATATAGGCACAACTATTATCATAAAGTGAATTTGTTCAAATATAGGCACAGCTATTACCATAAAGTGAATTTGTTCAAATATAGACACAACTATTATCATAAAGTGAATTTGTTCAAATATAGGCACAGCTATTATCATAAAGTGAATTTGTTCAAATATAGACAAGATCGCCATCATCATGCACTCTAGTCCAACCGATTGTTGTTTTCAGCTGGTTTTTTGGACAAGACACATTAAAAACTCACGTGCATCTACGCCACACATTTTAGTGATAAATGCTCACATTCTGAGAGTGAGCAGCTTTTAAAAATGTCGCTCAACATTTGCCTGGGTCTACGTCTCAACATGCACTATTCTTGATTCGCGTTCTTGACGAGTCGATTTGTCTTTGACCTAATTTAGCATCTCACACACATAAAAACAAACACCCACCCATACACACATAAACAAACACCCACTCATACACATATAAACAAACACCCACCCATACACATATAAACAAACACCCACTCATACACATATAAACAAACACCCACCCATACACATATAAACAAACACCCACCCATACACATATAAACAAACACCCACCCATACACATATAAACAAACACCCACCCATACACATATAAACAAACACCCACCCATACACATATAAACAAACACCCACCCATACACATATAAACAAACACCCACCCATACACATATAAACAAACACCCACCCATACACATAAAAACAAACACCCACCCATACACACATAAACAAACACCCATCCATACACATATATACATACATTAAGCAATAGATGTTTACTTGCTGTTCTTCTTCCAAAATACTACAGTGCATGACGCATTTGTTTTCGTTGATAATGGCAGCGACGATAGTTGATATTTTTTCTATCGCTATTTTTTTTCTTTTATAAATTAATTTTCCATCTAGTCGATGCTTCTTCTGTGGGGTGCTTTGTGAGACTGCTCATTTAGCTCCACCACGGAGAGTATTACATCGATTCCTACGTCGTTCAGCAGCCTGTTGTGACAGCTTCTATGATAGAGCACCTCTAGTAACTGAAATGAGTTCTACTTTTCACACTGTTCGCTGGAGCTAGTCTCTCTGAGAACAGTTCAGCTTCCGCCCTGAAAAATAAATCTTCAACACTTTCTTGTTTTTGTTGTAGCTCAGTACAGTTTACTCACATTCGGAGTGAGTGAGTGAGTGAGTGAGTGAGTGAGTGAGTGAGTGAGTGAGTACGAGAAAGAGAGATAAAAAGAGAGTAAAGGTACAGACATATAGAAAAAAGAGAAAAAGAGAGCGAAAGAGTGTGTGTTTTGTGTGTGTGTGAGAGAGAGAGAGAGTGGGAGAGAGAGAGAGAAAAAGAATGAATGAATAATCTTTATTTTTAAAGGGTAAAGAATTGGGCACGCAGGCCCGTCTTACATTCTGCCCTTCATTACTTCATCTTTCATTCTTCCCACACACTCGATTTAATACAAGCATACAAATTACGTTAGGAAAAGAACATATCAAAGAGGTGTAAGATTAAACTATTACATTCAGAATAGAAGAGAAGAAGTAATTAACCTAATAAAATAGCTCTCACACGCATACACGCACACACAGACATATAAATAAACAAAAATACATTTTCAGTACAGATCTTGTAACATATAATTTTAGCAAACATTAAAATAATTTCTAACAATATCTAAGAAGTTACTTTTCCAACTATGTCATTTTAGTACTTGATGGCTTGCGAGTCATATGTTGAGAGAGTGCTGGTTATTCTATGAAAGCATATAATTACAAGCAAGTAAATAATGAAACATGTTTAAGTTAAAGGATGAAGTATTACTAATGGATTTTAAATGGTAGGGGAGGGTGTTCCTGAGCTGTACTGCAGAATACGCAAGGCTTTTCTTGTACACACCAATCCTGGGTTTAGGAAGGAAACAGTTTTTTAAACGCTATGCTTAGTGGTATACGTAAAAATTGACCACAAGAAAATCGGTGCATTGTGCAACAGAATTATGTGAACAAATTTAACTTTGTTAAAAATGACTCTATACTTCAGGGGTAGAATTTTGAGTTGTTTGTGCTGATCTACGGTTTGTACTGGGTGTTTGTCACAAACCAGATTTACTGCTCGTTTGCTTTTTTGTGTTTGAGACTGAGCATCCATCCCAGATTGTGGAACAGTAATCTAAGTGTGTTTGTATGTGTGATATGTACTATACCTTTCTTGTATATTGTCGATAAAGTATTTAATTTGGCTAGTTGGTAAACTTTCTGTGCAATCAAATCAAGTTTGTTAGGTTATGTATGTGAGAATTCCAAGTTAAATGCTGATCAGTGATGAGTCCTAGAGTTATGTGTTCATGAACATTTGCTATTGCCTTAGTTCCAGAACAAAGCTGTGGTGAAGTTTTTGTTTTTTGTTGCATTCTGCAGTTTCTGTCTTGTAGTGATGAGCATGATTTTGTTTTGTTGGTGTTTATCAACATACAACTTTTATTACTCCATTTAATCAAACTGTTTATATGACTTTGGAGTGTTGTCTGTAGGTTATTAATATCATAGTCACTACTGTAAACAGTACAGTCATCACCAAAAAGATCGCACGGAGAGTGCTTTAAATGTAGTGGTAAGTCGTTAATATAGATAGCAAAAAGAAGAGGACCAAAATGGAGCCTTGAGGAATACCAGTATCAACCACAGAAGAGTCAGATATTTTGTTTCTAAAGCAAACTACTTGTTTTCTACCTGAGAGAAAAGATTAATGAGTTTTGTCAGGTCAGGGCGTAATCTATAACCTTCCAGCTTTTTTTTGCAATAACTTCGATAGAGAGAGGTAAAGAGAAAGAGAGAAAAAGTGAATGAAGAAACTCTATTTTCAAAAGGCGTGCAGGCCTTTATCTGTTCTGTCCTTTATCATAGAACTTTCACTCAACTTTCAAATGTTCAGTTTACTATATGTGGAGTAATGTATAGAGTAACAAATACAGCACATTCAGATTATTGGGAAAATGAAAGGACAAAATCTTTATATTCAACTTCTGATTCACGTTCAGTATAACGTTTTAAACACGTTACAAGTAATTATTATCATATTTAAACGCATACAACATGGTGATAATGGAGTATATATTAAAATATATTAATAGAGGTAGTGATATCATTCTGTAATATGTTTCGATTGTTACACAAGTCTGGAAGTGTAAAAGTCTGAATGGATCATATAATCGAACTCAAAGAGATATTATTGAAAAAGTGTAAGAGAGAGAGGGAGAGAGAGAGAGAGACAAAGAGAGACAGAGAGACAGAGAGAGAGAGAGGAAACAAAGACAGAGAAAAAAAAGAGAATATATATATATATATACATTATATCTTATATCCTTCCCGTGCCGTTGAACGTCACATAGGGCTCGCAAAGTAGTTCGCCAGTTTTTCCTGTCCTCGGCGAGTCTTTCAACCTCATCAAAGGATTTTATGTCTGTTAATTTGGCCTCTCTTAATAATGTCCTCTTCAGAGTTTCACGTGGTCTGCCTCTTTTTCTTCGGCCTGTTGTGTTCCACTTGATAGCTTGTTTTGGGACTCCCTGATCATTTCTTCTCATCAAGTGACCAACATATGTCCACCTTCTTTTCCTGATCACCCATGAGACTGGTTGTTGTTCAGTCATCTGTCTTATCTCTGCGTTGTTTTTTAATTCATTCCACTTGATGCCGAGTATTTTCCTTAGGCATTTGTTTTCACAAGAGTCTAATTTCTTGTCTATTTCTTTAGTTGTTTTCCAGCTTTCGCATGCATAAATGAGGGTGGATATTACATTTGAATTGATTAGTCTTAACTTGGTTTTTGTGCTTATAACTTTTGAATTCCATATGTTCTCAAGATTCTTGAAGATTGATGCTGCTTTTGCAATTCTGATCCTAACTTCCTTTCTAGTGTCACCATCCTGGTCTATGTAGCTGCCAAGGTATGCAAATTGATTGACTTCTTCAATATCTGTCCCTTCTATGTGTATTTTTCCACTTTGATTGAGAGGAATTTTCATTATTTTTGTTTTGTCCTTGTTAATTTCAAGTCCTATTTTACTAGCCAGTGAAGACAGGCTATCTGTTTTTTTCTTATATGGAATTCACATTATTACTGATAAGAGTTATGTCATCAGCAAAATCAAGATCTTCTAGCTGGTTCCCATGTACCCAGTCAATACCTGTGTTACCTGTGCAGCATTTTTTCATTATGAAGTCTACTGTAATCCCAAAAAGTAAAGGAGACAGTATACATCCTTGTTTCACACCTGTTTCAATCTGGAACCATTCACTCATCCCTTCTTCTGACTTTACTGCACAAACATATCCATTGTATAAGTCCTTAATGATGTTGACAATTTTAGATGGTATTCCATATAGACATAAAATTCTCCATAATGAATCTATATATATATATATATAGAAGGATATATACAGAGGGATATGCATTTTTTGTGTGGAATATTTGTTTTAAATTCTCGTATATATCCCCCACTCTCTCTTTTTACACTTCTCTCTCTCTCTCTTTCTCTCTCTCTCCAAATGCATATCCCTCTGTTAAGCTAAATCTGTATCCACAGCACAGGGAAGGAATGGAAGATCAGCTCACCACGGTCATCTGTATTATTAAGCGCAATATAAATCAAAACATACACTCGTGGTTTCTCTCGTGCTGCTGTCATTATTTACAGGAGTCAGTGACACTCGTGGCCTCCCTCGGGCTTCCAAAGGTTAACAATGTCGTGCCATGATGTCCAGGCTGCAACATTTTTACACCATATCGATTGTTACGAGGTGTAACAAAACGCCATCCTTCTTGTAAGTTATTACTTTGTTATCTCCCTTTGCAGCCCTTGTATTCCAGATAACAATGGCGGGATCACCCCATGAGATAACAATTTCTCTTCATTGAATTTTAACAAGAACAGAATTCGTAAATACACACATTTCTGAGATTTATTAGCATTATGTTTTTTTTTAAATTCCAAATCAAATTGACATTATCCTGGTATCACAATAAAGTTACAGGCAGAAAATGTGGCCGGAGTTTTGAGAGTGCGCAGTTCTTTAATTACGGTTTTGTTTTTCTTGTAAGTTAGCGTTTCTTGGAAATGGAATATTGAGACGGAACCGTGAAGTTCTAGTAATTTGGTAAGAGACTGATTCCTTATGCATCATTTTTATTGCATCTTAAAGTGATCTTTCTTACTTCTCCTTTACTTCCTTCATTTGATTCCGTGGTCACTTATCCGCCAACCTGCCCACCTGTTTTTTTTTAATTTAAAAACGAAGACATCTTTATCCGGGCTAAGTCAGGATTTATTTTGGACGTTTCACATCAGAACTTAGAGACGAGAAAAATAGAATTAATGGGGTCTTTTCTATATAAGAGAATTCCAATCGGTGTGCCGCAGCACGCTGATAATGCCACGATGTGTCTGAAGGTGTGTCGAGACGTTTTGTGTGAGTCCATTTACTATTATTAATTGCTATTTTTAAAAAAAGCACATTTATACAGCTGCTGGGTCAGGAAAATGTCCCAACTGTTGCTGGCTATGGAGAAGTGGGCTGAGTATCTCGTAATGACGTCAGAAGTAGTCTCTCATTCGAAGAAACTTTTCTCACTTGATAATGCTGTCAGACATGTTCTTGAAATGTCTACCTCGTATTTTATTTTGTATTCATTGAGGAGACCAGGCAGTTAGAGATTCATCTTTCAGAAGACAGACATGCCACACCAACAGAAGACAGACATGCCACACCAACAGTAGACAGACATGCCACAACAACAGAAGACAGACATGCCACAACAACAGAAGACAGACATGCCACAACAACAGAAGACAGATATGCCACACCAACAGAAGACAGACATGCCACACCAACAGAAGACAGACATGCCACACCAACAGAAGACAGACATGCCACACCAACAGAAGACAGACATGCCACAACCAACAGAAGACAGACATGCCACACCAACAGAAGACAGACATGCCACACCAACAGAAGACAGACATGCCACACCAACAGAAGACAGACATGCCACACCAACAGAAGACAGACATGCCACACCAACAGAAGACAGACATGCCACACCAACAAAAGACAGGCATTCTACTGTAACAGCAGATGAACATTTTGCTGCAACAGAAAACAGACATTCTGCTACAGCAGAAGATACACAGTATACAACTACAGAAGACAGACATTCCATTGTAACAGTGGATGAACATTTTGCTACAACAGAAGACAGACATTCCGCTACAATAGAGGACAGACATTCTTCTACACCAGAAGATAGACATTCCGCTACAACTTTGACACTCCAAATTTCGACTCTGGAAGTTTGGAGTTTCAGTTTAAAACCAGGGAAAATAGAAATCTAAATAAAACCACAGAGAGAAAAAACAGAATTATTTTTACACGAAACAAAATTCAGTAAATGGGAAACTAAAGAGTAAAAAAATGAGAGAGAAAGACAGTGGGAAGTATCTAAATGAGCCGACCACGTGGCACAGAAAAGTAAAGACAAATGTTTGGATTAGAAATACCAAAAACAGCACAAAAATTGTGAAACATGATTAATTATCAACAGAAATCAGCAAGCTACTCAATAAGTGGATGGATTTAATAAATAACTACATCAATTTTCTGGCTTCCAAAAGTCATGACCTTCATATTAAATGTTCATGTCATCTTTAAATGACATTGCTTATGTAGAACAGTTGGTGCCTATAATGTTTTCAGTTTAGAAATCCTCAAAGCTCCATAGCCCCAGTGTGCAAACAAATGTAAAACTTTTTCTTCTTCCAAAATGTTTATTAGAGTTTAAATGGTTAGAGGTGACAAATAAGTATTATGCTCCCTGGATATATAGGTTCTGCCAAGTTCCTATAGCAGTTAACGATAAACATGATAACTAAGCTATATTCAGGTACTGAAGTACAACACGTCGATAACTGCGCTAGTTTCAGGTAATAGAGTACAAACGTCATCTCGTGAATGATAATGACGTTAGACTGAAGTAATGAGCGACACTGTCGTTCATTGCTTGAATGATTATGACGTTAGACTGCGGGTAACGAACTACAACACGTCATTGCGTGGGTGATAATGACGATAATTCAGGTAATGAAGTACAACACATCACAGCATGGTTGATAATGGCACTAGGTATACACGTCTTTATATTGCTTACATACACCATAAATAAGCCCATAGTCTGCCTTTATACTTGTTATATGCTGGGTACATACTTCCTGTATACAGGCTCAATACTGTCGATTTTCAAATTAAAAGAAATCAAATAAAGACAGTCTTAGTCACAGATTCTAAAAGAGAATGTATTAAAGACATATGCTTACGCAGCGAGCTAAAAATCTTATATCTTTCCCTTGCCGTTAAATGTCACATAGGGCTCGCAAGGTAGTTTCGTCAATTTTTCCTGTCTTCGGCGAGACTTTCAACCTCATCAAGGGATTTTATGCCTATTAATTTGGACTCTCTTAACATTGTCCTCTTCAGAGTTTCACGGGGTCTGTCACTTTTTATTTGGCCTGTTGACTTTATAGCTTGTTTTAGGATTCTCTGACTGTTTCTTCTCATCACGTGACCAACATATGTTTATCTCCTTTTCCTGATCACCCATGAGATTGGTTGTTGTTCAGTCATCTGTCATATCTCTGCATTGTTCTTGAATTCGTTCCACTTGATGCCGAGTGTTTTCCTTAGGCATTTGTTTTCAAAAGAGTCTAATTTCTTTTCTATTTCTTTAGTTGTTTTCCAGCTTTCACATGCATAAATGAGGGTGTATATTACATTTGAATTGAATAGTCTTAACTTGGCTTTTGTGCTTATAACTTTTGAATTCCATATGTTCTCAAGATTCTTGAAGATCGATGCTGCTTTTGCAATTCTAATTTTAACTTCCTTTCTGGTGTCACCATCCTGTTTTATGTAACTAAGAATGTACGCAAATTGATTGACTTCTTCAACATCTGTCCCTTCTACATGTATTTTTCCATTTTGATTAATGGGAAGTTTCATTATTTTTGTTTTGTCCTTGTTAATTTCAAGTCCTATTTTGCTAGCCAGTGAAGACAGGCTATCTGTTTTTTCTTGCATGGAATTCACATTGTTACTGATAAGAATTATGTCATCAGCAAAATCAAGATCGTCTAGTTGGGTCTCAATACCTGTATTACCTGTGCAGCATTTTTTCATTATGAAGTCTATTGTAATTCCAAAAAGCAAAGGAGATTGTATACATCCTTGTTTCACACCTGTTTCAATCTGGAACCATTCACTCATCCCTTCTTCTGTTTTGACTGCACAAACATATCCATTTTAAAAGTCTTTAATGATGTTGACAATTTTAGATGGTAGTCCATATAGATTTAAAATTCTCCACAATGAATCTCTGTGTATGCTATCAAATGCCTTTTTAAAGTCTATGAAGTTCAGTATCAGTGGTTTCTTCTTTCCAATTCGTTCTTGAAGTATTATTCATAGAGTAAAGATCTGGTCGAGACAGCTTCTCCCTTTTCGAAATCCTGCTTGTTCTTCTCTCATTGCTGTAACCACTATATGTTTAAGTCTATTCAAAATGATCTTGCAAAATACTTTTGACACAACTGATATTAAGGTTACTCCTCTCCAATTGTTACAGTCACTAATGTTGCCTTTTTTTTAGTATTTTAACAATGATTCCTTTTCCCATTTAGAAGGGACCTTTTCTTCTTTCCAAATCTTATTAAGCATTCTCTGTAGTTGTCTCATGTTGTCACTATTGATAGCTTTTAACATTTCGGGTGTTATTTCATCTTCACCTGTAGCTTTGTTGTTAGCCATTAAATTCACTGCTGCTTCAATTTCATGCAATGTAATTTCATCTAGGTTGACATTTAATATGTAAAAAAATATGTAAGGTAAAATCCCAATTTCCATGCCATTGAGGCGTGCTGGGGATACGTTGTTAGGCCTGCATTTCCAAGACCGTCGGCGCATGAAAGTGTGATGTGGTCGTATCACGCCAGGTCGCATTTACCTTCCAAAATTTCCCTGGTACCCATTTTTGGAGGCGGGTGCCCCCGGGGGTCTTTTTGGTGTGGTGGTACCAGGAAAAAAATGCCCACTGCTGAAAGCTACCTTCCAAGCGCCTAGCCACGCAGTCATCTCATTCACTCATTTGTATGTCCCATGTGGAACTTTGCCTCCCTAACAGCATTCCTGTAGGCCTCTCGGTTGTGAGCAAGATGGCCTGCTGCTGATGCATCCATTTGCAGATCATCAACGATGTCTTGCAGCCATCTTCGCCTTGGTCTTCCTCTTTTTCTTTTTCCCATTATGTACCCTTCCAATACGGTTTTCTCTAGATTATCATGACGTTTAATGTGTCCAAAATATTTAAGTTTTCTCTGTTTAATCCTCTTTACTAGCCAACCTTCTTCAATATTAAGTTCTTGTAGTATGGATGTATTTGTTCTTTTTTGTGTCCGTGATATTTGAAGAACTCTTCTGTAGCATTTACATTCAAAGGCATTTATGTGTTTCTCAGCTGTTTTGTTAAGTGTCCAGGTCTCACAGGCATATGTTGTGATGGGAAAGATGCATGCCCTTAAAAATCGTATTTTTGTAGTTCTGTCTGTTCTTCTCCACAGATTCCTTAGTTGTTTTACTTTCTGGAGAGCTATAGATGTCCTCTTTTTAATTTCCCTCATTGTATCTCCATTATTAGTTAGCAGTGATCCAAGATATTCAAAACTCTCCACTTCTTCCAGTTTTTTCTCATTGATATATATATCAGCTGCCTTGTTTGTTTTGTCAGTCGTCATCAAATTAGTCTTCTTCGCATTAAGATAGAGGTTTTGCTTTTCGCTGATCTTACGGACTGACATAATTAGTTTTTCCATTCCTTTTTGTGTTGTGGACAGTAATACTGTGTCATCAGCATATCTAATCTCTGGTATTTCATAACCTCCAATTGTTATGACATCGTAATATTCTTTATCTACATCTTCTCTAACATTCTTCATTATATTTTCAGTATACAAGTTAAATAAGTAGGGTGACAATATGCACCCCTGACGGGCCCCTTGTTTTATGTCAAACCAAGTTGTTGTTTCACCGTTTATTCTTACTGCTGCTTGTTGGTCTATATACAACAGTGATGTTAATTGTATCAAATGTGTTGGAAATCCCATTTTTTCCATTATTTCCCAAAGTTTCTGGTGTTGTACACGATCAAATGCCTGTGAGTAGTCTATAAAGGCTAAATATAGACTCACATTAAACTCTAGTCATTTAGGCCTTAAAAATTTCATACCCCTCCCCCAGGGGTTTACGACACCGACGCCTTACAGTTGGCCACAGCGGTAAATCTAAAAGAGGGGGGGTGGAGGTGGAGGAGGGGAATTACAGAATGGAGAGAAAATAGCTTGTAAAAACTTGACCTTCCTACATCAAACGATCTGTGTAGTCCATATTCTGGCAAGGGGTTGCCTGACAAAGCAATAAAAACCTGATATGCCTTCTCCATTTTTCTTACAAACATATAATATTAATCGCACACGCAATCCCCGACAGTACGCATCACATTACCCACAACAGAAGAAAGAATGTTCGGCCTATTTTCATGCATGAAATTCCTTAACGCTTACTATTATCAGATTTCAACTAAACACAGCCATAAGTCAGGGGATGGCAAACCGCGGCTGGCGAGCCACATACAGTTCTTTGACCTATTTGCGTTATGCTGAAGAATGTTGACTGATATTTTTTTTAAACATCGTAATATAAAAGGTAAATAAAAATTGCCAAAACAGCCTGGATCCTCTTTTAGCTGACCTAGGGTCTCAAACTTATGGCTTGTGGCTCTTGTCATAACCAATTTTAGCCATCCCTGCCATAACAGGTGTCATTACAATGTTCTGCTGTACTTCTTATTAATCTGGATGTTGTCTGTTTGTCTGCTGGTCTATCTATTTATATGTCTGTTTCTCCGCCTATGTATTCGTATGTCTGCCTGTTTCTTTACGTGTTCTTACTTCTGGTTGTCTATTTTCCTAATTACACGACTACTTGTATGTCTGTGACAATTCATTTCTGGCTGTAGCTTGAAATAGTAAAATTCATACAGCTCGAGATTTAATCTGAGAAACGCACTATTTTTCGGAGGCGGATGAATAAAAAAAAATCACTTTCTTCTCAATGTAGTACAGAATGTGAAAACAGAAACTAGTTTCCGCAGACTCTTGTGGGATATTTTTGCCGAGTGTCTAATTTCAGTTTGTTCTAAGGTTTGGACGTCTCGTGTGACTTACTCTCGTAAATTTTCTGCCGAGCGGCCACCTCCAGGAAACTGATCTAGTTACAGTGGTGAGTTACATGGTTGCAGGAAACTGATCTAGTTACAGTGGTGAGTTACATAGTTGCAGTTAACATTTTGCTGTGTGTTGTTTTCCTAGCGTTGGAGAAATTTATGGTGCCTAAAATTTTTTAAATGTTCAGCTAGAAGGGATAAAAGAGAATACATAGACAATATGGCGAAAGAGACAGAGAAAGCAGGAGAAACAAGAGACAGCAAAACTATCTATAACATACAAAAGAGGCTCATGGGTACTATTACATCGAAAGAAGGACCAATTTTCTGCAAAACTGGCACTATATTAACATCAAGTAAAAACCAAAAGCAAAGATGGGCCGAACACTTCCAAGAAATACGTAATCGACCACACCCAAAAGAATTTATCAACTTTGAAGCCGACTTACCAGCCCCACAACTAAGTGTCAGCCTAGACGAAATTACATTGAATGAAAATGAAATTGAACGAAAATGAAACAGCAGTGAATCTAATGGCTAACAAGAAAGCTGAAATAACAACCAAAATGTTAAAAGCTATTAACAGTGACAATATGAGCCAACTACAGAGAATGTTTAATAAAGTTTGGGAAGAAGAAAATGTCCCTTCTAAATGGAAAAAAAAAGAATCATTGTTAAAAAAAAAGGGCAACCTTATCGACTGCAAAAACTGGAGAGGAGAAAACCTTACTATCAGTTGTGTCAAAAGTATTTTGCAAAGTCATTCCGAATAGACTTAAAGATGTAGTGGATAATGCGATGAGATAGGAGCAGACAGGATTTCGAAAAGGGAGAAGCTGTCTCGACCAGATCTTTGCTCTAAGAGTAATACTTGAAGAACATATCTAAAAGCAAAAACCATTAATCCTGAACTTCATAGACTTACTTTAAAAAGGCATTTGATAGCATACACAGAGGTTCACTGTGGATAACTTTAAGACTAAATGGAAACCATCTAAAATTGTCAGCATCATTAAGGATCTCTAAACGGGTACATTTGTGCAGTCAACACAGAAGAAGGAATGAGTGATGGTTCCTGATTGAAACAGGTGTGAAACAAGGATGTAAACTATCTCCCTTGCTTTTTGAAATTGCCATAGGCTTCATAGTTTTTAAAAAGTTGCACAGGTTAAACGGGCATTGATTGGGTACACGGGACCCGATTAGAAGATCTTGATTTTGCTGATGACATAACTCTTATCAGTAACAGTGTGAATTCCATGCAGGAAAAAACACAGTCTTCACTGGCTAGTACGACAGGCCTTGAAATTAACAACGAAAAACAAAAATAATGAAACTTCCCATTAATCACGAAGGGAAAATTTACGTAGAAAGAACAGCTGTTGAAGTAAACCAATTTACATACCTCGGCAGCTACATAGACCTGGATGGTGACACCAGAAAGGAAGTTAGAATTGCAAGAGCAGCACTGACCTTCACGAATCTTGAGAACATATGGCACTCAAAAGTTATAAGCACAAAAACCAAGTTCAAGTGTTATATCCACCCTCATTTATGCATGCAAATGCTGGAAAACAGCTAAAGAAATAAACAACAAATTAGACTCTTTTAAAAACAAATGTCTAAAGAAAATACTCGGTATAAAGTGAAACGAATTCAAGAACAACGCAAAAATAAGGCTAGTGAACGAACAACAACCAGTCTCAAAGCGGATCAGAAAAAGGAGATGGGCATACATCGATCACGTGATGAGAAGAAAAAAGTCAGAGAATTCCAAAACAAGCCATCAAGTGGAACACAACAGGTCGAAGAAAAGGAGGTCGATCACGTAAAACTCTAAAGAGAACATTGTTAAGAGAGACCAAATTAGTGGGCATAAAATCCCTGGATGAGGTTGAAAAACCCGCCAAAAACAGGAAAATTTAGCGAACTACCATGTGAGCCCTATGCGGCGCTTAACGCCACGGGAAGGATGTAAGATGTAAGAATAAAAACAAAATGTTTGTCTTGAGCTGAAATCTGCACAAGAAACAAATGTATCATGCTACATTAATAGAACATAGGAAGAAAAACAACGTTTATAGCGAGTTGTTTAGCGTTCGTGTCATCTGGAAAGTTCACTCTATGTCTCTTGTGGGGATTTAGTGTTTTCATGTTAATGCTACTCTCTGTCTCTGTCTCTCTCTCTTTCTCTCTCTCTCTAAACCTTTAGGTGCCCAAAGCCTGTCTTTCGCCCCCCCCCCCTTACTGTTCAACATCCTCTTTATTTTTCTTTTCCATATTTACCCCTACTCCTGTCTTCCCTGAGGTGCTCACAAATCATCTGAAATACATTCCCCAGCCATCATCTCTCCTCAGTAATCGAAGACAATGGCGTCATTTGCATTTCTGCCAGCAAGGTGTTAATATGTTTGTCTGATCAAAAAACTCTTAAGTGGATCAGTTCTGTGAGGGAAGGAGATCATGTCAAGGACAACACGAACTTTTTGTTTGTTTTTTTTTTCGCCTGAGTGGCGTAGTGGTTTGTGCCCTCGTCTCTCACTCGGAGTTTTGTGGTTCTCGAACGGCTGTAGTCTCCCCAGTTATCCAGTCGTAGAAAATGGGGAACAAACGTCGGTCAGGCGTGGTGCAGGTCACATCACCCTCTAGTCAAGGAAACATGTTTCAAAGTACCTGTACAGCATGATACTGGATGGGTGTATTCACTAGAAATGATTATTTTAACATCTGAAATTACTGACAAAAGAGCGTCTTTAACATTTAAAAATATTTTCTTGTTATTTCTACGCATATGTTTCAAGTAACTGAAAATACATAGCTACTTAAATATATATCTCTCCCCCCCCCCAAGTCATTATCGTAAACTGTTGGTTCGTATCTGAAATTCACAGCATAGTATACTTGTACAAGTACGTTTAACATATCAATAGACATATCGCAGAACAGGCACAGTGAAATCCCAAATAGCCACAAGGAAAGTGTTTGACTGGTTGCTGTGAATATAGTTTTAAGAATTTTATATCAGAAGATTTTTTTTTAAGATGACGAAAACGACAGGCTGTGACCTGGTGATACGGCAAACCGGGTCCACCCGTAACGAGACGTGGACCATGCCCCCGGCGTTCAATGTGCAGGGCGGGCCTCGGGCATCTCACTTTGTTAAAAAATAACGACGTTTTTGTCCTAACCAAAGGGCATGTTGATCAGGGTACCTGACAAGAGGACACTTTGACATCGGCCGCTTTTTGATCTTAGCCAAAAGGCAGAGAAGATATATCAGAAGATGAACGGTATAGATTGGAAAAAAAAGGGGGGGGGGGAACTAAGTCTAGCCTTGGGGAGGGGGGGGGACCTGGTTACTTGATGGATCTGTTTCGCACAAGCGTACCAGCTGTCAAGACTAGGCTGAAAAGTACTAAGAAAGAACCCTGAACCCTTGTCAAGTGTGGCGCATTGGCCACTAAACATCGTTCGTTCGACGGTTGTGTCCCTTCACCAGATTTGCAGTGAAAATATCGAAGGGTTAACCCCCCCCCCCCCCCCCCCAAGGAGTTCGAGTTGAACAACGTATGACATGCGTAGTGTTAATAGCCTGTTTTTGGCTTACAGAAATTATTTGATATAGGAGTTTAAAAAAAAATAAAACGAAAAGAAAGGACTCAGCATAAGCAGCAAAGAAAACAGAAACAATAGTTGTGTCACCAAAGAAGAACCCACTGTATACAGTGTTAAGGTACATGGGACAACCTTGAGAAAAGCGCATACATTTAAATATCTGGGCACGCTGATAACATCAGATGTGAAATGCATCTCTGAAATCAAGAATAGAATATGTCAAGCCAAGACAAACGAGAAGCATCTTGTGCAGTGTACCTCTATCACTGGACAACAGAAAAGCAGTTCTAAAATGCTAAATTAAGCCTACCAACTCTATGAAAGTGAGTCATTGACAACGAACAGATCGATGCAATGATCACTAGAAGCAACAGAGATGTGGTTTCTTAGAAGAATGTTAAGAATACCATGGCCTGCTAGGATGACAAACACGGAACGGTGTTCATTCATTTGCATGTCCCTTGTGAAACTTTGCCTCCCTAACAGCACACCTGTAGGCCTCTCGGTTGTGAGCAAGATGGCCTGCTGCTGATGCATCCATTTGCAGAGCATCAACAATGTCTTGCAGCCATCTTTGCCTTGGTCTTCCTCTCTTTCTTTTTCCATTTATGTACCATTCCAAGACAGTTTTCTCTAGAATATCATGACGTTTAATGTGTCCAAAATATTTAAGTTTTCTCTGTTTACTCCTCTTTACTAGCCAGCCTTCTTCAATATTAAGTTCTTGTAGTATGGATATATGTCCTTTTTTGTGTCCATATTTGAAGAACTCTTCTGTAGCATTTACATTCAAAGGCATTTATGTGTTTCTCAGCCGTTTTGTTAAGTGTCCAGGTCTCACAGGCATATGTTGCGATAGAAAAGAACGGTGTAACAAAAGAAAATGTAGAAAGGAACCTGATTAAATCAGTAAGAAAGTGACAATCATCATTCACTGGACTCGGTGAAGAAATGTTTTGTTATCAATAGATATTATTAATTTTAGTATTATATTTATATTATTATTAATAGATATATCAATAGATCACCAAACTTGGCATTTGAAAGGGGGAAATCATGATTTTTTTATGTCCCCTGCCACTTCCTTTTCTCTCACCACCCCATCTGATTTTTTCGGGTTCCGTCTTTGGGGATCACCGTATTCCTAAGTATGCAAGGGGATAGTATTCATTCGAAACTGGGTAAATAACCTCAACAGTTATCTCCCTTATTACGAAATTCTGACGTCTTTCCGATTCCATTTGGGCGTGTCAAATCTGTGGGGTTAGCGATGTAGGTAGTCCTGGATCTTGAGAACCATCGCGGAGTCCCGAAAACTCAAGCTGATCTCCCCTGAATCAATTCTTCAAATACCTGCTACAAAAGTGTGATCTAATCATGTAGAGCTTCAGCACTGAGATCATTTTCGACTAAAATGATAGTTTTAGACAGGTCCTGAGTAACAGTTTTAATCATTTAATAAAGAAGACAGGTGTTGAGGTCATAGTTTTAACAAAGTAGACAGGTCTTGTGGTTATAATTTTAATCCCTTAATCAATTAAACTGGTGTTGTGGTTATAGCTTTAATCTCTTAATCAAGTAGACAGGCACTAAAACAGACAGGGTTGATAGCTTTATTCATTTAATCAAGTAAACAGGTGGTTAATAGATTGTTTACATATATTCCAGCAGACAGGTGCTAAAGTGATAGCTTTAATCATTTCATCAAGAAGACAAGTACTGAACTGATAGTTTTAATCATTTCATCAAGTAGACAGGCGCTAAGGTGGTAGTTTTAATCATTTAATCAACAGTGCTCCCTTACTCCTAGACTGACTTTGGTCTGGAGAAGATACAAGCTGAAATATTAGATTTTTAGGACATAAATGTCCTCATCCTGTGTCCTGTTCCCCTCGTCCCTCTGACAATTAAGCTCTTACCTGCATATATGTGCTTTAGCTCTTTCATGCATACATATGCTTTAACTCTTTCACCCCTGAAAAGTTCCATGCACCTACAGAATATCTGCTGTATGGTAGTGTGACTGGAGTCATTGACTAAGCGTGCTGATCAAAAATGTTATGTAATATAAGCCAGTCAGACACACACCTTATAACAAATGTTGGAAGTGATGTCCTTGTGCATCTATGAAAGCTTAAACATGTTTAATTTTTATTTTATTTGCAAACACTTTTCTTAGATCTGCTTGTGAAATGTTTCTTACATACGTGTATTTTTTTGTGTTAACCCGAGAGGTGAAGCCAGGCCTCATCTGTAAAAAAGGTGACATCAAGAACATCAGCAGCTTTAGTTTGGATGAAATTTGTAAACCATTCACAGTAACAGAGTCATTTTTCATGATCTGCCAACAGCAGTTGTTGGACTGCTGTTACTTTATATGGGAAGAGTTTCAAATTTTTCAAATTTCATTTCACCATCTGTGTTTGTTGGACTGCTGTTACTTTATATGGGAAGAGTTTCAAATTTTCTCTGGCCACTTTATGCGCTGTTGCAAGCCCAATACCTTCCTGTCGTGCCAACTTCAGCAAAGCCTTTGATGGACTCCAAAGCTCAGAGTCAGAAATGTTCGATAACTTCTCCTTGTTAAGCTTAGATTGTCTCCCACTACGGTGTGCATCTAACACTGAGCCTGTTTCACGAAATTTCTCAATAACTGCATTCCAATGAGGTACGGGTGTTCCTGGGAAGTTTTCAGCAAACTTCTCCTGCACTAAATCAGTGTATATATTGCTTTCTTGAAATACATGTTCAACAAGAAAAATACGTTCCTCTATTGAAAGAACCAAAGTGAATAAACTGATTTAAACAATTCGCCCGTTGTGCACTTTAAACGCTGCTTAACAACTGAATACACAAATGCAGAAGACAGACTGAATACAGTGAATGTTATACAACAGCAGACTTAAATAAGCTAATGCAGGTAGATGTGCCTAGATACTGCGGCCACTAAGATACCACTACGATACCGGAATCGATACTGGGATACTGCACACTGACTTTGTGAACTCCTACACCAGCATTAAACATACAATTAGCTCTTGAGCATCTACTGATACTTGTTCATATTATCCTTTCCCCATTTCCTTATCAAACCAAATCTTTTTTGTTTGTTTGTTTTTTTTCTCCTCTAATGGCAAGAAGTTTTATTATTTTAACAGCATTAATAAAAGTTCTTTGCTTTCTTATCCTCCTAAGTAAGTTTTTCCTCTAAAAATAAGATGTATTTGGTTTCTTATTTAGATAGTATTAAAAAATTAATTTTCATAACTATTTACTGTTTGTTCGGTTTACTAATCTGGTAGTACCAAGTTCAAGTCCCAGCAACGAGGATTTTTTCTGGTACACACACAAAAAAGTTCCCAGGGTCCACCCAGCCTCTAACAATGGGTACCGGAGAAATCTGGGAAGGTAAACGCAGTCAGGCATGATACTGGCCATACCACACTTTCATGTGTTGCAGGTCTTGGAAATATGGGCCCAACATCATATTCCCCCAGTGTCTTAGCAGCATAACCTAACTATATACTTTCAGCTGTTTTGTTCCCTGGTTTCTGTGATGATGGCCTTTTCCACAGATGAAGTACTGTGTATTTTCATATTAATACACACAATGAAAAACCCAACTACTTCAGTTATACTACTTCATAATATGTAACATGAATTCATTTGTAAAAGGACAACTTTTAATGAACAATGGTATCAGACTTTTTTTAATACAGAGGCTGTATGGTGACGCTGAAAACTAGTGATGAGGTGTCATATTTGTGAGAGGGACTGTCATTTATGTCAGAGTGAATGATGACAAAGAACACCATGTTCAGGAGCTGCCGACACATTTTCTTTCTGCCTGTGTATGTCATATATACATACACACTTACATACACAAAAAAAAAAAAAGGCTGTACAAATAAAGATTCAGGCAGTTACACCTGCACTGTTTGTCTTTCTCTTCTTCTTTTTCTTCCCAGAACTCTTCACAGCATCAGGTCCTATGCCGTACTTGCTCAGCCTGGAAGCTGACATGATCTTTTTAAGCTGCCTCTCAATTTCTCTTTTGTCTGTCATTTTGTCCAGACAAGTCTTGGATGAGAAATTACTAATTGACAGCTTCTTCTTTTTCTGTTTCTTCACAACTTTCTTATCATTTTGATTCAGTTCACCATTATTTTGATGCTTCAGCTTCTTCTTCTTCTTCTTCTGTCCGGCAACCAAAGCAGCTGTGTTTGAAGAAGCTCTGTCACTTTCAATATTAAACTTTTCTGTTAGTTTTGAACTGCTGTCTAATCGTGACACAGCTGCTTTCAGCTCAGAATCTGTCTTACTTTCTTTCCTGTCACATACATTTTCCCCTGTCTTCTTCTTCTTCTTTTCTGGATTCTGCACATTAGTTCCATCATTTCTCTGTATTTCTGAATCTGTCTCCTGCATGTCCATGTCCCCATTACTGATATCTGCTATTTTCCTTTTTTTTGTTTTTGCAGCTGCTTTCTCAGAGTTCTGGCCCTTCAACTCTTTTTCTGTAGAAGAATCTGCTTCATCTGCTGTATCATTCTCTGCATCGACTGATTCCTGGGATGTTGGAGGCTGTGATGATGTCACATCTGCATCAACAGATTTCTTCTTTCTCTTCTTTTTCTTCTTGGAAGCATCAGCAGAGAGTTCTCTGTGGAAGGAGATAGGTGTTACATGATTAGCCTTCAAAAAAATAATCAGAGAAAAAGCACTTTTGACATGAGAGAAAGAAAAATGTTAGTTACCCGGGACTGGAATTACAGACTCTGGTAGGACAGGCAACCATCTAGCCACGAGAGTACAGTGCAACTAATCACCTTTGCTATCTCACACTTCCAAGAAAAAAAAAACCTTCAATGCTTGTATGGACGAAATCCTGATACCCGGAAAGAGAGCAAGATCATGACAGAGAAATCTGGAAGCTAACCGTACTCCACTCCGCTCTGTGGAAGGAACAACATTATGAGCAGAAACTTGGAACTAATAGTGAAAACAATGACCTGACATTTGGTGATGACAAACACCATTATATGAGCAACTACTGCATACGAGCAACTTCAAGCACATAAACAACTACCAGCATAAGAGCAGCTACTAGCATATGAATAACTACCAGTAAACTACCAGCATAAGATCAGCTACTAGCATATGAATAACTACCAGTAAACTACCAGCATAAGAGCAGCTACTAGCATATGAATAACTACCAGTAAACTACCAGCATAAGAGCAGCTACTAGCATATGAATAACTACCAGTAAACTACCAGCATAAGAGCAGCTACTAGCATATGAATAACTACCAGTAAACTACCAGCATAAGATCAGCTACTAGCATATGAATAACTACCAGTAAACTACCAGCATAAGAGCAGCTACTAGCATATGAATAACTACCAGTAAACTACCAGCATAAGATCAGCTACTAGCATATGAATAACTACCAGTAAACTACCAGCATAAGAGCAGCTACTAGCATATGAAAACTACCAGTAAACTACCAGCATAAGAGCAGCTACTAGCATATGAATAACTACCAGTAAACTACCAGCATAAGAGCAGCTACTAGCATATGAATAACTACCAGTAAACTACCAGCGTAAGAGCAGCTACTAGCATATGAATAACTACCAGTAAACTACCAGCGTAAGAGCAGCTACTAGCATATGAATAACTACCAGTAAACTACCAGCGTAAGAGCAGCTACTAGCATATGAATAACTACCAGTAAACTACCAGCGTAAGAGCAGCTACTAGCATATGAATAACTACCAGTAAACTACCAGCGTAAGAGCAGCTACTAGCATGAATAACTACCAGTAAACTACCAGCGTAAGAGCAGCTACTAGCATATGAATAACTACCAGTAAACTACCAGCATAAGAGCAGCTACTAGCATATGAATAACTACCAGTAAACTACCAGTATAAGAGCAGCTACTAGCATATGAATAACTACCAGTAAACTACCAGCGTAAGATCAGTTACTAGCATATGAATAACTACCAGTAAACTACCAGCGTAAGATCAGTTACTAGCATATGAATAACTACCAGTAAACTACCAGCGTAAGAGCAGCTACTAGCATATGAATAACTACCAGTAAACTACCAGCGTAAGATCAGTTACTAGCATATGAATAACTACCAGTAAACTACCAGCATAAGAGCAGCTACTAGCATATGAATAACTACCAGTAAACTACCAGCATAAGAGCAGCTACTAGCATATGAATAACTACCAGTAAACTACCAGCATAAGATCAGCTACTAGCATGAATAACTACCAGTAAACTACCAGCATAAGATCAGCTACTAGCATATGAATAACTACCAGTAAACTACCAGCATAAGAGCAGCTACTAGCATATGAATAACTACCAGTAAACTACCAGCATAAGATCAGCTACTAGCATATGAATAACTACCAGTAAACTACCAGCATAAGAGCAGCTACTAGCATATGAATAACTACCAGTAAACTACCAGCATAAGAGCAGCTACTAGCATATGAATAACTACCAGTAAACTACCAGCATAAGATCAGTTACTAGCATATGAATAACTACCAGTAAACTACCAGCATAAGATCAGTTACTAGCATATGAATAACTACCAGTAAACTACCAGCATAAGAGCAGCTACTAGCATATGAATAACTACCAGTAAACTACCAGCATAAGAGCAGCTACTAGCATATGAATAACTACCAGTAAACTACCAGTGTAAGAGAGGCTGCTAAGAGAAGTGTGAAACGAGTCAACAGACTGAAGGAAACATTCTCAACTGTCTCAAGAAGGGAATCAGAACAATAAACAGAAAACTCTTAGTGGACTTCAAGCTTTCCTGCAGGCTCCACTTCATACAGTGGCTTGATTCTAGGTGCAGGGTAGGTTCAATGGGAAACCTTTTGTATGAGTTCTTTTTTTTTTTGGATCTGTTGGCAGGAGTTCAGGTAATCCAGAAAATAATTAATGACCTACCATGAGGTAAAAGGTAAAAGGTAAAGGTAATCCTGTCATGCCTTAGAGGCACATAGGGATGTGGTGTTAGTGCCCATATATGAGGACTAGAACAATATTATCCTGGAACAAAAATTATGACTTACCATGAGAACTACAACAATATTATCCTGGAACAAAAACTTAACACTTCCATTCCTCCACACCTTAATGACAGTTACAGCAAAATGAATATTGAATAGCAAACATCATTCCTTAAATGGAAAATCTACTGCACAGGAATTAAAATATGTAAACATTAGGAATACCTGAACTCAACGAATACTTAAATACTAGGAATAAGCGAACCCACAAAATAATTAAAACATTAGCAATACCTACAGAAATACCTAAATACTAGGAATACCTCAACACAAGGAATACCTAACACGGAGAATATCTGAAAACATGAAATACCTAACCCTAGGAATACCTAAACATTATCACTAGGGCTGGCTAAACCCTTGGAATACCTACCCAGGAGTTTCAAAGAGAGAGCACAAAATTTTTTGCTTCTTCTCCACATTCCTCGATCGAGCTATAAACTTTCGCTTGTCTGCCAACTCCTCTTGTCTGCTGCGATATGTACTCATTTTCTTGACCGACACCCATGCATTTAGTTCTTTCTCATTGGCTACCAAAATCTGAAACACAATAAATGTAAAAAAAAAAAAAAATCATTCTTGTTGTGCTCTGGTTTATTATACTGACCACCACAATAACAAAGCTTAAGCCATGAAACACACTGAAGAAGGATGGATAAAAAAAATAACTACAAATCAAGGGATGTAACCACTGAAAAAAATATGAAAAAAATTCGAGGGTGAGTCAAATTGTCTTTTCATACATTTTTCAGTGATGACGCCCCTTGATTTACTTTATGAGACATCTTCGTAATTATGCAGAAGTAGAGTGTAAAAAGGCAGATCAGGTACACAGCCTAGATTTATTCAGGCACATATATAAATTGCATATGGCCACACCGCGTTGAAAATACCAGTTCTCGCCCCGTTACCAATGTAAAGGAATGCTGGGTGTGGTTAGAATTTAGATGAGTGACCGCTTGGGGACACTATGTGCTGTAGACATTTCTTTTGCATGTTTTGTTTAGTGGCCTGGTTGGCTGAGTGGTTAGGCTGTCTACTGATCCGGTAGTACTGGGTTCGAGTCCCAGCCAAAAATGCCCCAAGGTCTATCCTGCCTCTAAAATTGGGTACCAGAGAAATCTGGGAAGGTAAATGTGGCCAAGCATGATAATAGCCACATCACACTTTCATGTACTGATGGCCCTAGAAATATGGGCCTAGAACCATATTGCAATATGTCTTAATGGCATGGAAATGAGGACCTATGTATAATTCATATGGCTATATACAGACCACATGGTATAGATCAGTTACACACAGAAGAGTTGCTGAGCAACCATGCACCCTAGGCAAAGACTAATAACTAGCTTCTTCTCCTCGCAATCTATAAAACTCTACCCCTTGAAGGTCAGTACAGTGCACATCTGAGCCCTAGAATACTGCCTCATTGGCTGCTGATAGCGCTGGCCCTGGTTGTAGAATTTAACTGACTATCACTCTGAAGCTAGATAAATGACTAAGTGTAATAAAGGTATATAACTGAAACTAAAAACACTGGAACCACAAAGTAGAATGTTTATACAATAGTCTTATAGCAGTTTACCTCTTCTGTACTGAGACCAAAATCATTGGGAACAACCTCTCTGTATGTGAAGGGCAGCTTGTCAATCTTATCTTTCAAATACTCGTCAATGTATTCATCAAAGGTTTTTGTGGCTGTTAGGAAAGAAAGACGAATTTCATCAGTCTGTGTTTGTTTTTCCTGTCAGACATGTTCAGAAAAGATATCAGTACTATCTCATCATGTGTCCTGAATTCGCATGCAGTAAAAAATTCAGTAAGAACTTCATTCCAAGATATTTATTAATAAGACTAAACATTGCTTCTTATTTTACAATATGTTGCTTCTGCATTACTTTTCTGTGTTACCAATGTGTCAACTACCTGGTTCATAATTCATTATCATTAAATGAATGCATGAAAAGATATTAAGTATCACTTTCACCTAATGCCTGCGATTTGAGCATGAATTCATGTTAGGTATGCTTCTCTTGACTTCTTTGTTTTTTTCGCCAGTTATAAAGGACCATCATCTATGCCCTCCAGACACATCCGTGGGTGCTGCGATCTCCTCTTTAATATTTCCTTCAGCACACAGTAACTGATGACACCTGTTCTTTGCTGGCTGACCATCTGTCTGAAGCTCTTGACGAATCATTCATTTTTCACCATTCCAAGTTTCACCCCAACTCCTTCGCTCTTGACAATGACGATGATTCAGTTGTTATGTGTTCAACCAACTTCTCCTACGCTGCGGATGATGTCCACTGTATACACTGCCAGCCCTTCCTCCATGACAGCTGAGTTGGCCAACTGATCTGCTCTTTCATTTCCCCCCAACACCTGCATGACTTGGGACAAAAATGAATGTCAGTCGGTGGATCTGTGACACTTGCAGAGATTGGAGCCACTGCTGCCACAGAGAGTCTGCCCGAACTTTCTTTAGCACGTTCATCGAGCCGCTCGAGATGCACGCTTGCATGCAGTCTCATGTCCTGAGCTAGTCCAGAGCCTTTATTACAGCCATGGTATACAGTGCGAAGCTGCTTGCTGCAGAAACAAAGCACCGCTGGCTTCTTTCACTGTTCTGCCATTTGAGTTAAATGTAGAAGTCCAGGCAGATTCTTGCCCCAAACCACTGATCCATCTGTATAGATAATGGCACTGCTGTCTCAGTCTCAGGTATTTTCGCTAATAAGTGTTCTGATCTCTGCATCTGCTGCAGCAGGAATGTGTTCTATGCATTTTCTGTCTAGTGTGATGACTTCCGGAGTCACCAAGATAGCGGCAGATGAGTGACTGGTAAAGTTTGTGTTTATGTGAAGAAGAGTGACTCCCTGGGAGAATTTTCCCGGTGATAAAGATTCTCTCCAGTGCAACAGAGTACATGCACTTGTGCTGAGATGCTCTCTGACTGATCAGTCGGCACACTTTTTTTTTTAATCCCTTGTAAACCTTTGTAAGACACCATAACCTGTTATGATCTGTTTAGCAGCTGCTCATTTTGTGCAGTCAACTTTCTTGTGTTATGAAAGGATCCCACCAATCCCATGTACACAGGTGGGAGAAGGAAAGGGTCCTTCCAAAACACATTTTGTAATTCATTATCAACACATCAGGTCAGCAGACTGGAGTCTGGAGGCAGAGTTGAAATCAGTCTTGGCTGGAACTGGAATTGGTAGAAATGCACTGTTTTACAAAAGAGTTGGACGGCAAAAAATTGGAGTCAAAGGTTTGGTATACCAACTCCTCAGCCCCTGTTGATAAATACTACATGTTGCTTTTTTTAATGAGCTTGAAAAAAAAAATACCACCCCTGATATAACTTACAACCAGAATCAAGTGTGCACTTACCTGGATCAAATAGTGGTAACTTTTCTGCTAGTTTTTTACCATATTTCTTGCCTCTCTTCTTTCGAGTTTTGTAGTCTCTGTTTGGATCATAGTCTGCATCCATCTGCAAGGTCAAGGTTTTTTTGTTAACAGTATCTGATAAGAACAACGACAAGAATGCTTACTGAAATAACTTTCACTTATTATAAATCAAATCTGTTTAATGTCTGAAGAAGAAATGAATGATAATGACACTTTTTTTTCATCTTACAAAGGAGGCAGATGATGGTTGTTTACAGAAGCTACAGGGCATCATTCTGCTGAATAGCAGCTTCTCTCATGGCTGAAAGAGGCAGCAAAGATGACAAGGAACACTCTCAATAAGCTACACCTGATTAAGACTCTTAACCTGGAATTCCCAACCTTTTACAGGTCATGGTCTTCTGCTGCTGCTTCTTCTTCGTTCGCTTCTACCACCAAAACCGCACTGTGATCCTATTGAATTTACGCCTGTGGTCCTCGTTAGGTCCCGTGGTCTCCTGTGTGGTCCTCGAAAGTACCATACGAGATCCACGTGAGGACCACAAGGGGTTCAGAGTATCACAGAGCTTTAGCCTGTATTCTTGGTGGGTCTCTGAAGCGGACTGCGTGACACCGTGGTTTTCATTGCACCAGTTTAGTCTAGGGTTGGACTTTCTCACCGGAAGACCTCGACGTGTTTAGGATATCAGTGCATCCCCGCTGGGTGAGAGGCGGTAGCCCACCCAGGCCAGAGTTGGACCTTCTCACCGGAAAACCTTGATGTGTTTTGAGATACCCATGTATCACCGCCGGGTGAGAGGTGGTTGCCCATCCAGTCCAGAGTTGGACTTTCTCACCGGAAAACCTCAACGTGATTAGGATACGCAAACATCCCCGCTGAGTGAGAGGTGATTGCCTATCTAGACTGCCCTGGTCCAGAGTCTCTGACTTCAGCATTTTGTGGTCGTGGCCACTACCCTTCCTAGTTGTGACCAGGATAGAGCTTTTGTCCAGGAGGACGAATCCTCGCCACTCTTCTGCTGCTAATTTTCAGCTCCTCCTCCCCCCCTTCAAAAAAAAAAAAAACATACTGAATTTAAAGCCTCCAATAATTTCATACCTTGAGAACTTCAAAGTTTAGGCTCTGTACTGTACCAAAAAAAAAAAAAAATTTCGGCCACTCCCATCTTAATCTGAAGAGTGTGTTACCAAGTTATTTTCACTGCGACAAACGTTTTTGTAAGTCTTAACTCTCAGTTGGTACAGTTGTATACTTATAGATATAATTATCACCAGAAGGGTGTCCAGGCTTGGAAGTGATGCTCTAATCTAAACTTAGTAATGCACAATAATTAGTGTATAAGTATACAACTATACACGAAGTACTGCAGTAAAGCTATGATACCAAAATGTATAAATTAGGAAAAAAGTAGGAACAGCTTTATTACTTAACGACTACAAAGTTGCAACATTTTGGCATGAGCCTTAATCATACAAAAACATACAGGATGAAGAAACAGAGAGTGGAGATAAAGTATAGATTCACGTGAATGCTGTGTTTTAAAAAAAAATGAATACAGCACTTAGTTGTAACTTGTAAGAAGATGTGGCTTGTCCAACGCTTGTTCAGAAATGGGCATGGTGGAGCGTAGAGAATGTTTAAATGGAGACTTGTGATGTGTGATAGGTGGGTCGTAACTGAGGGTGGTGGGTGGGGAAACCATGGAGGGAAGAGAGAGTGATACATTGTTAACCTAGCCAGAAGAAGGTGAAATAGATGATTATAGCTGGGGTAGAGGGATTGTAATGTGATGCTGTGACGTTCTGAACTATGTGTAACAAGTGAGAAGGGAGTCTTAGTGGAGAGGGATTATGATTGTTGAAGAGGAGAATGTTAGGTGTAGCTAAATAACACACTCAAACCATGTGGTTTTAGCACCCCATAATTCTGAATGTAGCAGTTCAAAAGCACTAGGCGGCTTGTGTCATCTGCGTGACATTGTTTGATGGCTGTTACCAGAAAATCAGATCTGCCTCTGTGGTTGGGGCCATTGAAATGATTTGGGACTGGTTTCGAAGCATGCTGGGCGATATCATCCAGATGTTTCTGCATGTGGTCCCCTAATCTGAGGCCAGTCTCATCAATATATATTATCCTGCATCTTTTGCATACAATGATATATATCACATTATGGGACTCACATGTGAATCCCTCATGAAGAGTAATTACAGTTTTGGGAAATGTGATCGTTTTCATTTCCCAGACTACAGGGCAGGTAACACAGCGGGGGCCGGTTACATTTTCTGGTGCTAACATATGTAAGGCTCCACTTCAAGTGGCTGTGGACAAGAATGTCCTTAAGATCTGGCTCACGCTTGTATGCTAATAGGGGTGGATCAGAGAAAATGTCGCAAGTGTAAGGGGTTGAGTTGGATTAGTGGCAGATGACGATAAAGAATTTTCTTAACCATCTAACCATGAAGGTGGAAAGAAAGTACTAACTTAACTCTGTCAGATGGGGTAACAGGCTTTTTTTCTGAATCCTTCTTTGCGGCTCACTAGTTGGATACGGTTGAAGGCTTCACGAAGGACATTTTCTGGGTAGTGGCGATGATAATAAATTGTTTGACCGATCTATAAAGTCCAAGTTATCCTGACATATGCAGCGAAGACGGAGGAGTTGGAAGTATAGGATGGAGTTCTTACAAGTTTCAGGATGAGAGAAGGTGTAAATAGGTGTGGCTGTTGGTGGGCTCATCTTATCTTATCCTATATCCTTCCCGTGACGTTAAATGTCACATAGGGCTCGCAAAGTAGTTCGCCAATTTTTCCTGTCTTTGGCGAGTCTTTCAACCTCATCAAAGGATTTTATGCCTGTTAATTTGGCCTCTCTTAATATGTCCTCTTCAGAGTTTCACGCGGTCTGCCTCTTTTTCTTTGGCCTGTTGTGTTCCACTTGATAGCTTGTTTTGGGATTCGGTGGGCTTATACAGAGGTGATAAAACTATCTTTGCCAATAGGTATTTTAATGTCTAAAAAGTTGTCAGAAATTTCATAAGTGAATTTGATGTTATTAAGTGAGTTGGCGAATTCAATAAATTTTTGTTAGCTCTTCCTGTGGCATACTGGCGACTCTAATGCCATCATCGATGTACCTTTTATAGAATTCTGGAAGTCTGCCAGTGTAGGTTTTCCATAATTTGACTTCCAGAAAGCCCATGTAATCCAAACTCGAACTGTGCTCCTAGAAACAGACTATTGTGGTGCTACACTCTAATGGTGGTCAATGAGGTAGATGAGAGATCTGCTACTTAGGCCTGGTCTGGAAGAACAGAAAAGGCTTCACAGAACATTCTCTGTCATCACTCACTGTCCATTCATCGCGGGCCAACATTAGTTGCAAAGAGAAACTTTTTGCAATTACAACAACTCATCATTAAAAAATTCACAGCATTGACACTGGAGTCACCTGAGACAATCTAAAGCTGTCTTAACTGTGGGAGAAAAATACGGCTCAAACATGAAAATATTAACAGCAACATGATGCCATAACCACATGAAAAACAGAAAAGATATAGCAAAAATAAAGCAGCAATGAAATGGGAGGGAAAACAGGCAGTGAGTTACCATAAAACAATGTAAAACAAAAGTCACACAGAAACAACCAGAACTCTTTAATACAAGGGGGAGATAAGATAAACAAATGCACCAGAGGTGAAGATGCTGTCTGATTTGGCAGTCAGCAACCCACAGCTGACATGCTGGCATCAGGGCTGGTGAACTGTGGCCAACGAAGATTTTTCCCCACCTCTACACTGGTACCCCCAGTAATAGGCCTAGCCTGGCTAATAGAGCTGGGATCACCACAGTCCCCGTGGCTGTGAGGTTTGCTCTTTCCCCACCTCTACACTGGTACCCCCAGTAATAGGCCTAGCCTGGCTAATAGAGCTGGGATCACCACAGTCCCCGTGGCTGTGAGGTTTGCTCTTTCCCCACCTCTACACTGGTACCCCCAGTAATAGACCTAGCCTGGCTAATAGGGCTGGGATCACCACAGTCCCAGTGGCTGTGAGGTCTGCTCTTTCCCCACCTCTACACTGGTACCCCAAGTAACAGGCCTAGCTTAGCTAACAGAGCTGGGATCACCACAGTCTGCTGTGAGGTTTGCTCTTTCCCCACCTCTACACTGGTAACCCAAGTAACAGGCCTAGCCTGGCTAACAGAGCTGGGATCACCACAGTCCCCGTGGCTGTGAGGTTTGCTCTTTCCCCACCTCTACACTGGTACCCCCAGTAATAGACCTAGCCTGGCTAATAGAGCTGGGATCACCACAGTCTGCTGTGAGGTTTGCTCTTTCCCCACCTCTACACTGGTACCCCCAGTAATAGACCTAGCCTGGCTAATAGGGCTGGGATCACCACAGTCCCAGTGGCTGTGAGGTCTGCTCTTTCCCCACCTCTACACTGGTACCCCAAGTAACAGGCCTAGCTTAGCTAACAGAGCTGGGATCACCACAGTCTGCTGTGAGGTTTGCTCTTTCCCCACCTCTACACTGGTACCCCAAGTAACAGGCCTAGCCTGGCTAACAGAGCTGGGATCACCACAGTCCCCGTGGCTGTGAGGTTTGCTCTTTCCCCACCTCTACACTGGTACCCCCAGTAATAGACCTAGCCTGGCTAATAGAGCTGGGATCACCACAGTCTGCTGTGAGGTTTGCTCTTTCCCCACCTCTACACTGGTACCCCCAGTAATAGACCTAGCCTGGCTAATAGAGCTGGGATCACCACAGTCCCCGTGGCTGTGAGGTCTGCTCTTTCCCCACCTCTACACTGGTACCCCAAGTAACAGGCCTAGCCTGGCTAACAGAGCTTGGATCACCACAGTCTGAGGTCTGCTCTTTCTCCACCTCTACACTGGTAACCCAAGTAACAGGCCTAGCTTGGCTAACAGAGCTTGGATCACCACAGTCTGAGGTCTGCTCTTTCTCCACCTCTACACTGGTAACCCCAGTAACAGGCCTAGCCTGGCTAACAGAGCTTGGATCACCACAGTCTGCTGTGAGGTCTGCTCTTTCTCCACCTCTACACTGGTAACCCCAGTAATAGGCCTAGCCTGGCTAACAGAGCTTGGATCACCACAGTCTGAGGTCTGCTCTTTCTCCACCTCTACACTGGTAACCCCAGTAATAGGCCTAGCCTGGCTAACAGAGCTTGGATCACCACAGTCTGAGGTCTGCTCTTTCTCCACCTCTACACTGGTAACCCCAGTAATAGGCCTAGCCTGGCTAACAGAGCTGGGATCACCATAGTCTGCTGTGAGGTCTACTAAAGAAGTCCTGCACACTCCCTTTTTTTTTTTCTGGCTCCACACAGGGGTAGCCACCACAACTTCCTCCCAACATGAAAGATGCTGTGCTTCAACATCTTCACTGCACCGACTATAAAGTAAGACCAGCTTGCAATTCCAAGAGGAGGAGGAGCACCAGCAAAGCTAGGTGTGGTGGACAGTGGTGTCTCCTTCTAAAGAATATATGTGTACGACAAGAGCTAATGATCCAAACAAGTGTATAAACTAATGCTCTTCAACCTTTCCTTCTTTTTTTTTTCTCAATGTATAAACAACAAAAAATAATTTGCACATTTTGAGGACACAAGAAACAGATTTTCACATCCTACAGAACATCAATGAACTGTAAGTGTCCCTCACTTGTCATTTATACTTCATACATATTCCATCACACACTGTGAATCACTGATACAACTATTATCTACAGTGTAGACATGGATGTCTAAGAATTCTGAATAAGAAAAACACTTAACAAACAAATGATACACTGAAGGATTAACAGAGAAAGGAGGGGAAAAAAAAAAAAAGCAAGTGTCTCATTAGTGAAGGCCAAGCTGGCAAAAGTGAAACCAGAAGGAACTTACAATAAAATTAGGATCATCTGCATCTGGTTCATCTTCAACAGGCTCGTTATCCAAGCATTCTTTCTGATCTTCTTGGTTTCCGTTAATGCCATTATGTTTATTACGATCTTCATTTTCTTCCTTGAGACGGGCCTGCCACCAATCATCTGTTAGTTATACGGGAAATGACAAAATAAGATGACCGGCAAAGATGACAGACAAACACAAAAATACTGAAGGATAATTGATGCTCAACAAACTCTGACAAAGCATGCACATATATTTGTACATGAGCCTCAGAAATGTTGCTTTAAGATTCAGATAAAAAATACAGCGTGCATTATAATAAATTTTTTGCATGAGATATTTGATGTTAAAACTGAATCAAGAGTTACGTTTCTCCCATGTATATACCATAGTTTAATTATTTCTCTCGCGCACACCATAGTTTCATTCTCTCTCTTATGCACACCATAGTTTCATTATCTCTCTCGCGCACACCATAGTTTCATTATCTCTCTTATGCACACCATAGTTTCATTATCTCTCTTATGCACACCATAGTTTCATTATATCTCTTATGCACACCATAGTTTCATTATATCTCTTATGCACACCATAGTTTCATTATATCTCTTATGCACACCATAGTTTCATTATCTCTCTTATGCACACCATAGTTTCATTATCTCTCTTATGCACACCATAGTTTCATTATCTCTCTTATGCACACCATAGTTTCATTATGTCTCTTAATGGACAGCATGGTTTCATGACGTCTCTTAATGGACAGTATGGTTTCATGACGTCCCTTAATGCACAGCATTAAACATCTGTTTAACGTACAACATTTCATTAGACGCCTCAGTTTATCTGATCACTGTTAAAAAGATGAGGTAAAATTTTTTAAAGTAGTTATGAGATGCAAAATAAATGATATTACTGAAGATGAACAGTTTCTGACTTCTTCAATCGTTTTCCTCTTTAAATCTCAGCACAGCAGGTGTGAACATGGTTTCTGAATTAACAGATAAAAGGGAGGCGACCGCAGTAAAACTGGTTCAAATAATAACGGTAAATAGCGGTGTATGGTGCAGTTTTACACAGTGGCAGAGACAGCGAGTAAAATGAGAAAAAAAAAAGAAATGAATAGAAAGTATGAGAGCAAGATGAGAATGTATAAATGAAAAACATACAACATCCAATATTTCAGCGTGAGCCTTTTTTTGAGGATTACATGCACAAACAAGATGACATATAACTTATCTTAATGGTGTCCTCCTGAATAGGAAACAGCACAAGAATGCGTGTCCCTTTTAATCAGGCATAGAGAATGGGGGGGGGGGGGGCCACAAAGGAAACCAGAAGAAGCCAACAGGAAAAGGAGAGACAGAAGGACAACAGACACCTGTATTGGGGGGGGGGGGGGGGCTTAATCCTGAATTAATACTTCATACTTAATACTTTAATTCTTAATTAATACTTCATACTTAATACTTTAATTCTGAATTAATACTTCATACTTAATACTTTAATTCTTAATTAATACTTCATACTTAATACTTTAATTCTTAATTAATACTTCATACTTAATACTTTAATTCTGAATTAATACTTCATACTTAATACTTTAATTCTTAATTAATACTTCATACTTAATACTTTAATTCTTAATTAATACTTCATACTTAATACTTTAATTCTTAATTAATACTTCATACTTAATGCTTTAATTCTGAATTAATACTTCATACTTAATACTTTAATTCTGAATTAATACTTCATACTTAATACTTTAATTCTTAATTAATACTTCATACTTAATACTTTAATTCTGAATTAATACTTCATACTTAATGCTTTAATTCTTAATTAATACTTCATACTTAATACTTTAATCCTGAATTAATACTTCATACTTAATACTTTAATTCTTAATTAATACTTCATACTTAATGCTTTAATTCTTAATTAATACTTCATATTTAATACTTTAATTCTGAATTAACACTTCACTTAAAAAAAAAAAAATGTGGAGTCTGACCTTACATTTGTGCTTGTTAACTTTATCATGGTTAACACACTGTATAAAGGTGTGGAGTGGTAATATAAGAACTAAAGGGAAAATACATTTTTAAAAAAATTTTTCCATCTTCTCATTTTATTTTATTAATCCTCATTAAATCAGCATTACTGATGACCTTTGTTATGAGTTCCTGCCCTGATTATCCTGTGACCTAGTTGGAATGTCTGTCTTTACCACTAACCTGGATTTAATATCTGTTATTCCTTCAGTCCTATTTTCACTCTCTTCTGACCTTTACATACCAATGTTTTATCCATGAATATGGTTCTAAGGACTGCAAACGCGCCACAAACGGCCTCTGGCAGTCAAGTCCAGCTCCTGGCCTTCCCGTGGCAGAACTGTTTAAACTGACAGGAGAAGGGGCGAGGGCGAATATCTGGCGCCTTAAAACCAGTTACTTAGGGTAGATGAGTGTCACGTTTGGTAGCTCATCTGCTGCTGTTGGCGAGATCTTCAGCTGCCGTGC
Source organism: Achatina immaculata (assembly GCA_009760885.1). Classification (NCBI taxonomy): domain Eukaryota; kingdom Metazoa; phylum Mollusca; class Gastropoda; order Stylommatophora; family Achatinidae; genus Lissachatina; species Lissachatina immaculata. The sequence continues at coordinate 36,207,710 of CM019713.1, forward strand.
GTGGAGTGGTGCTCTTCCCGGCCAATGAAGAAATTTGCAAATGAGGTTGCCGCGCAGCATCACTGCGGAAAAGGTGGTTGAAAGGATAAAGTGAAGCAAACAGTCAAATCACGGCACCTCTGGTCTGGAGGTCGGCCACATCCTGAGTGCAGTCATATCGGGTGAAATGCATGAACTGGCTTGTCCCAGAGGTTAAGTCACTGCTGGCTTGACTCTTCAAATGCCGCGCGTGGAGTGAAGCTCCTCCCGGTTAAGGAAGTAAATGTGGAAATAAAGGTTACTGTGCGGAGCCGATGGGAAAAGGTGGTGGAAAGTGACGTTTAACCTGGTATGTCCAGTAGTATCGCTACGAGAGCTATACCACGGCACCTCTGCTCTAGAGGCCGCCTACGTCCGAAATACACCTACACTGGTGAAATATGCCTAAACCGGCACACACCAGGGGTGGAACTCGACGGCTAGACATGTCATGCCACCTCCGCTCTAGAGGTCGGTAACGCCTGATAAACACCCATACTGGTGAATTTTGCCTAAACCGGCTCATACCAGGGGTGAATCTTGAAGGCTATGAATGTCACAGTACCTCTGCCCTAGAGGTCGGTCCCGTCCCAAACACGCCCATACTGGGAAATGCCTAAACCGGCTCAACCCAGGGGTAGAAGTCACTAGTGGCGAGGATACGTCCTCCTGGACAAAAGCTCCATTCTGGTCACAACTAGGAAGGGTAGCGACCACGACCGCAAAATGCTGAAGTCGGAGACACTAGACCAGGGAAGTCTAGATAGGCAACCACCTCTCACCCGGCGGGGATGTCTGCGTATCCTAATCACGCTGAGGTTTTCCGGTGAGAAAGTCCAACCCTGGACTGGATGGGTAACCACCTCTCACCCGACAGTGATACACGGGTATCTCAAAACACGTCGAGGTTTTCCGGTGAGAAAGTCCAACTCTGGCCTGGGTGGGCTAACACCTCTCACCCAGTGGGGATGCACTGATATCATAAACACGTCGAGGTCTTCCGGTGAGAAAGTCCAACTCTGGCCTGGGTGGGCTAACACCTCTCACCCAGCGGGGATGCACTGATATCATAAACACGTCGAGGTCTTCCGGTGAAAAAGTCCAACTCTGGCCTGGGTGGGCTAACACATCTCACCCAGCGGGGATGCACTGATATCATAAACACGTCGAGGTTTTCCGGTGAGAAAGTCCAACTCTGGCCTGGGTGGGCTAACACCTCTCACCCAGCGGGGATGCACTGATATCATAAACACGTCGAGGTCTTCCGGTGAGAAAGTCCAACCCTAGACCAAACTGGTGCAATGAAAACCACGGTGTCACGCAATCCGAGACCCACCAAAAATACAGGCTAAAGCACTGTGATACTCTGAACCCCTTGTGGTCCTTTCGTGGAACTCGTGTGGTCTATTTTGGACCACACAGGGGACCACGGGACCTAACGAGGACCACATGCGTGAATTCAGTAGGTTCACAGTGCGGTTTTTGGTGGTAGAAGTGAACGAAGAAGAAGATCCATGAATATGAAGGAAACTTTATTTTTGAAGGAAAAAAAAAAGTTATGAACTTATGAAATTTGTTTTGTATAACTTAATTTTTATATAAATGTAACATGGGCTCACTTTATATAAAGAAGTGAAAATTTTCTATTGAAACTATTTGTTTTATGTACGTCATGATGAGTGTTTAAGCTCTTGTGCCAGAACTACCTGTTTCATCCTCATCAATGGTGGCATCATACTCAAACTTGGGTTTCTCACCAGCTTCTTCTGTATCTCCATAGTAGCCATCACTGAAAAATTTCTGCGGGAAGATGCCAAAGTTTGAAATGTTGGCACAGTTTAACAAAACGAAAAAAAAAATATCACATTCAAAATCCAGGATTCTTTTTCCCAAGTTAAATCTTTATGCTCATCTGCACCAGGGATTCTCACACTGTTCACTGATCGTACTACTGAGTTTTTCTTAAACAGTAGGGAGAGCGCTTTTTTTATATTAGAAAAATATTTTGGACAAACACCATAAGAAATTACATCTTGTTGACAGAAATGCAAATGAAGCCACTGACAGAAATTATTGAGGAAAGACACTGGCAATAGTTGAGACATGTGCTCAGAATGACTGACAACTCACTACCAAAAATAGCACTAAGATGGACACCACAGGGGAACAGAAGTAAGGGTAGACCAAAAGAGACATGGAGAAGAATAACAGAGAGGATGCTGAGCAATAGAGGGCTCACCTGGGCAAGAGCAGAAAAAAAAAGGCAAAAAACAGGCTTTTTGTGGAAAACCCTTGCAGAAGCCCCACGTGGCCTGGACACTTAAAGTTCAGAGAGAGAGAGCAGGCATTAGGAGAAAGGTGAACAAAATTATAATGAAAATGATTGGGAGAGATCTGTACTAACTCTGTGAAATTATGCTGACAGTCGATGAGTTGCACACTGTGACAATGACGAACAAATCATGATGATGCTGTTGTTTTCTATCTTCCTGAAACTATGAACAGATGTTCTTTGCAGCTGATGCGGTGAAGTGTCGAAGAACAGCATCACGGTGACTTGGAAGTGGTTTATGGTGACTACTTTTTCAGACCCTGAGTATCAAAATGCAGGAAAATGTGCAAAGCTTCTTTAACAGACTCCACCACCATGGGGACTATAATGATCCCTGCATTGTTCCCCAGGTTGAACCTATTACTGGGAGCAGCAACAGAGAAGTGGGTCAGGATCTTGGCCGGCTATGGTTTGTCAACCCTAATGCAAACAGTCAGCTTAGGGTTACTGACCTCCCCTACCTGTCAGAGTTTTCATTCCCAATCAAGTAAATATCAAGTGTTTCTCTGTTGATGTACAACAAGACAAGCTCTAAATAATAACTGATGTCTGCAGTAACTTCATATCCAAAATTATAACATTTGTATTTGATGACAAGGTGAGCATCATGCAAAATTCAATCCAGAAAAATCTAACCTGCATGATCTTGTTGTGCTCTTCTGGATCAAAGTCTGCTTCAAGGTCATACTCTAAGTCAGGATTGTGGCTGATCTTCCTTAAAGTTTCCAACTTCTCCATCTTCTCCTCTCTCTGCAGCCTCTGCAACAGCCTGATCTCCTCATTCCTCTGCTCTTTTTTCTTCATTTAAAAAAGAAAAAAAAATCATGTGTTTGCACATAAGAATATCTAAATCTCTTGAATTCAGATGCATAGGAAGGCCAAGAATTGTCCCATCACAGACAGTCTAACATGACAGAAAATCACTAAGCTGATGAAAAATGTCAATGACTGTTGATTGATTGATCTTTATTTCAAAAGGGTTAAGAATTGGGCATGCAGGCCCATCTGACATTCTGCCCTTTATCATACATCTTTCACTCTATTCCAGACATTTTACAAATATGCTGTTCATGTAACAAACATAATTAACACTGAAGCTGAGAGACATAAAATAAAATATAACATTTACGTTTCACTCTTATCCATTCACTCAGTACAGAAGTAACTGTGATAAGTGGAGAAACATTACTTTCAATGATGATGATTGGTGGTGAACTTTACATTGAGACACAAACAAAAAAATGCACACAAAAAAAATATATATATGTATGTACACATAAATATATATATATATATATATATATAGAGAGAGAGAGAGACAACATACAAATTGTGAAAATACAAGCACATTCAAATATATTATGGAATTACCCACACTGATGATCAATCTATACCATCATTTATGTGATGTTTACCAAGCCAAAACCTATTAAATATTCAGCAGCTGTTGAATTGTAAACAATATTTTTCTTATACTCCAAATAGTGGAACTCACTGTGTCACTGTTTATATCATTTTTACCATAGCTGAAATGATCAAATATTTAATTCTTCCTGAGCTCCTGACATTATTTTTCCAAAAACTCAACATAAGATGTACAGATCATAAAAGCTAAGAGCAGAGATTAAAATTCATTGGCTACAAAATTAAACATAATTACTGAACTATTTTTCTTCCTCCAGATGTAGTTTGATTTAAGCTGTAGGCATATCTTCTTCAAATCATGTTTAGGAAGTGGAGGTGGATTGGGCGCACTCTGAGAAAACCCGACACCAACATAGCAAGACAGGCACCGACATGGAATCCTCAAGGAAACAGAAAACAAGGAAGACCTAGACTTACTTGGAGAAGAGAAATTATGACAGTGCTCAGAGACAAGGGATGCACGTGGAAGGAAGCAGAGAATAACTCCAAGAACAGGGATGATTGGAGAGCCTTTATCTGTGGCCTACGCTCTCAAGGGAGTGAAAGGTGATGATGATGATGATGATATCTTCTTCATCTATCTTTCTGAAACTGTGAGCTGGTGTTCTTTGCAAATGATGTGATGATGATGATGATATCTTCTTCATCTATCTTTCTGGAACTGTGAGTTGGTGTTCTTTGCAAATGATGTGATGATGATGATGATATCTTCTTCATCTATCTTTCTGGAACTGTGAGCTGGTGTTCTTTGCAAATGATGTGATGATGATGATGATATCTTCTTCATCTATCTTTCTGGAACTGTGAGCTGGTGTTCTTTGCAAATGATGTGATGATGATATCTTCTTCATCTATCTTTCTGGAACTGTGAGCTGGTGTTCTTTGCAAATGATGTGATGATGATGATGATGATATCTTCTTCATCTATCTTTCTGGAACTGTGAGCTGGTGGTCTTTGCAAATGATGTGATGATGATGATATCTTCTTCATCTATCTTTCTGGAACTGTGAGCTGGTGTTCTTTGCAAATGATGTGATGATGATGATGCCGAGGCATAGCAACAAGAAAAAAAAAATGTAGGCTTAGATGCTGCTACAGGGGATATGGTTTCAGTCTCTGAATGGAACTAAAAATAAAACCAAGGGTTGTGCAATACTTCTTTAGCAGACTCCACCACCATGGAGACTATGGTGATGCCTGTCCCATTAGTCAGACCAGGCCTGCTGGATAAGTGGGACACCTATCTTGACAAAAGCATGTGGGCTGCCAACTGCCAAATCAGACAGCACCTTTACCTCATCAGTATATCATATCAGGTCTCTGTAAAACTGGAAATGAGTATCGCATACCCTGAAATACTTCTTTTTCTAGTTAATTCCTTCTTAATTTCTAGCGGACTCCCTGATACTATATGGTGTTGAGGTGCATGGTTTAGTCTTAAGATAGGGGCAGATAACAAAGGAGCAGTTGGATAGTAGTGGGCAGATTAGAAATGAAATGCAAATAGCAACAAAGAGATATTTTAGCATGATGCTTTTGTCAACAACAGATAAATAGATGCAAGAAAATTAGTACTTTAGAGATCCTCCTATTGTGAAAGTCAAGCATAAAATGCCATTCAATTCCCCCATGCCTTTTTTTTTAAAACCATTATGCCTATCTACCTCCACTCCACTACAGCAAGTTTAGATGCAAGTTGTCAGTCACTCACATATTATGTGACACTAGATTTTCTTTAAACTTCATTTAATATACACTGCACGTAGTTGTTACAAAATGAAAACAGCTCTTCTTCCATGCTGCTGAAGCACACACAGTACGTGTGTGTGTATATATATACACACTTACACATATATATTATATATATATATATATATATATATATATTTTGTTGTTGTTGATGCACTAGAGGATATTGTTGTCAATATCACCTGGCTGCCATTTTGTGATAGAATTCTTTCTAAGGGATATAATTCATGGTAAATTTAGTATTTTGACTAACTGATTAAATCCTTTATTTAATTATGATGTAGATTGTTGATGAAAAGGAAGGTCATTCTTCATGCAAAATGTTGATGAAAAGGAAGGTCATTCTTCACACAAAATGTTGATGAAAAGGAAGGTCATTCTTGACATTTTAAAAATCCTGAGATTTATGATCATGTTTGATGAACATTACCTTGACATGTTTTTTTTACTCAAGCTTAGTTAAGACTTTGGAAAATCTCGGGGAGTAGTGAATTTTATCCAGATATGTTTTTATTAAAAGTTAAATTTGGAATCTCCAGTTAGTTTTTCACTGAAGGTAATTTTTGGACATTGAAATCCTGAGATTTTGACTGAACTTTCTCTGGACTTGTTTTTAGGGCTAGCTAAAATTAGGTTGTTTTTCAGAGACTAGTTCAAGGTCTTAAACAGGTGATTTTCAAAGTTTGGACTTTCTCATGGACGAATGTTCACGAAAACTGAAAAGTAGAAATTGTTGATGATATTTAAAGTGCTGAACTTTTACGTAGGATTACTGATGGATTGATTAATGTTTTTAAGTGCTGAACTTTTATGTAGGATTATTGATGGATTGATTATCATTTAGATGAGGATCAGAATATGGGATTAGGACAGAAGAAAGAAGTGTGAGAATCATAGTGACAGGTTTGTGATTAGTGATTGATTTATGTGATTGTTTTGAGTGAGATTCTTGATACATAGATGAGAGATTTGATATCATTATGGGCTAGAAAGTGTTCTAGGAAACTGTGTAGTACTTTGTGGTGGAATGTGAGTTGAGTTTTCCTTCCATGGATCCAGGTATGTTTACTTGTAACTGAAGAATGTAAAAATAGCACTTTTGGAGCATTGTAGGACTTATAAGGTCCGATACTTGTGTTATTTTCTTACGGATCCATGGAAAGGCTTCTTGTGAGAATGTAAGTTGGCATTTATGTCCATTCATGTTGTATGTCTGGCACTTGGTCTGAGTGTGAGTGTAGTGCTGTATGTCTGGCAGTTGGTCTGAGTGTGAGTGTAGTGTAGCCAACTCCTTCCTTATATGGCGAACACGGTCTCGTCAAGGTTAGGAGTGGTTTGTTCATTTATTACAATCAATATTCTTCATCCTCACTGATCACCGCCCATTCTTTTCATAATAAATACATAGTTTATTTGATTCCATAAAATTCAGGTTCCAGTGGTCTTCAAACTGTTGTATTGTCTCTTTATTTCTTCGTCCTGTATGTTTTTGTATGATTACGGCTCACGCTGAAATGTCACAACTTTGTAATCGTAAGTAATAAAGCTGTTCCTACTTTTTTCCTAGTTTATACATTTTGGTATCACATCTTTACTTTAGTACTTCATCTACAGTTGTATACTTATACACTAATTATTGTGTGTCACTAAAAAATAAATGGAGAGTCCTTGTTGAATGCCTTTTTGCCCCAGATGGGGTAAAGATGGAGAGGAAAGAGGAATTCAAGTAAAAAATGCATAAATTTATAACAACTGTTAGCCAGAGTGCTGATTTAAACAATTTGCTGGACAAATCTAGAAGCAACAATGATGCACCACTCCTTACCACACTCTTCCTCTCAGCTCTTCTCTTTCGCTTCTCCGCTCGTCTCGTATCTTTTGTTCTCACAGACGTCTCAATGACACGAGGATAACTCTTTATCTAGGATAGGCAGAATATATCAACACGTGTTAAATGTTAACATCTGTTAAATCTCTCTGTTAATATGATCATTAAACACATTAATATTTGTTAAATCTCATTTTGAATGGGACTGTTAAATATGTCAACTTTCGTTAAATCTTTTTGTGAATCAAAATTGCTAGAGATTCTGATTAGTCAATGGAAAATTCAAGGGAAAAAAGAGAAAGGGAGATTGAAAAAAACATATCTGAATGGACTGACCAGATGGGAAGTGGATGGCAAAAGGTTTCAGTGGAAACACCATAGAATTTGCAGCATCATGGAGGAGCCTTCTTACATGGCACATAATCAATAAAAAACATAAGCCCACAAAGCCATAAAAGGGAATATGGTGTTTAATGACCATAATTTCCTTGACCTGTTGCCAGATAAGAGGGTGATGTGATCAGCGTCAAGCCCGGCTGCATCTCCTACCTCGGTTTCTGAAGGAGCTTGTGTACCCAACTTTACAGCTGAACAGCAATGCTGTATTTCTGCTGATAAGCTCAACAAAATTTAGAAATTTCACTCATCATATCAAAATACTGCTCACCCCGGCCATATACTGTTAGAAAGCTGAGATCAAATGTTCTTCCCATGATCCTTTTCATAAGAGTTATATGACCTTACCTCATCCCCTCCAGGCTCTTCGTGCCGGAAGTTGTATTTGTGCTCATACTCCTCAGCCGTCTCCAGAAATTCTTCTTCAGCATCAAAGTTTGGAGCTAAGGTATCATCATCTTCATCTGATTCATCATCACTATTAATGTAAGAAAATAATGTAAGTCCTTATATGACATCAGCTTTCAAAGTAAACACAAAATAGGAATTCCCTAAAAGAATGTCAGTTTAAAAAAAAAAAAAACAGTATAAAATATACATCCTCAGAAAATATCAGGTTCGATGACAAGAACAAAATATGAATCCCTACAATCTGTACATCCCCATGATCATGAATAAATGACAGCTCCTCTCGTTTCACTCTTGTCACTCTGTCCTAAAAAAAAAAAAACAATCTCTTAACAGTCTTGAGTAGTTTTCAGGCCACTTATGGCTGGTACGCTGAAACTGGCAATCCAACTTTTTAAAAAATAGAAATATTAAAATATCAGGACAAAGCTACCCACCAGAAAACCAGAAAAGACAAAAAAAAAAGGTTTTCGTGGCTGACAAAATTATCAACCTCTACAAACATACACCAGATGCAGATAGTGAAGAACAACTGCTAATAATGAACCTGTATTATTAAAATGTAATTCTATTTTTCATTTGTTGCACTGTCCATTATGTTCATTCTGACTTTCACTCTTACTCAACTAAATGTTGCAACTCTGAAACTTCTTTTTTTTTTTTTAAATCCTCTAGTCTTTCTAAGTAAGGGTAGACCAAAAGAGACATGAAGAAGAACAACAGAGAGGATGTTGAGCAGTAGAGGGCTCATCTGGTCAAGAGTGAAAAAAAGAGACAAAGGCATTTGTGGAAAACCCTTGCAGAAGCCCCATATGCCTTGGGCACTTAAGGTTCTGAGAGAGAGAGAGTCTTTCTATGTATCTCTATGTCCCATAGTATTTGTTATGTCATAGGGTTGTGAAGTGTTAGTATCTTCACATTTCTAGGCCGCTACAGAATTCTGAGGTAGAGATGTTAGCATGTGTCCTTGCTGCCTTTGTTTTTGTAGAGAAATCCCAGGTGCTACCCATTCATTTGAGGCTGGGTTCACCCCGGTGCCGGTCTGTCTGAAAAAAATTCTGCCCCGCTGCAAAACTGAACAAGGGACTTTTGATCGCAGGTGAGTGCGCTAACCACTATATCACAGCGGCATCATTCTGTCTAAATCTTTCTCTCTCACACACTCTCTCTTGACCCTTCAGTGCCCAAGATGCATGGGGCTGTGGTAATAAGAGATTTCCATTTTTATCAGCCTTTCACTATCTTCCTGGTTGTCTCCCATATCAATCCTTAGTTTACCAGCATTCTCTCTGCTGTACATCTTTCCTTTATACCATAGGGAGTCCACATCAAAGCTATAAATCCTTGGTGGTAAGGATTCATCTATTCTTTTCATAATGTGACCCATCCAATGTCACCTTCTTTCAATCACTATCAAGTAGTGGCATGTCTGTCTCTCTCAACAAGAGGCCATTGCTTATAGTATTTGACCAGAACACTACTTTTATCCTACACAGACACTTGGTTCTGAAGATGTCAAGTGTACGTGCAGCATATACAATTCTACATATATCAATAGATAAAATGTGACCAATTTGTTCATGAACCATTCTAACCAAAGCATGAACAGCAAACCTATCAAGATCTGTCCCATTAAAAAAAAAAAGAAAATAATCAGCCATGATTATACTGAGCAGAAACCCTTGTTTCTTGTTGTGACTTTTGGGTGTTCTCTGATGTCTTTTCCCCATTTCAACCACCTACCTTTCCTCCTGGTCCATGTAGCCATTGTTGAGAATGTAGTCTCTGAGAACCCTTTCTTTCTCACTCAAGCTGGGATCATTCCAGTAGGCTTTCAGTGGCGCCTGAATCAGTAAGTAAACCTTTAATACAAGTGGCTGTTCCATACATGAGAACCAGCAAATGATGTATGATTTGTACCCTAAGCTCCTTTTGATAATCTAATACTAGCAACCAGCTTAAAGTAACAGAATTTTATCATACAAGGGGTGACTGATAAGTTCATGGCCTAGGGTACAAATACTTGAAACACACAGTTGATATTAGGTGCATTTGTAGATCAGGCTAATGTAAAATTAAACACCAAGTTTCAAGAAATTAACTGAAACCAATTTTTTTTACAGGCTACTGAAGTGGTAAGGGGTGGCAGAAATTGAGAAAATGGATAAAATTTCTCATCGAGCAGTCATTCACTATCTCTGCATCAAGGGCTTATCATTGAAGGCGATCCATGAGGATATGGTAGAGACTCTAGGGGAGAGTTCCCCTTCTTATAGCACAGTGAAGAAAAGGGCAGCTCAATTCAAACATGGAAGGGAGAGTCTGGAAGATGATCCCCGTCCAGGAAGACCAAGAATGCTAACCACCGATGAAACCTCTGGCAGAATCCATGACATGATAATGGAAGATCGACAACTAACTGAGCGGTACGTTGATACTGAGATGGGCATCTCCCAGGAACGTGTTCATGCCATTATTCACAATAATCTTCAAATGACAAAGGTCTCTGGTTGATGGGTCCTGAAACTTCTTGAAGCTGATCACAAATGACAGCATCTCAACACGTCAATAGTCAATCTTGGCCATTTTTCTGCAGATCCTGAAAAGTTTCTTCAGCAACTTGTGACTATGGATGAGACTTGGGTTCATCATTTTCAACCAGAAACCAAAGAATAGTCAAAGCACTGGAAACATCATGGATCTCCACCTCCAAAGAAAGCAAGGGTGGTTCTGTCTGCAGGCAAAGTGATGGCTTCCATCTTTTGGGATTCAGAAGGTGTGCTATTGGTAGACTATCTTCAAAAGGGCAGAACGATCACCGGGGCCTATTACGCTAATCTTGTGAAGCAAATGCGGGTCAAACTGGAGGAAAAGCGTCGAGGGAAATTGATGAGAGGAGTCATCTTTCATCAAGATAATGTCCACGGTGGCAATGGCTGCCATTCATGAATGCGGCTTCCAGCTTCTAGAACATCCTCCTTATTCCCAAGATTCGGTCCATTTGGACTATTATTTGTTTACGAAACTCAAAAAGGAGCTCAGTGGTCACAAATTTGCTTAAGATGATGACATTATTCATGCTGTTGACCACTTTCTACTGGCACAAGATGCTGACTTTTATATAAGGAAGGGATCCGTATGCTCCAGGATCACTGGACTAGGTGCATAACCTTGCAAGGGGACTATGTTGAGAAATAACCCCAGAAAGTTGCCCACAAATAATCTGTTGTACCTCAGACCAAGAACTTATCAATCACCCCTCGTATTTCTACCCAGCATAATTTTTACATAAGATAAATACTGTTTTTAACTCTTTCTGTGCCACAGGAAGAAACACGGACGTTCAGTTAGGTACCAGAGTAAAAGCGCGGGTCTTGATATGTTGGGGATATAGTTATAAAATGGAATGGAAAACAGTATTTACATGTACTTCCGTGTAGTTATTATGTTTCAAAGTATAACTAAATGTATGAAAATTTCATAAATGCAGAGTTTTTTAGGAACAAAGAAGTAATGTGATATTTTTAGACACTGACTGTGCCCAGCTCACTATCGGCTACGTCTAGATATGCACTACTTACCATCTGAAATGTGTAGATCTACTTATCGATCTCATATTCTGATTCTATGTTGCACTCTCGCTAAATTAATGTCTGAAATAACCTTCTAACTACTTCTCCCGTCATCTAATATGTCTAGATCTACTTGGGATACATTCAAGAGCAGTGGGGTGGTCACAGGCCATGTCCATACCCCTATCTACATCATCAAAAATTGAAAAATTTTGGTCTTTCTCTTCCTTTTTCTTGCTCAGCATTGCTCGTAACTAGACACTCTTTCACCATTTTGAAAAGTGTCACCGGAATCGCGGACAAAATATGTACAATCTAAATGTTACACCGGTTGTTTTATTGAAACAAACCAATGGGAAACCGGAAATGTCACAAAAGTGACCAAAGGCGCCAAAAGTGTTAAAACAAATTTGACAAACTGGTGCGTACTACTCAACTATTTCCCATATAAGTATGATCAGTAATGTCTAATCAGCACAGCAGCCAATGAATGACAAATATAACCCACTAGTCTTGTAGCAAGAGGACATTAATTAAGTTGTATTCATGATTTATCTTCTTCTTCTTCAGTCTCCCTGGAACCACAAGATGGTGTTAAGCCGATGCAGTGAGTAAGTTGAGGCACAGACGCGTGCCGGCTTGGGAAGCGAGTTATGGCAGATATTTTTTCAGTCCTTGAATGGAGCTAAAGACCAGGTGTGCAGTGCTTCTTTAGCAGACTCCACCACCATGGGGACAATGGCAATCCCTGCCCCCTTAGCCAGGCTAGGGCCTGCTACTGAGGGTACCAGCGGAGAGGTGAGACAGGGTCTTGGTTAGCTATGGTTGGTCAACCCTGATGGATCGCTGATTAACAAATCACACGGCGTATTCACCCCCACAATTAATGGTAACGGTAACGATTTAAAAAGCAATTAACACTTTCAATCTCCTTGTGTAGGACCACTTATTCCTACTTTCCTAGCTGATATAAGTTTATACAGCTTTACAAGCCTGATGGAAACTATAAAGACGTGAGATATTACCAGTTCTGCTGCAGCTTCTGTATCTGCTAGTTCATCCCGTTCTCCTTTAAGCCATTCCAGGTACTCATTTTCTTCCTTCCTCTGCCAAATAAGAGCACAAAAATGTAAATAAAAGACTGTGGAATAAGCACAATATGCAACTGAAGATCTTCACTGAACCATCTTCAGATGTTAGTTATGTCTCTATTATCTCTAGGAAGGTGACAGGTAAAAGAATGTTTTTAACTTGGACATCTGATAGAACAAGCAAGATTGGCCAACCAAGGACAATCTGGCCAAAAACGCTTGAAGTAAAAACTGGCAGCATTCAGTGCAGATAGAACATCCCACAAAAACTGGATACAGACCTTGACAAGGGGAGAGCTGGACTGCTGTCCTATAAGACAATACTAGGTATTTTGTATACAATTACTTAGTCAGAATGCATGGACATAGACGAATGGATTAAATGAACTCACTAATCAATGACTCTGAATTTCTGACTTTCCCAATCTCCAAGTTTATGAGTTTTCATTCTTTTTCTCTTGTGCCAGGTTGACACTAATCACAAATAATCTTATATACAAAACTGGCAAATGTGAACTTAAGCTGAATAGTTGCAAAGTTGATATGCTCTCTGTGTTGTGTTGAAGTTTCCTACCTTTAGTAATCACCCACTGACATTTATACAGAAAATATTTTTAATCGCAATAAAACACAGGATGCTTTCCCAGAATTTAAAGAAGTGCTGTAAAATGGAACAATGCAGCCACCAAGTCACTTACAAAGAAGCCAAGACCATATAAAAGAAACCGGTATAGACAGCGGTGGGCAAAGAGGCTGAATACAGCTGGCGCTCTTGATCCTGATCCAGTAGATCAGCTACAGAGACACCAACAGACCTTCCTGTTTTGATTAAGAACAGGCCGCTGCATGCCACTGAGCCACCTGCACCAACTCAAGATCTCTCACATGGATGCATGTCCCTACTGGGAACCCCAGAGCATGTGCTCCAAGAGTGCCCAAGGCTCACTCACCTACGAAGCCAGACCTGGCCACAGAGGATGGATGCCAGAAGCTGTGGGGCTGCCACGAGGACCTGGAGAGAGAAGTTTGGTGATCCATCTTTTGATTTAGCATGACCCGGCACTTGAACACGGACAAAGAAGTAGAAAAGTGTTAGGGACATTCCTCCATTGCTGTGCTGATGTTACATTGATATTATAAGAGTTACACAGATGTTATGAGAGTCACTGGAATAAGGTGTCCATGTCATAACTTCAGATTTATTGCGGTGACTTCTTCACTTGAAAATTTTGGGGTAAAAAAAACATACAAGCTTCAAGCAATGGTGAAGATTTCATGAATCGCTATACAACATACAAAAGAAAACGTAAATGTAGAACATACCAATCACCTGAGACACAAAACTATTTGCGGCTAGCAGCAATTATCCCTACCTGTTCTTCTGCTGTCTTCTGCCTCTTCACAAGTAGTCCACCACTCTCTCCATCTGTTTCCTCATCACCTGAATCTTTCAGAACATTCTGAAAGCTATTTTGTTGAAAAGATGACGATATAAGTAACACAAAATGTGGTAAATGTCAATTACTGGTTCAGAAAGGAAAGATTAAAGCAAGCTTTGCCCCATTTTGTTTTGTAATATGGTTTCTAGTTTGTTTCTACTTTTTTTTTTTTCATCCTCTTCTTCCTCTGCATGTTCTAAAACTGATGTTGATTTCATTTTGCCACTGTTATGCATTTTCTGGCCCAACATATCCAACTTCAGCTCGGCATATTTTTAAGACTGGGTTTACCATCCCAATGTGACCCCTGGTCATTCTGTCAGATTACTGTCCGTTTCCAGGGCCATCCACTGGGAGATACAATCACTCAATCAAGTTCCGTGCCGCGTGGCGTAGGCGGTCATTTCTCTCCACAGTTCCCTGTCTTCAGACTTTATTATGAGATCCACCTGTGACTTTCTTCCTAGTCTAGCTGACAGCCCATCCAGTAACTTCTCTCTCTCTGTCTTCCTTGGTCTCTTCTTCCCTCAATTTTTCCACTTGCCACAGTGTGTTCCAATTTTCCTCTTCTCAGAAAATGTCCTACAAATCTCGCTTGTCTGCCTCTGATCTTTGCTGTAATTTGCCTTTTAACTCCAGCCTCTCTTAAGACTTCTTTGTTGGTTCTCTTAGCTGTCTATGGTACCTTCAATATCCCTTATGAATCACATTTCCATGGCCTCCATTTCTCACTGTACTCTCTTATTCATGGATGATGCTTCACATCCACAAAACATAAAACAAAATTGGCTCGATGTAACATTTAAGTACTCAGAATCTTGCCTCTCTTAAGACATCTTTGTTGGTTTTCTTAGCTGTCCATGGTACTGGGAGATACAGCAGGGTCTTTATTGACTATGATTTGCCAATCTGACAAAGCAGTCAGCTACACGTCAACTGACTGCTGTAATCAGCTAGAGTAATGCATCTTTGGCCCCCCCCCCTTTTTATCTATAATCTGCTTCCAGTGCTTTAGATTAGCAGCCACATACTAGCTTCGACAATTAACAAACAGATGAAACAGAAGCAGGATGATTAGTACAAAATATCACAATGAAATCAGTGAATGACGCTAACATTTCAACTTTTTCAATCTCCAGGTCTGCAAATTTCCATTCTTTTTTCCTTGCGCTAGGTAGACACTAAATCAAAAAAATAATGTTTTATAAACAAGCAGGCCAAAACACTTTTAAAAAATCTGAAAAGCTGGCTAAACACATTCAGAAAATTAGACAAAAATGATGGTAAGTGACGGTCTGGACACATGAATAAAAGCTGCATGGACAGCATAAAAAAATTACAGTAGACCCCCCCCCCCCCCAATTAACCAGAACTCAACCAGCCAGCACTCTCAAGTGACCAACCCAAAAAAAAAAATTGAGGCAATAATACTTGAAATAAAAATTAAAACAATATCAAGTTCTAGAAGAAATGTAAGTTTAAACTTGGCGTGCCAAATATAACAGAAACATAAGTTTAAACTTGGCGTACCAAGTATAACAGAAATATTAGTTCACGCCAAGTATAACAGAAACATAAGTTTAAACTTGGCATGCCAAGTAGAACAGAAACATCAGTTTAAACTTGGTGTGCCAAGTATAACAGAAACATTAGTTTAAACTTGGGGAAACATAAGTTTAAACTTTGTGTGCCAAGTATAACAGAAAGATAAGTTTAAACTTGGCATGCTAAGCATAACAGAAATGTTAAGTTTAGACTTGGCATACCAAGTATAGCAGAAATGTTAAGTTTAAGCTTGGCGTGTCAAGTATAGCAGAAATGCAAGTTTAAACTTGGAATGACAAGTAACGGTGTCTTTTTTCCCTAACTAACTGGAACTAAAAAAAAAATTCTTTTTGTGAAGTTCATTAAGTAGAAAACTTATTGACTACCACTTAATTAAAACTGCACACCGCACTCACAAAACTGTTTTTATAATAAAACTGCATTACATTAAGTTAAGTTTGTCTTTATTTATCTTAATTTTATTTTAATTACTGTATTTCAATATTAATATCAAGTCAATACACAGTTTATCATATGGTATGGTATAGTATGGGGTATAGTATTAGTTAGGCCTATTTTATTATTATTAAGCAACCAGAAACTACATTTATCTGGCATCTACCAACCCCCATGGGTTGTGGTTAACTGAGTCTACTGTATGTGAAAGATGTGGAACAAGCAATAAAGCATCACAAATGGATTGATCAGTCTTCTCTTCACCTGTTGTAACTGGCTTCTGTGAGACATTTTGATGATGCCTGTAATATCTTGGAAAGAAACAGACATTAAATGTTTGGGGAAGTGTACTACAGTAGTTGTCTTTCTATGCCTGAGCAAGCCAAACAGGCAAATTCTGTCATCAAATGGACACATGCTGATCTCTGCAATGAAGTTACAAAGGCTTATTTACAGGAACAGTGCTGGGGTTTTGGAGCAGAATTTTTTATCACTTATGGTGCACAGCGTCTTAGAGGCAACCAGTATACATGGAGTTAGTGCCTATATTTTCCTTGACGTGTCAGCAAACTACAGGTTGATATGGTCAAAATTTTGTATGGCAACTTGTCCCTCCTTATCTGCTGTCTAATACAGCCATCTTTGCCCTTGTGAAGGTGTTCTTGCAGGAAGAATATCTATAACTAGGAATAAAGGAAGAATACCTTTGACTTGTAATAAATGAAGAATATCTATGACTTGAAATAAAGGAAGAATATCTATGACTTGGAATAAATGAAGAATATCTATAAATTGGAATAAATGAAGAATATCTATGACTCAGAATAAAGGAAGAATATCTATGACTTGGAATAAATGAAGAATATCTATGACTTGGAATAAATGAAGAATATCTATGACTTGGAATAAATGAAGAATATATATGACTTGGAATAAATGAATATCTATGACTTGGAATAAAGGAAGAATATATATGACTTGGAATAAATGAAGAATATCTATGACTTGGAATAAATGAAGAATATCTATGACTTGGAATAAATGAAGAATATCTATGACTTGGATTAAAGTAAGCAAAATAAAACACGTCAACATGAATTTGTAACAGCTAGCAATAAGCAATAAAGCAGTGAAAATGTTACCTTTTTTTTATCTCTTCCTGTTCTTCAAAGTAACTTTTTCCTTGTTGTTTCTGAACTTTTCCTTCATCATCACTTTCAACTCTGCAAATGTTTTTTTTCAAACACACAAACAGATTTATCATAATGTAGATGAATCCTGAAATTTGTGATTCAGTTTTTTTTTTAAAGTACCTTTCTGGAATTGTTAACTTACTTGTAGTTTATGAAGCTTTCAAGAAAATATTATTAATGTTCCTTCATTTTAGCAGCAGATGGCTATTGTGAACACATTGCTTTCTTTAATTCTCTGAGTAAATCAAGCTCACAAGATGTATACAGAAAATGGATTGCAGCACTGTTCAGCAGCACTGCATGGAGAACTACCAAGTCTCAGCCACATACATTTACTGATCTTCGTAACAGAGCAGTCTCGTTAACAGAGTAATTTTTTTGCTCCTTATGAAAAAGCTGTAACATGCACTGAAAACTGCACTGTTTATGGATCTATAAGTGTAGTCTAAATTTTGTTTAACCACAACATTTTAAAATGTAAATGAAATACATTAAGTCTATAACATTATTTCTCAGTAGTGTAGGTCTTTTTTTTCTCAATCATAACAAAGTAATCTTTCTAAAATATTTGTTTGATGTGGTATATCATTCACTGGCAGCCTGGTTATCTAAGTGGTTAGGTGCTCAGTTTACTAGTCCAGTGGTACTGGGTCCTGTCCCTGTTTAGTGCTCAGTTTACTAATCCAGTGGTATTGGGTCCAGTCCCTGTTTAGTGCTCAGTTTACTAATCCAGTGGTATTGGGTCCCGTCCCTGTTTAGTGCTCAGTTTACTAGTCCAGTGGTACTGGGTCCAGTCCCTGTTTAGTGCTCAGTTTACTAATCCAGTGGTATTGGGTCCTGTCCCTGTTTAGTGCTCAGTTTACTAATCCAGTGGTATTGGGTCCTGTCCCTGTTTAGTGCTCAGTTTACTAATCCAGTGGTACTGGGTCCAGTCCGTTTAGTGCTCAGTTTACTAATCCAGTGGTACTGGGTCCAGTCCCTGTTTAGTGCTCAGTTTACTAGTCCAGTGGTACTGGGTCCTGTCCCTGTTAGGTGCTCAGTTTACTAGTCCAGTGGTACTGGGTCCAGTCCCTGTTTAGTGCTCAGTTTACTAGTCCAGTGGTATTGGGTCCTGTCCCTGTTAGGTGCTCAGTTTACTAATCCAGTGGTACTGGGTCCAGTCCCTGTTTAGTGCTCAGTTTACTAATCCAGTGGTACTGGGTCCAGTCCCTGTTTAGTGCTCAGTTTACTAATCCAGTGGTATTGGGTCCTGTCCCTGTTTAGTGCTCAGTTTACTAATCCAGTGGCACTGGGTCCTGTCCCTGTTTAGTGCTCAGTTTACTAGTCCAGTGGTATTGGGTCCTGTCCCTGTTTAGTGCTCAGTTTACTAATCCAGTGGTATTGGGTCCCGTCCCTGTTTAGTGCTCAGTTTACTAATCCAGTGGTATTGGGTCCTGTCCCTGTTTAGTGCTCAGTTTACTAGTCCAGTGGTATTGGGTCCAGTCCCTGTTTAGTGCTCAGTTTACTAATCCAGTGGTATTGGGTCCTGTCCCTGTTTAGTGCTCAGTTTACTAATCCAGTGGTATTGGGTCCTGTCCCTGTTTAGTGCTCAGTTTACTAATCCAGTGGTACTGGGTCCAGTCCCTGTTTAGTGCTCAGTTTACTAATCCAGTGGTACTGGGTTCTGTCCCTGTTTAGTGCTCAGTTTACTAATCCAGTGGTACTGGGTCCTGTCCTGGCAGTTGGATTTTTTTCTGGTACTCACCAAAAAAAAAAAAGGGTCCAGGAACGACCCAGCCTCTAAAAAGGGGTACCAGAGAAATATGGGTAAGGTAAAACAGCCAGGCTTGATACTGACAGCATCACACTTTCATGTTCTGAATGCTATGGAAAATATGGGCATGGAAACAGGAATTAGAGATATTCACCATTGTTATGATGGACCAGTCTAGCTGGACCTCCGATATAAGTTCAGTTCATGTATCCTCCCCCAACACTGTTTCATGTGCTCAGGCATCTAGACAAAGAGATGGGCTGCCTCCACAAATCCCACTGTCAGCAAGAGATCCTCAAGTATGCCACATTTTTTCCATCCATGTCTTTTTTTTTTGCCAGGGTCAGGTTTGAGTCCTTAAGTCCCTATTGACAGTTCAAACCTGTAGGATGTGTTCTGAAGTCTGGTGACTTTTGGCAAATGTAGTAGAATTTAGGTGGCTCATGGTTTGTGGAAATGGGGTGTAATGTTCTATTCTGTGTCTGAAAAGTTCATGTACTCTGACTCCACCTTATGATCATGTTATACAAATTTAGTCTTAATATGGTATAAACTTTTGGTAAAATTTCTTTCAGATAACACAAACTAGAAGCTATTTCCACCTGATATCATGATGTGCACCTGTTTAAAATGTATACTAAGTGTGTCACGGTAATTTTCCATACTTTTCAGAATGGATATAAAAATTCAACTTTTCAGTGTACTCTGCCACCATGTGAAACATGTCGTTCCCTAAACCACTGGCCAGGCTGTAACAACTGAGCAGTCTTAGTAACAGTACTGTGTAGTCTTGCTTAGCCCTTGCTTACTGACTGGCCAGACTGTAACAACTGAGCAGTCTGTTAGTAACAGCACTGTGTGGTTTTGGTTAGCCCTGGCTTACTGACTGGCCAGACTGTAACAACTGAACAGCCTGTTAGTAACAGCACTGTGTGGTCTTGTTTAGCCCTGGCTGACTGGCCAGAATGTAACAAGTGAACAGCCTGTTAGTAACAGCACTGTGTGGTCTTGTTTAGCCCTGGCTGACTGGCCAGAATGTAACAACTGAGCAGTCTGTTAGTAACAGCACTGTGTGGTCTTGGTTAGCCCTGGCTTACTGACTGGCCAGAATGTAACAACTGAACAGCCTGTTAGTAACAGCACTGTGTGGTCTTGGTTAGCCCTGGCTTGCTGACAGTGCCATTCTTGATCAGTCTAATCAGATTACTTCATAACTTCTCATGAGCAAATATCTGCAGATATACAGCTTCCACCACTTCTCATTAGCATTTATTTAAAGACAGATATACAATTTCCGCTATTTCTTTTTAGCACCTACTTACAGAAAGTTAAACAGCTTCCTCTATTTCTCACAAGTTCCTATTTACAGACAGACAGCTTCCACTAACTGTAATAATGGCTTAGTTACAATAAGTCAGATATGCAGCTTCCACTAATTGTTATAATGGCTTAGTTACAATAAGTTATACAATGTCTGCTAAGTGTTACAAACACCTAGTTACTGTAAGTTATATAACTTCCACTGTTTACTTACTGTTATGGAGCTTGCACTATTTCTCATAAATACTCATTTACAGCTTCTATTATTTCTCACATGCAACTAATTACCAAAAGCTACGCAGGTTTCACTATTTATCATAAGCATCTACTTAAAGAAAGATATGATCACTTTTGATATCATTTCTGCCACACGAAAACAGTTGACACATGCTACAAAATAAATCTAGTGACCACACTGGCTAGCTTGACCCAGAAATACATGTGAATCCTGCACACACATTTCACAGGCAATGAATGTAATAGAACGAATATGAAAGATTCCTGGAATCTACAGAGGCTTCAGTGAAACTAACTAGCACTCTAAAGACTGATAAGCTTTCTTCTATTCTGAGCAAGATAATTTACTGACCCGCCCTTCTCCAAGATAAACTTCCTTTCATGATCCTTTAAAGTTGTGGCCTTTTCTTTCTCCTTAGCAACTGGTTTAGCTTCCTCTGAAGACAAAAGAAATACTCTTGTTCTTAACCTCCTTGGCATTAACACTATATGGACCAGGTTTTCAATGCTAAAATCGTTAGCCCGATATATTATATGGGGTTACCTGGTTTTGACCCCACAAAATAACACTCAGGGTCTAGTGAATGAAATGAGATCAAGCTTCTAGAAAGCACTGTATGAACTTTGTAATTAATATTAATGAGTGGGTGGGGCCATCATAGCATTTAAGCAACCTTTTTTGCCATGTTATTTTTTTTTCATCAGGAACAAAGCTAAAGAGGTTAATCTACTGACATTAAGTGATTCATGTTCAGCAAGTGATTACACTCTCTTAATCTACCTATGTGATGTGATTCAGGTACCCTCTATTCAACAACTGACTCCACTTTTACCCACCTAATCAATTTATTTTTTTCAGACAAGCCATCTATTTCTGTGTTGCAGAATGCTACATTTCAAGTCACTAAAATAGATATATAATAAAAACAATATTTCACATCTTTAGTTCTTATTTGTAGAAAACAGAACATATGGTATTAAAGCTGCTTATATACGAAATGATCACAACTTGATATATGTGGCAGTTACATGGCATTATGGTTGCCTACTTACATAATGATCTAATATGAGTTAATATGTAATTTACCACATAAATATGTCCAATTTAAAAAGTAATATACTAAAATATGCTAACATTTATCACATATGTATGAGTATTTTAAAATGTGTAAAAAAAAAAAAATTACCCTATGTTCACTTAAAATAGGGGTATTTATTTTAATATGTTAAAATAAGGCTACTTAAAATATGTTAAAATAAGGTACTTAAAACATGTTAAAACAGTTACCAACTGTATATGGCAATTTAAAATATATTTTTAAAAATGTACAAAATTTACATCTTACATCCTTCCCGTGCCATTAAACGTCACATAGGGCTCACATGGTACTTCACCAAGTTTTCCTGTTTTCGACGAGCTTTTCAACTTCATCAAGGGATTTTATGCCTACTAATTTTGCCTCTTCCCCTTGTGGTACCCAGGATCTGCAAAGAATAGGACCATTGTACCCTACCACGCATGATCGTAAAAGGCGACTAAGGAGGGTTCAGCATAGGGCCAGCAACCCTATCTGGTAAAACAAACTATCAGACTGCTACAGAAACAGAAGCAAGGGAAAAAAACAAATCAGGTGGAAGGAGAAATGCTTATCAGGAAACTGAGCCCATGAAGGTTGTGGATGAAAGCCAGCCACTGGAAGTCCCCAGCCCGACTGCAGACCTCCTGGAACCTAGACCTAAAATGCAAATAGGCAGCTGGAATGTAAGAACACTTAATCAGACTAGAAAACTAGAACAAACCATCAAGGAAATGCACAGATACAAACTAGACATACTAGGAATACAAGAAGCAAGATGGATAGGACAAAGCAGAAGGAAATTAACAACACAGCACACAGAAGATAAATTAATATGGTCAGGTAAAGAAGATCTCTGTGAGATCTATTCAATTCAAATATAATATCCACCCTCATTTATGCATGCGAAAGCTGGAAAACAACTTAAGAAATAGACAAGAAATTAGACTCTTTTGAAAACAAATGCCTAAGGAAAATACTTGGCATCAAGTGGAACGACTTCAAGAACAATGCAGAGATAAGACAGATGACTGAACAACAACCAGTCTCATGGGTGATCAGGAAAAGGAGACTTAGACAAATATTAGAACAGGCAAATGAGTGGCATAGCACAACGTATACGTTGTTTATAGATTCTGAGAAAGCAGGAAACTGGTTAATGAAGGAGGCAACAACAGATAAACGCAGAGGATTACAATGGACCCTTGACATAGTGCTGGTGGACCTTGACTTTGCGGAAGACATTTGCCTACTATGAAGCAGCCACAAAGATATGCAAGATAAAATAAACAAGCTAACTCAGAATGCAAACAACATTGGACTAAAGATCAATGTAGGAAAGACAAAGTTAATGATGTAAAATGTGAACAACAGAAACGTACTCAGAGTAGATAGCAAGTTAGTGGAGGTCAATAAATTTGTATATCTTGGCAGTGGAGTAGTAGAAAGTGTAGATAGCACAGAGGACATCAACAGCAGACTTACTAGTGCAAACCAGGCTTTTGCAATCCTGCAGACTCTATGGAAATCTAAAAAACTAAGCATGAATAAAAAAATCAGGATATTTAAGAGTAATGTTCTAAGTGTACTACTCTATGGAAGTGAATGCTGGAAAATCATCACAACCATAGAAAACAAGTTGAATTCTTTCCAGACTAAATGTTTATGAAGAATTAGAAAAATATTTTGGCCAAACACCATAAGAAATAACATCTTGTTGGCAGAAATGCAGATGAAGCCACTGACAGCAATTATTGAGGTAAGACACTAGTGATGGTTGGGACATGTGCTCCGAATGACTTACAACTCTCTACCAAAAATAGCACTAAGATGGACACCACAAGGGAACAGAAGTAAGGGTAGACCAAAAGAGACATGGAGAAGAACAACAGAGAGGATGTTGAGCAATAGAGGGCTCGCCTGGGCAAGTGCAGAAAAAAAGGCAAAGGACAGGCATTTGTGGAAAACCCTTGTGGAAGCCCCATGTGCCCTGGGCACTTAAGGTTCAGAGAGAGAGAGAGAGAGAGAATTTGGCCTCTCTTAACAATGTCCTCTTTAGAGTTTCATGTGGTCGACCTCTTTTTTCTTTGGCCAGTTGTGTTCCACTTGACGGCTTGTTTGTAATTATATGGCCAATGTAAAACTAGCACATGGTGATACACACCTTGAAAGAATCTCTCCCCCTGCTTGTACAGCCTGGGCTGCTTAAACCTGACCACAGCGTATGCCCGCAGCCAGTCTTTATCCATCTGAGGCGTGGATCTCTGAGAAGACAAGCACACTTCCTTTATACTACAGCAGTTTTCAGTTTTACTCAGTACACTTGCAACAAGACAATAACAAAAAAAATTATGATTACAATAACAAATTTGAGTAGCAGAATTTAAGAGACAAGATAAACAATGAACACTGATTATATATATATATATTCCTGAAGTTAAACCAACAAAATAAAAAAATTTTTAAAAATTCAAAATGTGATCTGACTATTACACAGGCCTTCATTCATTCATTCATTCCTTTGCATGTCCCTTGCGGAACTTTGCCTCCCAAACAGCACTCCTGTAGGCCTCTCGGTTGTGAGCAAGATGGCCTGCTGCTGCTGCATCCATTTCCAGATCGTCAACGATGTCTTGCAGCCATCTTCGTTTCGGTCTTCCTCTTTTTCTTTTTCCCATTATGTATCCTTCCAATACGGTCTTCTCTAAATTATCATGACGTTTAATGTGTCCAAAATATTTCAGTTTTCTCTCTTTAATCCTCTTTACTAGCCAGCCTTCTTCAATATTAAGCTCTTGTAGTATAGATATATTTGTTCTTTTTTGTGTCCACGATATTTGGAGAACTTTTCTATAGCATTTACATTCAAAGGCATTTATGTGGTTCTCAGCTGTTTTGTTAAGTGTCCAGGTCTCACAGGCATATGTTGCGATGGGAAAGATGCATGCCCTTAAAAATCTTATTTTTGTGGTTCTGTCTGCTCCTCTCCACAGATTCTTTATTTGTTTTACTTTCTGAAGAGCAATAGATGTCCTCCTTTTAATTTCCCTCATTGTATCTCCATTATTAGTTAGTAGTGATCCAAGATATTCAAAACTCTCCACTTCCTCCAGTTTTTCCTCATTGATACATATTTCAGATGCCTTGTTTGTTTTGTCAGTTGTCATCAATTTAATTTTTTTTGCATTAAGATAGAGGTTCTGCTCTTCGCTGTTCTTGCGGACTGACATAATTAGTTTTTCCATTCCTTCTTGTGTTGTGGACAGCAATACTGTGTCATCAGCATATCTAATCTCTGGTATTTCATAACCTCCAACTGTTATGGCATCGTAATATTCTTTGTCTACATCTTCTCTAACATTCCTCATTATATTTTCAGTATACAAGTTAAATAAGTAGGGTGACAATATGCACCCCTGACGGACCCCTTGTTTTATGTCAAACCAAGTTGTTGTTTCACCATTTATTCTTACTGCTGCTTGTTGGTCTAGATACAGCAGTGATGTTAATTGTATCAAATGTGTTGGAAATCCCATTTTTTCCATTATTTCCCAAAGTTTCTGGTGTTGTACACAATCAAATGCCTTTGAGTAGTCTATAAAGGATAAATATAGATTCACATTAAACTCCCTGCATTTCTCTATTATTAATCTTAGATTGAATATATGATCTCTTGATCCTCTTCCTTGCCTGAAGCCAGCTTGGACCATATTGACTTCTTCTTCTATTTTCTTTCGAAGTCTACCCATTATGATTTTTAACAGAATTTTACTGGCATGACTAATCAGGGCAACAGTTCTGTGGTTGGTGCATAATTTCAGGTTACCCTTTTTTGGCAGTGGTATGAATACAGTTCTTTTCCATTCTTTTGGCCAAATACCTGAATGCCATATCTTTTTACATAGTGCATGATAGATTGTTGCACACTCCTTTCCTCCTGCTTTAATAAATTCAGCGGTTATCTCATCACATCCTGGTGATTTACCATTTTTCAGACTCTTTATTGCCCATAAAACTTCTTCCATTGTCGGCTCGGGTTCTTTCTCCTCCAATAATAATTCACACTGTTGATTTCTGCTTCCACAGTTGGTTGTTTCATACATTCTTTTGCAATATTCCTTCCATCTTTCCAGAATTTCCTCTGTCTCTGTCAGGGTATTCCCCATCTCATCACAAATTACATTTAGCTTAGGTGTGACATTTCTCGTCAATGTCTTCATTTCTTTAAACATTTCACTATCTCTTCCACACCTCTGATGTTCTTCTATTCTTTCACAACAATCTTGTATGTATTGTTTTTTGTCTTTTCTTATGTTTCTTCGTACTTCTTTTGTTAAAGTTTTATATTTATCTTTGTTGTTGTTTGTCACTCTCCATTGCGTCTTCATTTCTCTACATTGTTTTATCAGTTCTAGTGTACCTGCTGTGATCCATTTATTCTTTTGTGTTTTCTTTACTGGAACCATGTTTTTAGCTGTTGTTACTAAGATATCTTTGGCCTGCGTAGCCAATTCATCTGGTGTCATCTTAACACAGGCCTTAACACAATGAAATAAGAAACTGTTACACAGACCTTAACACAATGAAATAAGAAACTGTTACACAGACCTTAACACAATGAAATAAGAAACTATTACACAGACCTTAACACAATGAAATAAGAAACTGTTACACAGACCTTAACACAATGAAATAAGAAACTATTACACAGACCTTAACACAATGAAATAAGAAACTGTTACACAGACCTTAACACAATGAAATAAGAAACTGTTACACAGACCTTAACACAATGAAATAAGAAACTGTTACACAGACCTTAACACAATGAAATAAGAAACTATTACACAGACCTTAACACAATGAAATAAGAAACTATTACACAGACCTTAACACAATGAAATAAGAAACTGTTACACAGACCTTAACACAATGAAATAAGAAACTGTTACACAGACCTTAACACAATGAAATAAGAAACTATTACACAGGCCTTAACACAATGAAATAAGAAACTGTTACACAGGCCTTAACACAATGAAATAAGAAACTATTACACAGACCTTAACACAATGAAATAAGAAACTGTTACACAGACCTTAACACAATGAAATAAGAAACTGTTACACAGACCTTAACACAATGAAATAAGAAACTATTACACAGACCTTAACACAATGAAATAAGAAACTGTTACACAGGCCTTAACACAATGAAATAAGAAACTATTACACAGACCGTAACACAATGAAATAAGAAACTGTTACACAGACCGTAACACAATGAAATAAGAAACTGTTACACAGACCTTAACACAATGAAATAAGAAACTATTACACAGACCGTAACACAATGAAATAAGAAACTATTACACAGACCTTAACACAATGAAATAAGAAACTATTACACAGACCTTAACACAATGAAATAAGAAACTATTACACAGACCGTAACACAATGAAATAAGAAATATCTCATTTTAAATTTCATAGTGAAATTCTTAGTGGAACATGAGAGAAACTAAAAAAAAACAAAAAAAGTTTGTCAGTTTAGAACAGAATGAGCATGGCTTCAGCAAAGGTCTGCCACCCCTGAATTTATAGAACTTGGCTCCCTCTCAAGCCAGGGAGGAAAGGCAGACACATATAATGCTGCTCAAATCACCCTCTAGTATAATGACAAGTTAAAAAAAAAAAAAATATGGACCTTTATGGCAGAACAGGACTACCTTTACTTTACCTTATCCTTCACTTACATCGGTGATCATGCTAGGATTTTTTGAAACTGGAACAATTATACCTGTCTTTACCCTGCATGAAGTACTTTCTGAAATACAGGTTTTTCTCAACACAACATTCAGTACTATTACTTATTAGTGGTGAGATTTAATCTTTACAAAAATGCTGAATCAGAGTCAAAACTGGCTGATTCTCCTCCGTGAAAATTGAGTATGATCAGCCTACTGGCCCAATTATCCTCCAACCGATTTCACTGGTTGCTTTTTACTAGGTTTTTGATAATATAAACCAGTTACTGTAACCGATGACCTCCAAAAGATTCAATTTTTCTCTTTTTTTAATCAGTAATTTACTGATAATTGCTGGTTAATGCAGTCACTGCTTACATATAATTTTACAGCAAAAGTAAAATGAAGAAGCCAAAAGCATGGATTGGAAATAAATATTCTTTAAAAAAATTAAATAATAAAGACACCGATTTATGAGAGCAAAAAAATTAAATGAAAAAGAAGAGAATTAACTGGTGCTAAAAAGCAGCACAAAACTCTATAGAATTTGATACTGTTATCTCGCATTTAACTTTCTGTCTGAATTTATCTAGTGATTTTCAAAGCATGAAAAAACTACATATAAAAATTATAATTAAACAAAAAGTATTGAAATTTTCCTACAGAATGTTGCAATTAATGTCAGTGCTCTTATCCAGTCTTTCGACTGTCACAACAAACATCACTGATTTTATTTATCTTTCATACATCACAACAAACATGATTGATCTTACTCAATCTTTCATCTGCCACAACAAACATGACTGATCTTATCCAATCTTTCAAATGTCACAAAAAAACATGACTGATCTTATTCAATTGTTCTTCATTCATTCATTTGTATGTCCCTTGCGGACCTTAGCCTCACTAACAGCACTCCTATAGGGCTCTCGGTTGTGAGCAAGATGGCCTGCTGCTGATGCATCCATTTGCAGATCATCAATGATGTCTTGCAGCCATCTTCGCCTTGGTCTAATTGTTCTTATGTCATAACAAACATCACTGTGTTCCAATCTATCATCTATCACAACAAAAAAAAAAAAATCACTGATCTTTTCCAGTCTCTCATCTGTCACAAAAAAAAAAAAAAAAAATCACTATCTTATCCAATCTTTAAGCTGTCACAACAAACACCACTGCTCTATCCAACTACTTACAACCTCCCCCTCTTCTGATGAGGAATCTGTTGAGTCCACATCCCCATATCTGTCTTTTACTGAAATAAAGAAAGGCTTACTATCAATGAAACTGGCAGCAAAGGTGACTATGACAGTGTGAAAACAGTGTGTTATTGGAGTTGATGAACCAGAGCTGGACAAGACCCTGTCCTCTAAACCTAACTGTAATTCCTAATAACCTGGTTCAGCTGGTTAACGGGACAGGGCTCACCATGGTCCTCAAGAAGTTGGGGTCTGCTGAGAAACTTTCTCTTTGGGTCCACTTCAGGTCCTCAAGCTAGCCCCATAACCCACTTCCCATTTCAAAGTTGGAAACAAAGATGTCATGTCAGCTTGCGTTAAAATCTTATGTCCTATTAGACTCCATGATAACATTAATAAATAATGTCTAACAAATAAAGACATATAGAGTAGAATAAATATGGGGCCAGATAGCTTTCATTAATCTCAGAAACATCTGGAAGTCCTTCCAGTATAGTACTAGAACCAAAATAAAACTATACCAAAGTTGTGTGTTATCCATTATAGATCTCTATGGAGCAGAATGCTGGAGAACAACTGAAAAGGAAATGGGCAAATTATCCCCATATGACAACCTATCTTAGAAAGATTTTACTTTGATTATTTACTGCTTACAAACAATAAAGATCTACTAATCCAATGTGAAAAAGAAAAATGTATATCATAACAGATCAGATCAGTGCCATGATGATAGGTGTAGCTGGTCATCTCTCTCCATCTTGCTCAATCTCAAGTCTCAAATCAATTCAACTCTTGTTTTCACGCCAAACCATGCAGTCAGGCTATCTGGGTATGTCTGTCTTCTTTGCCCTCTCTCTGTCTTTTGCCATTTACCTTTCCAGTCATGATCAATTTTTCAAAACCTTCATGTCTGCAGATATGTCCGAGAAATTTATGAATGCCTTTTTCTTATGTATGCCACCAGTTTGGGATATTCTTTTGCCTGCTGTAATACTTCTTCATTTGTCTTTCTGGCTGTACATGGTATGCAAAGCAACTTTCTTAGGAACCACATTTAAGCAGTCTTTATTCTTTGTTCTTAATTGTTTATTGATGCTCCATGTTTCACTTGCATAATGCAGAATAGGTTCTATATAGCTTCTTAGAACTCTTTTTCTTATTTCCAATGACAGTTTTTGATTTCTTTATATGTTCTTTATTTTTCCAAAAGCTGTCTTTGCCAATGCTATCCTGGTTCTGATTTCTTCGGCGTACCTGCCGTCAGATGTTATGACTGTACCTAAATATTTGTATCTATTCATCTGTCTTAATTTAATTCTGGTATTTTCTTTTTCTTGGATTATCACCATTACTTCTGTTTTATTGGTGTTTTATTTATTGTTTATTACTTCTGTTTAAATCTAACCCATTTTTTGCACTTTCTTCTAAGACTTTGTCTGGAGTCTTTGTCAGGTTTTTCTACTCTCTGCTTTCAGTACTGTGTCATCTGCATATCTGATGCTGTTTACTTTCTTTCCTCCAATCGTTACTTCACCTATTTTCTTGATTTCTTTCATTATTATTTCCTATAAAGAGAAGAAGTTTGGAGATAGAACACATCATTGTCTCACATCTCTTTTTATTTGTTGGAACTCACTGACGGTATTGTACACTCTTGCTGCTGCCATTTGTTGCCAGTAGATGTTCTTTACTCTCTACAGGTCTCTTCCATCATTCCCAGTTTCTCAAGCATCTTAAAAATTTCTTCATGTCTTACTTTATCATATGCTTTAGATCATCTATGAACCATACATAAAGATCTCTGTTCACTTCTAGTGGTTGTTTTATTAATATCCTTAATATGAAAACTGCATTTCTTGTTCTTTTTCCTTCTACAAATCCACACTATTCTTCTGATGATATTTCTGGTTTAATCTTATTTCTCATCTTTATCATTATAATTCTTAGAAGTATCTGTGATATGGCTCATAAAATGATCACATTAAACAGCCCATGCCTTCTTTGGAAGCGTAATGAAGACTGACTTAGTTAGGTCTGTGGGTATTTCTCCTGTGTGATATACTGCATTTAACAGTTCTGTGACCTTTTCAAGTCCAAAATCTTCCAAAGCTTTTATCAGTTCTGTAGTGATATAACAGCACAAACAGTTCAGCTTCTGGGAGCCGGCTGTGGTGTGAACAGCGTCAACGTAGACGATACAGTTGAAACCCAGCTGACTCTCAGAACCCTTCTTAAACTGTATCATGTACTCAGATATTAAAGAAAATCTCAGTTCTACACTAATGACTGGCCACAGATGATTCTAAAATGGTGACGAGCTGATTCTATTTACTAATACTGTGGCTGCAAAGTAAGGCAATATAAGGTCAAGCAGACGTTAAATCTTACATTTTTGTCGCTCTTCCTTTTTACGCCACTTTTCGTAGTTTTTTGCATAACTCTTGTTGATTTTAAATGAAACTCCTTCATTCTCATCGCTTGACTCTGAACCTAAAAGGTCCATGCTGCCCTGTTTACAGACGTCAAAAGGGAGGTGACTTATTGCATTGGGGAAATGTCTATTGGCTCGCAAATTCACCAGGCTTAGCATTCTGCTATTAAAACGTTGACATAATGTACTATTTTCAGTGCTTTTATAGCGACCATTCTTATATAATTACCAGGAAGCAATAAAAACTGCAGAAATTAATAAAACAAAAACAAAAAAACACGTCAAGAAGCAAGCAGTATTTTTCGTAGATTCTCAGTCCGTAATACAGCAGTGAAACACCAAAGACCGGGACAACCTGACAGAAGCCCCATCGCTAGCAAGCACAATACTCAATAAAGCGATCATTTTCTTTTCCATTTTCTAATGTAACGTCCGTATATGGTATAATATCACGTATATGGTATAATATGAAATATATTCTTGTATAATAAACAAAATTTCATGTTCCTCACAAAGATAATAGTCTGTTTTAGCTTATTTTTTTATATTGAGATTCTATATTAATTATTATTTGTGATAGTCAAAGTGGAGGAATCCGAAAGCAAACCGACATCGCTGCTTAGACTGAGAGAGCTGGGTGTAAAAATTAGCGCGGCCAGGAAAGAGAATCATAATGGACACGCGAGGGACTTGTCAACCAACACAGGATATGCATTATCAGCTGTATGACGCTGGTGGATATGTTGGGGGGGGGGGGATCTGAGCGCATACTACGGCAGGTAATTCTCTTATCCTTTTTCTTACTAACGCATTAAATAAAAGAATCATACTGTAATGACATTTCAATAACACACAAAAATGTACTAACAAATACTGTATACGCATTCATACATTCTGTGCGCACCAAATCAGCGTGGCGAGTAACTATTATATTCTAGATTTTAACACACACACACACACGCACGCACGCACGCACGCACCCACACACACGAGAGAGAGAGAGAGAAATAATTTCACACATTTTAAATCCTAATTCGCACCAAAGACAATGTGCCGTAAAGAAACTTACTGCATATTTAGTGTACTCTGTAGTTTATCATTTCTTTAACAAAATATAACTGTAGGACAGTGATTCCCAAACGGTGTGCTGTGAGACTTTTTTTTTTTTTTTGCCACAAAATTTTGGAAATGTAACGTGAAATTTCGTCACCTGAATTATAAAAAAAAAACCAAAAAACCCGAAAACCCCACTGTTACTACAGTCAGTATCTAGTTCAGTCTACCCTACCATAGTTCAGTCTACCCTACCATAGTTCAGTCTACCCCATCATAGTTCAGTCTACCCCACCATAGTTCAGTCTACCCTACCATAGTTCAGTCTACCCTACCATAGTTCAGTCTACCCCACCATAGTTCAGTCTACCCTACCATAGTTCAGTCTACCCTACCATAGTTCAGTCTACCCTACCATAGTTCAGTCTACCCCACCATAGTTCAGTCTACCCTACCATAGTTCAGTCTACCCTATCATAGTTCCATTTCGCGGTAGTCAACTTCTACTTCTCCTTGCATTGTTTTAGCTTTTAAAAAAAATGTGGGTACTAGATGGAAGCAGATAGCAGACGACATTTCGTTTCGCGGTGGTCAACTTTTACTTCTCCCGCTGTGTGAGGTTTTGGTCACAAGATGGTAAAATAAAACTGAAGCTATTTTGTCGTTGTAACTGTCTTATAGAGACCGCTTGCTTTTTTTTTTTTTTTTGGTCACTCGTGCGCTGCCACTGTGTCGCATCGTAGTTGGATCTACAACATTTTGAACACATGTGTGCCGCGACAGAAAGGCGTGTTACCAAGTGTGCCGCAGTTAGAAAAAGTTTAGGAGCCGCTGATGTAGGACTTTTAGGTGTTTTGTACAAACGGCTTGACTCGCCTGGCTGTAAGTTGGTGCATGACTGTAACACATTCTATGTTTTCGCCATAATGAAAATGATGATAAATGTAAACAGTTTAGTAGAATATCTCAGAATAAAGCAAATGTAAAATGTAGATTTTAATCAAGAGAGAGAGAGAGAGAGAGAGAGAGAGAGAGAGAGAGAACTTCACTGATTTTAAATCGAAGTTAGGAATTGTTCTCGGTATACTGTATTTATTATTTTTTAACAGTCAAACCACTAGCCTTGAGGGTTGCTTTGGGTTACTGTAGCAGTAAGAATGAAAAAAAAAATTGAAGAGAAGCACTTAGCTGTGACTTGCAAGAAGCTGCCACGTCCTTACTTGTTATATACCATTGATGTGAACTTATATTTTCTCTCCTTTTCCTATTTCACCTTTCTTTGTCCGTTATGTTTTTCCTTGGCTAAGGTGTAAAACCAAAACGTTACGATTGTGTGCTCGTTAATAAAACTGTTCCTACTTTTGTTTTAAAGTCTTAATATTTTATTATCACAGCTTTATTGCAGTGGCTTTGTGTATATTTTTATATTTAATTTTATATTTTGCTTATCCCTCCCCCCTACCCAGTTCTTGTGTATCTTGGATAGATGCTGCGGCATGCGGTAGAGCATATATGGGGTTGTCCTGAAGCCAGTGATGCCGGAGTCTGATTTTGAACCTCTTCGCGTGTAACTAAAAATACGGTAGATAGAGGTGTATGGTGCAGTTTTACAAAGTGAGGGAGGAAGTGAGCAAGGTGAGAAAAAAACGAATATAAAGTATGAGAATGTATAAATGAAAAACATACAACATCCGATATTTCGGCGTGAGCCTTATTCGAGGATACATGCAAAAACAAAATACAAACATATATAACTTATCTGAAGCGTCTTGCTCTCAGCAAAGCTTAAATGTGTGTGGAAGAAGGACGAGAAAAAAAAAAAAAACGTTGCCTACAGACAAAAGATTCCCGATATAGCCAATCATAGCGAAGAAGCGGAGAGAGAGGAAGGCAATAGAAACATGATAGCCGCTAGAGGTGTCGGGTGGGGGGGGGGGGGGTGGGGGGGAAGGGAGAGAAAAGAGGACGCGAGAGATAATGAATGAAGAACTTAAACACCTACAGGGAGGAAATGTAAAACTGGTGAATGGGACAAGACCAATATGTTGGCAGAGAAGGAAATAGGATGGTGGTAGGGAGGGGTAACATAGAGAAAGAAATTAGAGTATAAAAAGGGCCAGTGGAAAAAGAAAGAAGTTACAGAAAGCTGAAGACATTGTTAATTCCAGCTGGGTGGAGACAGCCAGTCTGGAAAATAAGGCGCTGTTCTAAGACCCTCCGAGATCGTACATCTGCGGAACAAGAGCGGATCGCACTAACCGAAATGTCCTGTTTGCCCCTGTGGTTACCAAGGCAAAAATGTTTGGCCACAGGTGTCCAGGCCCTCTTAGAAATATCATTGAGATGCTGGCGAAATCGATCTCCTAACCGTAAGCCAGTTTCCCCTATGTACTTCAAACCGCAACGTTTGCACATGATAACATAAATGACATTTCGTGAAGTGCAGGTGAAGCCCTCCTGTATCGACAACGTGGATTTAGGGAAAGAGATCTGGCTGGCCTCGACAACAAATGGACAAGTGTTGCATCTACGGCGTCCACAACGTCTGGTACCATAAAAAGTGTCATCTGTCTTAAGATGACTACGAATTAAAAGGTCCCTGAGGTTTTTGTCACGTCTGTAAGCCACCAATGGGGGTTCCCCAAAAAGTTCATGTGTCCGCTAACTTTCTTGACATTGCCGTCACTATCGGCCCCTCCGGGCTTACTACTTCTATCTACTATAAACCTACAGACTCTCACAGCTACCTCCTGTACTCTTCCTCCCATCCCAGATCGTGTAAGGACTCTATTCCTTTTTCCCAGCTTCTTAGGTTGCGACGTTTGTGTAAGGAGGATTTGGATTTCCAGGATCAAGGCCACAAATTACTAGATTTCTTCCGTCAACGCGGCTATCCAGACCACGTTCTCTCGTCGTCTTGGATCCGCATTAGCCACATATCTCGGCAACAAGCCCTCACCCCTAAACCGCACTGTAGCTCGGACAGAGTGAAACTAGTACTCACGTACCACCCTCATAGCTTGGCAGTTAAAAACATACTGTTTCGCCATCTCCATCTCCTCCAGACCGAGCCTGAGACACATGAACTTTTTGGGGAACCCCCATTGGTGGCTTACAGACGTGACAAAAACCTCAGGGACCTTTTAATTCGTAGTCATCTTAAGACAGATGACACTTTTTATGGTACCAGACGTTGTGGACGCCGTAGATGCAACACTTGTCCATTTGTTGTCGAGGCCAGCCAGATCTCTTTCCCTAAATCCACGTTGTCGATACAGGAGGGCTTCACCTGCACTTCACGAAATGTCATTTATGTTATCATGTGCAAACGTTGCGGTTTGAAGTACATAGGGGAAACTGGCTTACGGTTAGGAGATCGATTTCGCCAGCATCTCAATGATATTTCTAAGAGGGCCTGGACACCTGTGGCCAAACATTTTTGCCTTGGTAACCACAGGGGCAAACAGGACATTTCGGTTAGTGCGATCCGCTCTTGTTCCGCAGATGTACGATCTCGGAGGGTCTTAGAACAGCGCCTTATTTTCCAGACTGGCTGTCTCCACCCAGCTGGAATTAACAATGTCTTCAGCTTTCTGTAACTTCTTTCTTTTTCCACTGGCCCTTTTTATACTCTAATTTCTTTCTCTATGTTACCCCTCCCTACCACCATCCTATTTCCTTCTCTGCCAACATATTGGTCTTGTCCCATTCACCAGTTTTACATTTCCTCCCTGTAGGTGTTTAAGTTCTTCATTCATTATCTCTCGCGTCCTCTTTTCTCTCCCCTTCCCCCCCCCCCCCACCCGACACCTCTAGCGGCTATCATGTTTCTATTGCCTTCCTCTCTCTCCGCTTCTTCGCTATGATTGGCTATATCGGGAATCTTTTGTCTGTAGGCAACGTTTTTTTTTTTTTTCTCGTCCTTCTTCCACACACATTTAAGCTTTGCTGAGAGCAAGACGCTTCAGATAAGTTATATATGTTTGTATTTTGTTTTTGCATGTATCCTCGAATAAGGCTCACGCCGAAATATCGGATGTTGTATGTTTTTCATTTATACATTCTCATACTTTATATTCGTTTTTTTCTCACCTTGCTCACTTCCTCCCTCACTTTGTAAAACTGCACCATACACCTCTATCTACCTTATTTATATTAACCAGTTTTACTGCAGTCGCCATCCCTTTTAACTAAAAATACGGTTCCGTTCAGTCAAAAACAGTATATTTACAGAGGTGAAAATTACTGAATTATTTTTGATTGAGTGAGTTCAGTTTTTTTTGTTGTGATGAGATTTAGTATACACCGTACTAAAAAAAAAAAAAACTACAGTAATGCTAAAAAGTGTTGCATTTTCTTTACGAAACACGCATTTATCAATCGCAAAAAGGTATTGTTAATTAAATGCGTTTCAGGTTGCAATAAATCCTACAGTTTTTAACAGTCAAACATGTGTGAGGTATTTATAAACAATGAAAAGGAACTATTTCATTTAGAAGCTGTGATATCAGTGGTTATATAAGGGCGCTGGTTTTGTTATTGAAGTAGGTAAGCAAAGCTCCACTCGTGAATGTGACCTGTGATCAGGCTTACTATTGAGCGGTCGCCGACAACAAACGAGTGTGTGGATCAGGGGGAGGTGGTGGTGGCGACGACGCGGTACGATTAAGCAATCAGCGATCCATAGCTAATATGCTAGTGTCAGGGTTGGCAAACCATAGCTGACCAAGACCCTGCCCTGGTTTTCCTTTGGTATCCCCAGTGACAGGCCTAGCAGATAATGTGGTAGGGATCGCCATAGTCCCCATGGCGCTGGAATTTGCTAAAGAAGTATTGCACACCCCCTGCTTTTTAGCTGCTCTCCGAAACGGACAAATTTGCCATAACTCGCTCCCACGCCAATACAATGCTGTGCCTCAAAATGTTCACATCAACGGCTGCACAGAACACGAGGTCATGGCTCCAGGGAGATTGGAGAAGAAGAAGGGACTGATGCAGTTTTACACTAGAGAACTAAAAAAAAAGTGGGGGGGGGGGGGTTTAGTTCATTAGTGGATAGATGATACGTGTATTTGTTCCTATATACATATATTTTAGATACTTTTTTGGAGTTCATTTTCCTCCATCCTTGGCAGTCACATATTTCACATCAGCAGACAAGAAGAAATGGCAACCAGAATGACTGGAAATGCAAAGTGCTGCGTAAGATGGAAGATCATTGTGGCTGCCATACACTGGAGTGGTATTTAATGAATTCATGAAATGAGAAGAACTAATGAGTTAGTTCAGCTAGAAGTTGCAACTCATAAGTTCAAGCAGCAGATGTGTTTCATGACTTCAGTCAGCAGTTGTGGCTCATGATTTTAGTAGTACTGGCAAACAAATGTGGTTTATGAACTGAACAGTTAGTTCAGTCAGCAGTGTCATGGCTCAAGAGTTCAGACAACAAATGTGGCTCATGATATTAGTGATAGTGACTCATAAGCTTAGCAGATGTGGCTCATGATTGTAGCTGTAGTGACAACAAGTATGGCCCAAGAGCATGGCAGTGGTGGCTTTTAAGCTTAGTCAGCAGTAGTGACTTGACTCATTCAGCAGTTATATGGCTTATGAGTTTAGTGTAGTAATTGTTCAGACAGCAATAGTTGCCCATGTGATGAGGCCACATTTTTAGCTGAAACGGCTCATTGTTCAGGCAACAAATGTGGCTTACAAGTTCAGCCAGTAGTTACATGACCTGCAACTTCAGACAGCTGTGGCAACACATTAGTTAGACTGATATTTACTTTCTTTTAATAAGCTCCTGCTGAGAGTACAGACTTCAGCTAAATCATTTCAAACCATTTTGTCCTTGAGTTATTTGCTTTTACAAAATTTTATAGTATCAGAAGCTTATAATTCTTTTTTTGTTTTCTACCAGAATGTGTTACATAAGTTATTCATGTCGGTATGAATTGGTCGCTAAATGAGTTTATAGATCACATCAGTGAGAGTAAAAATGAACTTCTGTATCCAAAAGTGGTCTCTTCAAATGAAGTCATTGTTCTCTGGTAAAATGCTTTTATCTTTATGTGGAAGAAAAAGCCCATCAGTCTTAAATGGATTGTCATTTTATCAAAATACCAAAAGTGGACTTTTGAGAGCAAAAACAAGCCAAGCTAATATTCAGATAGGCAGCTCTGTGTTCCGACCTACACAAACATGTGCAAGAAGCTGGGAATGTTATACTTCTCCAACTCGTGTTTTTCACACCAGCATCCGGCGGCCAATCCCTCCAGTGCTGTGGATATTTAT
This sequence comes from Achatina immaculata, assembly GCA_009760885.1. Lineage (NCBI taxonomy): Eukaryota > Metazoa > Mollusca > Gastropoda > Stylommatophora > Achatinidae > Lissachatina > Lissachatina immaculata. The sequence continues at coordinate 36,246,272 of CM019713.1, forward strand.
AAAACCAATAGCAAAGATCACAGCTGCACTGACAGGGAGGTAAGTTTGAACTCTGTTAAATAACTTGTTATACAAGTATCCTGTTAAATAACTTGTCATACGAGTATTATATTGTACCATTCAGTAATTTGATGGTTACAGTCACGGAATGAAGAAATTTCAGCAGGATTTAACCTGAGTGATAAATTGATTTTCAAGATTTTTTTACATTTAGAATCTTGTTGTCATTGATAAATTTATGATTTTTTTTAATGTAAATGTTTCTAAGAAATAAATGTAAACTGTTTATTTAATAGTGGGGGTGGGGGGGGGGGGTGGAATGAAGTAATTCAGTAAATTTTGGTTAGAATTTCATCTCTTTCAGAATCCAAACTTTTTTCCATAATCTAATTACTATGATATTTGAATGATCATCTGAGTCATGTAGAAAAATAACATTTAACTTGTACTGTCATTATGTCACATTTGATTTTGTATATATGATGAAAGGTGACAAAGAAAAACATAAAAACTTGTTATGAATTTTCTCATCTTTTTCTATTTTATGAATTCTTCTTTGGCAGTCAACAACCCATAGCTGACATACTGGCATCAGGGTTGGTGAACCATAGCTGCTCAAGACCCTATCCCATCTCTCTGTTGGTGCACACAGTAACAGGCCTAGCCTGGCTAATGGGGCAGGGATCGCCATAATCCCCATGGCAGTGGAGCCGGCTAAAGAAGTACTGCACACCCCCCTGCCTTTTTAACCCAGGGACTGAAAAAATAGCTGTAGTAACCTGCACCTAAGCCAGCGCGATGATGTGCCTCAACACCTTCATGGCATCAGCTGCAAAGAACACCAGCTCACGGATCCAAAGTGATAAAAGAAGGATGATTGAAGAAGAAGAAGATTGTGGATCATAATATACAGCTTTCTCCATTCAGACCTTTTCAGCAGCCATTTTAGTTCATCCATGGCTATCTCCACTGTCACCCTTTTCATTTACAAACATATTTATACCTTAAGTTATGCTCCATTCATTTTCTTCGTATCTACCTCGTGTTGTTATTTTTTTATTTTTGGGAAAGATGTGTATGTGTGAATATGTATACATAATTTAACCAGCTTTCACTGGAATGAAATCATATTTTCTTTGAACTGTATCAGCTGGAGTGAAGTCATATTTTCATTGATCTGAGTTGCACATGATTTCCCATTTTCTCTTCATCCACTTACTGCTATGAGCCTTATTGTGCATTTTGAGAGACAGCTTTGCTCAGCACTGTGTGCCATGTACAAGTTTTTACATCTGGGTCATTTGTAAAGCAATGGCAGTGGGGATGTAACTCACTCCCTTCAGTCAAAAAAAATGACATCACTATCAGTTTGGCCACTGTCACCTTCTCTTCTCACCACCTACAGACAGGGAAGAGTTTTTCTTAGGCATGTAAATGCAAGACCTCTTTTAGATACCACCTTTTTTGTTCTTTTAACTTCCATGCTTCCACCACTGCATAGAGAGACAGGTATCTCCTGCACAACATTCACGATGTATTCTGTGACACTAGAAAGCCAAAATACTGTATACATACAGTATCAACTAATGTGTCTGGCTATTTAATTTTTTAGGGTAAAGTAGGTTAATACAATACTGTATACATAATATAATATACATTGCTGTATACACAGTTAAAAGTTATTAACATTGACAACATGAGCCAACTACAGAGAACGTTTAATACAATCTGGAAAGAAGAAAAGGTCCCTTCTAAATGGAGACAAGGAATCATTGTTAAAATACTTTAAAAAAAGGCAATCTCAGTGACTGCAATAACTGGAGGGGTGTGACCTTACTATCAGTTGTGTCAAAGGTGTTTTGTAAAGTGATTCTGAATAGAATTACGGATGTAATGAATACTGCAATGAGAGAAGAACAGGCAGGATTTCAAAAAGGGAGAAGCTGTCTTGATCAGATCTTTACTCTAAGAATAGTACTTGAAGAGCATAGTGAAAAGCAAAAACCATTAATCCTGACTTCATAGACTTTAAAAAGGCATTTGATAGCATACACAGAGATTCATTGTGGAGAATTTAAAGACTATATGGAATACCATCTAAAACTGTCAACATCATTAGAGATCTATACAATGAATATGTTTGTGCAGTCAAGACAGAAGAAGGAATGACCGAATGGTTTCAGACTGAAACAAGTGTGAAACAAGGATGTATATTATCTCCCTTGCTTCTTGGAATTGCCATAGACCTGTATAAAAAGATTCTGTACTGGTAAAACTGGCATTGATTGGGTACATGAGCCCCTTATAGAAGATCTTGATTTTGCAGATGACATAATTCTTATCAGTGACAATGTGAAATTGATGCAGGAAAAGATTCCCTGTCTTTCTTGGCTAGCAAAATAGGTCTTGAAATTAACAAAAACAAAACAAAAATTATGAAATTTCACATTAATCAAGAAGGAAAAATATACATAGCTGTTGATGAAGTAAACCAATATGCATACCTTGGAAGCTACATAGACCAGGATGGTAGTTAAGAATTAGAATTTCAAAAGCAGCATTGTCCTTTAGAAATCTTGAGAACATATGGAATTCAAAAGTTATAAGCACAAAAACCAAGTTAAGATTATTCAAGTCAAATGTGATAGGAAAACTAGGCAAACAACTGTGCGAGCCCTATGTAATGTTTAATGGCACAGGAAGGATGTAAGATACATACATTAATAAAGTATGTAATAATTTCAAAAGAAAATTAGAGAGAGGTAACACTGCCAGACTCAGGAGATGCATGTTACACAAGACTGGATTCTACTTGCAACGAGATAAAGTGTATACTGTTTTACAGTAAAGTTTTTTTTTATTGATACTAGGGAGAATCAGAAAGTAAAGGCACTGTGGCTCTAGCCACAACGAATAGAAACTGACACAGTGTCAACATGTTTGCTATGGCTGGTATGTGGTTCGAACATGCACAGGACTACTTTTTGTCATTAGTCCAGTTGAAGGGAAAATTCATGTTAAAATGATGAAAGTACGGCACAGTACACAAACCAGTAACATAGGCATTTGTTATGACTATCAAGACATGTATTACAGGTTATATGTGTACTGTACTATTATATGATGGGCAGCGCAATTGCTTTGTTTATATGAGACATGTGACACAAGCATTAATGGAGAGGTATGACAGGCTCTAGGCTAACTGTTGTCTGCCAACTCAGAGTACTGTATTGTCACTTGTGCTCTTATCTTTGCTCCCATAATGAGTGATAACCACCGCTTATATTTGCCATTTCATCGACAGGGGCATAAGAAAGTGGTTTCAAAGCCTTGGTCCTGCAGAGAGACAGAAAGTGTGGGCTGCCATCAGAAGGCGCTGGTATATTCCTGCTGGTGTCTGTGTGGTATTTGCAGGCTACTCTGGCGTCTATTATGTGAGCCATATACAAGAGACTCCAGTAACGGGAAGAAAGAGATTTGTTGCACTCACTCATGACCAGATTGTTGCGATTGCGGAAGCCGAGGCAGCAGAGGTGTGGGCTTGTTTTATGATTTTACGTTTGGTGTCATATCTCAACATTCATTGAGTTTCTTGCATCTAAAATATCATGAATTTATTTTCATATATGTGAAATATGAATTTTGTTTTATAAAATCATAAAATGAAGTTTGCTATTATATATTGATACATGTGAAATTGTATAAGTGAGTTGAATGATGGTCGGCTTCCAGTCTGGTCACACAAAGCAAGGACATGCATAGTTCCAATCTGATTGCACAAAGCAAGGACATGCATAGTTCCAATCTGATTGCACAAAGCAAGGACATGCATAGTTCCAATCTGATTGCACAAAGCAAGGACATGCATAGTTCCAATCTGATTGCACAAAGCAAGGACATGCATAGTTCCAATCTGGCCACACAAAGAAAGAACATGCATAGTTCAAGTCTGGCCACACAAAGAAAGGACATGCATAGTTCAAGTCTGGCCACACAAAGAAAGGACATGCATAGTTCCAATTAGCCACACAAAGCAAGTTCAGGCATGTTATATATTTATTTATGATTCTGTCTGGCATTTCATTTATATTTACCTGAGCTGATGTCTTACTCTCACTGTCTCTCTCTCTCTCTCTCTCTCTTTATTTCTCTCTTTCTCTCTCTGATTCTGTCTATATCTACAGTCCTGTCTCTTGGATAAATTTCACTGTTTTTTGTAATTCATGTATGGAACCGTAGAGCTTATCTTCTTTAGTGGTTTCACTGGGCCAGTAATTATTTCTCAGTGTTTCATAGTTGGTGCAGTTCTGGAGGATATGTTCCACAATTTGGGGCACCTGGGCACATGTACATAGATTAGTAGTACCAACCTTAAACTTTGTATACATATGACTTCGGAGTCGGGTGTGTCCTGTTAGGAGACGGAAGATGGTGACTTGTTCCTTTCTGTTTAGCATGTGATAGTCATCATGTGGTGGTGTTTGTGGTTTCCTGTAGGTTTTTATCATGCTTTTCTTCTGATTATAGGTGATTGGTATGTCTGGTTGCTCCATTTCAATGCCCTCTTTGGCCAGATGGTCAGCTTTCTCATTGCCTGGTATCCCACAGTGGGAGGGAATCCATTGTAAAGTGACTCCATGTTGTAAGCCAATTTTTGACAAGGCATCCTTAAGGTCTGGTAGTTTGTTGCACTGAAGAGCTTCCAGTACTGATCTTGCATCTGTGAGAATTACTACAGGACATGTATCAATTCTGGAGTCTGATAGTTTTTCAACTGCAGCAATAATTGCCCTAACTTCTGCATCAAAGTTGTTGCAGTATTTTCCAGTGGGTATGGAAATCTTGTCAGTGGTGTTGTTTGGATATTCATTATGTGCTCCTGCCCCTCCATTCTTTATGGCATTGTGTGCAGATCCATCTGTATACACACGTATCCAGGTGTCACATGGATATTTGTCATCTAGCACACTAAGTGTGGCTGTTGATCTTACAAGGCTGCTTTGCATCTCACCATTCTGCACACCTTTCACTTCAGTCTGAATAGTTATTTGTGTATAATCTGCTTCTTTCCATGGTGTATGCTCTGGTACAGATGATAATGGAGCAACTACAGTTGGAAGGTCAGGTATCAGCTTACGCATACGCTTGGCCTGATGAATGAAGCTGCTTCTTTTAAGCCGTCCTAATGCCAAGTTATTGAATCTCTCCTTCAGGGGATGGCTTACAGAGCTAAGGAATTTCTCTCCCATGGTCATGACCTTTGTGTCTCTACGTTCCTTTAGCGCTTGAACACCAACTATTTTCTGCATTTCTTCTATTGGTGTGGACCTCATGGCACCTGTGATAATCTGTAGTGACTGATTTTGAACCTTGTCTAGATTATGCAGCGTAGTGTTTGATGCTGTGCACCAAGATGTTGAGCCATATTCTAAATGTGGTAGAATACTTTGCTGATATACATTCTTGAGGATTCTTTCACTAGCTCCCCATGTGGTTCCACTTAATTTTCTTAATATGGCTAGTTTTCTTCTGGCTTTTGCTTCTGCACTGTTGATGTGTTGCTTCCAAGTCAGTTTTGAGTCAAGAGTCACTCCTAAGTAAGTGGGTTGGTTGTCCATCCTTAAGGATATTTCATTTACAAAGATCTTACCTGCTTTCTGTTTAGATGAGAGAGTGAACAGAGTGGTACTTGATTTCTCTGTGTTGATACTTACACACCATTTGTTTGTCCATGATGTCAAGATGTCTGCTGCTCTTTGAGTCTCTGTGTAGCAACTGTCGCATATTCATCTGTACACCACATGACCAGATCATCTGCATACAGTGCCGCTTTGATTCCATAGGGAAGGTCCTTGACCAGGTCATTAATGAATACAAGGAATAATGTAGGCGAAAGGACTCCTCCTTGGGGTACACCGTGTCGCAGAAGTACTTTCTGGCTTTTGTGTCCATCCATTACTACTCTAGCTCTTCTATTGTGTAAATAGGACTTTATCCAGTTGTATAGTCTTCCATTCACATTGCAGTTTCTTAGTTTCCACAGCAGACCTTTTTTCCATACTTTATCAAAGGCTTTCTTTAGATCTATCCACGCTGCTAGTACAAGGTTTTTCTCTTGGAATGCATCCTCAATCTCTTGAGAGAGATAGGTCACTTGATCTTCCGTACTGTAGTACTGCCTAAATCCTGCTTGTTGTGGAACGAGAAGGTTTTCACTTTCTAGGTACCATTTTAGCCTCAGGTCAATGATGCGTTCCATCGTTTTGCATAGGCAGCTAGTGAGACTGATTGGCCTGTAGCTGGAGGCAGTATCACTGTTTTTCCCTGGCTTTAGCAGTGGTACCATGCTTGCTTTCTTCCAGATTTGAGGTAACTTACCTGTGCTCCAGCACATATTGAAAATATCCAACAGTTTTCCCATTGCTGCCATTCCCAGGTTCTTGATCATTTCATTGGACACTCCATCTGGTCCTGGTGATTTCCTTGGTTTCAGTTTACTGACTGCTAGGTCTAACTCGCTGCGTGTGATTGGTGCATCCATGACCTCCACTTTTCTGACTTGTTCCTCTTCTTTCTGTGGGTCAGTGCGCACTGCACGCTCTTTCTCTGGATGGATATCAATGTTGCAGTCCTGTGCAAACATGCGAGCAAAGTGATCTGCTACCTGCTTACCTGTAAGAGTTTTCCCATCCTCTATTGGTGTAATCTTTGTACTTCTTCCAGTACTCTCATCATTTAACTGTTTGATTAGTTTCCACAGTTTCCTTCCATCCTTTTCAAAGTTTAGGGACTCTGTTTTCTCTCTCCAACTTTCCCGTCTGGCTTGCAGCTTGGCTCTCTGAAATTTGGCCTTAGAATGTTGGTAATTATTGTGGTGTTCTTGGCATGGTCTATTTTCTGCTTGCTTTCGAGCTGCTTCCACATCATCATGGAGTTTTCCCAGCTCACTAGACCAGTATGGTTTATAGTCCCTGCGAGCTCCTCTGGGAATGGTTTCACGAGCGGCCTGAAGGATACAAGCATTGAATTCCTTCACTATGCTGTTAATATCCTTACCTTCTATGGACAGCTGTCCCACCAGGATACCTGTACAATGTCTGTACATTGTCCAGTTTGCTTTTTTATAGTTCCATCTGGGGAGAGGGTTACTGGTGTTAAGGAGTTCATTTTCTATTGTCAGGAAGACTGGTCGATGGTCGCTACCTCCAAGCTGTTTTCCAACTTCACGTGTAATGTTCCACTTCAGATCTGGAGAGTAGAATGCCAGATCTGGTGTTGAGGTTGTACGCCAAGCTCTTGAGTAAAATGTTGGGGGATCCATTGGCTGGTTGATCAGGAGAAGTCCATTATCATCCTGCCAGCTCTCAACTTCCTCTCCTCTCTTGTCTATGTGGTCATAGCCCCAGCTCTGGGAATGGCTGTTAAAATCACCACAGACCATCAGTCTCTCTTTGTGTGGGATTGTTCCTAAAGCAAGTGGGCGGTCATTAGGACAGTAATAGTTAAGGAGGTGGAAATCTGTATTACTACTTTTTAGATGGATCATCTGATATTCGGCTCCTTCCATGAACACTCCCACCTGACATGCGCTGATGTTATTCTTAACAAGTGTGAGTACTCCTCCTTTTCTTCTGTCCTGTCGGTCTGATCTAAAACACTGGTAGCCTCTGATTTTAAAGGCGGCATCTTTGGTTAGGTGTGTCTCCTGTATGCAGCATATACTTACCTGCTCTGCAAAAAGTATGTTCTCTAGTTCCACCTTTTTGCTATAGCCATCTCTAACACTGCTGACACCCTCAGCATTCCACTGCATTATTTTAAGTTCTTGCTTTTTGGCTGTTTTCTTCCGTTGTATTTTTTGGCCAGTAGCTCTACTCTCATGTCTCCTGACTCCACAAGATGAACTGAGAGGACCTCCAGTAGCATTGGGTGGACCCTTTAGAGGCAGGGGGTCCGGCACTGCACCTGCCTGGTTAGTCTTCACAGGGCAAGCACCATGTTTGAATACTGCAGATAGAGACATTTCATTAGCGATAATGTGTGTTACCCTGATTTTTGCGATGCGCCTTTTGGCTGGGTAACTCCAACTTCAGCACCTTTCCTTGCTAGGGCAGACTGTGGTCTTGCTCGGACTGTCATGAAGACAGTGTGGCTGGCCTGGCCAAAACTTTGTTTTCCAGCCTCTGGTGGCTGTATGTAAGTCCCTTCTCCATGTCAGATGGTTTGGAGACAGTTCCACAAAGACACTCTGACTTTGAGATGAGGAATCAGATGAGTGCTTCAACGATATCCATTCCCCGCCACCTATAGTCTGCTGGCTCTGTTTTGCTTACATCATCTGATAGCCACTGTTGTAAAGACCTATAGGCTTGTCACGTCCTGGATTCATTGGTTTCACACCAGACTTCCCTCATCCCCGCCAGAGATCTCCATGTCCCCATCCATCCACCAACCTGACATTACATTTTACAAAAATAACAATTACAATTAGTGTTGATTGCTACAAGTTTCTGGGCTACAGAGGTAGGTCAGAGTTTTTAAGCTAACAGATCTATGTTCCCTGTCTCACAAACACTATGTTAAGATAAGTGTGCTCTTAACACAGTTGTTCCCAGGGGGAGGCATGGAATAATCATGAGAATGTCTTGTTCATGATGATACTGAGAACCTAATACTGAATACTGAAAAAAAAAAAAAGGACTAAAAGAGTCATTATTATTAATGGCACTTAAAGGTGCAAGTTTGAAAATTGCTGTTCATTAGCAACAAAAAAAAAAAACCATAAGTCATGATCATTTTTATCTATGTTATTTTTTTATCTTTTAAATCTTTTCCATGTACAGCTTATAGCAGCATACGGAGGAAAACTATACACGGACAAAGATCCTCAATCCATGCGTGTGCTGCAGGTGGCTCAGAGACTACTAGCAGCTAATCCTGAACTTAAGAAGATGCCATTTAAACAATGGCAGATATATGTCATCAGAGACCCACTTGTTAATGCCTGTGTTTTGCCAGTGAGTTGTAGTTTTGATTTTACATATTTTCCAAAGTTAAGTAGAAGCATGAGAGGGGAAAAAAAAACTGACAATAGCATTTCCCCCAAATTTTTTCATTTTCATAGCCATATATGGCAAATAAAAACCTTTACCATAATGCCATTTCCACAACATTTATTATAGGATTAAAAATCTGACTCAGGCCTGAAGAACGCAAAATAAAAAAAAATTTTTTTAAAATATATATATATGTGAGGGGTGATTGATTAGTTCTCGGCATAAGATACAATGGACTGTTTGTGGACAATTTTTTTGGATTATTTCTTAGCATAGTCCCCTTGCAAGTTTATGCAGTTAGTCCAGCGATCCTGGAGCATACGGATCCCTTCTTTGTAAAAGTCAGCATCTTGTGCCAGTAGAAAGTGGTCTACAGCATGAATGACATCATCATCTGTAGCAAATTTGCGACCACTGAGCTCCTTTTTGAGTTTGGTAAACAGGTAATAGTCCGAAGGGGCCAAATCTTGGGAATAAGGAGGATATTCAAGAAGCTGGAAGCCGCATTCATGAATGGCAGCCATTGCCACCACTGACTTGTGAACTGGAGCATTGTCTTGATGAAAGATGACTCCTCTCGTCAATTTCCCTCAATGCTTTTCCTTCAGTTTGACCCACAGTTGCTTCACAAGATTAGCGTAATAGGCCCCAGTGACCTTTCTGCCCTTTTGAAGATAGTCTACCAATAGCACACCTTCTGAATCCCTAAAGATGGAAGCCATCATTTTGCCTGCAGATAGAACCACCCTTGCTTTCTTTGGAGGTGGGGATCCATGGTGTTTCCACTGCTTTGACTGTTCTTTGGTTTCTGGTTGAAAATGATGAACCCAAGTCTTGTCCATAGTCACAAATTGCTAAAGAAACTTTTCAGGATCTGCAGAAAAATGGCTAAGGTTGTCTCTTGACATGTTTAGATGCTGTTGTTTATGATCAGTTCCAAGAAGTTTCAGGACCCATCAAGCAGAGACCTTTGTCATTTGAAGATCATTGTGAATAATGGCATGAACAGTTTCTTGGGAGATGCCCATCTCAGTAGCAATGTACCGCTCAGTTAGTTGTCAATCCTTCATTATCATGTCATGGATTCTGCTGGTGATTTCATAAGTGGTTACCATTCTTGGTCTTCCTGGATGGGGATCATCTTCCAGACTCTCCCTTCCATGTTTGATTTGAGCTGCCCATTTCTTCACTGTGCTATAAGAAGAGGCACTCTCCCCTAGAGTCTCCACCATATCCTCATGGATCTCCTTCGATGATAAGCCCTTGATGCAGAGGTAGCAAATGACTGCTCGATGAGAAATTTTATCCATTTTCTCAGTTTCTGCCACCCCTTACCACTTTAGTCATCATCATCATCATCATGTGCCGTGCCGACTGGCGTTGGCTATTATGCTTTTCCAGAGTACGCGATCCTTCATGCAGGCCATCAGCTCAGTTGGTGATCTCCTCTCACACCATCCTGTCAGACTGTCCAGTATCATTTCTCTTTAGTAGCCTGTAAAAAAAAAAATTGGTTGCAGTTAATTTCTTGAAACTTGGTGTTTAATCTTACACTACCTGATCTACAAATGCACCTAATATCAGCTGTGTGTTTCAAGTATTTGTACCTTATGCCAAGAACTTATCAATCACCCCTCCTCATATATATATATATATATAGTAGTCTTATATCCATTCCATCCCATGCCACTAAATGTCACATAGGGCCCGCATGATAGTTCACCAAGATTTCCTGTCTTCGGCAAGTTTTTCAATCTCATCAAGGTATGTTATGCCCACTGAACTGGCCTCTTTAGAATTTCATATGGTCGACCTCTTTTTCTTTGGCCTGTTGTGTTCCACTTGATAGCTTGTTTTGGGATTCTCTGACTGTTTCTTCTCATCACCTGTGGGACAGGTTGTTGTTTGCTCATCTGCCTTTTCTCTATATTGTTCTTGAATTCGTTCCATTTATGCTGAGTATTTTCCTTAGGTATTTGTTTTCAGAAGAGTCTAATTTATTGTCTATTTCTTTAGTTGATTTCCAACTTTTGCGTGCATAAATGAGGATGGATATTTGAATTGGATAATCTTAGCTTGGCTTTTGTAGTTAAAACTTTTGAATGCCATATGTTCTCAAGATTCTTGAAGTCAGTGCTGCTAATACTAACCTTAGCCAAGAGAAAAATTTGTTCTTTGCTGAAGTAAGATTTACTATCCCCCAGAGTCCAATGTTACGCTTCCTGTGTGATGTGCAAGATGGCAGACTTTTTTTAACGCTCTTACCGGCATGCACAAATCAGCGAAATTCCGCTTGATCTGTCATATATCTTGTATCGGGAGTTGGACATAAGGCTAACAACCTTATCCTGGGACATATCTAGAGGCTACTCTAAATGGGGAAAAAAAGAACTTGTTATGGAAACTCGCAAATAAACCAACCGAGCATCAGGGATGCCAACTCCGAAGAGCTCAAAGAATACATTTGTCGGCCATAAACATGTGACAAGGATTGGATTCTGGAACGTACGAACAATGGCAGCACCAACAAAAACTACTGAGGTCATCAGAGAAATGGAGAGATATTACCTAGGCATACTGGGCATCAGTGAAGAGCGATGGCCAGAAGCAGGTAAAAGATCAGCAGAAAATGGTAAGTTAATAATACATTCAGGCAAAAACATCAAGAGGGGGTAGGTATAATTATGTCAAATGTAGCAGCAAAGAGCCTTGTAGAATGGAAACCAGTGAACAGTCGTACAATAAGAGCACAATACAGCCTAAGACATGGAAGAATTACAGTAATATAGTGTTATGCACCCACGAACAATGCAGATGATGAAGTGAAAGACGATTTCTACCACCAGTTACAACAAATCATTAACAGAGTCCCTAAATGTGACATTCTAATTGCTATGGGGGACTTCAATGCTAAGGTAGGGAAAGATAACACTGACATCAAAAAAGTAATGGGGAAAGAAGGAATTGACATGGTAAATCAGAATAGAGAAAGATTAATTGAAATATGTCTAACAGAGGGCATGGTCATTGGAGACACAATATTTCCACACAAAGGGAAAGATAACACTGACATCAAAAAAGTAATGGGGAAAGAAGGAATTGACCTGGTAAATCAGAATGGTTCCAGATTGAAACAGGCATGAAACAAGGATGTGTGCTATCTCCTTTGCTTTTTTGGAATTGCAGTAGACTTCATAATGAAAAAATGCTGCACAGGTAACACAGGTTTTGACTGGGTACATGGAACCCAACTAGAAGATCTTGATTTTGCTGATAACTCTTATCAGTAACAATGTGAATCCCATGCAAGAAAAATCAGATATCTTGTCTTCACTGGCTAGCAAAGTAGGACTTGAAATTAACAAGGACAAAACAAAAATAATGAAACTTCCCATTAATCAAAATAGAAAAATACATGTAGAAGGGACAGATGTTGAAGAAGTCAATTTGCATATTTTGGCAGTTCCATAGACCAGGATGGTGACACCAGAAAGGAAGTTAGAATTAGAATTGCAAAAGCAGCATCGATCTTCAACAATCTTGAGAACATATGGCGTTCAAAAGTTATAATCACAAAAACCAAGTTAAGACCATTCAATTCAAATTTATGCATGCAAAAGCTGGAAAACAACTAAAGAAACAGACAATAAATTATACACTTTTGATAACAAATGCTTAAGGGAAATACTCGGGATCAAGTGGAGTGAATTCAAGAACAATGCAGAGATAAGGCAGATGAGCGAATAAGACAGATGAGCAAACAACAACCAGTCTCATGGGTGATTAGGAAAAGAAGATGGACATATGTTGGTCACTTGATGAGAAGAAATGATCAGAGAATCCCAAAACAAGCCATCAAGTGGAACACAGCAGGCCAAAGAAAAAGAGGCAGACCATGTGAAAATTTAAAGAGAACATTGTTAAGAGAGGCCAAATTAATAGGCATAAAATTGCTTGATGAGGTTAAAAAGCTCGCCAAAAACAGGAAAAATTGGCAAACTGCCTTGCGAGACAAATGTGACATTTAACAGCATGAGAAGGATATAAGAAGAGTCCAGTGATAAGCTTTCTTACCTAGTACATAAAACATGAAAGCAGAGTGTTGTAACAGTTCATCAGCCAGTCTCTTTTGTACTCTCAATTTGAATCTATGCTGAACAACAGTTGAACTTATAAAATATAACTTATCAAATTATATATTTATATAAAATGTTGCTCATTTACTTTTGGAACACTTTGTCTTTATTTTAACATTATAATGTGTTTAAAAAAAAACCAGTTTACTGTCTCCTTAACAGAGTGGCCACATGTTTGTCTTTGATGGAATTCTAGAAACTGCAAATACACAGGACCAACTGGCAATTATACTTGGACATGAGATGGCACATGCAGTACTTGAACATGGGGTATGTTTTATAGGTTTTTCTAAGCTGTAGTTTGCCTGTAATATTTTTCTTTAAAAAAGTATGGACAAGAGAAGTTACATTTTTTCACTAAATTTGCAAATCTTATTTGTCATCTTTAATTTCTTGATCCTGTAAGGACTCGCCAAGGAAACCGGCACCATTCTTGCCTGAGTTTCAAGGGCTAAGCCATACACCAATTCTCTGAGACGCTTTCATGCTGTGCATCCCGGCAGTAAACAATCTTTGAGCACCCAAGTTTCAAATCTGAGATTTAGGTTTGAAATTCACCATGCCATATTGGCCCAGCAACAATCTCTTGTGGTGAAAATTAATGAAGATTCAGCATTGATCCTGTGCTCTATCTGATTATCATATTTTTACACTTGCTACACATTTTTGCAAACTGAAGATCCACTTGTGTATTATGCACATAAGGATATACATGAAATTTTAACAGGCAGCTAAAACTTGACTTTAAACATTTAAAAAGAGGAAATACTACTCATGTTTAGATTTTACTTACTCATAAATCTCTCCTGAGGTTTTTGTTGACACACTCTTTTGACCCAACTAGGGGGGAGAATAAAAAAAATAAAGGCAATTTATGTGGTAACCACAACAGACAGAAGCTGAGGAAATATAACATGTTTGCAATAGTTGTTTGAACACACACAGTGCAGCTCTCTGCCCTTAGTCTGATTGATGCCAAGGCCAAATAAACATGGACCCTGTTGTTAAACAGTGTATCATAGTGAGATTTCTTTAGAGGGGGGAGTGAGACCCGTTGAAATTTACTACGGAATGTTGGCTACTATTTGAAAACAGCATGACTCAGCAAAAAAAGTTTGTGAATGTGTAGAGAGGTTTAAAGTGGGAAGAACAAATGTAACTGTAGCTCCATCTGGATGACTGTCATCGCTGTGCACAGCAGCCCACATTGACAGGGGACAGGTCTTGATCAGAGAAGACCAGTGAATTATGTTGTCCACTGTTGCTGCACATTTTGTTATCAGCATGGGACCCACACATGCCATAGTGTGTGGTGACTTGGAGGAAATGTGAAGTTTTGCACAAGATAGGTACCTAAACAGCCTACTGATTTTCACAAGCAGCAGCACCTGGAGATTGAAGCTCAGTTTTTGAAGTATTACAAAGAAATTCGTAGTGTTGTGGAGTGGATTGTCAGCAGCAGTGAGACGTAGGATAATCTTTGAAATTGCGAACCAGAAAGCAAGAGATAAAGCATGCAGTGGAAACACTAGTCTTCTCCAGAAAGCAAGAGATAAAGCATGCAGTGGAAACACTAGTCTTCTCCAGAAAGTAAGAGATAAAGCATGCAGTGGAAACACTAGTCTTCTCCAGAAAGTAAGAGATAAAGCATGCAGTGGAAACACTAGTCTTCTCCAGAAAGTAAGAGATAAAGCATGCAGTGGAAACATTAGTCTTCTCCAGAAAGTAAGAAATTCAAACAACAGCCCTCTGCTGAGAAAATCATGCTGATCCTTTTTTTGGAACATATATTCTGGTGCACTTTCAGGAGCATGAACAAACCGTGACAAGTGACCAGTGCAATGTACTGTGCCTTGCTTAGAGGGAAATGAAACCTGCAGTTCATAGCAGTAGAAGAGGAATGGTGTGAAAAAACAGTTTTGCGACACTATGACAATACACATCCACATACAATAGCTGTGGCTTGAATGTATTCCTTTTCCTCTTAAGCCCTGATCTGGTTTCATGTGATTATCACATTACTGGCACATTTAAAGAGACTGTGTGGTCACAGTTTTTGATGATGAGGTTAAGGAAGTGGTGCAGACTTAGATTCAGGAGCAGCTGAAAAGCTGCTTCACTCAAGGAATGAAAAAGTTAATGGAACAATCCAAGAAGTGATTCAGCCTGCAAGGGGACTAAATGGTGAAGCAATTTAACCTGATGTTCATTTGCTAACAGTTATTTTATTAAAGTATATGCTGCCTTTACTTTTTTTACATTCTCCCTCATAAGTGACATGCAACATAAACATGTTATAATTTTGTTTATTTAAAACATTCGTACATACTTACATGAGAATGAGAAACATAATATGCAACACATCTTATTAATGAATGTTAGAAAACGAGTCCTAAAATGCTATATTGAACCTATATTATTATATGGAAGTGAATCATGGACAATAGGCAGGTCAGCACTAAAGTCATTGGAAGCAGCAGAAATGTAGTTTATTAGAGGAATGTTACAAATTCCCTGGGCAGCAAAAATAACTAATGTTTGAGAAGAGTTGGAGATAGATAAAAAAATAAGAGAGAGACAGTGTACTTTCATAGGACATGCAATGAGAAGAGGGGGCATTGAAAATATTATAATGCAGGAAAAACAGAAGAAGAGCCAGGGGAAGCCAAGAGAAATGATACTGGCCAGCCAGATGAAATGGTGTGAGAGGAGATCACCAACTGAACCAATGGCCTGCATGATGGATTGGGTACTCTGGAGAAGTATAATAGCCAGCATCAGTCGGCACGGCACCTGATGATGATGATATATAAACATAACTGATATATTGTTCAGTATGAAGAAGATGTGGAACTTATGTCTGTGTATTTTCAGATTGAAGAACTCAGCATGGGGAGGTTTGTTGATGTATTTGTCATTTTATGTCTGGCAGCAATTTGGTGCATCATCCCAATTGATGGATTTGCTGTCATAACTCACTGGTTTTACGACAAAGTCATAAAAGTAAGTCTATACAGTTTCATGTCATCGTGTTTTCTCAGTGTCCTTATTGTTGTCTTTCAAAGAAAGAAAAGCATCAGTGCTTTCGTAGGTGGATTTTTTGTTTGTTTCTTTGCACATAAAAATGTTAATGTTTTCAGTGTTGTCCTGTGTGCAGTAGGAACTTGCGATCTTTCTCATCCAGGATTATATATAGTTTCTTGTTAATTTTATCAGTTGTCATCCAAACAGTTATGCTTGTTTCTTTGAGCTGCATGAAGGAGGAATGTAGGGGGTTAAACAAAAGCAGTAAGAAAATGAAATAAAAATAAGCAGGATCTTTACTAGGAAGTCAGCTGTGCAGAGCCGCGCTGAGCTGCACGACGCGGGCTGTTGTTGCACAGGCCGACCGTTCTTTTGGTGAAAAAGCACTCTCGAGTTCCGTGCTTGGGGAGAAAGGCCTTCGCTCCCTTCCTGGACAGCGAAAGTTAAGGTGTTTTGATGCAGAAGCGAGTGGTTTGTCCGTCGAGCGAAGCTTATAAACGGCTAGCCAGCCAGGTTCATGCTAATGCGTCTGTGGTGTACTACAGTTTTTGTTGACCAATGGTCTCGAAATTGGCCCATCTCTCGCAAAGAGTATCAGGTCTGCAGTATATAATGTGCGTTGGTTGTTGGTGCCAGGTTTTCTTCTCATTCATTAGAGCAGAGAGAGCTGGCCACCGCTGGTGGTTAAAGGAAATGAAACACCGCCAGAATCATAAGGGATAAGCTCTGAGTAGAGCGCTGTCTCCCTTGCATCACGTCAGTCTGTCGGTGGATATCCGACTAAGGTTCGGTGAAGAAAGCTATCTGGTTGATCCTGCCAGTAGTTATATGCTTGTCTCAAAGATTAAGCCATGCATGTCTAAGTTCACACCGTCTCATGGTAAAACTGCGAATGGCTCATTAAATAGTTGAGGTTCCTTAGATGACACGATCCTACTTGGCACTGCTGCTAGCGAGATTCTTCAGCTGCTTTGTGTGGAGTGGAGCTCTTCCAGCCCGTGAAGAAAGGTGCGATTATGGATTGCCATGCGGCACTGTGGAAAAGGTGAAAGAAAGGAGTAAATGTCCTTTTGGGAACCACATGGGGGACCTCGGGACCTATCAAGGACCACAGGCATTAATTCAGTAGGATCACCGGGCAGTCTTAGTGATAGAAGCGAACGAAGAAGAAGAAGAAGTTTACTAGAAAATGTTTGAAGAGATCATCAGTTCTTGATGTACAGTTTATAATTAACTGTTTTCTTATGAAAAGATAGAGGATTGGAGATTCATTATCAACAAGACCATTTGTACCATTAGGGCCAGTTCAGTGCCTGCTTAAGGTGCAGATTTATGAGGGGTACAGCACTGACTTGTGAGGATCAGATTTATATTGATTAGCTAACCTTGCCTGGGGTACAAATGGCCTGTGAGCATCATTCTTCAGCTGACTAACTGTGAACAAGAGCTCTTGATGTATTTATGTAACTGAAGATGATTCTGAAAATGTACACAGAACAAGGCACAACTGAATGAACTGTAAACATGCTTGCAGTGCATTAAGAGAAAACATGATATTCATGTGATATCAGCTCTTGGAACATGGAATTGTGCCTGAGTTCAGAAGCAACTGAGTCGAAGCAAAAGTATATTCTTTGATGTATCACCAGGCAAGCTAAGTATATTTTTGATATTTTGAGGGCTTTTTCTTGTATGTTTCAGTTGCTGACCCATATGCCACATAGTAGGACACTAGAGAAGGAAGCAGACAAGGTTGGACTTATGTTCGCAGCCAAGGTTCGGCAGTGATTGATTGATCTTTATTTCCAAAGGGTTAAGAATTGGGCCCGCGGGCCCATCTGACATTCTTTCCCTTTATCACACAACTTTCACTCTGTTCCAGACATTCTACAAATATGTTGTGCATATAATAGATAATTAACATTAAAAAGCTGACAAAAATAAAATAGAATGAAATACTTACCTTTCAATCTTATCCATGCACTCAGTACTGAAAATGACTACGTGTAAGTAAAAAAGCTATTTTTGCAGCCTTACACTTATGAGTGAATACCAAACTACTATTTCTTTACTGTTCAGGAAAAATAATCAGTTAAATTCAGGGTCTTTAAGGAGTCTAAAATAACATGTAACATTTTTTAATCATGGAGGCATGTGGTCGGCATTAAGTTGATACTGTTTGTAATTATTGGAAGGGGTATAGCTTATAAGGGCATGCATCTTTTCCATTGCAACATTTGCCTGTGAGACCTGGACACTTAACAAAACAGCTGAGAAACACATAAATGTCTTTGAATGTAAATGCTACAGAAGAGTTCTTCAAATATCATGTACACAAAAAAGAACAAATATAGCCATACTCATTCATTCATTTGCATGTCCCTCGCGGAACTTTGCCTCCCTAACAGCACTCCTGTAGGCCTCTCGGTTGTGAGCAAGATGGCCTGATGCTGATGCATCCATTTGCAGATCATCAACGATATCTTGCAGTCATCTTCACCTTAGTCTTCCTCTCTTTCTTTTTCCCCGTTATGTAGCCTTCCAAGACGGTCTTCTCTAGATTATCATGACATTTAATGTGTCCAAAATATTTAAGTTTTCTCTCTTTAATCCTTTTTACTAGCCAGCCTTCTTCAGTATTAAGTTGTGGATATATGGATATATCTATACTACAAGAACTTAATATTGAAGAAGGCTGGCTGGTAAAGAGAATTAAACAGAAAACTTAAATATGTTGGAGACATTAAACATCATGATAATTTAGATAAGCCATCAGAGTTTTGTCTCAACACTATGACAACATGATTATTGCCAACAAAACTGGGCAAGACCTGAGGAGAGTTGCACACCAGCCTGGTCTCATCATCAGAAAGAACTGAATAATGGACATTACAGAAAATAATGGACATTACAGAAAAAAGTATAAAGGAAGATAACAATGTAAAAGAACAGGTCACTTTTTTTGTTGTTGTAGATTGACACCATTAATTTAGAGAAGACCGTATTGGAAGGATACATAATGGGAAAAAGAAAAAGAGGAAGACCAAGACGAAGATGGCTGCAAGACATCGTTGACGATCTGGAAATGGATGCAACAGCAGCAGGCCATCTTGCTCACAACCGAGAGGCCTACAGGAGTGCTGTTTGGGAGGCAAAGTTCCGCAAGGGACATGCAAATGAATGAGTGAATGAATGAGATTGACACCATATGGTTCCTGGCTGAATGTAGCATAGAATAATAATGATGTTCATTTGCTTGTACTGAACATTGTGAGTTCATCCACAAATTGTGTTTTTCTTATTTACATGCATAGATTTTCTTTTAACCTATACTTGCAGTAGATTTGGTGGAGTTCTTATTTTCATTTCTGCAAAGTGTATAGTTAATACTGAACTGCCATTGAAGTTAAATGACTTTTTGCTGTTTTTAGGCCTGTTATGACATTAGGCAAGGAAGTGTCTTGTGGACAAAGATGTCACTTAATGAGAAACTAGGTGATGCTAGCAGCAACATCCTTCCAGAGTGGATGCTGACACATCCTGACAGTCTGAAGAGAGCTGGTTACCTTGACTTTCTTCAGCCTGAGGTATGGATTTAGTTCTTTTAGCAGTCTATAAGTGGATCAAAGACGCATGGAAGTAGAAAGAAGCTTGTGTGTAAGTGGAGCAAAGATATGTGTAAATGAAAAAAAAGCTTGTTTTGCAAGTGGAGCAAAGATATGTGTAAACAGAAGAAAAGCTTTTGTGTAATTGGAGTCAAAGATCCACTTGTGTAAATGGAAAAAAAATTTATGTGTAAGTGGAGCAAATATGTGTAAAGAAAAGAAAAGCTTATGTGTAAATTGGAGCCAAAGATATGTGTAAATGGAAAAAAAAATCTTGCATGTAAGTGGAGCAAATCTTCACATAGAATTTTATGGCAAGTAGCAACTGCTATTTCTACACCCTCTGCTACCTCTCTGACTGTTAGACATCAGTTAGCACAAATGGTTCCTTGTGCATGTGCCACAATCTCATCGATGTGTGAGGTAGAACAAAGGGTTAAGAATTGGGCATACAGGCCCGTCTGACATTCTGCCCTTCACCATACAGCTTTCACTCAGTCACAGTCATTCAGCATTTGTTAATGAGCATAATAATCATGAAGACACAGTTAAATGATTACATAAATAAATAATAAACTATATCTTGTTCATTCACTCCACACTCTGATTTATGCAACAGCATGAAATAAACTTGCATTTTTACATCCATTCAAAACTAACAAATTTATAGAAAAGCTGTTAAAAATTATAACAATTCAAGCCATACTTTAAACTACTTTAGACTATGCTTAGGGGGGCATATAGTCCATATCAAACAGATGTTGACAATGTTTGAAGTTATAAGAATGAATATTACTTGTAAGTTTTACATAAGTTGGTACGGCATTCCAAAAGGTGGGCAGCTGAGTAAGAGAAGCTTTTTTTTTAAAGATGTCAAGTCTTGGTTTTGGGAGAATATGATTGCTCAAGCATTGACTGTGTTTTGGGTTGGATTTGAACAGTGACCACAGGTTGGTTGGAGCATTATATGATAGAATTTTATGAATAAACTTGGCTTTGTTGAAAAGAAATTTCTTGAGAGGTAGAATATCAAAATGTTTGTCCTTATTTGTAATATGTGCTGCATGTTTATCATCTATAACCCTTACTGCTCGTTTTTGAAGTGAATATAGTCTTTTCATGTTTGACATGGAACAATCATCCCAGACTGTGGAGCAGTAGTTCAAGTGTGTTTGTATCTGTGATATGTAGTATATTCTTCTGGTGTCTATGTCAAGAAAGTGTTTAATTTTAGTAAATGACCTGTCAGGTCGGTGGTTATCTTCAGATAATTGGCATCCACTTTTGAAGTGGGAAGACCACTCAAACGTCTTCAATCAACTTAGGCAGAACTCATAAAAAGCTGACTGTAGCATTTCATAAGTTTCAGCACAGGTTTTCCCGGTGCAAATGTAGAATCTTTGACACATGCTGTTGAATTTTCTTGTATGTGTTGAAATAAGCTTGAACTTGCAAGCATGCATTCACTTGGAGGCTTGTGCAGTGCGAATGGCTGAAGATAATGAGTTTAGATTTTGCATGTGCAGACAGGAATGGTTATTTGCATGTGCAGACAGGAATGGTTACTACAACTCAAGCCTTGACTTCAGTGTGTATTATAGTTTCCAGGAAAAATAAGTCAGTCATGGAACTTTGTGAACATCCTTTGTAATTATGCAGTAAATGAATTGTCATAATATTGTTTCCTGTATTTTTGTCAACCTCGTAGGCTGAGAAATGGAGAGAAGAAATGAAATGTCCAAAACTTCCAACTCAGGATCCTAGAGAAGCCATCAGAGTTTTGTCTGAGCACTATGACAACATGATTATTGCCAACAAAACTGGGCAGGACCTGCGGAGAGTTACACACCAGCCTGGTCTCATCATCAGAAAGAACTGAATGTCATTTATGTGGTGCGTGCTCTTCCTCTGCTCATTCAGAAATTTCTGCTTTAAAAAATTTTATTCGTGAGAAAAGAACGTTACTTTTTGGACTTTTTATACTTTTTCATTTGTATGTGTTCATAAAAAACTAATAATCTTTGTTAAGAGATGTTAACATTGTGATAGGTAACGAAGGAAATTGGTATCACTATGATTATATATCATTTGTTTTCTGTGATCTTATTTATGTATTTATACCAATCAACTGTGTACTGATGTGCGCTTGAAAGTGTTCTTGAAGCGAGGAAGATTACATTTGTGGACTGACCAGAACTGTGACTATGAGATAGTTAACTGTTAACCTTCTGAGCAATGTCCAGGAGCCACAAACATTTTTTTATACTAAAAAATCTCAGCCATCATATTTTACTGAGAAATGAGGAGATCCTGTTTTTAACTCTTCCCGGGCCCAGAAAAAAAACGCGGACATTCCCATCCGTGCCACACAAAACCACGGGTCATAGTTGTAAAATGGAATGGAAAACAGTATTTCCATGTACTTCCGTGTACTTATTATGTTTCAAAGTATAACTAAATGTATGAAAATTTCATAAATGCAGAGTTTTTTAGGAGAAAATAAGTAATGTGATGTTTTTAGACAATGATTGTGCCCAGCTGACCATCAGCTAGGTCTAGATATGCACTACTTACCATCTGAGATGTCTAGATCTACTTGTCGATCGCATATTGTGATTCTGTGTTGCATTCTCGCTAAATTAATGTCTGAAATAACCTCCTAACTACTTCTCCAGTCATCTAAATATGTCTAGATCTACTTGGGATACATTCAAGAGCAGTGAGGTGGTCACAGGCCATGTCCATACCCCTATCTACATCATAAGAAATTGAAAATTTCGATGTTTCTCTTCCTTTTTCTTGCTCTGCATCGCTTGTATCTAAGAACTCCTTCACCATTTTGAAAAGTGTCAACAGAAACGCAGACATAATATGTATAATCTAAATGTTACACCGGTTGTTTTATTGAAACAAATGAATTGTCACTATAACGACTATGGCACCCAACTCGGTAACTGAAAATTATCACTACAGCGACTTTGGCACTGGAAGAGTTAACATTTACATCTTACATCCATTAAATGTCACATAGGTATTGCATTGTAGTTTGCCATGTTTTTCTGTTTATAGTGAATTTTTCCCTCTTGTAAAGGGATCTTGTGCCCACTGATTTAGCCTCTAAATAGTATTCTTCTTAGAGTTTCATATCCATGATATTTGAAGGACTCTTCTGTAGCATTTACATTGAAAGGCATTTATGTGTTTCTCAGCTGTTTTGTTAAGTGCTGTAGAAGAGTCCTTCAGATATCATGGACACAAAAAAGAACAAATATATCCACACTTCAAGAATTTAATATCAAAGAAGGCTGATTAGTAAAGATGATCAAAGAGAGAAAACTTAAGTATTTCAGACATATTAAACATCATGAGAGTTTGGAGAAGACAGTCTTGGAAGAGTAAAGATGGCAACAAGATATTGCTGATGATTTGTGATGATTTCATCACTAGCAGGGCATCTTGCTCACAACTGAGAAGCCTTCAAGAGAGCTGTTAGGGAGGCAAAGTTCTGCATGGGATGAATGAATAGAGTTTCACCTGGTCAGCCTCTTTTCTTTGTCCTGTTGTATCCCATTTGATAGCTAGTTTTGAGATTCTATAATTGTTTCTGCAGTGTGGCCAATATATGTCAATTTACTTTTTTTTTTTTTAATCAGTCTGTTGTGTGCTCATCTTCCTTATCTCTGCGTTGGTCTTGAATTCATTCCATTGAATACAGATTATTTTTCTTAGGCATTCTTTTTTTTTTTTAACATTTTTAGTCTAAATTATGAACTGTGTATCAAAACCTATTGTTTCTCCATTTGTTTAAAAAAGCTGTATAAATGGCTCATTGAAGGTTAAGAGTTTTTGATTATTGAATGCAGATAGTTCTGAGATTATGAAGTATAAAACATTAATGATGGGTGGTCTTCTTCTTCTTCGTTCACTTCTACCACCAAAACCGCACTGTGATCCTACTGAATTTACGCCTGTGGTCCTCGTTAGGTCCCGTGGTCTCCTGTGTGATCCCCGAGAGGACCACAAGGGGTTCAGAGTTTCGCAGGGCTTTAGCCTGTATTCTTGGTGGGTCTCTGAAGTGGATTGCGTGACACCATGGTTTTCATTGCACCAGTTTAGTCTAGAGTTGGACTTTCTCACCGGAAGACCTCGACGTGTTTAGGATATCAGTGCATCCCCGCTGGGTGAGAGGCAGTAGCCCACCCAGGCCAGAGTTGGACCTTCTCACCAGAAAACCTCGACCTGTTTTGAGATACCCGTGTATCACCGCCGGGTGAGAGGTGGCTGCTCATCCAGTCCAGAGTTGGACTTTCTCACCGGAAAACCTCAGCGTGATTAGGATACGCAAACATCCCCGTCGGGTGAGAGGTGGTTGCCTATCTAGACTGCCCTGGTCCAGTGTCTCCGACTTCAGCATTTTGCAGTCGTGGCCGCTACCCTTCCTAATTGTGACCAGGATGGAGCTTTTGTCCAGGAGGACGAATCCTCGCTACTAGTGACTTTCACCCCTGGGTTGAGCCAGTTTAGGCATATTATCCCAGTATGGGCGTGTTTGGGACGTGACCGACCTCTAGAGCAGAGGTACTGTGACATGCATAGCCTTCAAGATTCACCTCTGGTGTGAGCCAGTTTAGGCAAAATTCACCAGTATGGATGTATATCAGGCCTGACCGACCTCTAGAGCGGAGGTGGCATGACATGTCTAGCCATCAAGTTCCACCCTTGGTGTGTGCCGGTTTAGGCATATTTCACCAGTGTAGGTGTATTTCGGACGTGGCCGGCCTCTAGAGCAGAGGTGCTGTGGTATGTAAAGCTCTCGCAGCAATACTATTGGACATACCAATTAAACTTCACTTTATCCTTTCCACCACCTTTTCACATTGGCACCGCACAGCAACCTTTATTTCTTTTCCGCATTTTCTTCCTTGACCTGGAGGAGCTTCACTCCACGCACAGCATTCAAAGAGTCGCTAGCAGTGTCTTAACCTCTGGGACAAGCCGGTTCATGCATTTCATCCGATAGGACTGCACTCAGGACGTGGCCGACCTCCAGACCAGAGGTGCCATGATTTGACTGTTTGCTTCGCTTTATCCTTTCTACCACCTTTTCCGCAGTGATGCTGCGCGGCAACCCCATTTGCACCTTTCTTCGTTGGCCGGGAGGAGCACCGCTCCACGCACGGCAGCCGAAGAATATCGCCAACAGCGGTAGATGAGCTACCAAACGTGCCACTCATCTACCCTAAGTATCTGGTTTTCAGGCACCAGATATTCGCCCTCGCCCCTTCTCCTGTCAGTTTAAACAGTTCTGCCACGGGAAGGCCAGGAGCTGGACTTTGACTGCCAGAGGCTGTGTGAGACGTGCGCCGTTGGAGTGGAAATCGAATACTCCACCCCACCTCCGACAGTAGCAGTCCTTAGAACCAATGATGGGTGGTGATCTTTATCTCTTTTTTCTTAGGCGCCATTGTTCTTATACAATGTAATCAGAGAAAGAGATATGACTGAAGGATGCATCTGCACATAAAAATGAAGCATAGAGAAAATGATAAGACAACTCTTTTCACGTTAGGATTTCAGACACTATGACTACATCACAGATCCCATAATCTTCCAGTTTATTTTTCCTGGCCAGGTGTAATACAGCAGAGGGTAGAAGAGTGTCCCTTGAAGTGGAAAGTGTCAAGTGATTTCTACATGCAGTTATAACTGTAACTATGAAAAAAAGGGCCTAACTGTTTTGCTGGTCCTGAGGAGCAGCCTCTTTACACTCAGGGCATGCCCACGCGTGTTCAGCCTCTGACTTGAGGATGTCCTTCAGTGTTTTTAGAGAAATTACTCCAATGTTCGTTGTGAATTTCTATATGCAGTTGTGATTAGAATATGATTTGTGGAACCAACAGTTTTATGTATAAACTGCAAGCTGTGTAAGCTTCACTGTCTGATAAAAATGTCAAAATCAGAGTTGAAATGAAAACTTTTGTTTGATAAGATTCTCACTTGAGATTGGCATGCTTTGAAATCATCAGACAGTAATGATGAGTTTATCTTGGAGGCAAAAGATGCTATGCTAGTTCAGGAGTGGCCAGTCTTTTTCAAGGGTGCGTGCTAGAATTAGCCATTTTTTAAAGAAAAGAAAAACTTTCCTTGTATGGTACAAGAAATTTTTTTTTATATTTTTAAATGCAGAATTTTTGTTTTTTACATGTCCAAAACAAAATTTCATTGTGTGTCACTTTTGGCATGTGTGTGACTGGTTCACCAGCACCTGGGAAAGTCGTTTGATCATATGCTGTCATCTAGCACCAGCTACTGAAGTGAAGACAGTTTCAAATTTTTAGAAAGCATCTATGTACCAGAGACAGCAACTGTCATTCAGGACCATACAACTGAAGTGAAGTATTCTTTTAACTGTAGCAATACAAACATTCAGCAGGTTTCAGAAGTGTAAAGTCATAGAACGTACTAGATTTTATAAAGTCCTGTATGAATTTGGCATTGACTGTGAAAGTGAAATTAAATCAAAAGCTGTGGCTAACAAGAAAGATGTAAAAAAAATGTTGAAACAAGGAGAGCAAGCACAGTGGTGATGATATATTTGCTATCATTGTATGACCTTGCCAAGACGTGGAGAAGAGAATAAGTCATGCAGGTTAAAATATGAAAAAAAAATATGACTTTTAATTCCTAGATCAGACAGAATAGAATAATAAAAAAAAATAAACTCAGCGATTACAAAAGTCTTGAAATTGAGCATATGCTGGTTGGGCCATGTTGAAAGAATGGAAGAGAACAGACAAACGGAAATGATGTATGTACAAGAGATGAAGGAAACAAGACCAAGGGGTAGACTAAGACAGAGATGGAGAGACAACATAGAAGAGGATATAAAGGAAAATGGTGTCACCAACTGGAGAGAGAAGATTAGGAATAGAGAGGAGTGGAGATGAACTTTATCTGCAGCAATGAGCCTTAATGGCTCAGAAAGCTGAAGAAGAAGAAGAAGAAGGAGCTTGATGAAGATTTGTGTTTCATGAGCGGACTGAAGAGTAAAGGTGGATTACACCGGTGATGATATGGTTTGCTACATAGTACTTGTACATTCCCCGTTTGTTCACTCTCATGTTCGACCTCATACCTTCCCCACAAGTGAGATGATTATAAAGAGACTGATGGAGCTCAGAGTGTGAAGTGTACACAGTGTTAACTGACAGAGCTCAGAGTATGAAGTGTACACAGTGTTAACTGATGGAGCTCAGAGTGTGAAGTGTACACAGTGTTAACTGACAGCTCAGAGTGTGAAATGTACACAGTGTTAACTGATGGAACTCAGAGTGTGAAATGTACACAGTGTTAACTGATGGAACTCAGAGTGTGAAATGTACACAGTGTTAACTGACGGAGCTCAGAGTGTGAAGTATACACAGTGTTAACTGACGGAGCTCAGAGTGTGAAGTATACACAGTGTTAACTGACGGAGCTCAGAGTGTGAAGTATACACAGTGTTAACTGACGGAGCTCAGAGTGTGAAGTATACACAGTGTTAACCGAAAACAAATATATTAACACCTTTCCTTTGGCCATGTTGAAATATCTTAGTGAACTGTGAGTAAAACATCTCTTGCACCATGTCAGAAAGGCATTAAATGAAAATATCTGCATCCGCTTCAGGTGGCGTACCAAAGTTCTTTCTTATGCTCAGTGCTCCTAAAATTCTTTCAGCATTCTTAGCAAGCTATGCTCATGCAGGATTATTGAACGTTATTACACTTTATAGAAGTGTATTACTGAACATTACTACACTTTATAGAAGTGTATTACTGAACATTACTACACTTTATAGAAGTGCATTACTGAACATTACTACACTTTATAGAAGTGCATTACTGAACATTACTACACTTTATAGAAGTGTATTATTGAACACTGCCTCACTTTATAGAAGTGTATTATTGAACATTACTACACTTTGTAGAAGTATATTACTGAACATTACTACACTTTGACTAACTTTTCTGTTACTGGTTTTCAGACTTGGAGATAGGATTTTATCCTTACCTAACAAGGAAATAGATTTTTATCATTACCTAACAAGGAAATAGAATTGTATCCTTACCTAACTAGGAAATAGAATTGTATCCTTAACTAGGAAATAGAATGTTATCCTTTCCTAAAAAGGAAATAGAATTTTATCCTTACCTAACTAGGAAATAGAATGTTATCCTTTCCTAAAAAGGAAATAGAATTCTATCCTTACCTAACTAGGAAGTAGAATTTTATCCTTACTTAACATAGCATTGAGGGTGAATTGAAACCACAGATTCAGACTATTGGAATACTGAGATAATATTTTAGGTCAGACTTTCCTGGGGGAGACAGGAATAAGAATGTAGAGGTGTGCTAGCTATTGATATGGGCAGTTATTACCATATGATGAAGGTCAGCTCATTTTGGCCAGTTTGCTGATTAGATTGTGAGTCAAGACCCAATCATCCATGGAGACAATTGCTGTTCTGGTGTCCTGTCCTGAAGTCTCCAAGTTTTTCCAGTTTATGGAGGTGATGTGTCGAGTGTTCTTTGTGTTTTAGTGATTTTTGTTGCTAGTCATGAATATTAGGTTTAACTCTTTCACTCTAAAACAGCACTGGCAGTGTTGGTAGATCTTGCATGCCTGAATAAGTGTGTGAATCAGTGCTCAGAGTGATACTTAGACGAAGTCTAAATAAAATGATAATCAGCACTTTTCCAACCCAATCCATATTTTAAAAATTGTGGAGTAACTTCCTTTCATTCTACCAAGATTTCTTAAAATTGTTTTATGCCAGAGCATGGAAATTAAGCCAGAAGTGAAAGAGTTAATGAATGTTTATCAATGTTAACCCAAATGTCAAAATGGGGAGGTAATTCATGAATTGATATTCCCTGATCTGTAGTACACCAGTGATTGTTATGTTTCAAGTTTCAGGAGACTCTCTTGAATTGATGGTGCGCCAAATACTGGCTTCCTCCATGAACTGGAAAAACTTGGAGACCTCATTCGGGGACCAGGATAACAGCCATCTTGAAGAACGATCAGGACTTGACTTTCGGTCTAATTAGCTGACTGATTAAAATGAGCTCACTTTCATCACCACCACCATCCGCGTCGTTAACTAGCACCCTTCTACATTAGAATGATATTCTAACATGGTGACAAAAGGTGAATGGTGAAAAACAGGTTGAGAACCACCGTTCTACAAGATACCCAAACATGAATACATTGGACGTTTCCTGACAGTGCTGAGGCAGGGATGTTTTTCTAATGGTTAGAAAGATACATACTAAGAAGACAAACCTGCAGACAAAAGATCCAAGCCCAGGTAGACTGATCTTTGCAACACAAACATTTGTTGCTACTGTGACTTGACATACAAATCCAATTTTAATAGAATCAGCCATGAGAGATGTTTAGCAAAATCCAGCTCGGCAAAAAAACCCCCACAACTAGCGTCTACTCACTTCAAAACTGTCTTGTCAAATGGAAAATGCAATTACTACATACGAGGGTCATACCGAAAGTCGTGAGCAATTTTTTTTTAATCAGAATTTATAGATTGAGAAAATGTAAATGTATCACTTTAACTGCATCCTTTGCACTTCATGTAGAGGTCACATTACGTCACCATCATGTGTCACGTGACTACGGGGAGCATAAACAGAGTGGCGGGTGCTGAAGTTTCGTTTCGTCAACGTGCTGTTATTGAGTTCCTCGTTAAAGAGGAAATCCCCGCTGCTGAAATTCACCAAAGACTTCAACTTGCTTATGGAGATGTGTGTATGGGTGCTAGCAGTGTTAGGAGGCGGGTGAAACATTTCAAAGATGGAAACACGAGCATCCAAGATATGCCTCGCGGCGGTCGCCCTCGAACTGCCTCCTTTAAACGCAATGTGGAAGGGGTTGACGACATCATTAAACAAGACAGACGTGTCACAGTATCTGAAATCACTGTAAATCTTGGAATAGGACACAATGAAGTACAGGAAATTATTGAAACCCTAGGCCATAGAAAAGTTTGTGCCCGCTGGGTCCCACGTTTGTTGACTGAAGATCACAAAACCGGACAACTGAGGAAATTCAGAAAATAGGTTGGGAAATTCTTACACACCCTGCCTATAGCCCCGACCTGGCACCCAGTGATTACCATCTTTTCAGTTTTGTGAAAGAACAAATGCGAGGCCATCACTGCGACACAGGAGAGAACATCCAGAAAGCAGTGCGTCTGTGTCTTCGGTCAGCTGGAATGGAATTCTACCGGGAGGGTATTTTCAAACTTGCAGAGCAGTGGGGATTATGTTGAAAAAGTGGAGAAAAGGATGCAGTTTAAAGCGATACATTTATATTTTCTCTATCTATAAATCCTGATTTTAAAAAAAAATGTTGCTCACGACTTTCGGTATGAGCCTCGTACTGGTAATAATGGCACGGCAGATGTGTATTGTTCAGTTCCACGAAAAGTGTAAGGAAAGTGGGAAAGAACAAGGGCGGCAGCAAATAAGATGAATGTCTACAAATGATGGCGCAGTTTTACAAACAGAGAAAAGGGGAAGAATTAGTACTAGGGTATGGAACTAGTCAAGAAAACCATGGACATCAGTACCATGTTCTCTGTACATCACGAAGGCATGGAATCATCAGAAATGTACTTCAGCCCCAAACTAAAAGTTTGCTGTCAAGAATTGTGAAAACAAATGTTTCATTTTAGACAGGCGGAATAAGGTAACGTTTTTTTTTTTTGGTATGATAATAATAATATCCTAAGAACGATCATGACAGGTATAAAAGTCGGAGGATACAATATTAACAACCTTCGGTATGCTGATGACCCAGTACTGATAGCAGAGAACCAACAAGACCTGCAAAATCTTTTGGATAAAGTCGCCAAAGGAAGTGAACAGAAAGGTCTTAATATCAAAAAGACAGAGACTATGGTTATATCTAAGAAACAGAATCCACCAACATGCAGTATAAAATTAAACGGAACTATTCTAAAGCAGGTGCAGAAATTCAAATACCTTAAGAGCAGTAATAACTTCAGATGGGAAATGCAGAACAGAAATTAAAAACAGAATAGGCCAAACAAAGATTGCATTTCAGAGAATGAGAAACATATTATCCAACACATCCTTTTTTATCAATGAATGTTAGAAAACGAGTAAAAAATGCTATATAGAACTTATCTTGTTATATGGAAGTGAATCATGGACAATAGGCAGGTCTGCACAAAAATCATTGGAAGCGTAGAAGTGTGGTTTATTAGAAGAATGTTGCGAATCCCTTGGACAGCAAAAATAACTAATGAAGAATGTATGAAAAGAGCTGGAGAGACAAAAAAATATTGTAAAAATTTAAGAGAGAGAGACGATGTACTTTCATATGACATACAATTAGAAGAGGAGGCATTGAAAATATTATAATAACAGGAAAAATACAGAGAAGAGCCAAGGGAAGACCAAGAGAAATGATACAGGACAGTTTGACGGGATGGTGTGAGAGGAGATCACCAAATGAACTAATGGCCTGCATGAAGGATTGTGTACTCTGGAGAAGCATAATAGCCACCGCCAGTTGACACGGCACATGATGATGATAATGATAAACTAAATAAGTATTGTAATCGTCACCATCACCACCACGACATAAACAGTCGAAATAAAGTGACATAACACTCAATGGATTCTGAATATAAATTTAATATCTTGTATAATATAATATTACATACACATGTATAATATAACACCGGTCACGAGTGGGAATATTGCTCAGAGATACTGAAGTATACAGAGGATAAGACTGTTCTGAGACACTGAAACATTCTCATGATATGGCAGTAGAATTGGTATTTCCTATGACATGTCAGCACACTAGAGTCTAATGTGGTCAGCGCCATGCCTGGCCCCTAGTTTCCAGCTCCTTGAGAAGCTAATACCCGTTACAATGACTGGACTAACTGGGATGTCTGACCAGCGTCCAGTCGCCGACCTTTGCCTTGCAAAACGCGTGCACTAACAACTTCGATTCAACTGCATCCTCATGCACTTTCATAACTGAGGGCCATATTATGTATCATTTGTAGTTTATATACTATAGCTTTTGAAGAGGAAAAGTCACCTGTTAGAAAACATAAATATGCATGTAAATATAGGCTGAAAGTAATTTTCACACATAGCGTTACCAACAAATATCCAGTGTAGAAATTGTGAACCCAGTAGTAAATTAACGAGTAAGGAAATAGACGGTTCTGAATTACCCAACACCCTGCATGAACATTATTGTAAAAATATTATATTACCCATTTCTTGAGAATAAAATGATATATTGTTATAATACATACATACATACATAAATGTGAGGTCTACTACTTTTCGTGTGAATCAAACCTGCTCCCATTTACAAGGTTGCAGAAACATGAATAATTCTTTTACGGTACAGAGTTTATTTTTTTACAAGCTCTGGCTCTTCGATCCAACGATGCTTTCGTCGTGGTAAAACAGTCACGTATTTACACAGCTCTCATTGGTCTTCTCCCTTGGAAAATAGTAATTGATTTCCTAGACGGTCGCAGGAGAGTATCTATGTCTACATATCAGCGAATCAGTTTGTCGAAGTCCTGTCACCAGGACAACCGGTCTCAGATCGCTATTAAAAGAGTTAAATATTGTAACTAATAAACAAAAAACAGCATAATATCTATATTTTTTTTAAAAACCCAGAAAACTCATGCCAATTTCAGGTATGCATGCACTTGGGCCTTCCTTATATAATGTTACATGATGAAAAAAAATGACTATATTCTAAATAAACAAAGAAGGCGATTAATAGTTGTATGTATGGATATGTAAGTTGATACAGAATCAAATACGACTAGAGGTTGCATGTATGAATATGTAAGTTGATACAGAATCAAATACCATTAGTAGTTGAATATATGAATATGTAAGGTGATAAGCATCGAAGACAATTAGCAGTTGCATGTATGAATATGTAAGGTGATAAGCATCGAAGACAATTAGCAGTTGCATGTATGAATATGTAAGTCAATAAGAATCGAAGACAATTAGTAGTTGCATGTATGAATATGTAAGGTGATAAGCATCGAAGACAATTAGCAGTTGCATGTATGAATATGTAAGTCAATAAGAATCGAAGACAATTAGCAGTTGCATGTATGAATATGTAAGGTGATAAGCATCGAAGACAATTAGCAGTTGCATGTATGAATATGTAAGTCAATAAGAATCGAAGACAATTAGTAGTTGCATGTATGAATATGTAAGTCAATAAGAATCGAAGACAATTAGTAGTTGCATGTATGAATATGTAAGTCAATAAGAATCGAAGACAATTAGTAGTTGCATGTATGAATATGTAAGTCGATTAGCATCGAAAACAATTAGTAGTTGCATGTATGAATATATAAGTCAATAAGAATCGAAGACGATTAGCAGTTGCATGTATGAATATGTAAGACGATTAGCAGTTGCATGTATGAATATGTAAGTCGATAAGCATCGAAGACGATTAGCAGTTGTATGTATGAATATGTAAGAAGATAAGCATCGAAGACGATTAGCAGTTGCATGTATGAATATGTAAGTCGATAAGCATCGAAGACGATTAGCAGTTGCATGTATGAATATGTAAGAAGATAAGCATCGAAGACGATTAGCAGTTGTATGTATGAATATGTAAGTCGATAAGCATCGAAGACGATTAGCAGTTGCATGTATGAATATGTAAGTCGATAAGCATCGAAGACGATTAGCAGTTGCATGTATGAATATGTAAGTCGATAAGCATCGAAGACGATTAGCAGTTGTATGTATGAATATGTAAGTCGATAAGCATCGAAGACGATTAGCAGTTGTATGTATGAATATGTAAGTCGATAAGCATCGAAGACGATTAGCAGTTGTATGTATGAATATGTAAGTCGATAAGCATCGAAGACGATTAGCAGTTGCATGTATGAATATGTAAGTCGATAAGCATCGAAGACGATTAGCAGTTGCATGTATGAATATGTAAGTCGATAAGCATCGAAGACGATTAGCAGTTGCATGTATGAATATGTAAGTCGATAAGCATCGAAGACGATTAGCAGTTGCATGTATGAATATGTAAGTCGATAAGCATCGAAGACGATTAGCAGTTGCATGTATGAATATGTAAGTCGATAAGCATCGAAGACGATTAGCAGTTGCATGTATGAATATGTAAGTCGATAAGCATCGAAGACGATTAGCAGTTGCATGTATGAATATGTAAGTCGATAAGCATCGAAGACGATTAGCAGTTGCATGTATGAATATGTAAGTCGATAAGCATCGAAGACGATTAGCAGTTGCATGTATGAATATGTAAGTCGATAAGCATCGAAGACGATTAGCAGTTGCATGTATGAATATGTAAGTCGATAAGCATCGAAGACGATTAGCAGTTGCATGTATGAATATGTAAGTCGATAAGCATCGAAGACGATTAGCAGTTGCATGTATGAATATGTAAGTCGATAAGCATCGAAGACGATTAGCAGTTGCATGTATGAATATGTAAGTCGATAAGCATCGAAGACGATTAGCAGTTGCATGTATGAATATGTAAGAAGATAAGCATCGAAGACGATTAGCAGTTGCATGTATGAATGTAAGTCGATAAGCATCGAAGACGATTAGCAGTTGCATGTATGAATATGTAAGTCGATAAGCATCGAAGACGATTAGCAGTTGCATGTATGAATATGTAAGTCGATAAGCATCGAAGACGATTAGCAGTTGCATGTATGAATATGTAAGAAGATAAGCATCGAAGACGATTAGCAGTTGCATGTATGAATATGTAAGTCGATAAGCATCGAAGACGATTAGCAGTTGCATGTATGAATATGTAAGATAAGCATCGAAGACGATTAGCAGTTGCATGTATGAATATGTAAGAAGATAAGCATCGAAGACGATTAGCAGTTGTATGTATGAATATGTAAGAAGATAAGCATCGAAGACGATTAGCAGTTGCATGTATGAATATGTAAGTCGATAAGCATCGAAGACGATTAGCAGTTGCATGTATGAATATGTAAGAAGATAAGCATCGAAGACGATTAGCAGTTGCATGTATGAATATGTAAGAAGATAAGCATCGAAGACGATTAGCAGTTGCATGTATGAATATGTAAGAAGATAAGCATCGAAGACGATTAGCAGTTGCATGTATGAATATGTAAGAAGATAAGCATCGAAGACGATTAGCAGTTGCATGTATGAATATGTAAGTCAATAAGAATCGAAGACGATTAGCAGTTGTATGTATAATATGTAAGAAGAAAAGCATTGAAGACGATTAGCAGTTGTATGTATAATATGTAAGAAGATAAGCATCGAAGACGATTAGCAGTTGCATGTATGAATATGTAAGAAGATAAGCATCGAAGACGATTAGCAGTTGTATGTATGAATATATAAATCTATAATCATCGAAGACCATTAGTAGTTGTATGTGTGAATATGTAAGAAGATAAGCATCAAATACGATTAACAGTCGAATGTATGAATATGTAAATCGATACAGCATCAAATACGATTAACGGTTGAATGTATGAGTATGTAAGTCGATGCAACATAAACTGTTTGGATCCGGGGGAATAATTCACCTTTTGTGAAACGACCATGGTCGCTGAGAAGAGTTTTGGAAGGTACTGTAAAACATTTCTTCGGCTCTGCTCTAATGATTACCCGAACTGATTTCGTCCACCACAGCGACCCCCCCCCCCCAACTTAAGGAAATATACCTATGCCCCAGGGCAATGTACCCGTGGTAGTTCCATCTCACTGGCCCTGGAAACGACTGTAGATATGAGGACAACTTGCACAAATGTTTGTGTACAAGGAAATAACACAGCCGGGAAGGGGAACAATTAACTGATAATAGCAAAATAACTTAAAATATTTACAGAATAGAAGATAAACGTACAAGGAAAATATTTATAACAGAAAAAAAAAATCAACACACAGTAAACATGCCAGAGCACGTTTACAAAGTTTATAAAAGAGTAAACGTGATTACTACATTTAATGTGGCGAAATTAAGGGTAAATATTTGTAGTCAATGCACAAAAGGGGATGAAAACGAATATGTAACTCTATGTTGCAAGTGGAAATTAACTCACTCTGTTGACGTTTTGGCAGTCTGAAATTTAAAAAAAAGAAACAACTAAAGTTGGATGATTTTCCTCATAATGATACTCATATTCCTTTTCACTTGATAGCTGTCACTGTTCCACTGATTCCGACGATGCATAAAAATGTCTGTAACAACATTTTATTTTCACTGTACGGCAAAAAAAGGTTTCTTCAGTCCTTTAGCATATTTCTTGATTTGTCGGAGCTGCAGATCTGGATTGGTCATGACACCTGTTAGTAGACTCACCAGGTTCTTCATGAGCACGCCCGCCTTCATCCCGCTCATGACAGACTCTTTGTACACCAGGTTGAGCACCACAACGTTGTTGAGGAGATTGTGCTGGATGAGAAGGTTAGTTTCCAGCCCCAAAGGCAGGATGGCAGGCGATGACTTGATACGTTTGTCTTGTTTAATCACAGCAGCGTCGTGTGGCGTGACCATCTCGATGCTGATCCCGTGAGGGTTTTGATTAAACATCTCCACGGTTCTTTCCGCCAGACCATGGAAGAGAGTGAAAGGTAAAACCCCATGATCGATGTGCTGCTGAATGACCTTGTTGTTCTGAATGATAAAGTCTTGAAGTCTGACTTTTCTGTTGAAATCAAAGTGTGCCATGATGGGAATTTCGTTGCTGTAGTTGGCAATATCGTTATCAATGTCGTCCATGTAACGACGAAGATCAACCGGGAACATTAGAGTCACGGTTGATTTTCGAGTTAAAATATGGACCAGGATCTGGTAGGCTCCGGCAACGAGACCCAGTAAAGACACGCGATGAGCTCGAATGAAGGTGACCATCTTCTGAGTGAGATCCGGAGCCAAGACAGTTCTGAGGCTGCCATTGGTGGAAATCATTTGCCTTGAAGAAAACTGATTTTGCTGCAGAGATGTGTTCGCAATATCATGGCTCAGAGTTTTAGCCCAGAACTGTGCAAAAGCCTCTGATTTAGATTTGTAGATTTTGTCCAGCTCAGAGTTAAAATCATCTGAATGATGCATCTCCTTCTTCGTACGTTCTTTTGCAAACACTGGTTTTTCCATATTAGGGTCAAACGCGCTGACCAAGTCTTGTATGAACTGATAAATTGAACGCACATCAAAGCCTGCCTTGTGGAAGATGATTCTCAATTTTGTCTTCAGTCCCTGCTGCAGGAGAAATCTCAGGGGTCCCTTTTCCTCTGTGTGGAACGGCTCTTCCGAGCATTCCTGCAGCTCCTGGCTCTCTTTCTTCACTACTCTGAAGTCAATCGCTTTCTCTGGTGGCAGAACTTGTTTTTCAAAGTTTAGAATACTATTTCTCTTTGATGCATCTTCCTTGAAGACGGTACAGGCTATTGGGTGCAGGTCTAAGATCTTCAATATAACCTTGCGAACAGTTTCAGGGTCCTTTTGCTCTGTTGGAATATCCACATCAACAACACCATGTAGACTTTGTTTACGTGGATGTCGCTTGTAAATAACCAACTGACTTGACTCGATCGTAGAAGCAACAAAACTGACACGTCTTTTAGACAAGTTTTCATTAGTCGTCAGGTTAGGTTTATCGTTTTTGCTTTCATCTTTTGCTGGTTCAGTAGCAGGCTGCTGGGAGTTGGCGTCCGCTTCTGATCCTTCTGCGAGTTTTCCAGAGAGCACATCGTCAATGGCCTGAGCGACTGTTCTAATGGTTGGCTCACCGCTGATGAACACAATAGCTGGCAGTCTGCAGTGAATCTCTTTGTATATCTGGTTAATCATTGTCATTGCAACAATAGAGTCCATGCCGATGTCTACCAGGCTGGTCTCTGACTTAATCGCCCCTTCTTCCGTGCTGAGTACCTGACTGGCCAAAGCAATCATGTAGCGCTCATACGCATCAACTCTGAGTTCTGGCGAAAGGCCACGTGCTGTTTGAAGAGCCAAGAGTATGTCCTCTTCTATTTTCACCTCTTCGGCTGTTGATCCCAGCATGGTCTTAAGTCGATACTGGAATGGCACATTCATGTCTCTTTTCAGTCTCTTAGTGAGGATGTCCTCATCAAATCTACAAGGAATGGTCTGACTCAAATCCAAAAGCAGGATAGGTACAATTACAGAGTAAATGTCTTCTTCAGTTAGTACAATAAAACCTTGGCCTTCTAAAATCTTCTTTGTTTCGCTGAATTCGTGGAGTAATCCTAGATCTAGGGCTCCCCAGTTAATGGCCTGGCCAGATAAACCCATGTGCTTCCGATAGTGAGCTAAACCATCCATGAAAGCATTGCCGGAACCGTAGCTGGTTTGTCCAGAATTGCCTAAAACGGAAGTGATAGATGAATGCAGGACGAAGTAGTCAAGCGGCATGTTTTTTGTGAGCTGGTGCAGGTTCCACGTTCCCATCACTTTTGGAGACATGACCTTCCAAAATTTTGTCTGGTCCATCATCGCTATCATTTGATCGTCAATTACTGCCGCGCCAAAGAAGACTCCTTTGAGTACAACTTTAGGAAATGTTTCCACCATCTGGACAAAAAAACTCTTTAAGGAATCCATGTGAGTCACATCCACTTGGAAAGATCTTATGGTACTGTTTTCAGATGCAGAGAGCTGCGTTATTTCACTCTGTTTATCCGCAGTGATTTGTCTTCTGTTTAAAATGGCGATGTTTCCTGCTCCATTTTTTGCCAGAAATTTGACAAACAGCCATCCAAGACCTGTCAGACCTCCAACAACAATGTACACAGCATCTTTCCTGAAAAGTTCTGATTTTTCCACACGGACCATAGGGCTGCTTTTATTAATGATCTGCATCTCAAGAAGGTCATAAAGATCTGAAGCCACCTCTTTGTATGTTCCAGAGGCGATGGGGTCTTTATGAAGGCATTCTGCAACTCTGCGCATCAGAGATGAATGTCTCTTCATCCACTCTTTCACTCGAGGTACCAAGGATGTGATGCTATGAGGCTGAAAAGCGCTTGTTGTGTCCAACAGTTTTATCTCTACAGCTGGCAAGAAGAACGAGAGATACGCTTTAGCAGGAGATTCTAAGAGACTTCCTACAGACACGAAACACTTTGCCTGCTGCCAGCGTCGTGTCAGAACGGGAATGATAGTCTCTTCCATTAGGACTAACGAAACAATAGTTTCATGCAAAGTCTCGGCCTTGTCCAGCTCCTCGACAACTACCAGATTAACATTGAGGTGTTTTGGCTTTCGCTTGCTCATAAGTAAACAAATGACTACCTCGCCAAGCCTGGCAGCGGCTTGAGATGTCAGAATGGTCACGCTCTGGCTCGTGACCATGCTATGAAGACACCATAACACGACCAGCCTGGTGAGGTCTCCCGGGACATAATCAGCAATCATGTCAGCCGTGACTGTAGCCTCTGCTGGAACTCTAATCTTAGAGCCAACAGGTACCGGGTAACAGGAAACTGAAGGTGCATTATACTTCTGCTTCTTGTCTGAAGAGATGTCATCTACAGAGCCGATACTCTCCACAGCAAACAAAGGGTATCCGTCTCCTTTCAAAGTTCTGCGCTTCTCCATTGTGCTGTACAGTAATGTCATGTTAAACAAAAGCGGATTCTGAAGAGCAGTTGCAGAAACATCTATCTTGATATGTTCCGGGCTTTCATATTTGGTCTCAGGATTGTGGTACACGGCAAAGGTTTCAGACAGCCCAACTGGCTCTTTGCTCAGCAGAATCACGTTCTGAGAGTTGTCAGCAAAGTTGTTTCTGAAAGTCGGCACAGATGTCTCCGTCTCGAGGCGGACGAACTGGTTGACGTACAAATGTTCTTCTGTGATCAACCACTCGGGGAAGTGTTTCAACACAGTGTCGTCGTGGATCATTCCAGCCACCGACGCGAAAAATGTTAGCGTGCATGTCGATTCCGGAAGATGAAAGTCTAGTGACACAAAATCTGTGTAGATTTGCTCCTTCAAGGCGCATCTTGTGAAGCCCCACAGAGCTGTCATCAGTGGGTTGACGTTTTCCGCTTCGCGTGCTCCATTATCAGCGGGAAAGCACGTTTTGTGAAGAAGTATATCGGAAGTCTGAGATTCTTTTCGTTTGCATAAACGTAGATGCTTTTCAGCATCATGCACAGATTGAATGTCCTCGTTTGGACACTGTAAGCATCGTCAGAATCAGTAACGCTAGCACTGCATATCACTACAATGAACTCCAACTCTTCTGACTTTTTCTTTAAGACTAGATCCAAATCACTGGTCACTCTCTGACCCGGATCTTGAAGTACATCGTACTGAATGCACTTCTTGACCTCCGATGGTGAGGTGGAAGCCGGTATTTGGTCAGTGATGAACAACACCTTTTGCAACGACTTAGTCTCGCAGTCGGGGTAGCTGCAGTCCGTTATAAGCTTCCAAACAGATTTGTACATGTTTTCAACTCTGCCTGTCTTGTCTGTGATAGATTTTATAGCCAGATCATCAATATCAGCGATGACTTCACCAGAGAGTGTGGTCAGTTTAATGTCGTAGAAAGTCAGTTTTCGGTCAGTGCTCTTCAGAGTTGTGTAGATGTACATCTCGTTCTCTGTTGGCCTGTAAGAGGTAAGTCTCCCAATTGAGCGTGGTAGTAAATCTCTAGCGTCATCTATGCCGTCCATCAAAATCACCGACGTCTGAACCATGCCGTCGAGGATAGAAGGGTGGACAGTTGTGCCTGACAGTTCAGAGAACATGGCATCAGGAACAAAGATTTTTGCCAGACATTCCTGCGAACTTTTCAAAGCATACATCAAGAGCGAATAAGCTGGGCCATAGGTAAACCCAAAGTTTTTCAGATTCCCGTAGATCTCGTCCCTCTCCACCATCTGAGGGCATCTGGCTTGTATGTGTCGAATGTTGATAGCCGAGGGTCGACACTTCATGTTGTGGGCGTGGAGATGAATGTTTGCAAAAGTTTTGCTCCCTTTGGCTACAGCAATGTCGTAACTGTGATATTTCTTTACCTCATTGTCTTTTGTTGCAGCGTTCTTGACGTTTAGGTCGAGTTCCAGAACGCTTTCTCGTGAAAACGAGCACGGTTGTTCAAATGTAACTGACACTGAGTACTGAGGAGCTTTCATTTCCGGCGACTGAAGGATCAAAGCAAAGCCTGTCTCAGCGTAGAGTGCACCAGGCACGATGAGCATTCCAGATACGATGTGGTCATAAACTGAAGGAAGTGTTATAGCAGTGATCAAGATTTTGAAATAATCTGTATTGTCTACTTTGTTAACGAAAGGGTGCTCTTTCCTCATATACTGTACACCTTTTAGCACCATATGTGCTGATTCGCAAAGCTGAAGATTTCTTCTGGGACTGAAACTGTAGCGAGGGACTGGTGTGTTGACTGTACCTTTCTGAGGCAGACTGTCCCAATCTATCTTTATGCCAAGCTCGTAAACTGTGACCAGAGCCTGCAGGAAGATTTTCCATTCAGGTACCTTCGACATGGACACGACAGATATCACTTCATCTTTAGGGAAGATGTCACCCGCATGGGCTCGCATGACTGGTTTTGGACCAATCTCAATGTACACGTTCTTGTAGCCTTTCACAAACGTCTTCTGGACTGATTCGTAAAAGTGCACTGGTTCCCTCATGTTGTTGACCCAGTAATCAGGACAAAGAGGACTTGTCACGGGGTCACCTGTCACAGATGAGATCATCTCTACTTCTGGAGATCTCGGAGCAATGTCTGTGAGGGACTCTTTAAGTTCAGCCTTGCAAACATCAACGTGATGGCTATGGTAGGCTACAGGCACCTGGAGATCAATCAGCTGAATCTGGATGTTGAGGCTTCTGGACTTAGACTGTATGTCTTG
Organism: Achatina immaculata; assembly: GCA_009760885.1. Taxonomy (NCBI): domain Eukaryota; kingdom Metazoa; phylum Mollusca; class Gastropoda; order Stylommatophora; family Achatinidae; genus Lissachatina; species Lissachatina immaculata. Next base: position 36,288,101 of record CM019713.1, read on the forward strand.
CTTGATTTTCTGCATGGTCTCAGAGTCCCCGCTGACAGCACACGCGATAGGGCTGTACTCAAGAGAAACATTGGCCGCCCCAGAATACGCCGCAACAAGTTCTTTCACCTTCTGCACTTGCATGTTTCGTACTACAATCATTTTTCCACCTCGCACCTGAGACATTAGAGATGTACGGTAATAGATGATCTTGACAGCATCACGCATCGTTAAAACCCCAGAAATGTATGCAGCGGCCACTTCTCCTACCGATTGCCCTACAATACAAGATGCCGTAACGCCAAGACTCAACCACAGCTTGGCCAAACCGACCTGGCAGGCAAAAATTGCGATTGCGGAAAAATCAGGATCGTCCACGTCCATTTCTTTCTCAAAACGATTGATCAGAGTCCAGGACACATATTCATTAAGATACTTGTCAATTTCTTCAATGGACGCTCTGAAAACGCCACTCATGTTTATCATTTCTCTGCACATCCCCTTCCAGGCTGTTCCCATACCACCAAACACGAAGACAACCCTTGTTCGTGAGGTCACGTTCGAACCCTTGCCGCCCTTGTGAATATGCTCGCTCAGCTTCGTGAGCAGCTCGTTGATATCTTCAACAACTGTAGCGTAACGGACGTTGTAGTGATCCCTTCTTGCGGTTGAAGTGTAGGAAACATCATGCACATCAAAGGAGCTCACGTCTGGGTGGTTTACGAAATCCTCAATGCTGGCTTTCAGTGACTTATCTTGTTTCCCAGAAAAACAGACGATGCACGGAATGCTCAGACTCTCAGCCTGGCTCGTTTGCCTGGCCAGATGTTCCCCGTATGTCTTAACTAATGCGTGGCAGTTTGTGCCACCAAATCCAAAGGAGTTTATACACGCGACTTTGCTCTGCACTGGCCAATCAACCGCCTTTGTCGGCACGCTCATGTTCATAGACGGGAAATCAATCTTTGGATTGCTTCTGTCGAAGAAGAGCGAGGGCACTATCTTTGAGTGCTTCATCATCAGCAGAATCTTGATGAGACCTGCTGTTCCAGCTGCTGATTCCAGATGACCAATGTTCGTCTTAACAGAGCCTATGTAGCGATGATGAAGCGATCCTTTCTCCTTGAAAAATCTCCCAAGAGCATTGGCTTCTACTGGGTCACCGGCGGCTGTTCCTGTACCTGATAGGAAGAGATACGAAGCAATTTTTCCCCATCTTTAGCTAAACATTGTCAAGATATACTTATTAAAACGTTGTCTGATTTGTTATCTGATATCCTGTCTCATTTACTTTGTTATGATGCTGCCTTATTTATTAAATTGCTATATTAGAATTGCAAAAGCTGCATTGATCTTCAAGAATCCTGAGAACACATGGAATTCAAAAGTTATAAGCACAAAAACCAAATTAAGATTATTCAATTAAAATGTGATATCCACCCTCATTTATGCACGCGAAAGCTGGAGAACAATTAAAGAAATAGACAAAAAAATTAGACTTTTTAAAAAACAAATGCATAAGGAAAATACTCGGTATAAAGTGAAGGGAATTCAAGAGCAATGCAGAGATAAGACAGATGACTGAACAACAACCAGTCTCATGGGTGATCAGGAAAAGGAGATGGACATATGTTGGTCACTTGATGAGAAGAAATGATCAGAGGATCCCCAAACAAGCTAAAAGTGGAACACAACAGGCCGAAGAAAAGGAGGTCGACCAGATGAAACTCTAAAGAGAACATTGTTAAGAGAGGCCAATTCAGTAGTCATAACATCCCTTGATGAAGTTGAAAAGCTCGCCGAAAACAGGAAAACTTGGTGACCTACCATGTGAGCCCTATTTAACGGTACCGGAAAGATGTAAGATATTATTATTTTGACGCTGTCTTATTTACAGTATTCTTGAGATACTGTCTCCGTTTCTGCTTATGATACAGCGTTATTAACTAAAATAACGCTGTCTCGTCTGTAATTAAGACGCCTGGTTTGTTATTTGATTTCCTGCCTTATGTCCTAATTAGGATACTTTTTTATGTATAAATTACAATGTCTCACGTCCTACTTTAGATGTCGCATCGCAGGTTGTTTAAGACGCCGTGGCAAGATTTTACAACATCGCCTAACAGTAGCTGCAACTTACCATGCGCCTCAATATAGTCAATCTTGTCAATGAGGGACAGACTTGCGTGCCTGTACACGTGCTCCATGAGCCTGATTTGCTGGTCCCCTGAGGGAGCAGAGATGGGGGTCACTGAGTGACCGTCTTGATTGGATGCGGTCTCTATTGTGGCCCATACCTTGTCGCCGTCCCGGAGAGCCTAAAAATCAAATATTTGAAGTTTATTGAATTTTAATGCAGACCTATTATGCATAGGATGAAAGATGGGCGCATGAAGGTGATAATGATAGGGACAGATGGTCGAACAGATAAATATAAATGAATGGACATATACTTCTATGGTTCAGTAGTAAAGGGATCGATTATGTGAGCGATAGTAAAGAGACTCACTATTTCAAAGGTAAAGTAAGAGAACACAGTTTTGTAGGATTAGACATCGAAAAAATCGTAGATAAAGCACTTTAGTGAAACGTGAGAGAAAGAAAAATAACAAGAGAATTCCTGGGATTCGAACCACTATGCTTATATAGAATGACTATGCTTACAAACACATTTTTTTTTAGCTGCGAGTTTTAGCTCAATTCGTTAGTACTCTGTTCTCTTGAGACAAGACGGCTGCTTATCCTACCGGAGTCCGTGGTTCCAATCCCAGGTAATTACTTTGTCCATCGCAACATATGCCTGTGAGACATGGACACTAAACAAAACAGCTGAGACACACATAAATGCCTTTGAAAATAAACGCTATAGAAGAGTCCTTCAAATATCATGGACACAAAAGACAACAAATATATCCATATTACAAGAATGTAATATTGAAGAAGGTTGGCTAGTAAAGAAGATTAAACAGAGAAAACCTATGTATTTTGGACATATTAAACGTCATGAGAATTTAGAGAAGACCATCTGGAAGGCACATAATGAGAAAAAGAAAGAGGAAAACATAAAGCGAAGATGGCTGCAAGACGTCGCTGATGATCTGCGAATGGAGTCATCAGCAGCAGGGCATCTTGCTTACAACCGAGAGACCTACAAGAGAGCTGTTAGAGAGGCAGAGATCCGCAAGGGACACGCAAATGACCGACTAAGTACTGGCTGGTTCTTCAGTCTGAAGTTCTCATGTAACGTGTTAAAGAAACCTATGACAGACACAGATTCTTGCGCGCTTCATTGTTAGCACTTAGCACAAGCAGACCACAAGGTTGCATGAATCTAGCATTAATGACATGAAAATTCCAACAGCAACAAATGCTTCTCAAGAGCCAACATATGACACTCATTGTACATTAAATGTTCACGAAATGGCATGATCAATACGTAGTTCAAGCAAATAACAAAATGGCATATCAATAGCAATTGAATAGCACAAAAGAAAATTTCATGTTCAATGTGTGATTCAATCAGATAACAAATAGCATGGGAAATGATTAAGTTAATACTGCAACACGGACTTCACACACAAAAAATATCACACACTACACTTAACAATATCGCAGAACTTGCATTAACAATTGCAACGTTACATATAACGCATACAAAATAACTTACAACACACTAGGAAACACAGGTGCAGATTCTAGTTCGAACAATCAGCCGTACCACAGTGAAAATATATAGAAACTTCATAGTTTTACAGTCAATATATGCGCGAAAACAGGCTCCGTGCTACCCGGTCACTTCCTCACACAAGAATGACCCACAGTGAACAATCACAGGCCACTCACCGGACCAACACACTTCAAACCTGTGGACTCAAGGTCGTAGGCATCCTAAACCTAACTCGTAGCACTCTACAATTATCCCTGACTGCATTTCAACTTTTGCTCGCTGTCTGCACGCTTAACCAATACACCCAGTGCTCCCATCCGCTTCTGACTGATCAGAAATTGCAAGGAAATAAAATTGAATCATTTAAAGAGCACCAAGTGAAAGAGAATAATGTGGGATAATTTCACACATGAATTGCTTGAGTACTTCAGACGCTATGTTAAAGACTTACGTCCTCCAGGCGTTTCAGTATGACCACGCCACAGCCTTCACCACGAGTATATCCGTCAGCGCTGTCGGAGAAAGCAAAGCACTGACCAGTGGGAGACACCATGTGCGCCTTGCTTAGGTGGACAAAAACATCAGGGGACATGAGAAAGTTGGTACCTCCACAGATGGCCAGCTCACAGTCGCCTGTAGCATGATAGAGAAACCACCGCTTAATGAGACCATGTGCCGCGCGGATAGGCTCACACAGTTATGGTTCTTCATTGAGTTCTCTAATTAGATCTTACTGTTCTTTCTTTTTATGTGCTACTTCATTAGCGCATGTTGAAGTTTCCTTACTGGTCTCTAGCTTTCTTTTTTGCCTTTGATTTTATTACCAGCTGCTGACTTGTGTTTCATATCCAAACAATTTACACTGTATGCTGACCATGGTTTCTAAACTTTTTTCTGTTTATTTATTTATTTTTTTACAAATTCATTGAAAACTTTTCTTTTAATGTCCAAGGCATATTTTATATCTCTCTACAAAACAGTTCCCAATATTTCTAATATTTTGAGCACCACAAAAGCTACTATATTTCTGCATGAGTAATAGAAAAATGGATTTGCCCTGTAGTGAAATAACAAAATATTAAGATTTCTGAAGACATTGTCCGCTTTGGCAGTCAGCGGGCCATGGCTAACATGCTAGCGCCAAGTCTGGCGAATAATATGGGACCAAGACTCTGTCCTACCTCTCCGCCTAGCTAGGCCAAGAGGACAGTTGTCGCCATAGTCCCCATGGCAGGGATCTGCTAAAGAAGCATTGCACACCCCTTGCTTTTTAGCTTGACTCAAGGACTGGACAAAAATAGCCGGCCTAACCCGCTTCCAGTCAGACACGATGTTGTGTCTCAACTTCCTCACAGCATTGGCCGCAAAGAACATCTTGCTCACAGTTCTAGTGAGAAGAAGAAGAAGATTGATTGATTGATTGATCTTTATTTCAAAAGGGTTAAGAATTGGGCACGCAGGCCCGTCTGACATTCTGCCCTTTATAGAAGCAGAAGAAGAAGAAGAAGAATTACAACATGAGAAGAAACATCAATTTCAATAGTAAAGTGGAAAAAAATATGGAAAAATATGGACCTGCTTGTCCTGTTAATTAAGGCGATATGGGAATATTTCTATATAGCAACGCATAACAATGTAAAAAAGTATTTGGTGCTTTAAGATATATACAGGCATACCCAGATATATGCCCACCTAAAGTCTTTATGCAGTGAATAACTGTTATTGAAGTTTAGAAGTATGTAAAGATTTTGGGAAAGCTGACTGAGAGTATGAAAAAAAAAAAACAAACAGGAATGCTTTCCTATTAGAATTACCTGTTCTGAGGGCCTGAGCCCCAAGATGAATAGCCAGCAATGCGGAAGAACAGGCTGTATCTATGGTCATTGATGGACCTCGGAGGTCAAAGGTAAACGAGACACGTGCAGCAATGATACTGTTGGAGATACCAGTTACCGTATAGTTGCCAACAATGGGCGACTTGGCTGTGAAGAGGCTTCTATAGTCTCCATTCATGGCACCTGATGACAGATTTTCTCAGTGAATAAGATTTAAAACGGTAAAATGTTCAAAGCATAATCCAACATGATTCACATAATCAACCCGTGGGCAATGTTCCCACTAAGGAGTGATTCACTATGAGCAGAAATATTTTTCCGTGAGCGATAATTATAATTTATGTAATCTAATATAAAGATTACCTAAAGCATAAATACTCTGTTCATCGCTGATGCCTCCATTCGCATATCATCAACGATGTCTTGCAGCCATCCTTGCGTTATGTCTTCCTCTCTTTGTTTTTCTCATTATGTAGCCTTCCAAGATGGTTTTCTCTAAATTCTTATGACGTTTAATGTGTCTAAAATACTTAAGTTGCTCTGTTTAATCTTCTTTACTAGCCAACCTTCTTCAATACTAAATTCTTGTAGCATGGATATATTTGTTATCTTTTGTGTCCATGATATTTGAAGGACTCTTCTATAGCGTTTATTTTCACAGGCATTTATGTGTTTCTCAGCTGTTTTGTTTAGTGTCCATGTCTCACAGGCATATGTTGCGATGGTAAAGAGACTGAAAATATGATGAGTTACTGACACTCAGATATACTTCTTGGTGTATGACCTGAGATATCAGGCTCATAGATTTTCAGTATTTGTAACCTTTTACTGGTCATGGGTCACGAGCCAGAGCGTGACCGTTCTGACATCTCAAGCCGATGCCAGGCTTGGCGAGGTAGTCATTTGTTTACTTATGAGCAAGCGAAAGCCAAAACACCTCAGTGTTAATCTGGTAGTTGTCGAGGAGCTGGACAAGGCCGAGACTTTGCATGAAACTATTGTTTCGTTAGTCCTAATGGAAGAGACTATCATTCCCGTTCTGACACGACGCTGGCAGCTTTCAAAGTGTTTCGTGTCTGTAGGAAGTCTCTTAGAATCTCCTGCTAAAGCGTATCTCTCGTTCTTCTTGCCAGCTGTAGAGATAAAACTGCTGGACACAACAAGCGCTTTTCAGCATCATAGCATCACATCCTTGGTACCTCGAGTGAAAGAATGGATGAAGAGACATTCATCTCTGATGCGCAGAGTTGCAGAATGCCTTCATAAAGACCCCATCGCCTCTGGAACATACAAAGAGGTGGCTTCAGATCTTTATGACCTTCTTGAGATGCAGATCATTAACAAAAGCAGCCCTATGGTCCGTGTGGAAAAATCAGAACTTTTCAGGAAAGATGCTGTGTACATTGTTGTTGGAGGTCTGACAGGTCTTGGATGGCTGTTTGTCAAATTTCTGGCAAAAAATGGAGCAGGAAACATCGCCATTTTAAACAGAAGACAAATGACTGCGGATAAACAGAGTGAAATAACGCAGCTCTCTGCATCTGAAAACAGTACCATAAGATCTTTCCAAGTGGATGTGACTCACATGGATTCCTTAAAGAGTTTTTTTGTCCAGATGGAGGAAACATTTCCTAAAGTTGTACTCAAAGGAGTCTTCTTTGGCGCGGCAGTAATTGACGATCAAATGATAGCGACGATGGACCAGACAAAATTTTGGAAGGTCATGTCTCCAAAAGTGATGGGAACGTGGAACTTGCACCAGCTCACAAAAAACATGCCGCTTGACTACTTCGTCCTGCATTCATCTATCACTTCCGTTTTAGGCAATTCTGGACAAACCAGCTACGGTTCCGGCAATGCTTTCATGGATGGTTTAGCTCACTATCGGAAGCACATGGGTTTATCTGGCCAGGCCATTAACTGGGGAGCCCTAGATCTAGGATTACTCCACGAATTCAGCGAAACAAAGAAGATTTTAGAAGGCCAAGGTTTTATTGTACTAACTGAAGAAGACATTTACTCTGTAATTGTACCTATCTTGCTTTTGGATTTGAGTCAGACCATTCCTTGTAGATTTGATGAGGACATCCTCACTAAGAGACTGAAAAGAGACATGAATGTGCCATTCCAGTATCGACTTAAGACCATGCTGGGATCAACAGCCGAAGAGGTGAAAATAGAAGAGGACATACTCTTGGCTCTTCAAACAGCACGTGGCCTTTCGCCAGAACTCAGAGTTGATGCGTATGAGCGCTACATGATTGCTTTGGCCAGTCAGGTACTCAGCACGGAAGAAGGGGCGATTAAATCAGAGACCAGCCTGGTAGACATCGGCATGGACTTTATTGTTGCAATGACAATGATTAACCAGATATACAAAGAGATTCACCGCAGACTTAATATATGGAACATTTTGTGCTTGATGTTTCCTATTGTGTTCATCAGCAGTGAGCCAACCATCAGAACAGTCGCTCAGGCCATTGACGATGTGCTCTCTGGAAAACTCGCAGAAGGATCAGAAGCGGACGCCAACTCCCAGTAGCCTGCTATTGAACCAGCAAAAGATGAAAGGGTAGACCGAAGGAGACATGGAGAAAAACAACAAAGAGGATGTTGAGCAATAGAGGGCTCACTTGGGAAGAGAGGAAAAAAGGCAAATGACAGGCTTTTGTGGAAACCTTGTAGAAGCCCCATTTTCCTTTTTGTGTAAATGCTACGTATAAGAGAACTGTGTTGGAGTGACTGCGTTTAATTGAGGCAGTGATCAGGTCATGGCAAAGATCCCATCCCATCTTTCTCTTGGAGGCCGTAGTAACACTCAGCCTCCCTGACAAGACAAATCTGTATGTGCTGCCCATGGTATCGGAGTCTGGCGAGAAATGCACTTGTTAGATCTGGTCGGGATCTTAAAGCAAGCTACTGCAACCGATTTTACATGAGGATGGTGACGAGCTAGGCCGAGTCCGGAGTCAGGTTCTATCGCGCCCCTATCCAAATACGGAAAAGAAAGGCAATAAAACGGAATTAATGAGCCTTCTCAACAGCCTAGGCCCCAAGGTTACATCCCCAACTCCCCACCTTCACCATTCGTCGGGCCTGCTCTTAATCCAACACAGTGTTTCAATATTGTCATAGCATGAACGACAAGAAGACCTGTTAGCAGTTCAAGGGAGATAAAACAAAGTAGTTTAGCTACCCAGACTGCGTCTTGTTCTTTTCTTGGTGTTTTCATTCATCTGCGACGCTGTTTATTTCTCTTGGTCTTGAACTCTCGTCTTTTCCTGTCATCTTTACTGATATATTATAACGCCTTTAATAAATTGAATGTCTTAATGCTATTTTGTTTCTTTAAATGTCTTTATTAAGAAAGTTCTGTACTCACCAACATATACCCCAGTGTTGGAGCCAGCAAGCTTATCTCGAGTTATGCCAGCATCTTCCATTGCCATGAATGTACACTCTAGGACAAGTCTTTGCTGAGGATCCATCTGGTCTGCTTCGAAGTCATTGATATTGAAGAGCTTGTTGTCGAAAGAGTAAGGGCTGTATAGGATATGGAATATAATTGTTAATGAAGACTTTTAAGTTGTAAATGTTAAGACATGGTTATCTACTTTAAACAATGAACTGCAAAAAAGCTGAAATGAATGCATGAAGATCTGGGTCGTAGAAAGGGTCATTGTTCCATCATTCCCTGGGAATATGACATGACATATATCACAGTAAGTGTAAGGACACTGGAGTACTGGATTCAATGTTTAAACCGAGAAATATACTGCTCAGAAAAATTATTATGAGACTAGATCTTGTAAAATAAATATGGTTTTGTGTTATTTTGGCCGAATATGCCAAATTAAATGTTGGTAAAAATAGCCTCCACAGAACTCGATCAGTAACATGATCAACATAAAAACATCCTTTGTGCTTGTTTCAAAATCTTTGTCTAAGACACAATAATCATTACAAATAATTAAAAAAAGAAAACAGACTTTGATGGTGTAAGTTATAGCAGGTCTCATGAGCTTGAAGATCTTGGCAGCTCAATGTTCTCGCAGCTGCCCTGTCTTGGAGCAAAAGCGCAATGACAAAGGGAGTGTACTGTGATGAGGGAGTGTACTGTGATGAGGGAGTGTACTGTGATGATTTCTGTGGCCTCTGAGCCCCTAGTGGATGAGCGGATTTTTACTGGAATTTCATCAACGCGGCCGTAGAAATCTACCCACACCGGCCACATTTGGCCGTGCTGCAGATGTAAGACAGCCTGATTTGTGATGGTATAAAAAGGCCTGATCATAGCGTTCGCCTAGGTTTTAAACATATCTTTCAGATCAGTTCCACCTGGCACATAATCCATCAATCATCTTCTTGTGATCGACTAAGCAGTCTCCACCCAGTTCGCTGATGAGGGAATGTCAACGCCGTGGTTTCCTGTTGCCTTCCGCTCGGTTTGTATACGGTCTTCTCTGCCAATCTTTGTCTAAATAAACTGCCCCCGCAGGGTAACAGTATACCTGTTTTGGTCTCTTACTGTTTATTCATATTATCCCAGCTGACCTCCCTATCTATATGCATACCATCATCCGTTACCCAGTAGGAGGACACGTAAGTGAAGGACAGACTTCTCCCCCACAGGATTAGTGATGCAGTTAATAGTATTAACATTAATCTTTCTTCCCTGTGTGCAGAATATGGAAATTGTTCCCGAGAAAAGGTTAAGCCTTTACCCCATGTCGTCTTGTTAAAGATGGGTAAAAGGGTAGGTTAAAATGTCACAGTACACACAAAAATACTGCCGTAGAAACAGAGATAAGTTGTTACTGTCAACAAAAAAAAAAAAAAGAGCACATTTTGTGAACATCCTTGTTAACAGAAATTAGTGATATTACTTGTATATGCGAGCATTCATCGCCCAGGCACAGAGTTATAGCTTAGAAAAGCAGTTCTAAGAAAATATGTTACTACAGGATATATGAGATATCGACTTACTCTTTCAGTAAACCTGCTCGGCGAACGTATGTTCTTCCAGTGGCTAGAGGATCTGGGTCGTAGAAAGCATCGTTGTTCCATCGTTCCTTGGGAATATCTATGACGTGGTTCTCTCCATTTTCCAGAACATTCCAGAACTGCTCAACGTTGTCTGCACCAGGAACCTTACATCCAATGCCCACAATGGCGATCTGCTGACGGAGAGTTCCAGCCATGGCGTCAGAACATGAGCTCGAAGTACAAGGCTTTTGATGTGGTCAGCGTGTGTCCTGTGAACGTTAAAGTGAATTACTTTCACAAGGTCAAACTAAGGACTGAAACGATCCGCTGATGGGTGCTAAGTGAATTAGGAGGGAAGATAGACTAACAAATCGATAGACAGACTAATAAGCAGACAAACAGGGCAAATAGACAGACAAATCAATAGACAGACTAATAAGCAGATAAACAAGGCAAATAGACAGACAGGCTGGCAGACAGACAGGCTGGCAGGTAGATAGACAGAGTAGAAAATTGTAACCAAAGGGCAAGATGGCAAAATCGGTTCAGATCTGAGGACAATGTCAATAGACAAATAGTTGGAAGCTCTGCAAGTGCACTACACTAAAGGCAACAGACAGAGCGAGTTGAGAAACCATTTCTAGTCAGTCTCATCTGAGAGTGAAACTATGGACGTAAATTAGACGACCATCAAAATCCATGAACATTTAATATTGAATTATGTAAACTAACAAATATAGTGAGAATAAAGCTGAAACAATGAAATAAACGTAAACGAGTATTTACAAGTATTTCAGATGTGTTACCTTCAATAACATCTGAAGTAGAGTGAAAGCTTTCTGTCTGTTGATGGCTTGGCCCGTTACTGCACAGTGCATGACTTGTGGGATGAATGATGCCCCGTAGCTCACTTAATTTATACGTGCAGCGATTTTTCATCTCGCCAATGAGAATTTAGTCTAACGAAATAAACTTCAGATTTCCATAACTTAATATATGGAACACTTTGTGCTTGATGTTTCCTGCAGACCTGAGATGAGTGGCAGCTGTCATTTTCGTTTGAGTGACAAGAGGCTTTTTCTTTGGCGCGGGGGGGGGGGGGGGGGGGGAGGGGGGTGTGGTGTAATAAGATGTATAAAACCAAAAAACCAAACACGAGACGTTTTTTTAAACGAGTTTTGGTGTTGAGGCGAATGCAGAAAAGGTCAGGGGCTGTTCATACAGAGAACTAGCAGTTAATTCTGGGGGGGGCGGGAAACGTATTTTGCTCAGCACAGAACAAAGTTTTCCCACATTGATTTTCACACCAAAGATTATTTTCTCTTGATACCAGGACTATATCAGAGTAGTTATCAAGGCGAAAAAATAATAATGAAAAAAAAAACACCCATCAATTTTAAATAAAATTGTCTATTTTGTCCTATCTCCGGCCTCATATACCTCTCCGTGTCGTGGATATTAAAGATAAGGCTTGTCAGTTTGCTTCATATAATGGGATTTTAAAGGTTTCTGTAAGTTCCTTCCTTCATTTCTTGCCTGGACAGTCTTTTCCTTTGTGACCTACAGATCTTAGCGAGAATGAGATGCACTGTCTGGTGGTAGACGTGCAAAGTGGCCGGACGATCTGACTTGCTGTTTTTAAATGTAGTGCAATACTGGTGTTATTAATCCTGAACTTCGTAGACTTTAAAAAGATTCAGTGTGGAGAATTTTAAGACTATATGGAATACCATCTATGGTTATCAACATCATTAAGGACCTCTACAATGGATATATTTGTCCGTAAAAACACAGAAGAAGGAATGAGCGATTGAAACAGACATGAAACAAAGATGTATATTATCTCCCGTGGGTTTTTTTTTCTAACTGCCATGACTTCATAATGAAAGCCACACACAAAAGTTTGATTATTGTGGCTAACAGTAAGGCTAACAGTAAGGCTAACAGTAAGCCTACATTTTATTTTAGTTGATTGTTTTTTTTTAGGGGATGACGCTTCAGTTAAATTAACTGTACCATGAATCTTCATATTTCTCTGTCTTGCAAAGTTAACTCTCGGTCTCTCTCCCTTTCTCTTTCTCCTCTCTCTCTCTCTCTCTCCCCCTTTCTCTTTCTCCCTCTCTCTCTCCCCTTTCTCTTTCTCCCCCTCTCTCTCTCCCCCTTTCTCTTTCTCCCCCTCTCTCTCCCCCCTTTCTCTTTCTCCCTCTCTCTCTCTCCCTCTTCTCGCTAGTACCTCTGTCTCAACTTGGGCGTTTGCCTGTGTGTGACAGTATTAACTAGTAAATAGACATTAGGCCCTGAATTTTTGTTAGTCCAAGGGACAGAATTCTTAAACGATGCAGATTTGCTTCCCTTGTTAGTGACCCTGGATTGTTATGGCCGAGATGTCTAAATAAAAATAGCAAACTCGCGTGTCAAGAAATTAGGTTCTGAGCGTAAATTGCACGGGATTTATGATTTTAGCGTAGTGGAAAGTTAATTACCGGAACAAGTGTCAAACTTTGGATGTTGTCGGAGACAAGTGAACTCGTACGGAGATTACGGGTTTTGTGAGAACCGAAGTTCATAGAACAATGTCTGTTCACTGAAAATTGAACTACACGAGAAGAATCTTCGGGAAGAATGGGAGAAAACACGAGTAATATAAAAGAGAGTGATGAGACCTTAAAAACATGGAGTATGATGAGGATTATTGAGACATGGTTTGTTAGAGTCAGACCGGCCCAGTGGTTTTCAAAATCTAGGGGCTAGTACTTAGTTGTTTTCGTTACGACAATTCTGTAGTTGTATTGTTGGTGGTCCTTTTAGGAAATTTAAGGTGAGTCAACTTTAGGTTGTCTTATTCTAGTGTTAGTCTGCTTTCCCCAACCTGGAATATTGGGATGTGTCGATTTCCCAGTTGTTGTGGTGCTCCATGAGAGTTGTAAATAATGGACAATTTTCATACAGTTGTAGAATTCTAGGTCTTAGGTTTCCTCCCACATGGCAATTCATGTCTTGCCGGGAGTTGGCTGTTGTTTTGTATGGTTACCCTGCTATGTTGGCAGTTTTTGTCCCCTCATCCTCATAATTCATCGTCAATTTTCTCATTCAATAAATTCATGCCTATGAGATTTGAAACCATAAAGCAGAATACTCGGGTGGTGATTCATTCTATCTGCTCTTCTATGTGTAGATTTCCACTACTGTCCACTGGAATAATGTTCTTTCTTACATTACTATTCTACGTTGTTTTGCGTCTGTTTTGTTACTCACTTCACAGACTTACTTGCTCCCAGGTTCATTCTCTCTCAGTGGAAATAGTAATACAGAAGCATCAATTTTACAGTTGAAATGACTTTAATGATGCACGGGGTGACGATGAGTCGATGAGCGATATGACGAGAGCGACAAAAGGCATCAACAAAATCCATAAACACAAGACTGGACATCTCCACGGTATATGTTCCCGGCAGACTACTGTCGCCATCAGAACAACCTAATACACTCTATTCTACATCTATTTCACTAAACAACAACATTTCTAACAGCCTAATCTACGTCTATCTCAGACGATACACAAAACACAACTGTCCCTCAGTCATATGATTTCTCTCTCACCTGACCTTTTTCCTGTCATACCTTAACCATGACCCTCGTGCAACCCGAGACAAAGCGGATGGACTCTACTCACAAACAGCTGATTACTTTAGAAGATAACTCATTTTATACAAATGTTCCAATTCTCAGATGAGTTATCTATCTTACATCCTAACATTCAATATACTGCTATAACCACATTCTTGGTTATTTCTTACGCCGTGAGATGCTGTCATGTTGGAAGCTTGCAGAGTTTTGTCCAGTTGTACTGTTGTTGTCTAGCGGTGGCAGGAGAGTGCCTGGGACGTTATGCGTTTCTAGGAGAATATCATAGAAATAAAACTTATATTCCTAGATTAATCTGTTAAGTTAGACCTTGAGAGTAAACTAATCAGTTATCTCACTAGACACTTTGTTAACAACGGTAACCCACACATACCGGCTAAAACCAGTTTCGCCGGCCTTGAGTCACTTTCCGTGGACAGTTCTTGTAGTTTCGATTTCGTCCTAAAAAATTGAGTGTCACGGCGACCGACCCTGGCTTAGATATTATTTTAGAAGAATATATTCTACTTTATGTATAATACTTTGGTTTTTTTTTTGTTGTTGTTGTTGTTAAAATCCTTCGTCCCACATAAAAGAAAAGGCTATACTGACCCAGACGCCTGACAAAGGGATATAATGATTCACGACATGGCTTACATTTCGGGTTAACTCTCTAAGAATCGTAATACAAAGGCACAATAATCACCAGCTTCCTGACAGTGATGCCTTAAAAATGTTAGTTTCTTACAATTAAAAAAAAATGGCTGTACACAAAAAAAGGTGGCCAGTGTTTTAGCTGATATATGAGAAAAGGAAAGAGAGGAAGACCAAGGCGAAGGTGGCTGCAAGACAAATGGATGCAGCAACAGCGGCAGGGGCCATGTTGCTCACAACCGAGAGGCCTACAAGAAAGCTGTTAGGGAGGCGAAGCTCCGCAAGGGACATGCAAATGATTGACTGAGCGTTTTTATTCTTTTACAAATGAAAAAAACGCACTGAAGCTAGGAACCATTTGCCTAAATACATTGAACACAGCTCTTTTCTCCTGTGGATTTTTGAATGACATATTGGCATGAAAGGGTTGCAACTGGCTGTCATCTTGTTGCGCCCATATGTGTGTAAAACCAAGGGGTTAACTCCAAGGGTCAGACCTTTGAAATGCAGTAAAATTAAAGATGGCCGACTACGCACGCTCTTGAAAATAAGAAAAAAATGTGTGCTATCATTATGAAGCACTCTGTAGCATTAGTCACTTTTTTTTGTTAACGTCAATATTTAACTAAATCTTTTCCTTCACATTAGTACTGGTTTACGGCTGAGCTCAGATAAAAATAATAATAAAAATAAGGTTGGAAATCGCTGCTTTGAGTGTATATGAAACATGGCGGGATATAAGGGTGTTTTCCTATACCTGTCAGAACTCTAGAAGGCCATGAAATCATTACCACGCGTGATAGGATTTCCTATAACACCTGAAGTAGGAGTCATGTATCCATTTTAAACCCTGTTATGATTGGTTTGTCCCGTGCGGTAATCGGACCAATCACCATCGCTGTATGAGACAAATGCCGGGCTGAAGACTGTCCGATTAGGCAATCAACGACCTATACCTGATATTCTAGCGTCAGGGTTAGCGAACAATAGCTGACCAAGACCCTGTCCCACCTCTCGGTTGGTATCCCAGTAACAAGCGTATCCTGGCTAACAGGGCAGGGATTACCATAGTCCCCATAGTGGTGGAGTCTCCTAAAGAAGTATTGCAGACCCCGTGCTTTCTAGTCGCACTCCGGGACTGAAAAAAAGCTTCCATAACCTACTCCCACTCCGATACGATGATGTGCCTCAACATCTTCACAGCATCGGCTTCAGAGAACACTAGCTCATAGTTACAAGGAGATAGCACAAGACAACATGAGACAAATTCAGCAACTGCTCCTCTACTCTGATTGCCGAAGAAAGTAAATTATAGTCCTTCCGTTTTCTTCCGAAAGTGCACCATGTAGTTCTTGTCTTCTTGGTTTTGATCGGAAATATTTGTTATTTCGGGGGGGGGGGGGGGGAGGTCTTTTTCGTTTCTTGTCAGCTAAAATTTCCTCTTGGCTTCCCTCGTGAAATGGCCGCGGACTTTTTCTGCCTACTCACTGTCCCAGAATTTGTGTAGTAAATAAATGCATTCAACTATATTGATAATACTTGTGTAGCTGAATCGTTCTGCAGAGATTTCTTCCTCCCACAAGATAGATCACAGATATACTCATACGTGTTCTGCATTGCCACTAGAGTTAAAGATAAGGAGTGCTAAACATCTGTGCACAGATGGCACAAGATGATGTTCAGAGTTAAAGACAAGGAGTACTAAACATCTGTGCGCAGATGGCACAAGATGATGTTCAGAGTTAAAGACAAGGAGTGCTAAACATCTGTGCGCAGATGACACAAGATGATGTTCAGAGTTAAGGACAATGAGTACTAAACATCTGTGCGCAGATGACACAAGATGATGTTCAGAGTTAAGGACAATGAGTACTAAACATCTGTGCGCAGATGACACAAGATGATGTTCAGAGTTAAGGACAATGAGTACTAAACATCTGTGCGCAGATGACACAAGATGATGTTCAGAGTTAAGGACAATGAGTACTAAACATCTGTGCGCAGATGACACAAGATGATGTTCAGAGTTAAGGACAATGAGTACTAAACATCTGTGCGCAGATGACACAAGATGATGTTCAGAGTTAAGGACAATGAGTACTAAACATCTGTGAGCAGATGACACAAGATGATGTTCAGAGTTAAAGACAAGGAGTGCTAAACATCTGTGAGCAGATGACACAAGATGATGTTCAGAGTTAAAGACAAGGAGTGCTAAACATCTGTGAGCAGATGACACAAGATGATATTATGAAGAAAGTTGAGGAAATTATTGGCCAGCGTCCGCATGCTCACAAGGTGAAATAAGACACGACAGTAAACGTCCGCCATAGTTTCTTAAAAATCTTTTTTTTTTAACCGGAAATGACCTTGAAGCTTGCTTGAAGTTTAAATACTAGTTTAGAAAGTGCACATAAAAAAAGCAAAGAAAACTGACAAGTTAAGTGCATTTGTTTTACTGAATTTTAAAATTGTAAAATAAAATTGTCTACAAGGCCATTTCTACGAGCAAGGTTGGCGGAAACGAAGGAGTTAGCACGCAGATCAGCTTAACAAACATGCTTCTGCTAATCGCGGTGGAGAACATGATGTGTCTCTTCCTGTTTTTTTTTTTTTAATGGGCCAGGTCTGTGACAAGTCTCGGATTTCCGGTAAATACATAGCGCTTACATCATGTGTAAATTCTGTGACAAAAAGACTACGCTAACGTCCCACGTCATGAGTAAAACTACGGTAGGCATTAGCCATCGCAAAAGATTTAGAGTCTTGCTTGAACATAAATATCGCTCGTCCACTGAATACTAATGCTTTGTATAATGAGAGCGTTACTACGAAGGGAGAGAACAGAGAATAATTTCCGCGTTGGTGTAGCAACTGGGACATCATGCGCCTGCCGATAACAAGGTCCCGGATTAGAATCCCCTTGGAGTGGATTCTTTTCACTGACCACCTGGCACTAGGGTCGACTTAGCCTCAAGAAATATATACTTGGGTTTTTCTGGTAAAGTAAATACGGCTAGGACATGTGTTGACTTTTTTCTACTTGAAAGTGCCTTGGCTTAGAAATGTGAAGTCGCTAACATTTCACACCCATGCAGATACCATGGGATATGTTTTAGACATCACAAGAGATATTGATATCGACTTTTTCTTCTATGGTAGAGAACACAATAATAGCTCCTCAGATCATCAGAAAAGTACCCCATCCCCCACCCCCCGGAAGCATTTCAGCCCTTTAAACTTCACTCTAAAATGAGGGGGGTGGGCCCATCTAGATCATGACCCCCCGATGGCTGTGAGTTGTTGGTTTATAACCACTTCCCGAGGCTGAAGATAGTGCTCCGATGTTCACGTCTGTAATTCATTAACGTTTCTTGCCGCTTTTTTTTTTCGGTGGAGTCGATATTGCTTGTTATATTAAAGTAATGTAGCTAAGTTCTATCTTGTGGACCGCGCTTCAAGTTTATCACCCGTGAACAAGAGCGGTCTGTGAGGCACCTTACCTGGTCTGATATGAACGGTTGACCACTGTTGTGGAGATTCAATATGTTTCATTAAAAAAAAATTAAATAAGAATTAATTTTGAAAACTGATCTTACGGGGTCACACAGTGCTGGAAGGAGTTTGAGTTCACCATGCAGACCACAATGAAGAGAGGCTTTGGTGTGCATGTGCGGGACTCCAGTGGTTATTTAGGATCGGCCACCTGGTGAGATGACTTAAGAACTAAGACAATATCACACACAGCAAACAGCTTCACGATTCCCTGTTGATATACTCACGGAGTACACATGAAAACAGTTAACTACGGTTGTACACGTGGAAAGCAGCTAACTACAGTTATCCACACTTTGTTAACAAATGCCGGTATTCAAGTCAAAACATAGTGATGAAACTAGATGATGACAGAGTTGAGTATAACGACTGACGAAGCAAGACCCACATCAAAACTACTAGCAGCGACACACAGAAAACAAATCCTACAGCCAGGAAATGAACAAAGGTAATCATGTCTTGCCTTAGAGGCTACATAGGAATGTGGTGTTAGTGCCCATATTTTTCTTGACCCATCAGCACACTAGAGGGTGATATGGTCAGTATCACGCCTGGCTGCCTTTCCTTCCACAACTCCAGAAGAAGTCGGGTACCCATTTCTACAGCTGGGTGACTGGGGCCCGCCCAGCAAGATTTGAACACCCTACCTTCGCCAACCACTTCGCTACTCAGAAGCCCACTGGCAGGAAATACAGAAAGATATTTTATAACATCAGTGTACTCCCCAGACTTATATTCCCTGGACGATGTAGATTAACCAGGAAGGTCAGAATTCCTGTAAACTTGATGTAATACAATTTCGGCCCTTTCTTTCTTCCTTCTGAAAGATGGCGGAAATGTTAAATATATTTAATATGTCAAATTTAATATTTTAATATTATATATGCTAAACATATTTATATGAGATTTAAAAACAAAACTTTACGCTATAAATGTCAAACACGGACGCTTAACAGCCAAAAACAAAAGAAAAAATCATCACGACAGAAATGAGATTAAGATCAAGGAGGGTACTAAATGACAAGAAGAGACGAAATAAGAAGTGACACCATCAGTGCAAAGCTTGGAGTAACATCAGCATTACACTACATCCTGAAACAGCAAGACAAATGATTTTGCCACGTTACACGACTACCACCAGACAGTATACCCCACCCACCCACACACACACACACACACACACCACACACACACACCACTAAGAATCGTAGGAAACAGAGGAAAGGGCCCCTCACAAAAGAGATGGAGGGAGGAAATTAGAGAAACCTTGAAAATCACATTATGTGAAGCAGAATTCCTAGCTGGAAGGTATATGAGAAAGGAGACAAGACGAAATAACTCCCCCCTCCTCCCCCCCCCCAAAAAAAATGGTAAGATCAAGACGTAATAATTCAAAATTTTGTCGAGGTGTTTATATCAGCGGCAAAGTATTCAAAATCATTTTTATTTGTTTTAAGACAGTGGGTGTGGCACTATAGAGTCAGACACTAGAAAAACAGAGGGCTCGAAGTCGGAACTAATACTAGATGTACACAGAGTCAGGCAGTAGCAAAATATAGGTCTCAAAGTCGGAGCTAATGTTGAATGTACGCAGAGTCTGGAATTAGTAAAATAGAAGTCTCGAAGTTGGAACTAATGTTGGATGTACGCAGAGTCAGGCATTAGTAAAACAGAAGTCTCGAAGTCGGAATTATTGTTCGATGTACGCAGAGTTAGGCACTAGAAAAACAGAGAACTCGAAGTCGGAACTAATGTTGAATGTACGCAAAGTCATACACTAGAAAAATATATAGCTCAAAGTCGGAACTAATGTTGGATGTACACAGAGTCAGGCATTATTAAAACAGAGGTCCCGGAGTCGGAACTAATGTTAAATGTACGCAGAGTCAGACACTAGACAAATAGAGGGCTCGAAGTCGGAACTAATGTTGAGTGAAGTAGTTTCCATAGAGATGTATAAATACATATAAGCCCAATGAGTTGGTGGTCTAGCTGTTCCACTGCCTCGGGGCTGGAGGGCTTACCCTGTTTTTAGGGAGAGCCCCGACTTTTTCAAGCGGCCCGCAGTGGATGAAAGAGACAGGCTAAATGGAATAGCGTTTAGCTAGTGCATCGTGCTGGGCCCCTGAGGATTTGGGGTGAGGGGTTCTATTTGTGTGTGCATATATATATATATATATATATATATATATATATATATATCTTCCGTAGTATACACAGAGATTCACTGTGGAACATTCTGAGACAGTATGAGATACCAACAAAAAAAAAATCATCAAAGTCGTAAGAGACATGTACGATGGCTATTTTTGTGCAGTCAACACAGCGTATGGATTGAATGAATGGTTCCAGACTGAAACGGGCGTGAAACAAGGATGCATCCATCTCCCTTGTTATTTTCACACTGGAAAAAATGGTGTGTTGTTAACACAGTTGTATTGAACAGGTATTGGGGACTCAGCATTTTGGAGATGATACAGCGCTTGTTAGTGGAAACATGGAAACGATGCAAGGGTGGGGGGGGGGAGGGAGAGAACCACAGACGCCTTGCAATCAATAGCTAGCAAAATAAGACTTGAGATCAACAAGGAGAAGATAGCAATAATGAAGAACCTAGCTGCTCAAGAGGAAAGAGTATTGGAAGGAACAGTATCAAAAGAAGTGGACCATTTTGTATATCTGGGAAATTACATAGATCAGAAAGAAGACATAAGGAAAAAAATTAGAAGCAGAAAAGCAAAGGCAGCATTAGTCTGTAAGAATCTTGAGAAAATAAGGAAATCAAAACTCTTAAGCACAAGAACAAAGCTTAGGATATTCAGCTCAGATGTAATACCCATATTTATTTATGTATATGAAAGCTGGAAAAACAATTAAAGAAACAGAGAGCAAAATGGACGCATTCGAAGGCAAAAGTCTAAGAAAAATACTCTGTATATGGAACGAATTGAAGAGTAAAGCAGGAAAAAAGAGAAATGAGCATGCAGCAAACACTCTGAGCAGTGATCAAAACAGGAAAGTGGGCATATGTGGGCCATGTGAAGAGAAGAAATAATCAGGGAATCACAAAGCCAGCCATCAAATGGGAAACATCTCTATCTCTCTCTCTCTCTCTCTCTCTGAACCTTAAGTGTCCAGGGCACATGGGGCTTCGGCAAGGGTTTTTCCACAAATGCCTGTCCTTTGCCTTTTTTTCTGCTCTTGCCCAGGTGAGCCCTCTATTGCTCAACATCCTTTCTGTTGTTCTTCTCCATGTCTCTTTTGGTCTACCCTTACTTCTGTTCCCCTGTGGTGTCCATCTTAGTGCTGTTTTTGGTAGTGAGTTGTCAGTCATTCTGAGCACATGTCCCAACCAAATGGGAAACATGGACAAGGAAAAAAGAGGCCACCCTCGAAAGACACTACCGAGAACGCTGACAAGAGGGGATAAGATGACTAATATCAAATCCCTTGATGAGGTTCAAAACCTATGAATACTGTTATAATTTTCCGGTGATCTAGCCACTACACAATAGGGTAAGAATTGTCAAAACCGTAGAATGGGAGATAACTCTTTGCACTGTCTCAATGGGCGGGAAGAGCGACTAGTGTTTCAGTTTCCCTCGGGATGTGTCAAACAAAATCGTCAGGTTTAACAGATTGGACAAACAAAAGCGACAAAACGTGAAACGAGATCACTGATAACACCGGATCTGGTTACAAGAGAGACTGTCGAATCCACCGAACAAACAAGCAAGGAACGTTGATAAGTAACAGACGTTACTCTGTTTATGCATGACAATGCAATTTTATCAAGATTCTACAATAAATTAATTTACAGTTTTAGTACGGCATTCAAAATATCCATATGCTTCAAATTAATGCCCGGCCCTTAACTTTTGCTCAGTAGTACATAATGTGAGAAGAACAAGCAGGATTTCGAAAAGGGAGAAGCTGTCTCAACCAGATCTTTACTCTCAGAATAATACTTGAAGAACATATTGAAAAGCAGAAACCATTAATACTGAACTTCATAGATTTAAAAAGGCATTTGATAGCATACACAGAGATTCATTATGGAGAATTTTATGTCTATATGGAATACCATCTAAAATTGTCAACATCATTAAGGACTTATACAATGGATATGTTTGTGCAGTCAAGACAGAAGAAGGGATGAGTGAATGGTTCCAGATTGAAACAGGCGTGAAACAAGGATGTATACTATCTCCTTTACTTTTTGGGATTACAATAGACTTCATAATGAAAAAATGTTGCACAGGTAACACGGGTATTGACTGGGTACATGGGACCCAACTAGAAGATCTTGATTTTGCTGATGACATAACTCTTATCAGAAACAATGTGAATTTCATGCAAGAAAAAACAGATAGCCTGTCTTCACTGGCTAGCAAAATAGGACTTGAAATTAACAAGGACAAAACACACATAATGAAAATTCCCTTTAATCAAAATGGAAAAATACACATAGAAGGGACAGATATTGAAGAAGTCAATCAATTTGCATACCTTGGCAGCTACATAGACCAGGATGGTGACACTAGAAAGGAAGTTAGGATCAGAATTTCAAAAGCAGCATCAATCTTCAAGAATCTTGAGAACATATGGAATTCAAAAGTTATAAGCACAAAAACCAAGTTAAGACTATTCAATTCAAATGTAATATCCACCCTCATTTATGCATGCGAAAGCTGGAAAACAACTAAGGAAATAGAAAATAAATTAGACTCTTTTGAAAACAAATGCCTAAGGAAAATACTCGGCATCAAGTGGAATGAATTCAAGAACAATGCAGAGATAAGACAGATGACTGAACAACAACCAGTCTCATGAGTGATCAGGAAAAGGAGATGGACATATGTTGGTCACTTGATGAGAAGAAATGATCAGAGAATCCCAAAACAAGCTATCAAGTGGAACACAACAGGCCGAAGAAAAAGAGGCAGACCATGTGAAACTCTGAAGAGGACATTATTAAGAGAGGCCAAATTAACATGCATAAAATCCCTTGATGAGGTTGGAAGACTCGCCGAAGACAGGAAAAATTGGCGAACTACTTTGCGAGCCCTATGTGACGTTTAACGGCATGGGAATGATATAAGATATATAAGATATAATGTGTGGAATGTAGCTCCTTCGTATTGTTACCTTATTCCTCATTTTCACTTGCTGATTTCTGAGTTCAGGCGATGTGGTACGAGCCTCTGTTACATTCAGGTGTGTTTGATATCTCTTGGCATCCATCATGCATTTAGCATGGGAATCTTCAGCCGCGATGTTGTTTCATTGTTCCGTTTTCAATGCTCACCCGATAACTTCAGCAGAGCACGAAGGTTTGAAGTTCTTCCCCTGCTCACTAAGACACGCTAGTTCTTCTATGCTCGAATATATAATAACATATTCCTATCAACTTCTAATATAATGATATGTTTCTGCTACCTTCTAATATAATAATAATATAACTGTACTAACTTCTAACACAATATTTCTATTATCTTCTATTATAATGATATATGTCCACTAACTTCTAATATAATACTATGTTTCTACTACCTTCTAAAGTTATAATATATTTCTGTTACCTTCTAAAATAATAATATATTTCTATTACTTTCTATTACCTTCTTCTACAAGAAATTAGACTCTTTTGAAAACAAATGCTTAAGGAAAATACTCGGCATCAAGTGGAACGAATTCAAGAACAATGTAAGAGATAAGACAGATGTCTAAACAACAACCAGTCTCATGGGTGATCAGGAAAAGAAGATGGACATGTTGGTCACGTGATGAGAAGAAACGATCAGAGAGTCCCAAAACAAGCTATCAAGTGGAATATAACAGGCCGAAGAAAAAGAGGCAGACCACGTGAAACTCTAAAGAGGACATTGTTAAGAGAGGCCAAATTAATAGGCATAAAATCCCTTGATGAGGCTGAAAAGCCAGGAAAACTAGGCGAACTACCTTGCGAGCCCTATGTGACGTTTAACGGCACGGGAATGATATAAGATATAAGATTACCTTCTAATATAATAATATATTTCCTTCTAACATAATAAATGGTAGGATGCCGGCCATGAAGAAACACCACCATGAACGCAGCTATTATGGCGTATCAATTATACGAGGGGTCCCAAAAAAAAAAAGATGAAACATTACTGGTGACCCTGGATCTAGAGGATGCTTACATTTGAGTGGATGATACCAGCCTACATACTCTAATTTTGGAACCAGGCACTGACACATGGCTTGTCAGATGGACAGCTGCAGCACTCTTAAGCAGAACTGTGATCACGAAATATAGATCCTGGACATCCAAACCAAGACCCATCCTGGCTTCCCTTTAGGATCCCCCCTTCCCTCTCGCCATATTATTCAACATACTTGTATACACTGTGAGACTAGCTCAGCTCAATCAAATGCGCACAGGTCGGCTTTTAACCTTTGTGATTGGAATATCATTTCATGCACAAGATCGAAACTGCCAAGGAGTGGTAAACGCATAACAGAGGCAAGTGAATCTCGTCACGACAAGGTTCAAAGATCACAACGGGTCAATTAACCCAACCAAAGCGAAAATATTATGGTTTTCGGTGGATAACCGAACATAAAAAAAAACCGAAAAGCCAGGGGTGCACTGTGAAAATACCTGGATAGAAAGTTGTCAGACAATTAAATAATTGGGGATCACCTTCGACATATGATTATCCTTCAGGCAACACCTGAACGAGACGAACCTGAAAGCAAATAAAGGCCTAGCAGAATTAAAAATAATAGCAAATATGAGTCCATCACACACAAACGACATTTTATTTTCAACAATGAAAGCTTTGATAATGTCAAGACTGGAATGTGAGGTCGGCATGCTCACTTGACCAACAACCCAAACAACCAGGCTGCTAGAGAGAATTCAGACCGAAGCAATGAGGACGGTGCTCGGATGCCCCAGAGA
Source organism: Achatina immaculata (assembly GCA_009760885.1). Taxonomy (NCBI): domain Eukaryota; kingdom Metazoa; phylum Mollusca; class Gastropoda; order Stylommatophora; family Achatinidae; genus Lissachatina; species Lissachatina immaculata. Next base: position 36,313,350 of record CM019713.1, read on the forward strand.
CACACCGAAAACCATGCGACATCTGTTGAACCTACCGACCATGAAAACTCAACATAAATGCGCCCAAGTAAAAGGGTGCATTCAAATCACGAACATGGAAGATAACCTACTGAAAAAGGAGATTCAAATACAAAAAGGTACACGAACGAAACAAGGTCAGTCATGGATACCGGAGGCTAAAAAGACCATAGGTCAGATATGCAACCCTGAAGAAATCCCCATAGGTGCCGACTGGATTGATGCCAGAAAACATCCACGCCCTACCAAGGTTGATATATGGCTCAGTCGATAATGCCGAAATTGGGTGCCAGGACGGGCAGAATCAGAAATCAAAGAGAGAATTATTAAGCACCCCAACCCAGATGACCCTATAATATATACAGATGGATCGGTCACAAGCAGACAAAGGAACGGATGGGGATTCGTTGTCTATCGCAAGGAACGCCCTATCCTCAGCTAGTCCAGAACCTTCCCCACAAGCACATCCAACATGAGGATGGAGAATGAAGCAACCACTCGAGCCATAAACTGACCAGTAAACCAGCAAGTATCACAAGCCATAAACTGACTAGCAAACCAGCAAGTATCACAAGCCATAAACTGACTAGCAAACCAGCAAGTATCACAAGCCATAAACTGACTAGCAAACCAGCAAGTATCACAAGGCATAAACTGACTAGCAAACCAGCAAGTATCACAAGCCATAAACTGACTACAAACCAGCAAGTATCACAAGCCATAAACTGACTACAAACCAGCAAGTATCACAAGCCATAAACTGACTACAAACCAGCAAGTATCACAAGCCATAAACTGACCAGTAAACCAGCAAGTATCACAAGCCATAAACTGACTACAAACCAGCAAGTATCACAAGCCATAAACTGACTAGCAAACTAGCAAGTATCACAAGCCATAAACTGACTAGCAAACCAGCAAGTATCACAAGCCATAAACTGACTACAAACCAGCAAGTATCACAAGCCATAACTGACTAGCAAACCAGCAAGTATCACAAGCCATAAACTGACTACAAACCAGCAAGTATCACAAGCCATAAACTGACTACAAACCAGCAAGTATCACAAGCCATAAACTGACTAGCAAACTAGCAAGTATCACAAGCCATAAACTGACTAGCAAACTAGCAAGTATCACAAGCCATAAACTGACTAGCAAACCAGCAAGTATCACAAGCCATAAACTGACTACAAACCAGCAAGTATCACAAGCCATAAACTGACTAGCAAACCAGCAAGTATCACAAGCCATAAACTGACTAGCAAACCAGCAAGTATCACAAGCCATAAACTGACTAGCAAACCAGCAAGTATCACAAGCCATAAACTGACTAGCAAACTAGCAAGTATCACAAGCCATAATATTATCAGACTCACAATGCATGATAAAAAGAATCGAAAACCAGACGGTGCGCCGCGAGTGGTTGGCCAAACTAAAAGAGTCACAGATCTCCGCCATGACATGGGTCTATTACACAGAACATGCCGGGTATCAAAGGCATTGAAATTGAGGATCATTTGACACACAAAGCAGCAACCCTGGGCAAACTACAAATGCCACAAAGCAGACATTATAACAACCACCCTAACAAAATTACAGTGAGATGAGCAAAAAACTTTGAATGCAGAACCTCTCACCAAAGACTGTGCCAAAGGAAAATGACAAAAGTTAGCGGCAGACCTTCAGAAGTCTGCGGAAAAGATCGAGCTATGTTCAGTCAGTGTGACATTGGCACAAACACCCAGCACACACTAAGAAACAACACTGAGGTTAAAGGTCAAGCACATATGGGAGTCTCCTGGGTGCAAGAAGGTCCATCTCTAGGCCAGCAGCAGGGCAAGGCCGTTCTTCAAGTTCAAGTTCTAACATTATAATATATTTCAACTATCTTCTAATATAATAATATATTTCAACTATCTTCTAATATAATAATATATTTCAACTATCTTCTAACATAATAATATACTTCAGCTATCTTCTAACATAATAATATATTTCAACTATCTTCTAACAATAATATATTCATGCTGCCTTCTAAAATAATAATATGTTTCTACTTCCTTCTAATATAAAATATACTTGTTTCCTTCTGATATAATAATAAATTTAGCTAAAATCGACATTAATATTTGAAATGACGTGTCTAAGTGAAGAGTATAGTATGTCTTTTTTGTGCATATCACGTAAACACATAACATGTCAGAAATTACGGTAGATGTATATAAAATATTCTGAACGTTGAAATGAAAACCTTTTCTTTTCACATTCCAGCGTCAACCGAGGGGGGTTTGTTTTCTCAACGTACTGCAGCACTTCCTTCCGTGAAATTTATAGATGCTGACACTCAAATCGTGTTTCGTTACAACCAGGAGGCCTACAGGGGTGCTGTTAGGGAGGCAAAGTTCCGCAAGGGACACGCAAATGAATGAGTGAATGAATGAATGACACTCAAAATGCTGTTTGCATTCTCAACTGCCACAAAGCTTCCCAGATACCTGATACGAGATTGGGAAACTATTGAAATTCTCAACCAAGAGGACTCGAAAAAATATAATTTTCTTGCAGCATTTCAGTTTGAAGGCTCTATCAAGAGGTGTTATAAATACGGTTAATCTTTTCCTGATATTAAATCTACAATATTAGCTAATCTGATAAGAATCTTTCTCCCATAAGTGCCAGTGTGACTTTATCTGATGTAACATTTAAAGCAATGAGAAAACGCGGTTATGGGGCAGACAGAAATCTCTTCCCTGAAAGGTGGTTCTTCCGTGAAAGGTGGCTCTTCCGTGAAAGGTGGTTAATTTATGAGATAGGGTCTCTTGGTCTTGAGGGCATTAATTTTAAACATATGAACAAGGGCAGTGAAGATCGCTGTCCAATATAGACAATCAGCGATCCATAGCTGATACTCTAGCGTCGGTGTTAGCGAACCATAGCTGAACCCTGTCGAACCTCTCCGTTGGTGCCCTCTAGCAAAAAAACCTAGCCTGGCTAACGGGGTAGGGATCGTCATAGTCCCCATGGTGGTGGAGTCTGCTAAAGAAAACATAGAGAACATAAAAAACACTCTAGAGAGATCAGTAAATGTATGGACGGTCTACTTTAACTTGTTGCAGTTTGCCCTTTGAACTTTGAAAATGTCGTTTATCTCGACAGTTCGTTCTCATATAAATAATACTTATCTTCTATAAAATATTCTGGTACATAACAGTGTTTATTATATGTTCATGTTGCCGTATATATATATATATATATATATATATATATATATACATACATGTACTTTCTGATCATGTGGACATTTTGTCGTTATATACATATCTACATATACTTTCTGATCATTTGACATTTTGTCATTATATATATATCTGTATATACTTTCTGATCATGTGGACATTTTGTCGTTATATACATACGTGCGTATACTTTCTGATCATGTAGACATTTGTTATTTTATTTCCTGTTGTTGGCCAGGGAAATGTAAGTGTTAACCATGTGGAGTACCAACTCGGAAAGTTTGCCAACCCTTGTATTAATTGTACTGAAGAGATTTCTCAACTAGCAACCTTTTCTTTTCGAAGGTAAGCATTATTCTTTCTTTTTTTCCCCTCTTTTTTTACACATCAAAGGTTTCGTACTTAAGAAGAAAAGAAAAAGGATGACAGTAGAAACTAATGTTACAAGAGAGTGCCTTTTATTGCTGTTAATAAAAATATTTCTAATTATTTCATTTTCTTTCTGACTCATATATTTTTGTGCCCTTTCATTTACGTACCTGCATATTCTCTTTCCATAAGAAATAACATCTTATTAGCAGAAATGCAGATGAAACCACTGACAACAGTTATTGAGGAAAGACGATGGCGATGGTTGGGACATGTGCTCCGAATGACTGACAACTCACTACCAAAAATAGTACTAAGATGGACACCACAGGGGAGCAGAAGTAAGGGTAGACCAAAAGACATGGAGAAGAACAACAGAAAGGATGTTGAGCAATAGAGGGCTCACCTGGGCAAGAGCAGAAAAAAAGGCGAAGGACAGGCATTTGTGGAAAACCCTTGCAGAAGCCCCATGTGCCCTGGGCACTTAAGGTTCAGAGAGAGATATTCTCTTTATAAGTTCATGTTGAAAGCGTTATATTGTCACCTCACAGATCCTCCAGAAGCGAGCAGCCGACTGATGACACTCAAAACTATGACATGTGTTTTCTATAGTAGTTTCAGCTGAGTGTTATACTCCTCGGGTACATCTTAGTGTGCAAGGAAAATAGAAGTGGAGTAACAAAATCTAAGAACTGTCATAGAATGTGTTAAGGACACAAAGCTCTCCTCGTGAATGGCTGGCGAAAACATTATCATTCTTCCAGTTTGTGCCATCAGTCTGTTAGAACATTCACCCTTGGCTCACTTGGGCGAGGATGAATGAAATCCCCAAGGTGTGAAATCTGTAGAAATGCGTGTATTTGTGAAACTTACTGAAGTGCGTGTATTTGTGAAACTTACTGAAGTGCGTGTATTTGTGAAACTTACTGAAGTGCGTGTATTTGTGAAACTTACTGAAGTGCGTGTGTTTGTGGAACTTACTGAAGTGCGTGTGTTTGTGGAACTTACTGAAGTACGTGCGTTTGTGAAAACTGTTAAAGTGCGTGTATTTGTGATACCTGCTGAAGTGAGTGCATGTATTTGTGACACCTTCTGAAGTGCGCATATCTGTGAAACTTGTTGAAGTGCGCGTGTTTATGAAAACTGTTGAAGTGCGCGTGCATTTGTGACACCTGCTGGAGTGAGTCCATGTATTTGTGACACCTGCAGGTGCATTATTTGTAACATCTGCTGAAGTGCGTGTATTTGTGACACCTTATGAAGTGCGTTTATTTGCAAAACCTGCTTAAGTCTGTGCATTTGTGACACCTATTGAAGTGCGTGTATTTGAAGCTTGTGGCAGGAGTTGAAGAAACTAAACTAATTTCTAAATATTCTTCGATATTTTGCCTGTATAACTAGACGTTAGTTGTCAAGAGTTTCAGCTTTGTTCTTACACGAAGATGTAGCAATGGCAGTGTCATAGATTATTGTTAATGTTATTGGATATTTACTGTTGATGTTACAGGATATTACTTTAAATACCCTGGTATATATATATATATATATATATATACATACATGTACTTTCTGATCATGTGGACATTTTGTCGTTATATACATATCTACATATACTTTCTGATCATTTGACATTTTGTCATTATATATATATCTGTATATACTTTCTGATCATGTGGACATTTTGTCGTTATATACATACGTGCGTATACTTTCTGATCATGTAGACATTTGTTATTTTATTTCCTGTTGTTGGCCAGGGAAATGTAAGTGTTAACCATGTGGAGTACCAACTCGGAAAGTTTGCCAACCCTTGTATTAATTGTACTGAAGAGATTTCTCAACTAGCAACCTTTTCTTTTCGAAGGTAAGCATTATTCTTTCTTTTTTTCCCCTCTTTTTTTACACATCAAAGGTTTCGTACTTAAGAAGAAAAGAAAAAGGATGACAGTAGAAACTAATGTTACAAGAGAGTGCCTTTTATTGCTGTTAATAAAAATATTTCTAATTATTTCATTTTCTTTCTGACTCATATATTTTTGTGCCCTTTCATTTACGTACCTGCATATTCTCTTTCCATAAGAAATAACATCTTATTAGCAGAAATGCAGATGAAACCACTGACAACAGTTATTGAGGAAAGACGATGGCGATGGTTGGGACATGTGCTCCGAATGACTGACAACTCACTACCAAAAATAGTACTAAGATGGACACCACAGGGGAGCAGAAGTAAGGGTAGACCAAAAGAGACATGGAGAAGAACAACAGAAAGGATGTTGAGCAATAGAGGGCTCACCTGGGCAAGAGCAGAAAAAAAGGCGAAGGACAGGCATTTGTGGAAAACCCTTGCAGAAGCCCCATGTGCCCTGGGCACTTAAGGTTCAGAGAGAGATATTCTCTTTATAAGTTCATGTTGAAAGCGTTATATTGTCACCTCACAGATCCTCCAGAAGCGAGCAGCCGACTGATGACACTCAAAACTATGACATGTGTTTTCTATAGTAGTTTCAGCTGAGTGTTATACTCCTCGGGTACATCTTAGTGTGCAAGGAAAATAGAAGTGGAGTAACAAAATCTAAGAACTGTCATAGAATGTGTTAAGGACACAAAGCTCTCCTCGTGAATGGCTGGCGAAAACATTATCATTCTTCCAGTTTGTGCCATCAGTCTGTTAGAACATTCACCCTTGGCTCACTTGGGCGAGGATGAATGAAATCCCCAAGGTGTGAAATCTGTAGAAATGCGTGTATTTGTGAAACTTACTGAAGTGCGTGTATTTGTGAAACTTACTGAAGTGCGTGTATTTGTGAAACTTACTGAAGTGCGTGTATTTGTGAAACTTACTGAAGTGCGTGTGTTTGTGGAACTTACTGAAGTGCGTGTGTTTGTGGAACTTACTGAAGTACGTGCGTTTGTGAAAACTGTTAAAGTGCGTGTATTTGTGATACCTGCTGAAGTGAGTGCATGTATTTGTGACACCTTCTGAAGTGCGCATATCTGTGAAACTTGTTGAAGTGCGCGTGTTTATGAAAACTGTTGAAGTGCGCGTGCATTTGTGACACCTGCTGGAGTGAGTCCATGTATTTGTGACACCTGCAGGTGCATTATTTGTAACATCTGCTGAAGTGCGTGTATTTGTGACACCTTATGAAGTGCGTTTATTTGCAAAACCTGCTTAAGTCTGTGCATTTGTGACACCTATTGAAGTGCGTGTATTTGAAGCTTGTGGCAGGAGTTGAAGAAACTAAACTAATTTCTAAATATTCTTCGATATTTTGCCTGTATAACTAGACGTTAGTTGTCAAGAGTTTCAGCTTTGTTCTTACACGAAGATGTAGCAATGGCAGTGTCATAGATTATTGTTAATGTTATTGGATATTTACTGTTGATGTTACAGGATATTACTTTAAATACCCTGGTATATATATATATATATATATATATATATATATATATATATATATTGTTCAAAAACAGAAACACAGCAAATACGATGTTGCGATTTAAACTGAAGTTTGCTGATCAGACAATGGCAAATTGCCTGAAACGTTCACTTGGATGGACATCAACTTCACATGCTGACCTGAATTGTACTCAGCAGATGATTCATGAGCACAGAAAAGCGACACTAGTCAAAACAGTATTTTTGTGAATAACTCATGACAGGTTCACGAGAATCCCGTGGAACGTACTGAACACAAAACTCACTGACCATGTTATTGAATGCATATAAAAGATTGACGCTCCTCAAATCAATTAATTTGAAAATTCAATGTGCAAGTATGGTTCTTCTCACTACACAACAATGACCCATCATCACTGGACGTTTACAGACTGGACAGTCACAAAGTGTAATGGTCAGATAATGTAATGTTGCTAGAAGCACCATTAGTCGCCTTTGGAGACGATTTCAAGAAACTGGCTCAGTTGCAGACCTGCCACGCAGTGGAAAACCCTTAGCCACAACTCCTGCCGAAGACCACTTCATACGTCTGCGTCACCTCAGGAATCGACTTACATCTGCGTCCTCAACAGTCCAGTCAATGACAGCAGCTTGTCGAATTTAAGATCAAACGGTCAGGAACCCGCTGCACTACACTGGTCTCTGGGTTAGAAGATCCTACAGATCTTTCGGACCGGCATCGCCAGAACCGACTGCAGTGGGCGAACCAGCATCATCAATGGATCGTTGCGAATGATTAGAGAAGGTATAGCAATATTCGTGTAACAACTGTTGGCTTGATAGTAAGGCCATTATTATGGGTTTTTCTTTTTTGAATTTTCTCCTGTTGAGATCCTTCGAGAAGGTCACGGAGGCTGCAAAACACATGACAGGAAATTGTGGGGGCAGAGCTGGGTGCTTGGAGTCAGTTTTGGTTTGAACGTGTAACTGTGTGGACGGTTTTTTTTTTTAGCTGTGTGACGTCTTCGTGGAACATATGAACGTGATAGTTGTCCTGCAGTTGTACGTATGAACGGATTGGCCACATGGCAGGGATAACCAGCCGGCAGTCGGATTTAATGCTATTTTCATCAACATCATCCTTCCATCAATAAATGTTCCAAGTCACCGTTACCCAGAATTTACTTGACTATCTGTACCAGTTGTCGTCAACGTGAGCTTCTGAAGAGCCTGGATGAGAAGTTTGTCTGGAACAGTGTTTAACTAATCCAGCAAGTGAGAGTGAGAGCTGGAATTCTGTGTATAACTAGTTCAGTAACCTCAGCTCACGAAGATCAAGATGAAAGTCTACCATGTTATTCACATGCGTAACATGATCACTACGATGCGATACGGCCTAAGTAAAGCCCCATTAACACACTGTACACTCCAACAGTACAGACAGAAAGAACAAGACCACCAAAAAATCTTATTATAATTGGTGCCGTCGGGGAGACCCACCTTAGCGACATAAAACTACGATGGGTGGAGGTGTCGCAGTGGGGCGACACACACACCTGGTACAGAAGGCAATGTCCTGACCCTAAGGTACGACGCACTCCTGCTGCTCTGTGCCGTCGCCATTCTTGTTATTTTCGATTTCGCCAGCAAGAACTGTGAGCAGCATGGGCTGTGCTTTCATTCATCGTTGCTTGTATGAGCCTGACTGTCGTATGCTGTCCGTACGTGAGAGGGATCTGTTCTTGTATGCTGTCCGTACGTGAGAGGGATCTGTTCTTGTATGCTGTCCGTACGTGAGAGGGATCTGTTCTTATATGCTGTCCGTACGTGAGAGGAATCTGTTCTTGTATGCTGTCCGTACGTGCGAGGAATCTGTTCTTATATGCTGTCCGTACATGAGAGGGATCTGTTCTTATATGCTGTCCGTACGTGAGAGGAATCTGTTCTTGTATGCTGTCCGTACGTGCGAGGAATCTGTTCTTATATGCTGTCCGTACGTGAGAGGGATCTGTTCTTGTATGCTGCCACTGTGAGGGATAATCCCACTAGCCCTTCCAAGCTGTCCTGGAGGCGGATGGGGAGATGATTCGGCACTCTAGCGTGCTGTGCATAAGGAGGGGGCCAACCCTGGCTCTCTGGTTTGCTATGTCCTGGAGGGGCCATCTCTGGCTCTAAATGTTTCCTGGTGGGGATCACTCCCTGGCTCTCTACAGCTGGGAAGAAAGTGCACGGACTCTACCTGTAGTTATCACGACTGGAGAGGAGCCAGCTACAGCCTCTCGGAGTAAGAGCTTGGAACTTGTTTCGCTTTCTCTCTAGCTCCAGGAGTAGGTACTTTCTGGAACTTTTGGACTAATTTCTTTTTCTTTTGATGGAATTCATCAGGTCTTGTTGTGGATAGTAGTAACAGTTTCGGATTAGTTTGGTAATTCCTCCTTCACTTACAGTAAAATAATTAGTTAAGTTACATTAGGTTATGAACTGAATTTGCTTGCTGTGCCATTGCCATGTTTGTGTCAAATCTTTTCGGTCGTTTATGTGATTTTTTTTAAGTGGGCGATTGTTATTATGTAGTATTTGAGCACAAATGATGTGCTCGCTTTTGTTGTGAGTTGAATTGTGAATGGAATACGCTGCATTTTTTATTCCGCGGTGTTTATGTGTGCACGATACTTATATTCGGGGAGTTGGTGTGCTTTTTCCTCCCTACGCCATCTATGTAAATAAATTTTGTGTCACTTTATTGTTATGTAAACTGTCTTTTGGGTCTTGATATATTTGACCAGGTTGATTTTTTGGGTTTTATTGTATTCTAAGTGTGATTCGAGTACTAGCGAGGCGCTGGTCTGTGTGTAGTACTCGAGGCTTCATGTTTTCCGTGAGTGGTTTGAAAGTATGCTTTAGTCCGTGTAGTAGCCCGTGCTTTGGTATTTGTAATGTTTTGGGTGCACCTATGTGGTTGTGTTGTGTTTCACGTGGAGGCCTGCTAGTTGATGTGTATGTGACTGTGAACAAAGTTTTCACGGTATGAGAGTGCTGGCCTGCTGTGTTGACCGTAAGAGTTGACCTACTGACCGCTTTGTTTTGTTTGGGCGGTACTGAGATTGTTGTTGGGTTTTGTCTCATAGCATGGGCACATCTCTGCTGTAAGGGAGGGGGGGGGTATCTATAGCAGTATTCGTGTAACAACTGTTGACGTGATAGTAAGGCCATTATCATGGGTTTTCCTTTTTTGAATTTTCTCCTGTTGAGATCCTTCGAGAAGGTCACGGGGGCTGCAAAACCCGTGACAGGAAATTGTGGGGGCAAGGCTGAGTGCGTGGAGTCAGTTTTGGTTTGAACGTGTAACTTTGTGGAGGTTTTTTGTGCTGTGTGATATCTTCGTGGAACATATGGACGTGATAGTTGTAGTACGTATGAACGGATTGGCCACATGGCAGGGATAACCAGCCGGCAGTCAGATTTAATGTTATTTTCATCAACATTATCATTCTTCCATCAATAAATGTTCCAAGTCACCGTTACCCGGGATTTACTTGACTATCTGTACCAGTTGTCGTCAAGGTGAGGTTCTGAAGAGCCTGGATGAGAAGTTTGTCTGGAACAGTGTTTAACTAATCCAGCAGGTGAGAGTGAGAGCTGGAATTCTGTATATAACTAGTCCAGTAACCTCAACTCTCGAAGATCAAGATGAAAGTCTACCCTGTTATTCACGTGCGTAACGTGATCACTACGATGCGATACAGCCTAAGTAAAGCCCCATTAACACACTGTACACACCAACAGTACAGACAGAAAGAACACGACCACTAGACCAAAATTCTGTTATAAAGGGTTTTGTTTAGTAATGAATCATTCTTTCTGCTCCAGCGACGCGATAGATGGGGAAGAGTTTACTGCAGAGTCCTTGAGCGCTACGCCCAGAACAGCGTGGATGAGGTTCCTCCACATGGTGGTAAAGCTGTACTGGTGTGGGGGACGATCAACTGCATGGGAAGAAATGAGCTAGTGCAAATTGAAGGGCGCCTGAAAGCCCAATGATACGTCGCTGAAATTCTTCTCCCTCACGTCCTTCCACTTCTGGCTGCACCAGGGTCGATTTTTTAGCAGGATAATGCTCGACCTCATGTGGCACAACTTACCACCCAGTTCCTCGCTGACAACAACGTCCAGACCATTCCGTAGCCATCCATGTCATAGATATGAACCCAACAGAATGATATTAACTCAACAGACAAGTCCGCCAGCGAGACGTGGCGCCAACCAATGTCCGACAGTTATCTCTTCCACTGCGGGAAGAGTGGGCAGCCATCCCACAACAACAGATCCAACGGCTAATCGGATCCATGTCAAGGAGATGTCGTTCTCTGATACAGGCCAGAGGAGGTCATACACCTTACTGAAACAGAGGCCTCAGTCGCAAAGAATAAAAGTCCAAACCAAATTTAATGAACATCATTTCATTGTTACAGTCTTAAAGTTTCTTCATGCCAAGATTGAAACATTAATTATATAAATAAAATTTTGATACAAGTTTGAAATTTGGTGTCCATTACGAATTCAGTAGTGTTTTTTTTTTTTTTTTGGTTGTTTGCTTTTGTTTTTGAACAGTATATCTGTAGCTGTTGAAAATTTCTGGTGTTTTTTTTTCTTAAGAGAAAAACAATGCGTTCATTCGCCCATCATACTGAGAGAGAGTGAGAGAGACAGCGATAGAGAGAAGGAGAAATGAAAGAGAAAGAGAGAGAAAAAAAAGAGAAAAAGAGGGAGAGATAGAAAGAGAGAGAGATGAAAAGAGAAATAATAGACATAGAAAGAAAGAGAGACAAAGACGGAGAATGAGAGAAGAAAGAGAGAGAGAGAGCGAGAAAGGGAGGGGGAATGAAAACTTAAGAAAAGATTTAAAGTGTATGCCATTATTATTATCGAGAGTGGATACAACAAATAAGGCGTTATCATTCGAACATCACAGTACAAACAGCACAGATAAACACAGAAGAAGTGAGCCCATAATACAACGTCTTGCAATGCATTTAAAGCTGGGATAATTTTATTTCATTTTAGCAGTCCATGTTCTGAGCGAGATAAACTCTGGTACAACAGCGAATTTACAGCAAAGACTGCTCTGTAGACATATATATATATATATATATATATATATATATATATATATATGAGACATACATCCTATCAGGTGTTATTTGCCAAAAACCTTGACAATAGGACACTACATGGTAGACAGAATGATATACAAGGTAGACAAAATGATATATAATGTAGAAATGCTGATAGACAATCTGTTATACAAGGTAGACAAAATGATATAATAGGTAGACAAAATGTTATAATAGGCAGACAAAATGTTATACATGGTAGACAAAATGATATACAGAGTAGACAAAATTGATATACAAAGCAAAAATGCTGTTATAAAATGAAAACATGCTTATATACAAGATACACATGCTGATATACAAGGCATAAATGCTGATATACAAGGCACAAATGCTGATGTACAAGGTAGAAATACTGATACACAAGGTACACGAGCTGATATACAAGGTATAGAAGCTGATATATAAGATAGGCAAACTGATATACAAGGTAGACATACAAGACAGGCAAACTTATATACAAGGTACACACGTTGATGTACAAGGTAGACAAACCGATATACAGGTACACAAGCTGATATACAAGGTGGACAAACTGATATACAAGGTATACAAACTGATATAAAATGTAGACAAACTTGTATACAAGGTAAACAAACTGATATACAAAGAAGACACAGGTAGACAAATTCATATACAAGGTACACAAGCTGATATACAAGGTAGACAAACTGATATACAAGACACGCAAGCTGATATACAAGGTAGAAAATTTATATACAAGATAGACATACTGATATACAAGGTAGACAAACTTATATACAAAGTAGACAAACTGATATAAAATGTAATCAAACTTATACACAAGTTACACAAACTGATATAGAAGATAGACAAACTTATATACAAGGTACTCAAGCTGATGTACAAGGTAGACAAACTGATATACAAGATAGACAAAATGGTATACAAGATAGACAAGCTGATATACGAGGTAGACAAACTGATATACAAGATAGGCAAACGTATTAAAAATAATAATAATTATTATTACAAATGTGCAAATTCAAGGTTCTGCGACACATCTCCATAATCTTTTCTCAGTCTCTTAAATATCCGAGATGGGCGTCCGCTTCGAATGCCTTATTTTTGTACCCGTAGCTGTCGTGTTTGTCATGTTGGATGGCAGTAAACTTGGGTCCCCCATCTTTAACCGCATCTTTTTCTTTGGTGGAAGGTGTCGTAGCCGACGACCGCCGCGAGATGGAGTAGCTGGCGTCCTTGCTGCCCTCCTCAAGTTGAACGTAGGTGCCTGGCCCGATAAAAGATAGGACTACGGGGATCAGCAGCACGGCGTGGAGCATGCCGAAGCCAACGACCAGCAGCGTGATCTTGAAGAAGGACTGGAAGATGTAGGACTCTGTGAAGATCAGCACCACGACGCCGACCAGCGAAGACAGGCCCCCGTTGAAGATGGCGCTGGAAGCGTGAGTGATGGCGTCCTGTGCCCGCCCTTGTCTGGTTTGTTTGTCGGACACCATGTACGCTGTGCAGACATGGGCGCTGAGGAGTGAGACATGATATTTTCTGAAATAATTATGAAAACAGTAGTTCCTGTGGAAAGGTATGAAAACACAATAACCCCTGAGCAAAGTTATGAAAACACAATAATCCCTGAGTAAAGGGAAACAACAATTCCTAAAGAATTTTTTTTTCTTGGTTGCTTTAAACCCTTTTTTTTCCCAGCGAGTATAATGCACAATGTACACGAAATTATGGACCTTCAAACTGGTGGAAACCAGATATGAGAATAAAGGTTAGTCCCATATTTTAAGGATTTTCCCCGTTAACTGTATTACTTTGGTTGATACTCCTCAAAATCCCCTGTTTTAAAACACGTATCCCGTTTTGTCTCGTATTCTCATCTTTGATCGTTGCCATGATCAGAAATGTTCAGAATGTTTTCATTATGTTAGAGGAGTTTTTCCTATCTGGAAGAAAATCCACTGTGTAGGGGAGTACCTGATTACTGATTACTACAACTGTGGGTAAAGTAGTAAACCTTGCCTACTGATTAAAATTTTAAGTTAAGATTGAAATTATATTTTAATTACCTTTACACCACCCCCCCCCCCCCCCCAAACCGCTCCCCGATCGAGTGTCTTGTGTTCGAACTTCGAAAATATGGCCAGGTTAGAACAGAGATGTCCAGCCGGCGGTCCGCGAGTTCTCTTTATGCAGTCCGCGAGGTTATTATGAAAATGTAGTTTATTTCGTTAAAAATAGCACTCTTAAGCCACTATAAATTCCACTGGAAGCCAAAGAACGGACTGAAAGACTGCAGCTCACTCTTCTTCGTGTCTAAAGCTGTGTTAAATGATGAATGAGGCGGCAGCAAAATCAAGTTTTGTTTGATTCATTCTGAGCGTTTGGTGACGACTGTACACTGTGCACTATGTAAAAAGATATGGCATTCAGGTATTTGGCCAAAAGAATGGAAAAGAACTGTGTTTATACCACTGCCAAAATAGGGTAACCTGAAATTATGCACAAACTACAGAACTGTTGCCCTGATTAGTCATGCAAGTAAAATTCTGTTAAAAATCATAATGGGTAGATTTCGTAAGAAAATAGAAGAAACCTATATGGTCCAAAGAAGAGGAACACGAGACCATATATTCAATCTAAGATTAATAATAGAGAAATGCAGAGAGTTTAATGTGAATCTATATTTAGCCTTTATAGACCACTCAAAGGCATTTGATTGTGTACAACACCAGAAATTTTGGGAAATAATGGAAAAAAGGGATTCCAACACATGTGACACAATTAATATCACTGCTGTATCTAGACCAACAAGCAGCAGTAAGAATAAATGGTGAAACAACGACTTGGTTTGACATAAAACAAGGGGTCCATCAGGGGTGCATATTGTCACCTTACTTATTTAACTTGTATACTGAAAATATAAATGAAGATGTAGACAAAGAACATTACAATACCATAAAAAACTGGAGGTTGTGAAATACCAGAGATTAGATATGCTGTTGACACAGAATTACTGTTCACAACAACAAAAAAGGAGTGGAAAAACTAATTATGTCAGTCCATAAGAATAGTGAAGAGCAAAACCTATATTTTAATGCAAAGATAACTAATTTGATGACAACTGATAAAACACATAAAGCAGCTGAAATATGCATCATTGAGGAAAAATTGGAAGAGGTGGAGAGTTCTTAATATCTTGGATCATTACTAACTAATAATGGAGATACAATGAAGGAAATTAAAAAGAGGACATCTATCGGTCTTCAAAAAGTAAAACAACTAAAGACTCTATGGAGAGGAACAGACAGAACTACAAAAATAAGATTTTTAAGGGCATGCATCTTTCCCTTCGCAACATATGCCTGTGAGACCTGGACACTTAACAAGACAGCTGAGAAACACATAAATGCCTTTGAATGTAAATGCTACAGAAGAGTTCTTTAAATATCATGGATACAGAAAAGAAAAAATATATCCATACTACAAGAAGTTAATATTGAAGAAGGCTGGCTAGTAAAGAGGATTAAAGAGAGAAAACTTAAATATTTTGGACACATTAAACGTCATGAGAATTTAGAGAAGACCATCTTGGAAAGGTCCATCCTGGAACCATCTTGGATTTAAAAATATGGGCACTAACACCATATCACTATGTGTCTCTAAGGCATGACAGGATTACCTTTACTTTCCTTTTAATCTTGGAAGGATACATAAAGGGAAAAAGAAAGAGAGGAAGACCGATGATGGCTGCAAGACATCGTTGATGATCTGCGAATGAATGCATCAGTAGCAGGGCATCTCGCTTACAACCGAAAGGCCTACAGGAGAGCTGTTAGAGAGGCAACGTTCCGCAAGGGACATGCAAATGACTGACTGAATTTCCTTTCTCCTGCGTGGACAGCCTCTTCCTCTGTTACCTACAAATCTTAGTGTGAATGTTGTCTGTGACATATTGTCTGGCGGTAACCGTATAACATGGCCAAACCATTTGACTTGCTGTTTCTGGATATGGTGTAATACCGGTGTTGCTCCAACTTGTGCCCTGATTGTGTCATTTCTTATTTGGTCTCTTCTTGTCGTATTTAGTTTTCTCATTAAACATCTCATTTCTGTCGTGATGATTTTTCTTTTGTTCTTGGCTGTTAGTGTCCATATTCTTAAACTCATGGCTAAACCGACTTGTACCTGGAAGTTCGGTCTCCTATAAGGCCCTAGCTCCGGTACGTTTTACTGTGCTCAATAAAACTGAAGGATAGCTAACAAACAAAGCAGATTAAAGAAGCTGAACCGAAATGAAAGGTCCTGATAACATTGCAAATGTAGGATTTGCACGAGAATGATGACTGGGCTGATAATAAAAGAGATGAAGTTTATCAGTAAAAGTTAAGAACGACGTAGTTTAGTGACAAGAGATGATAATATGAGTGAGGTAGTTTAGTGACAAGAGATGATAATATGAGTGAGGTAGTTTAGTGACAGGAGGTGATAACAAAAGTGAGGTAGTTTAGTGACAGGAGCTGATAACATGAGTGATGAAGGTTGTTGACGAAAGGTAATGATAAAAATGGTATAGTCTTACAAAACGAGATGATAATAAGAGTGATGAAGCACACTGACAATTGATGATAAGAGTGACGAAGCCTAATGATAAGAGTGACAAATTTAATGATAAAAGTATTGGAGTATAGTGAAAAGAGATGGGTATAAGAGTAATGCAGTATAGTGACAAGAGATAATGATAGAAGTAATGCAGTATAGTGACAAGAGATAATGATAGAAGTAATGCAGTATAGTGACAAGAGACGACGATAAGAGTACTGCAGTATAATGACAAGAAATGGTGTAATGCAATATAGTGACAAGAGATAATGATAAGAATAATGCAGAACAGTGTGAAGAGATGGTAATAAGAGTAATGAGGTATAGTTACAAAAGAACGGTGAGTGTAGTTTAGCGACAACACGCCATGTTAAGATGGTGTAGTTTATTTACAAAAACTGATGATGAAGGTTTGTCTAGTTTATTTACACCGGCTGATGATAAAATTGATGAGTTTAATGACAAGAATTGATGATAAGAGTGTAATTAGAGTTTATTAGTGACAAGAGCTAAAGAAATTGTCTGTGATTCTGGAGGTCGCATAACTCCTTACCAGAAGTCCACGGAAAACCCGACACTCATGATGAGATGAATCATGTTAATCGAGCTCAGTGTCAGTCCCCAGTGGGCCATGAAGCCGAAAATGCCCACGACAATCATGACCACCTGAATCATGACTATAAGGACGATCAGAGGATGCGGCACAAAGATACTGGTAGCCACAAGCATCGCTGAAAAGAAAGATGGTTTTTTAAAAAAGTCAGCACGATCTCAGATAGAGAAACGACAATCAACATTCAACTGGAAATATCGTAACAACGGGTTGTTATACAGAAGGAGATGCAAGAGTCCAGAAAGAAAATTACGGATAATATAACATGACGTTATGACAGAAAGTCACAGACAATCTAACGTGACAGTATGACAGAAAGTCACAGACAATCTAACGTGACGGTATGACAGAAAGTCATAGACAATTTAACATTACATTATGACAGAAAGTCACAGACAATCTAACACCACGGTAGGTGAGAATGTCATAGACAATCTAACATGACGATATGACAGAAACAATCTAACATAACGGTATGACAGAAAATCGCAGAAAATAAAACTTGATTGCATGACTATGGCACTGACAATCTAACATGATGTTGTAACGCAAAGTCAGAAAAGAATCTAATATGACAGAATCACGAATAATCAAACTTGAGAATATGACAGTAAGTCACGAACAATCTAACATGACAATATGACATAAAGTCACGAACAATCTAACATGACAATATGACAGTAAGTCACGAACAATCTAACATGACAATATGACATAAAGTCACGAACAATCTAACATGACAATATGACATAAAGTCACGAACAATCTAACATGACAATATGACATAAAGTCACGAACGATCTAACATGACAATATGACATAAAGTCACGAACAATCTAACATGACAATATGACATAAAGTCACGAACAATCTAACATGACCAGTATGATAAAGTCATGGGAAATCTAACATGACGAAATGGCAAAGTCCCAAACAATCTAAAATAACGGGATGACAGAAAGTTATGGACAGTCTAAAATCACGGTGTGACAGAAAGTGGAGAAAAATCTAGCATGACCACACGACAGAAAGTCATGAACAATAAATTCTCGGGTGGTCGGGATATCTAGAGTCCGAATTTTTTTAACTTTTATTGTATGTTGTAATATTACACACTTGAAGAAAACAATGAACCACTCCACGACATATACTGTTCAAAAAAAAAGAAAGAAAGAAAAGAAACGCAACACTACTGTAGTCAGAATGGACACCAAATTTCAAACTTGTATCAAAATTTTATCTTACAAAATTAGTGTTTCAATCTTGGCCTAAAGAAACTGTAAGATTTATAACAATGAAATGGTGTTCATTAAATTTGGTTTGGACTTTTATTCTTTGCGACAGAGGCCTCCGTTTCAGTAAAGTGTAGGACCTTCTCTGGCCTGTATCAGAGAACGACATCTCCTTGACATGGATCCGATTAGCCGTTGGATCTGTTGTTGTGGGATGGCTGCCCACTCTTCCCGCAATGAAAGAGACAACTGTCGGAGATTGGTTGGCGCCACGTCTCGCTGGCGGACTTGTCTGTTGTGTTCATCTCATAAGTGTTCTACTGGGTTCATGTCTGATGCCACGGATGGCCACGGAATGGTCTAGGCGTTGTTGTCAGCGAGGAACTGGGTGGTGAGTTGTGCCACATGAGGTTGAGCGTTATCCTACTAAAAAATCGACCCTGGTGCAGTCAGAAGTGGAAGGGCGTGAGGACGAAGAAATTCAGAAATTCAGTTCCTTGACTAATGGACTCTGCGGTAAACTCTTCTCCGTCTATCGTGTCGCTGGAGCAGAAAGAATGATTCATCACTAATCCAAACCTTTCTCCAATCATTCGCAACGGTCCTTGACGATGCTGGTTCGCCCACTGTCGTCGTTTCTGACGATGTAGGTCCGTAAGAACAGGACCTCTGTAGGGTCTTCTAGCCCAAAGACCAGCGACGTGCAGCCTGTTCCTGACTGTGTGATCTGAAATTCGACGAGCTGCTGTCGTTGACTGGACTGTTGAGGACGCAGATGCAAATCGATTCCTGAGGTAACGCAGCCGTATGAAGTGGTCTTCGGCAGGATTTGTGACCATGGGTCTTACACTGCGCAGCCGGTCTGCAGCTCAGCCAGTTTCTTGAAATGGTCTCCAATGGTGAGTAATGGTGCTTCTAACCACATTAAATTGTCTGACCACTACACTTTGTGACTGTCCAGTCTGTAAACGGGCAATGATGATGAGTCGTTGTTCTGTAGTGAGATGCGCCATAATTGCGCATCGAATTTTCAAATGAATTGATTCGAGGAGCGTCAATCTTTTATAGGCATTCAATAACATGGTCAGTGAGTTTTGTTTTCAGTAAGTTTCAGTGGATTCTCATGAACCTGTCACAAGTTATTGTCAAAAATACTATTTTGACTATTATCGCTTTTCTATGCTCATGAATCATCTGCTGAGCACAATTCAAGTCAGCACGTGAAGTTGATGTCCAAGTGAACTTTTCAGGCAATTTGCCATTGTCTGATCAGCAAACTTCAGTTTAAATCTGCGTTTCTTATTTTTTAAACAGTATGTGTTATTGTAACAGAACAATCATACCTGCAAATGTGACCGCCACTGTTTGAAGTGTACTTGGGAGCACTTCGATGTACTGTTCAAAGTACACAAAAGCTGGGTGGAAGGCAAACACGTCTGCAGAAGAGGCATCAGCAACTTTACGCATGCGCACCATTATCTGGGCTTGGTCGTTAGAATCCGTTATCTGTTGTATGTGGATAAACCCAGATTAATCAAGAACAAAAAACCTACCTTTTATTTAAGGTTATTGATTTGAAATTAAACTTATATATGTTGATTCTTTGATCTTTTAATTTAACATAAGTGCAACGTAAGTTAATATTGTTAATGCAGTGCTCCCTACATGATCACCAGGTTGCTGGCTTCTTTCCGACTAAAAATATCGATTGGTACACGACCCGGAAAACAAACTAGTAAATGATTTTATCTTTTATATAATTATAAATAGAGACTGCAATGCTACATCGTCTTTGATGGATGAGCTGAAGTCCAGCCATTATTTGTTTAGCGCCCTAACCAAGAGGATCACTGCTAGCTAAGTGCCATTTCTGTGGGATTTTTTTCGTTATATTTGTTGTCCTTGATAAAGGCATATCGCTGAAATATTGGTTTGTTATTGTTTGTTTTACATTTCTGCGTGCTCATTTCTCTGCCTTTTCTTACTCACTCTTGCTTTGTTTCTATGTGTGTGTGTGTGTCCGTGTGTGTGTATAAAACTGCAGCATACATCTCTGACTAACTTTACTCTCGCAGTCTATGGGAGCAATTACCACACTTAAAAGCATGGACATGTTTTGAAACGTAAGTTAAAATATTATTTCCTATCATTATACGTAAGCAGTTTCCAGTCTGGATTTGGAATTAATGTGTGGGATTTGATATGTAAATAAAAAGAAATACCTTGCGTGTGTAGACATGACATCTTGATGCTGTGATAGACTTCTCATCGGCTCCAAACACAATGTCGTTGTAGAACCGCGGCTGGTGATTGGCCAGGAACTCGTGCAGCCCTGTGAAAAACGCGTCCTCATTGGATGTGTTGTACATTGGCGTTTTAGCGAGTGTAGTCAGCCAGCAGTTGTCAATTATAGGATCAATAAGTGGATCTCTCTGTGCTGTCTCCAGCAGATGAACTATTTCCTGTAAAGAACAGTATATATATATATATATATATATACGTTTGTAGGTATAATATTTTTTGTTATTCTACCATTACGAACAGCGCTTGTTTTCTGCGAATATATTTTACATAAAATATTCACATCTATTGTTTATAATGTATTCTGATGTAGTTTATCTTAAAGACAAATTATCTTCGTATTCAGAGGTTGACATTGCTTCTCATCGACAAGGGGAGATCAGTGGAAGACATGGTCCTGTTAGAATCGTGCTTGACATCCTAACCAAGGGATCTTTGCCAGCTAAGTGCCATTTTTGTGTTTATTTGTTGCTTCGTTATTTTCGTCTTCCCTGATGAAAGCATGTGGTCAAAATATTGGGTTGTGACTGCTCGTTTTATATTTCTACCTTCTCATCTTATTTTGCCATTCCTTCTCACGTTTACTTCCGTCTGTCTTTTCTTGTAAAACATCGATATACCCTTCTGATTATTTCTACTCTACTAGGTCATAGAAGAAGAGGCTACTAAATGGGACCGCAATAATGTGCTCTGTAGCTAACTCACAGAAACTCTTACTCTCTTTTTGGAAGTCTTTTTTTTTTAAAATCTAATGGTTCTTTCTGTGTTTTACTTTTATCCAATGCCATGTCTTTCGTTTTATGTGTGTCTTGCATATTTCAGTCTGAAATTTGAAGATATTTCGCTATGACCGCCAAATTGTATGTATAAGCGTCCGTCCATCTATTTGTCTGTCCGTCAGTGATTAGCACAGCCACCGATCGTTTATATAAATACCCATGTTGTTGTTATTATTATTATTATTATCATTGGTGGTTATGCCCGGCCTAGGCCATATAGACAGAAACTTTAAATGGAGACTTCATTATGGTGCAGTCCTGACCTTTGGGGTTTAGAGGATGTACGTTTAGTCTCGAAATTATCGGACATTCTCTGTTCTAACGGTTAACTATGGGCAGGTCCTGCTGTTTCTAACTGATTGAAATTGTACATATAAACGTTGAGGTGGGGGGGGGGGGGTGGGGCACAATTTTAAAGCGATTAGTTAGATTTGCCATTAGCTTTGTGCTGCGCGCAAAACAACATGACAGGGCTCTTGACAACAATGAAAAGCTTTGTAACAGAATATGGATTTTTCAGTTGTTCCCCTAGATTACTAGTTAAACTTAAAGCCCTTTGTTGTTGTTTTTAAAATAGATGCAATTTGTGGTGATTTCCCTTGAATTATCCGTGTACAGCTTTGAATTGCATAAAGTCCACGTGAATGCGTATGTGAGTGCCTATAAAGAAGCAAAGAGGCGGTGAGTGGTTCACATTAGCATGATAATTGCTGGAAAGCTTTGTGGGGGTGGGGTTTTTTTTAACCGTAAGAGATTCGCTAGTCTGCGTCGAGAGTACCAAGAGAGGAATCCTGTTTTCATTCAAGTCATGGTGTGAATGTTCACAACTAGAGACTGACATGTCTCGAGTGATTTCTTTATGGTGGAGCCCGCTGGCCATTGTTACCGCTGTCAGAGTTATTTGTGTCCTGTGTACTTCCACCAGCAGTTTGAGATGTGTAAGTTCACACTTCACATCTATCATCAAGAAATTTTATCATCATCCTGATCCATTATTAAACTCTCTTTCGTTTGACCTCTAAAACCAACGTTTGTTCCACCAAGTGTACTTCAGCTGTGAGATGCCCAACCCGGGTCCTCTCAAGAGTACACTGTATACGGAACTGTAGCTTTCGTCACGAGTGTGACATTGTGTTCTTCCTCACACATCTCACAATGAGACACCCTCCTAGAAAGTCAAGGGATACTATAATAGCTTCCCGTCGAAAGATCTGAAATAAACATGAAATAATCCTTTGGAAGATTTCCTGGTTTACTTGTCGATATGATTTCTAAAAAGGCAATAAATAAATAAACCAGTCATCTGCATGTCCCTTGCGGAACTTTGCCTCCCTAACAGCTCTCCTGTAGGACTCTCGGTTGTAGGCAAGACGCCCTGCTGCTGACGCTTTCATTCGCAGATTATCAACGATGTCTTGCAGCCATCTTCGCCTTGGTCCTCCTCTGTTTTTTTTCCCTATTATGTACCATTCCAAGACGGTCTTCTCTAAATTCTCGTGACGTTTAATGTGTCCAATATATTAAATTTTCTCTGATCAATCTCTTTACTAGCCGGCCTTTTTCAGTATTAAGTTCTTGTAATACGGGCATATTTGTTCTATGTTTGCGTCCAATATATTTGAAGAACTCTTATGCAGCATGTATTAAATAAATAAATAAAACAAAAAAAATGAAAGTACTTTTACCTCCATCGTATCATTCTTCCAGTAGTCCTTGGTTGTTGTCGTGACAAAAGCGATAGGAATCTTCACGCCATAATCATGACTATCCCACACCTGACGATACAAAGACTGCAGTGTTAAAAAGTAGTAATTTTATATATTTATGACTATCCCACACCTGACGATACAAAGACCGCAGTGTTAAAAAGTAGTAATTTCATATATTTATGACTATCCCACACCTGACGATACAAAGACTGCAGTGTTAAAAAGTAGTAATTTTATATATTTATGACTATCCCACACCTGACGATACAAAGACTGCAGTGTTAAAAAGTAGTAATTTTATATATTTATGACTATCCCACACCTGACGATACAAAGACTGCAGTGTTAAAAAGTAGTAATTTTATATATTTATGACTATCCCACACCTGATGATACAAAGTCTGCAGTGTTAAAAATTAATAATTTTATATATTTATGACTATCCCACACATGATGATACAAAGACTGCAGTGTTAAAAAGTAGTAATTTCACACATTTATGACTGTCATAACCTGATGGCACAAATACTGCAGTGTTAAAAAGTAGTAATTTCACACATTTATGACTGTCATAACCTGATGGTACAAAGACTGCAGTGTTAAAAAGTAGTAATTTTATATATTTATAATTATCTCACACCTGATGGTATATCCCACACCTGATGGTACAAAGATTGCAGTGTTAAAAAGTTGAAATTTTACACATTTATGACTGCCTCACGCCTGGCTGTATAAGAAAAGAATGCTACTCTATGGCCCTGCTAATGACATGGACTGATAGATTAGTTTGTGAACGCATTGATGGATGGACACACACACACACGCGTTTATATTTGTACATCTTATACCTGATATTTGTAAAAGTAAGATGACTTTAGCACGAGATCTTTCAGGTCAAGACCCTGGCGCATGTTGACGCAGCCCCAGATGGACACGCCCAAGTACCCGGCAAAGAACAGCAAAACCAAGCAGCGAACGGGCGTCCACAGTAAAAACCTGTTTTCATCGCGCAGAAAAAAACAAATTATGAATTCATCTTTTGTACTTCATTGTTGTTTCAGCAAAGAAAGATATGTATTGTCGTGTTTTTAATACTTTACATGGAACGTGAGCATGGCTTTGAAGTTATGTAAGAAATCTGCAGCAGAAGTTTGCCAAAATAAAGTTACCAGCAGGTTAGATTTCTGGCAACGTCTGACGTTATCGGTCGTTATAGAGAATGACATGGACACATTGACAAAACTCTTACTTTACAAAAGCTTTTCTTGGCCACTTCTCGAAAATGCTCTGTTCTTCCTCTGGGCTCTCGGGGACCTTCCCACCGCACATGCAGACGTAGCAGCAAGAACGACCTTCTTGCTTAAGTTCCCTTCGAGATTTTTCCACCTTCATGCACGTCAGAGCGTGTCGCCTGGAGTTCATGCGCCGTCCATGGAGAGCCAGGCAGGCACCGAAGACACAGGCGTTGCAGAAGTAGCAAAAGATGACCCCGGCGCCTAGCAAAGTTTGTCAACAATTAATCTGACGTGTCACATGCTTTGTAACCTAAAGATGTGTTGGAGTGTTTATGTGTGTGCATGTGGAAAAGATAGATTACGTTGTGTTAAATTTCCGCCAGATTCATTTTTAATAACTCCTTTATTTCAAAGTCACGCTGTGGTAGTTATTTTCCTTATACTATCCCGTGTAAGAGATTGTAAATTACTCTTGACTTGAATGTAACGCAGAACAGGACCGGAAGCTCCCCCCCCCCCCCCCCACCTTTGATGTATTGCACTTTCACTTGATGGAATGACATTTTTTCAACTTCATTTTTTTCGCATCTTTGTGTCAGTCAGTCAGTCATTTGCATGTCCCTTGTGGAACTTTGCCTCCCTAGCAGCACTCCTGTAGGCTTCTCGGTTGTGAGCAAGATGACCTGCTGCTGATGCATCCATTTGCAGATCATCAACGATGTCTTGCAGCCATCTTCGCTTTGGTCTTCCTCTCTTTCTTTTTCCCATTATGTATCCTTCCAAGACTGTCTTCTCTAAATTCTCATGACGTTTAATATGTTCAGAATATTTACGTTTTCTCTCTTTAATCCTCTTTACTAGCCAGCCTTCTTCAATATTAACTTCTTGTAGTATGGATATATTTATTATTTTCTGTGTCCATAACATCTGAAGAACTCTTATTTAGCATTTACATTCAAAGGCATTTATGTGTTTCTCAGCTGTTTTGTTAAGTGTCCAGGTCTTGCAAGCATATGTTGCGATGAGAAAGATGCATGCATCTTTGTGATACCATTTAACTACCTTTCAGGACTCTGAGAAACCGTGCAGACATGGTCATATCTACAGCTCATGGCGCTTTTGTGTGGTAAGTAAACTGTACATATAGTAATCAAATAATTTTTGTCTCTTTTCAGAAGAAAATGATATTTTTCTCTGTTGATCATTTGATAAAAGACTCAGTTTGTCTCATTGTCTTGTAGAAGCTCTAGCGAACTCTTGAGGAATCCTAGAACTACGTAGAACCCGGGCTTGAGAAATTATTTTTCGCATGTTAAAATACTAAATTTACACAAAATGAGTACAGGAAAACAGATACCCAGCGGACGAACTCACCCGAGTAAATACAGAAGTTCCGGACACCCCTGAAAGGGCTTGTAGCACCCATGGCGAAGGCAAGAAAATCAGTAACTGAAATAAATATGGGGGGAAAACAGTAGCAAACATTGCGCCAAAAGTCAGTGATAAGATTTATAGCTTACTCCTTTTATATGCATGACTTTCACTTG
The DNA here is from genome assembly GCA_009760885.1 of Achatina immaculata. Taxonomy (NCBI): domain Eukaryota; kingdom Metazoa; phylum Mollusca; class Gastropoda; order Stylommatophora; family Achatinidae; genus Lissachatina; species Lissachatina immaculata. The sequence goes on from CM019713.1 coordinate 36,339,556, forward strand.
ACTGATAAATGAGTGTAAAAAATAAGGCAATTTTACAGAGTTATGAGATGGAAAGCTACTAGAATATTGAAGAATTAAGGGAATTCCAAAGTAATTATGACACTTGTTACATAATTGTAACAGCGCTGTCGATTGTCAGTAATACCTTGTGCGTGGCCTTCCTTTAAACGATGATATTCTTTCTCTTTGTTAAATGCATTTAGTAAACAATATCTACGTTATGATAACCATTTGTTTCTACGTTTCCCATAACAGTGTGGGTACGGGATGGTTTTTTAACGTGTCTTGTCCCTGTTAGAGAGTTGCTTTTCTAACTTGTCCCTATTAGAGAGTTGCTTTTCTAACGTGTCCCTATTAGAGAGTTGCCTTTCTAACGTGTCCCTGTTAGAGAGTTGCTTTTCTAACTTGTCCCTATTAGAGAGTTGCTTTTCTAACGTGTCCCTATTAGAGAGTTGCCTTTCTAACGTGTCCCTGTTAGAGAGTTGCTTTTCTAACGTGTCCCTATTAGAGAGTTGCTTTTGTAACTGCCAATCTGGCAATGTTTCGTTGTCTTAGCCAAGAAGCTTGCTTCAGTGTGTGTGGTGTTTAAAGTGTTATATTCTGGACTTGTTGCTTCCTCAACAGCCTTCTTCCTCAAGAACCGCACCCTTCATTTAATGTTCTCTCTAAGTCATCGTGTCGTTCTATTACTGTGATCAAAGAAACTCTCTTCCCTGGTTAAAAGGAAATGGATTTTTAAAATTTTAGAGGGAGTTGTAAGGCTAGTAAGTGTAAGAGACACAGCTGCTGAGACAAGGCCGGTATCTTGATAAATAAAGCTACCTGATGTGATGGTGATGCCAATTCCCGCCTTTCTGTACACAAGTCCCATGCGCTCCGGGACGGTGAGGCCGGTAGTGGACATACTCTCGCTCCAACAACTCATCAGTAGGAACATGTCGTCCACGCCTATGCCTGTAAATACATTTATGAGGGACATGTAACTAGCTATTCATACATCTATCATAGTCTAAGGAGTATCATAAAAGCTGGAAATATATCAGAGGCCAAAGTAAACATACATTTGGACAACAAATAAAACATTAGTAGCACATAAAACATGGCGTATGAAGTTGTATTTTTTGCACTTCATATTTCTGCAGGGAACGCCACTTGCTGAATTGCCGGAGACGCCATAAAACTTTGTTCATTCATTCATTTGCATGTCCCTTGCGGAACTTTGCCTCCCAAAAAGCACTCTTGTAAGCCTCTCGGTTGTGAGCAAGATGGCCTGCTGCTGATGCATCCATTTGCTGATCGTCAACGATGTCCTGCACCCATCTTCGTTTTTTGGTTTTCCTCTTTTTCTTTTCCCATTATGTATCCTTTCAATACGGTCTTCTCTAAATTATCAAGAGATTTAATGTGTCCAAAATATTTAAGTTTTCTCTCTTTAATCCTCGATATTAAGCTCTTGTAGTATAGATATATTTGTTCTTTTTTGTGTCCACAATATTTGGAGAACTCTTATTTAGCATTTACATTCAAAGGCATTTCATGTGTTTCTCAGCTGTTTTGTTAAGTGTCCAGGTCTCACAGGCATATGTTGCGATGAGAAAGATGCATGCCCTTAAAAATCTTATTTTTGTAGTTCTGTCTGTTCCTCTCCACAGATTCTTTAGTTGTTTTACTTTCTGAAGAACGATAGATATCCTCCATTTAATTTCACTCATTGTATCTCCATTATTAGTTAGTAATGATCCAAGATATTCAAAACTCTCCACTTCTTCCAGCTTTTCCTCATTGAGACATATAACAGCTGCCTTGTTTGTTTTGTCAGTTGTTGTCATCAATTTAGTTTTCTTCGCATTAAGATAGAGGTTTTGCTCTTCACTATTCTTACGGACTGACATAATTAGTTTTTCCATTTCTTTTTTTGGTGTGGACAGTAATACTGTGTCATCAGCATATCTAATCTCCTGTATTTCGTAACCTCCAATTGTTATGGCACCGTAATATTCTTTGTCTACATCTTCTCTAACATTCCTCATTAACATCACTGATGTATCTAGACCAACAGGCAGCAGTAAGAATAGATGGTGAAACAACGACTTGGTTTGACATAAAACAAGGGGTCCGTCAGGGGTGCATATTGTCGCCTTACTTATTTAACTTGTATACTGAAAATATAATGAGGAATGTTAGAGAAGATGTAGACAAAGAATATTACGGTGCCATAACAATTGGAGGTTACGAAATACAGGAGATTAGATATGCTGATGACCCAGTATTACTGTCCACACCAAAAAAAAGGAATGGAAAAACTAATTATGTCAGTCCGTAAGAATAATGAAGAGCAAAACCTCTATCTTAATGTGAAGAAAACTAAATTGATGACAACAACTGACAAAACAAACAAGGCAGCTGTTATATGTCTCAATGAGGAAAAACTGGAAGAAGTGGAGAGTTTTGAATATCTTGGATCATTGCTAGCTAATAATGGAGATGCAATGAGTGAAATTAAATGGAGTACATCTATCGTTCTTCAGAAAGTAAAACAACTAAAGAATCTGTGGAGAGGAACAGACAGAACTACAAAAATAAGATTTTTAAGGGCATGCATCTTTCTCATCGCAACATATGCCTGTGAGACCTGGACACTTAACAAAATAGCTGAGAAACACATAAATGCCTTTGAATGTAAATGCTAAATAAGAGTTCTCCAAATATCGTGGACACAAAAAAGAACAAATATATCTCTACTTCAAGAGCTTAATATTGAAGAAGACTGGCTAGTAAAGAGGATTAAAGAGAGAAAACTTAAATATTTTGGACACGTTAAACGTCATGAGAATTTAGAGAAGACCGTCTCGGAAGGATACATAATGGGAAAAATAAAGAGAGGAAAACAAAGGCGAAGATGGCTGCAAGACATCGTTGATGATATGCAAATGGATACATCAGCAGCAGGCCATCTTGCTCACAACCGAGAAGCCTACAGGAGTGCTGTTATGGAGGCACAGTTCCGCAAAGGACATCAAATAAATGAATGAATGACTACCCGTAACAATGTGAAATATAGGGAGACAAACACATGCACATAAGCTGGCGTACCTAGTGAAAGAAATGGCATGAGGCCAACCATGTTCACAAATCGGACACCACAGACTGTAATCAGACCAAAAGCTCCCAGTATGCCAAAGGCCACAGCTACTACACCAGCATTTGCCATAAGCGCTCGCGTAGACAAACAGTCACCACCTGAAAGAAATTTTCTATAATAATAAAATATTATCCTGAAAGTTAGAAATTTTCTGTGATACTGAAATACTATGACGAAAGCTAGAAATTTTCTGTAATACTAAAACACTATCTTGAAAGTTGGAGATTTTCTCTTTTACTAAAACACTACGACGAAAGCTAGACATGTTCTGTAAAACTAAAACACTATCCTAAAAGTTGGAAATTTTCCATAATACGAAAGTACCATCCACAAAAAAGGCAACAAATGTGATTACCACCCATGTAAAAGTGATACCCACCTGAACTGACAATTGAAGCAAATGCTATCATGAACGTAAAGGTGAGGCTGAAGTAAAGAATATCTTGCTTGGTTCCCTTGTCTAACTCCCGCGTCAGGGTTTGGGATGTGGAGTAGGCAAACTGTAGCGACAATAAAGGCAAACTTATTAAGAAACGTTTGCTGAACCATAAAAAAGAGCTACTACGATTGTTAGGCAATGAGATAATATTGTAGTTGTCTGAAAAATGTGAAAAGGCTTTCAAGAGGTAAGAGAATTCGATTAGAATTTGCTGAGTTTCTAGAAATTTGTTCTTCTTTCCAAACACGTCTACTGTTGCTAGTAAAGTTTTGTTCCACCACCACCACTACCACCATCATCATCACTATCATCATCATCATCGTCGTAGTCGCCATTATTATTATTATTATTATAAGTAAGGGTCCTGTCAAAATAATAAATACAACAGGAAAAAAACAGCACTAGACGTGGCGAATGGGAAAGATTTAGACATATTAAGAATACAAGCCTCCTGCCATGCATTGAACAGATGGACAGCACACAGGATTCCCCGATTTCCCCCTTCCCCCTCCCCCAATGGGACTCTCTCAACATATACAACAAAGATGTACGGGAGAATACTCACGTCCACTGTGGTGAAATTGATAGACTGCATGAATTTGATATACTCCAGCTCCCAAGCTTTGGCCACCTTCTCCATTTCTGGGTCATCTTGTTTGAGGGGAAACATCAGTTTTAACGACCCGGCCGAGATGAGCGATCCGGCAGATGTCACGTTGACGTCGCTAAGGTACAGGTTCAAGTCCATAGCAGACAGGGCCGTCCACACTGGGTATGTCACGGCCTGTATCTCTAGCATCGATCTAATGGGGACAGGAGATGAAAGGCCGCAATAGCAAACATCATAAGATTCATTAATTCCTTTTAACCCGTGTCGATAGAGGTTGGCAATCGTGCTTCTGCAGTTTTGTGCACCGTTCGTATTTTTCATCAGTTAGTTGCCTTTCCTTCTGGTTAAAGTGTTCTTTCTGTCGCCCTTCTCATTTCTATCTTTTTCAAGAAATTGACGCTGAATAATTACTGTTATATCTAAATCTATGACTTATGGTCTGAGTCATCATATTTGTACTCCAGGCATGTCCATAGGTGCTCAGACCTCCCCACTACCTCCCCCCCCCCCCCACCCCTTCCCACCCCCTCAACAGGCGTCCTGCGGCTGTGTTCTTGTTGACAACTCTCTTCGCGAGTCCAGTATGCCTCTCGTTCCTGGCCTTGATAATCTATAGCCCCAGCTCTCTCAGCCTAAGCAGCGATGAGGACCTGCTGTTCTCCAAGTCCTCCACTCTGCCTATCTTTATCACTGTTATATTTGTAAACGTCTATGATTACTTCCTTGTTTATGTAATCATCATCACCATCATCGTCCGTTTTTTTTCATTCCTCTCATTCGAGCCCTTTTATTTTTTTCATTCCTCTCATTCGAGCCCTTTTATTTTTTTCATTCCTCTCATTCGAGCCCTTTTATTGCTTTACTCTTTTTGTTCTGCTCTGTACATTTTTTATATGAATAAGATGAAAATATTAGCATATTTATATGCTAAAAATTGTTTTCTGTAATTATTGAAATGCAGTCAGCTTTGCAAACTCAGCCATAGCCGGACCAAGCTCTGATGAGAAAGGAGGAGGGTTGGACATAGGCCCAGCTACCAACTTTTGTTAAAAAAAAACACTTCAGCTACGAAAACATCAACAAGAGGCCAGCGAGAGAACAAATACTTGGAGAGGAATGAACTTTTTTATGATTATCTATGACGCGGTGGTCTTGAAGATTGACTATACATGGAGAGGGATAGAACAAACAGCCCCAGAACAGAAATAAACTGAGAACCATTGTTGATGGCCTATGTCCCAGAGAGGGGTAAAAGAAGGCGAGGAAGGAATAAGGAACAACTTTGCACCTGGCACATCCTTTATGTTGATGGACATGTGCTAACTATCTGTAAGGACACGCACATGTGCTAACTATCTGTAAGGACACGCACATGTGCTAACTATCTGTAAGGACACGCACATGTGCTAACTATCTGTAAGGACACGCACATGTGCTAACTATCTGCACGGACACGCGCATGCGCACTCACATAAAAGCACGTCAAGTGAAATAAAGGAAGGACAATAACAACACTATATTGTGAGTTTCCGCCATTTTACAGTTCAGTCAGTCAGTCATTTGCATGTCCCTTGCGGAACTTTGCCTCTTTAACAGCTCTCCTGTAGGCCTCTCGGTTGTGAGCAAAACGGCCTGCTGCTGATGCATCCATTTGCATATCATCAACGATGTCTTGCAGCCATCTTCGCCTTAGTCTTCCTCTTTTTTGTCCCATTATGTACCCTTCCAAGACGGTCTTCTCTATATTATCATGACGTTTAATGTGTCCAAAATGTTTAAGTTTTCTCTGTGTAATCTTCTTTACTAACCAGCCTTATTCAATATTAAGTTCTTGTAATATTTGTTACTTGTTATATGATATGTGAAGTACACCTCTATAGCATTTACATTCAAAGACATTTATGTGTTTCTCAGCTGTTTTGTTAAGTGTCCACGTCTCACAGGCATATGTTGCGATGGGAAAGATGCATGCTCTTAAAAATCTTATTTTTTGTAGTTCTGTCTGTTCCTATCCACAGCTTCTTTAGTTGTTTTATTTTTTGAAGAGCCATATATGTCCTCCATTTAATTTCCCTCATTATATCTCCATTATTAGTTAGTAATGGTCCAAGATAATCAAAACTCTCCACTTCTTCCAATTTTTCCTCATTGATATATATTTCAGCTCCCTTATTTGTTTTGTCAGCTGTAATCAATTTAATTATTTTTTTTTGCATTAAGACACAAGTTTTGCTCTTCGCTGTTCTTACGGACTGACATAATTAGTTTTTTTTTCCATTCCTTTTGTTGTTGCTGTTGTTGTGGACAGTAATACTGTGTCATCAGCATATCTAATCTCTGGTATTTCATAACCTCCAATTTTACAGTTACTTTCTTTTAAACAGAAAGAAGTTCGTTCTCGGAGTGAGCAGAACTTGAATATCATACGAGCTTTCTCATGTTCCACGACAATCACTTCAGTAGAAAGATCTCACGTGAAAACAGTTAACACAGAACATTGTAAAAACGACATCGGCCATTAACTTACTTGAAGAAGCTTTCAAAAATGAATCTCCCGTCGGCGGCGCACTTGTTGACTCTGCGTGCACACAGGTCCTCGTATATGTAGCTTTCCCCCTCGTAATCAACGCTCAGCGCTAGGATGGCTTTATAAAACCCCTGCCCAAGATGGAAGAGAAATTTCAAATGGAAAAATGATTCTGAAATAGTTATGGTACTCTACTGAATGTCAGTGATTAAAGATAGTAAATAATGACGCATGGAAGGAGGTTCCAGTGTTATCCTGAATGTTATCTGTTCTAGACAACAGCCAATATATATATATTTTTTCATACATACATTTGCATGTCCCTTGCGGAACTTTGCCTCCATAACAGCACTCCTGTAGGCCTCTCGGTTGTGAGTAAGATGGCCTGCTGCTGATGCATCCATCTGCAGATCATCAAACATGTCTTGCAGCCATCTTCACCTTGGTCTTCCTCTCTTTCTTTTTCTCATTATGTACACTTCTCCATCTTAGTAAATAGATCTTAGATTCCCCTTCATATTCAGTTGTTTCATACATTCCTTTGCCATATTCCTTCCATCTTTCTAGAATTTTCTCTGTCTCTGTCAAGGTATTCCCCATCTTGTCACAAATTACATTTAGCTTAAGTGTGACATTTCTCGTCAATGTCTTCATTTCTTTAAACGTTTCACTATCTCTTCCACACTCCTGATGTCCTTCTATTCTTTCACAACAATCTTGTATGTACTGTTTTTTTTTTGTCTTTTCTTATGTTTCTTCGTACTTCTTTTGTTAAAGTTTTATATTTCTCTTTGTTGTTGTTTGTCACTTTCCGTTGCGTCTTCATTTCTCTGTGTTGTTTTATCAGTTATAGTATGCCTGCTGTAATCCATCCATTCTTTTGCGTTTTCTTTACTGGAACCATGTCTTTAGCTGTTGTTATTAAGATATCTCTGTAGCCAAATCATCTGGTGTCATCTCCTCTTGTACAGCCATCAGGATTTCGAAATGGTTCTTCACTTAAATACCGTATTGTTCTGGTATTTTTGTAAGATCAAAGAGGAGTAGTCTTGATCCCGTAACTGCCTTTTTTATCTTTATCTTCATGTTTGCTATTAATAACTCATGGTCCGTGTCACAATCAGCACCTGGTAAAGTTTTTGCTGATGTTATATACTTGATCTCCACCTTCTTTGTACTAAAATGTAATCTGTGTGATTCTTTGTTTTCCCATCAGGTGATGTCCATGTGTAAAGTCTTCTTTGATGTTGTTTAAAAAGTGTGTTAGCAATCATTAGCTGATTTTCCATGCAAAACGCCATTACATTGTCACCTGCTTCATTTCTATGTCCTATGCTAAATTTCCCTACAACATATCCTTCGTCTTCTGCTCTTTCTGTACCATTCTTTTCATTAAAACCCCCTGTTATTAATACAATATCATTTTTCCGTACCTGGTCTATCGTCGTTTGTAGTGTGTTATAAAAGTCTTCTACTTCCTCTTCTTCTGCTGCTGATGTAGATCCATATATCTGGATGATTGTTATATTTATAGAAGTGCCCTTAAGTCAGACTGTGAGGATTCTCTCACTTACTGGATTGTAACCTAGTAATGCTTTTGAAGTTGATTTGTCCAAGTAAAAAGCCTCCTACTTCTCCACCAGAGTATATAAAGATCTTATCATTCTCGCTCTTGAAGTGTCTAGATCTTTTCCATCGATGTTCACAATTCCCAAAATGTGTATCCCCGTTCTTTTCATCTCGTTACTTATTATTTGATACTTTCCTTCATACATATTTCTCACATTCCATGTTTCTACTCTTATTTTTCTTTTTAGTTTGATGCAGGGGTTTTCCTTAGTAACACGGTCAGGTTTTTGTCTGTCATCACAATCACTAGTACTGACCTCTGTCTCACACTCTTCCCCAGTGTTAAAATTAGATCTATCTGGCCTGGGGGACTCACCACCAGATCTTTTTCCTATCTGACTTTCCATGTTGCTGTTTGGGTTTCTTGGTATATTTCGACAAAATAGTTTACCATTGCTTTCCTTTCGGGCAGTGACTGTACTAGTCAGTGATCGTAGCCATTGTCCCTACATTGAGATCATCTGCCTACCATCATAAAATGGTGACCATAAACAATATATATATATATATATGGTAGTGGTTCCAGTATGGTTCTAGTTTTATCCCGAATGTTGTATATTCTAGAGAGAAAATAGTGATGTTGCCAGTAAGGTTCCAGAGAGAGAGAGAGAGAGAGAGAGGAGAGAGAGAGAGAGAGCGACAATATTCCCGATCAATCATTGAAAAAATGAGAATTTAATTAAATTTTCAGAAGAGATTTACCATTACTCTATTCTCTAGATGTAATGAGAGGTCAAATGGAACGCTAGTGTGGTTGTGATGAAGGTCAAAGTGAATACTAGAATAGCTGCGGTGAAAGGCCAAACTGAGTGCTAACGTCCTTGTGATGAAATGTCAAAATGAGTACTAGGATAGTTGTGATGAAAAATGAAACTGAGTGTTGAGATCTTCGCGATGTGAACTAACACTGAGTAATAGGGTGGATGTAATGAGAAGTCACACTGAGTGTTACGATGTTTGTGATAAGAGACCACACTGGGTGTTAAGACGCTTGCTATAAGAGATCACAATGAGTGTTAAGACGTTTGCTATAAGAGATCACACCGAGTGTTAAGGCGTTTGTGATAAGAGATCACACTGAGTGCTAGTATGAATGTTTTGACTTTGTTTATATTTTACAACAGACTGCACTGTTGGGCCATGTAGAAAGAATGGAAGAGAACATACAAACGAAAATTATGTATGCTTAAGAGATTAAGGAAACAAGACCATGGAGTGTGATAGCATATTGTTAGATCAAGCAAAGGGGAAGTTATAATCTTTAAAAGTAAAGGTACCCGGTTCAGTCACTTGTTGTAATATTGATTGTTTTGTCCACGTGAAAATAGAAAGTTAGTCAGTTCAGGTAACCTTGACGGGTAGTGTAAATTTGCACGGGATATCTGAGGTTAGGTTAGGGAAAGTTAATGTGTCAACTTTGGAATGTATGTTGTTTACACAACATGGTGTTTCATGACAGAATATCCAGGAAAGTTAGGAAGATTTTGCAGGGAATAATTAAGGCTCAGGGAGAGTCAGGGTCCTGATTATAGGATGATATGATGATAGGAAGATAGGATGTGGTATGATTATAGGATGATATGATGATAGGAAGATAGGATGTGGTATGATTATAGGATGATATAATGATAGGAAGATAGGATGTGGTATGATTATGGGATGAGATTAGGATTAGGATGAGAGTGGTTATGTTTAGAAGTATCAGAGTAACAGTGTAAATGTAGTTCAGAAGTAGTCTCAGTTGTGTTCGGAGAGTTTGTACCTCTGTTAATTGAAATGTAGTTTTTTTTTGTTAGTGATTTTTCTTTTTAGGATAAAAGGTTGTAAAGTTATTTATGTAGTGTCGTAACGTGGATAAAAATGTGATTCTGTGTTGAAAGACTGTGTTTGGAGTTTTCACTGTATATGAGGTATATTTCTTTTGGTGTTGGATGCTAATGAGGGTCCTATGGCGACGCTAATCGCCCGGACTATTTTTATATCCTCGTGATAAAATGTTTCCATCAGTTACCCGCTACATTTACTGCAACACGCATTTAACAAATGGGAATTCATCGTTAAACTTATGTTTGTAGTTGTTGAATCCCGTGATAATTGGATTCATGTTGAGTGTCAGCTGTGGTGTAGAGTACATTAATTACGTGTAACTGGTCATGTTCGTGTATGGAAATGTAGTGGTTGTCATCCTGTGTTTTCGTTGTCACACGGTGTATAATAATGTGACGCCTGTTGCTTCACTTGTGTAGCAGTGACATTGTAATAGCGAATGAAGAGTTCACTACTTTAAGACAGTTAGCCAGCCAGTCAGCCAGCCAGCCACACACGCACACACACACATGCGCGCGCAAGCACGTAGGCACGCACTACCAAAGTACAGCACACTGTGTGGACAAACTACGTGTTTTATGTTAGTGTGTAGTAAATATACTAAGAAGACCACATAGAAACACTACTTTGAGAGATGGAAAGACATCATAGAAGAGGATATAAAGGAAATTGGTATCACCAACTGGAGAGAGAATATTAGGAATGGCGGGGAACCTTATCGTAGCAATGAGCAGCAATGGCTCGGAAATTGAAGAAAAGAAAAAAAAAAGTTTACAAGTTTCGAAGTGTAACATTTTTTTTAACATACTACAGTTACGGCTAAAACAACTGAGTCAACCACTGTTACAATATGGATACATCTTAGTGCTTGTGTTTCGAAAAAAAAAATATATATATAAAAACATTGTGTTCCTGTCTCAATCGTTCTATCCGTCCGTAACAGAATGTTAACATCTGTTGTAAATGGTTAGAAAGAAAAAAAAAAAACGAACTTGGTTATTCCTTGCACAAAATTTAAATACCGCGAGATTAATGAGCATTTCAGATCTGAAGTTTTGGTTAACATAACAATGCTACGCAACATCATACATTTGTTAAACAGTATGACAAACAAACAAAAAAATATGTTAACCTGACGTGTAGATGCTCTCCCTTGCTATGACCTGTAGCTGGTCTCACAAGAGTCGGAGGTTAAATTCTCAGTCATTAATTTAATTTTTTTTTGTTTTCAGGCATGTGCAGTTTACTTACTTTTCCAGACTTCGCTTCTTCTTCTTTGTTGGGAAATATATTTTTGATGGGGGTAATAATAATTGTCTGTTAATTATAATGTTGATTATATTGTTCTGATTTTTGATGGTATGACTGGAAGGTGATTACACAATTACACATCGACATATTACACAAATGAAAAGAAAACATAATTAAACAATTCTTCAAATAATCTTAGCAACCTATACTGACGTAAATCATTTTTTGTTTACAAGATTAGCACAACCAAACAAGGGATCATCAATTTATATGTTATTCATCACCTACATATCGATAACAACATAATCATTAAAATGATTTCCTTAAATATTCAGATTCCTTGATTGTCTTGATCAACGGTGGAACTTCTAAAGAATCAATTTTAACCCCTTGTACATAATCATACAAAAATATCTAATCTTCATCATTAAGTGATTGAGTATCTGATGTATTATAAGGAACTAACTGACAATAATTGTTGCAACATACATATTCATAAATTTCAGCAATATGCATCTATGTGCACACATGAGCCATCATTGCACATTGCCGAAAAACCTCTAAATCCTACACAGATGTTGCACTAGAATTACAATTATTCCTGTACCCTTCAGTTATCCTAATCATACCTAAGTGACGACGGGCCTGGTCGGGGGAGGACAGCACAGAATGGACACAGCTTACGCGCGTCCACATCAAAAATGTATAAATGGATTATTAACTTACATATATATGGTTATCCATCGTGAAATTCTATTATATTTTCTTTCTGTTCAGAAGCCGGTCTTTCTCAGAGTTGCGCACCTCCGGTGCTAGGCTGTCTCTGACCCATGTTTCTACGCTCTAAGGTAGCTAATCAACCCAGTTAACTATGAGCTTATCTGTTCCCTACATCTTCTTCTTCTTCTTCTCCCTGGAACTGCGAGCTGATGTTCTTTTGCAACCGATGCGGTGAAGATATTGAGGCATGGCGTCGTATGGGACTGAGAGCGGGTTACGGCGGGTGTTTTTTTTTTTTTTTCAGTTCCTGAGTTGAGGTAAAAAGTAGAAAGTGCGTAATACCATGGGAACTATAGCGATCCCTGCCCTGTTAGCCTGTTACTGGAAGTACCAGTGGAGAGGTAGGAGAGGGTCTTGGTCAGGTTCGGGTTGGCTAACTCTGACCCATGTCAGTTAATGGTCGCTAACTGCCTAACAGGACAGTGTTTTCAAAGCTGCGCTACTTCATTTATTTTCACAATTTTTCTTATAGAGAAACCTTAAAAGAGGCAGAATGACAGGATCCAGGTATCTCAGAAGACACGAAAGCTTGCCTGACAGTAGCTTTGAAAAAACGCATCAGAAGATAAAATATGATTGCAAGCTAACATTAAACAGCTCTTAATATGTACAGGTTTGTGATGAGTATATTAATAAAACATACTACACAGCATTTCAAAGAAACTGACATATACATGTACCGAAATATTCTTGACACAAAGAAACTGACATATACATGCACCGAAATATTCTTTACACAAAGAAACTGACATATACATGTACCGAAATATTCTTGACACAAAGAAACTCACACAAAATGATATTCAAATTTGTTTTTTGCTTCAAAACCCATGTTCCATTTAACAAGGAAAATCCTTATAATTCGTGCATTGCCATAGAAAGGTTCTGTATAACAGTAAATAATTTGAAATTCAAATTAAAACATACACCACATCTCTGTACCTTTCATGCATTTGTAATTTAAAATTAAACCAAACAAAAGTTTCAGAGATGAGTTGTTTGCCTATAGCTAACGAGAAAAATAATGTTAGCTAAGATAGTGACTGCACCACTCGGTGCTGGCCAAGGGTTATAAATTCACAATGAAATATTTCTTTGAGCATTTAACACCTGTTATAGCAACGAACTTACATCATTACGTTTTTAAAGAGAAAAGAAGAGAGTGGAGTTCTTGGAATAGCTTTTAGAATTGGGGGGAAAAAAACGTTCTATCTGTAATCTGCACAGATTAAAGAAGTCTGATTTCAAAAGAAGTCTGCTAAAATATTTCAGAAAGAATTCATTAGAACAAATTCTGCGAGATAGAATGAGATAAGAAAATTACATAAAATTTTGGTTTCGACTGTATAGAAAAGAGAAGGGTGAAAGAAAAACAATTCTATGCCTTGACAAATAAGAAGAATGGTCACAAGAGCCATGAACTGATAGCCGCTGAGGCCTAAAATCTATACTGACAAATAAGAAGAAAAGCCCAAAGAGCCATGAATTGATAACCGCTGTGACCTAAAATCAATGTGAAAATAACCTTGTTTTCACGATCTTTGGCCAGAAAGAATACCAATTTTTTTTCTTCCTCGTTACTCATCAAAACAAAACATCTCTACAAGTTCTGAAGTTTTGTAAACTGACGTCAGCTGAAATATCATTTTTCTCATCTCTACATTTCAAGTGAAATGCGTTCACAAAAGTGAACACAAGTCGCACTCAACCCCCCTGGAAATGCATGAATCTCTGGCCCGTTGCTTCGGCTGCAGCAAGAGAGCGGAGTATTACAAGCAACACCGGTCTGGAGATTTCCTTAGATCTGTTTCAGTTTTGCTGCGTTCACTTCACGTCCTTATCTCTGTCATTATCGTTTGTAAAAGAAGTGGCATACTTTCGACAAGGTAGGTATAATTCACTCCGCAATGTGACACAACGCTCTTTTGTCAGTATCATCGCCGTGCCGACTGCAAAATCAGCATTTCATCGTTTCGTAAGGATCGGAAGCTGTAGTTCTACCTGTCAGATGCCACATTTCTATAGATCTACCTGTCAGATACCACATTTCTATAGATCTACCTGTCAGATACCACATTTCTATAGATCTACCTGTCAGATGCCACATTTCTATAGATCTACCTGTCAGATGCCACATTTCCGTAGATCTACCTGTCAGATGCCGCATTTCCGTAGATCTACCTGTCAGATGCCGCATTTCCGTAGATCTACCTGTCAGATGCCACATTTCCGTAGATCTACCTGTCAGGTGCCACATTTCGGTAGATCTACCTGTCAGATACCGCATTTCGCAACAAAAATCTAACTCTGCACACCGGATATTTCACAGAACACAAATCTTCTAAATATCCAGATTCTGGAGAAGAAAACAAAAAAATCTGGATAACGGGATGATAAAGCGGACTAAATAAACTTTGATTGAAAACAAACTTACCTGAATCTCATTCAGAACCTTATCGGTAAGAATAGCTTTGTCTTCCTTGCTTCGAAAGATGACGACTCCGTGCGATATGAGGCGATTCTGACTGAAAGGTTCGTAGTTTGTGGCCGACATGTCTCGAAAGGTTTCGATCACAGTCCTCCGATCATGGACAGCGCGAGAGTTCAAGGGAGCGTACAGAAGTTCTGGGAAACACGGACATTCTCTTAATACAGTAATTGCATCTTTAATATGACCAGTGTAAATCTAGAAACATCACATAAAAGTGAATGGAAGTTTCTAGTGAATTTAGGAAAACGATTAACATCAGATGACTAAAAAAAAAAAAAAAAAGAAAAGAAAATTGAAAATCAGCGATCAAACATATTAATTCCACCCAATATTTAGTTGGGGGGGGGGGGGATCTTCTTTTGGGGAAAAAAAAAGATGCCCAAGAAGTAACAAATAAATATTTATTAGTCATGAGATGAGTCCAATCTTTTGATAAGAGCAGGCAAGAACTCCTTCCGCACTGAGTTGTTTGTTATTTAAATTTTCTTTGTTGTATGCGAATGTGAATAAAGCATTTTACAAAAGAAAAAAGAACATTGCTTTTTCTTACTGCTTATTTAATTTATTTTAAAAAAAATATTATCACTTTCCCATCCAAATGTAAAAACTGTGGCATAAACCTTCGTTCTTCTGTAAAGACTGTTTACCTGAACTAGGGAAAAACAAGAATTTCCGGTGCCAGTTAACCTTCGCCTGAGCGGGGAATTTCTGATCCCCGTTCACAAGAGAGTGATACTAGTGATACTGTAAGTGCCAAAGACCCGCGTTATCCCATATCTAATGTATACATTGTAAACTACTACATGAGAAGGATCCTAAACATCAAATGGCAGGACAAGAGCAGGAGTGAGGAGGTCTGGAAATGAGTAGGACAAGGACAGGAGCGAGGAGGTCTGGGAATGAGTAGGACAAAGACAGGAGCGAGGAGGTCCTAGAGTGCGTAGGACAAGAGGAGGCGTGAGGAGGTCTGGGAATGAGTAGGACAAGAGCAGGGGTGAGGAGGTCTGGGAATGAGTAGGACAAGAGCAGGAGTGAGGAGGTCCTAGAGTGAGTAGAACAAGAGCAGGAGTGAGGAGGTCTGGGAATGAGTAGGACAAGAGCAGGAGTGAGGAGGTCTAGGAATGAGTAGGACAAGAGCAGGAGTGAGGAGGTCTGGGAATGAGTAAGACATGAGCAGGAGTGAGGAGGTCTGGGATTGAGTAGGACAAGAGCAGGAGTGAGGAGGTCTGGGAATGAGTAGGACAAGAGCAGGAGTGAGGAGGTCTGGGAATGAGTAGGACCAGAGCAGGAGTGAGGAAATCTGGGAATGAGTAGGACAAGAGCAGGAGTGAGGAGGTCCTAGAGTGAGTAGGACAAGAGTGAGGAGATCTGGGAACGAGAAGGATACGAATAGCAACGAGGAGGTCTGGGAATGAGTAGGACAAGGACAGGAGCGAGGAGGTCCTAGAGTGAGTAGGACAAGAGGAGGCGTGAGGAGGTCTGGGAAAGTAGGATAAGAGCAGGAGTGAGGAGGTCCTAGAGTGAGTAGGACAAGAGCAGGAGCGAGTAGGTCCTAGAGTGAATAGGACAAGAGCAGGAGCGAGGAGGTCCTAGAGTGAGTAGGACAAGAGCAGGAGCGAGGAGGTCCTAGAGTGAGTAGGACAAGAGCAGGAGCGAGGAGGTCCTAGAGTGAGTAGGACAAGAGCAGGAGCGAGGAGGTCCTAGAGTGAGTAGGATAAGAGCAGGAGCGAGGAGGTCTGGGAATGAGTAGCACAAGAGCAGGAGCGAGGAGGTCCTAGTGCGAGTAGATCAAGAGCAGGAGCGAGGAGGTCTGGGAATGAGTAGGACAAGAGCAGGAGCGAGGAGGTCTGGGAATGAACAGGACAAGAGCAGGAGCGAAGAGGTCCAAGAGTGAGTAGGACAAGAGCAGGAGCGAGGAGGTCTGGGAATGAACAGGACAAGAGCAGGAGCGAGGAGGTCCTAGAGTGAGTAGGACAAGAGCAAGAACGAGGAGGACCTAGAGTGAGTAGGACAAGAGCAGGAGCGAGGAGGTCTGGGAATGAGTAGGACAAGAGCAGGAGCGAGGAGGTCTGGGAATGAGTAGGACAAGAGCAGGAGCGAGGAGGTCTGGGAATGAGTAGGACAAGAGTAGGAGTGAGGAGGTCTGGGAATGAGTAGGACCAGAGCAGGAGCGAGGAGGTCTGGGAATGAGTAGGACAAGAGCAGGAGCGACTAGGTCTGGGAATGAACAGGACAAGAGCAGGAGCGAGGAGGTCTGGGAATGAGTAGGACAAGAGCAGGAGCGAGGAGGTCTGGGAATGAACAGGACAAGAGCAGGAGCGAGGAGGTCCTAGAGTGAGTAAGACAAGAGATGGAGCTAGGAGGTCCTAGAGTGAGCAGGATAAGGGCGGGAGCTAGGAGGTCCGGGATGAGTAGGACAAGAGCAAGAACAAAGAGGTCTGGGAACAAGCAGGACAAGAGCCTGTGTACCTACAAATCATGTCTAGAAAATGGAGGTGAATTGGCCACGCACAGAGAAAACCAGACCCAGCATAACCAGCCAGGATCTGGCATGGAATTGCCAGGGAAACAGAAATCAAGGAAGGCCCAGAACTACTTGGAGGAAGAGAAGTCATGAAAGTGCTCAGATTCAGGCCCAGAACTACTTGGGGAAAATAAGTCATGAAAGTGCTCAGATTCAGGCCCAGAACTACTTGGGGAAAATAAGTCATGAAAGTGCTCAGATTCAGGCCCAGAACTACTTGGGGAAAATAAGTCATGAAAGTGCTCAGATTCAGGCCCAGAACTACTTGGGGAAAATAAGTCATGAAAGTGCTCAGATTCAACGGGTACACATGGAAAGAAAGTAGAGAACAAATCCGAGAACAAGGATGACTGGACAAACTTTAACTGTGGTCTATACGGGAGTGATGATGATGATGATGATGATGGTGATGGTGATGATGATGATGGTGGTGGTGGTGTGGTGATGGTGTGATGGTGGTGTGGTTATTGATGATGATAATGATGATGATGATGGTGATGGTGGTGGTGTGATGATTTATGATGATGAAATCTAGTGAAATCAAAGAAATGATATTGCGGGTTATTTTTTGATCTGACCACCACCACCACACCACCACCACCACCACCACCACCACCCAAAATGGAAACTGCGATCTCGACTTTTTCTGTTGTAATCTTGCTTCATAAGAACTTCACCATGTTCTACACATGGCCGCATACGTATGTCTGCATATGTTCGTATGCGTCATGTGTGTGTCTGTGGAAAATGAGAAATCATACTCACCAATATCAGTCTCAGGATTGTAGAAGAAGAACCCACAGGCCAGTGCACCACATATCAGAAGTGGCACAACAAGAAACCAGTAGGGGTGGCTGCCCAGAAAGTAGCCATAATTGTAAAAGCCTTTCAGAAGCCCTCTTTGACAGCCCCATATGCACTTCATCTGGAAAGAGAAGTGAAGGTTTAATGAGGTCGTTTTGGACGTTGCAGAAATAAGTGAGAGAGGCAGTAACAGAATGTTTAAATGAAACAAACGATAATGTAGTCAATTAACAGTGATGTCCAAAGTGGTTGTACTAATGAATCGATTGTGACAGCAGCGGTGGAACACTTTTTTTTCAATGACCAGATATCACACTGGTTTTTTTTTATTTTATTTCACTTATTAATTAACTATTTTTTGGAAAGGTTAAAGAAATTTGAGAAACGGTGTATCAAATGTGTTGAACTTGCAGGGTAACTATATAGAGAAACATGCAAGTTTCGTGGCACTAGGTCTTCCCCTTTTCTTTTTCAGCGCCTGATCATTAAGTCTGCTTTTCTTTCATAGTTTGAATTCATGATTTATGACTGTATAAAGGGCCTGTGCGCTGCATGGTGTGTATGGCAGCCTCTCTTGACTCACTAGGAGTTGCCTGATGGTGAGAAGATTGACGAAGACAGCAAAGTCACAGCCATTATGAACGATATGATTTTCACATTTGACAAGACCCAGGTTGAACATCTCACAGTTGAAGTACACTTAATAGTTGGACGTCTCACAGTTGAAGTACACTTAGTAGTTGGACATCTCACAGTTGAAGTACACTTAATAGTTGGACGTCTCACAGTTGAAGTACACTTAGTAGTTGGACGTCTCACAGTTGAAGTACACTTAATAGTTGGGCATCTCACAGTTGAAGTACACTTAATAGTTGGACGTCTCACAGTTGAAGTACACTTAATAGTTGGACGTCTCACAGTTGAAGTACACTTAATAGTTGGACGTCTCACAGTTGAAGTACACTTAATAGTTGGACGTCTCACAGTTGAAGTACACTTAATAGTTGGACGTCTCACAGTTGAAGTACACTTAATAGTTGGACGTCTCACAGTTGAAGTACACTTAGTAGTTGGACGTCTCACAGTTGAAGTATACTTAATAGTTAGACAGTGAAGAAGAACGCGTGTAATCTGTCAGCCTGGATAAAGGCTGCTGTAATCTTTTACGGTGGGTATCCGCTGTCTAAACTATTATTTTTTTGTTACTTTCTCATCTTGTTCCTATTTTACAAATGCTTCGATGTTGAGCCACATTTGCAAAATCTATTGCTTAACTACTCGAACCGCAACACAAGAAGAACACCAGGCTCTCCACAATTCTACAGCAGAACACCAAGTAATGAACTGTACTACAATGGAACCTGCAATCAATCAGCTTCGCCAACATATAACATTCCAAGAGAAACTAAAGCAAAGCTATTGTTTTCAAAAATACTGAATACCACATTTATTTTTGAGCAGAATGAAGATGATATTATGAGGATGAAAACGTAGCACATAACTCTGGGAAAGACACAATAATTCCCGGCGTGAAATATTCAACGCCATGTGGGAAGAAACCGTACAATTTATTCACAACAAAAGAGAGATATTTACAAAAATTCCAACATAAAAATCTCCTCTAGCAACAAAACTCTTCAAACTGTCTCAAACTAACCACTTCTTCTTAACCACACAAAAAAAAAACTAACCTAAACTGCCTCTACTAAAAACTGTTACTACCGAAAAATTCCATCCAAACTAAAACATTCTCCTATCCAAAACATAGTGATGCTCCTCTAAGCAAACAAATAAGGTTCTCTCTGCCTCTAAAACAAGTAAGGCTCCCCTTTAAGCTAATCTTGAGTGGCATTTATACCATAACTGTAACCACTCAGGTTTCTTGCCCCACGCCCTTAACTAAGTTGCCTTTCAAATAAGGGTATTCACTCTATTAATAGTTTCCTGAGTACCAATACTGCTTATATCCCATCTATTAGGAAAATACTATCATATTATAGTTCAACTGGATATAGAAAACTATGTTATTAAAGGTCATACTGGCTTTCCTAAAATATGTCCCAAAGATATAGATAACCAGGTTTTCCCTGAAAGTATTCTAACATTTCGAAGTTTAAATGGCGAAAAACATGACCGAGATTGGCTTGTCTGGAGTGAAGTTAAATAAGCGCTATTTTGCTTTCCTTGTCGATTATTTTGGAACAAGATCTGTCGCAGCATTAGCTCAGCATCTAAGCCTATGCTTGCATCAACAGAAGGATGGCCAGCAGCTAAAAAGTGGCGAAAATGATGTATTCGCATCCCAGGATATGAGAGAAGTAACAGTCAAAGGCAGTGCTGTCTGGCTTGGCGGGGACTAGAAAGACGCCTGTCATCTGGCAAAGGCACTGACAGTCTATTGGAGGCATCAGCTGAAACAGAGTCTGTCAAGGAATACAACATTATGAAACAGAATCTGTCAACTAGTACAACATTATGAAACAGAATCTGTCAAGTGGTACAACATTATGAAACAGAATCTGTCAAGTGGTACAACATTATGAAACAGAATCTGTCAAGTGGTACAACATTATGAAACAGAATCTGTCAAGTGGTACGACATTATGAAGCAGAATCTGTCAAGTGGTACAACATTATGAAACAAAATCTGTCAAGTGGTACGACATTATGAAACAGAATCTGTCAAGTGGTACAACATTATGAAACAGAATCTGTTAAGTGGTACGACATTATGAAACAGAATCTGTCAAGTGGTACAACATTATGAAACAGAATCTGTCAAGTGGTACGACATTATGAAACAGAATCTGTCAAGTGATACGACATTATGAAACAGAATCTGTCAAGTGGTACGACATTATGAAACAGAATCTGTCAAGTGGTACGACATTATTAAACAGAATCTGTCAAGTGGTACAACATTATAAAACAGAACCTGTCAAGTGGTATAACATTATGAAACAGAGTCTGTCAAGTGGTACAACATTATGAAACGAATCATTGATATTGTACTATTCCTTGGTGAACGGTGGGCTTGCTATGGGTGACAGTTCCCAGAACACTGGCGAAAAAAGACAATGGAAAATTTTCTGTGAGTCAAAGAGTTATTGTCTCACTGGGATCCCATTCTAAAAGAACATGCGTTGCAAGTTAAAGAGTCACAAGAAAAGGGAGAACGACTTCAAGAACGTTATCTAAGTGCCGATTCCCAAAACAAGTTAATTGCTGAATGTTCCTAACTTGTAAAGCAACACATGTTGGAGGACACGAAAACTGCAAAGTACTTTGCTGTTATTATTGACTCCACTCCAGATTCATCCCATGTTGAACGAGCAACATTTCTTTTTCGTTTAGTAATACCATATAAAAACCAGTATGAAATTTGTAGAACGATTTTTACAGTTTGTTGGCACAAGCCATAAAACAGGATATGACATAGCACATATGATAGTAGAGACATTGAAAGAACACGATTTTCTGCTGTCGGATTGTCGTGCACAGGGCTATGACAATGCAGTCAACGTGGCAGGAAAAGTTGCACAGGTAAGATTAGTTGAGCAATGTGAAACAGCTTTATTTTCACCATGTGGATGCCACACACTTAATTTGTGTGGAAATGATGTGGTAGAATGCATTACTGAAGCCATAACATACTTTGGAACTGTATAAACTGTTTACAACTTGTTTAGTTCTAGGCCACAGCGATGGGTAATCTTGCAGAAGTGTATTGGTTGTTCTCTTCACGGCATGTCTAACACACGATAGTCAGACCATGTTGAAAGTATAAAGCCCTTTGTAGCCCACCTGCCAGGCATCATATTAGCAATAGAAAACCTCTTGGAGTTGAACCTAACTGCCAAAACAAGAACAGAGATTAATGGAGCTTTGTCTTATGTCACATCCTTCATTTGCGTGATAATAAATGTTGTATGGTACAAAGTATTAGTTCCAGTTGATATCTGTAACAAGGTTATTCAGTCCAGAAACGCAACGCTGGATGTCGAAGTGTTCAACTTAAAAAGCTTGATTTCAGAGCTGACAAATCTTCGGTACAGCTGGAAAAGCATGTGGAGCGAAGCTAAGCATGTTGCTTCTAATTTGTGCATAGAAGTGAAACTCTGGAACTCGGGGTGATGCAAATCGCAAAAGAAAGATAGATTAAGGTGCTACAGAAGAAGCAGATTTATCAAAACAAGACGAAATGGATGAGTCGCCCGAGGAACCATATTTCAGAAAGTCTGTCTTCCATGTAATATTGGATAGTGTTATTGGTGGACTGACTGTTCGTTTCAATGTTGCAGTGAATATTTCTGATCTTGCAACAACGATTGATTTTGATGATGTAATTCGCAGTTTTGCAGGAAAAAGGCTAGGAAAGCACCTTTGTTTAGCAGAATATAAATGCCTTTACATCTCAACTATAATTGTTATGAACTTGTAATCAATCTAGTATTAAATTCATTGCTTATGTATGTTGTTTCATTATTGTTTATATACTAATGTGCATTATTGTTTTTATTATCTTTTACAGAAGTGCCTGTCCTCTTTTTAATATATTTGCAAGTATGTTTGAATGTAATTAATAAATGTACACTTATGACATTGATTTATGTGTCCATGTGTGAGTGAGGGGGCCGGCATTAGCCTTTTTTCAGCACTTAACAATGCTCTCGGCGGCCCTGCAGATAGTGCCATGCCTAATGGCGTAGGCGGTCCATCCCTCCCCATCTCGCTGGATCCTCCGTGTTTGGAATCAAGTCGATTGCGAAGGTAAGCCGCTTAAGCAAAACAACAAAGTGGATTTTAGCAACATAATCATAGCTTGTAGTTAGTATGATCAGTTTGGCAACATAAGAATAGCTTGTCGTCAGTATGATCGGTTTGACAACATAAGAATAGCTTGTCGTTAGTATGATCAGCTTGGCAACATAAGAATAGCTTGTCGTCAGTATGATCAGCTTGGCAACATAAGAATAGCTTGTCGTCAGTATGATCAGTTTGGCAACATAAGAATAGCTTGTCGTTAGTATGATCGGTTTGACAACATAAGCATAGCTTGTCGTTAGTATGATCAGTTTGGCAACATAAGAATAGGTTGTCGTTAGTATGATCAGTTTGGCAACATAAGAATAGGTTGTCGTTAGTATGATCAGTTTGGCAACATAAGAATAGGTTGTCGTTAGTATGATCAGTTTGGCAACATAAGCATAGCTTGTAGTTAGTGTGATTAGCTTGGCAACATAAGCATAGTTTGTAGTTAGTATGATCAGTTTGGCAACATAAGCATAGTTTGTAGTTAGTGTGGTCTGTTGTACGATGTAAATATTAATGGAGTCAGACATGGGCGGAGTTATGCAACAAAATGTTAGTTGGTAGTTTCTTCAGACACCCGACATCGACCTGCTTAGAACACAGCCGACATCGAGCTGGTTAGAACACGGCTGGCATCGAGCTGGTTAGAACAAAGGCCTTCTGTCATGAAAAGGCTAGTGTTTTCTTTGTGAGCATTTTTTCCCACTCGCTTTGGAAAGGGGTGAACTTTCATCGTAAGACTGATCCTTGTGCTTCACCTTAATTCACTGACAGCAGTATGTGCACCCCAATTCGGTGCACCTCGTCTTGCCTGCCTAAATTAGCGTGTCGGGTAGCCAATTTTAGAACTAGGCTGACTGTAGAGTAGCAGCATGACACAGCTTGCGGAAAGAATATAAAATACTATCGACTAGGCAGCTCTCGCCTCCCATAAGCCTCATCTTTAATATGAAAGTACAAGTCATTTTCATGCACTGGGTAGAATAATGTTATGAATGGCAAATTTTAGTGAAAAATTAGACACTATACAATAACTAGATTAGACGGTAAACTTGTGAAAAGAACTAGGTAGGTAGGTAGGTATGTAGATGCGCGGGCGGACGGGCAGATAGATAGAGAGACAGACAGACAGACAGACAGACAGACAGACAGACAGATAGATAGATAGATAGATAGATAGATAGATAGATAGATAGATAGATAGATAGATAGATAGATAGATAGATAGATAGATAGATAGATAGATAGATAGCATTATAAAACAAACAAATGTCCTGTGATAGAACAACATGGTGTTGTGCTGTGATGAGCTTGTGGCTTCACAATCTTTTCGACCTCATCAAGGGATGTTATGTCCACTAAACTGGCCTCTCTTAACAATGTCCTCTTTAGAGTTTCACGTGGTCGACCTCTTTTTCTTCGGCCTGTTATGTTCCATTTGATAGCTTGTTTTGGGATTCTCTGATTGTTTCTTCTCATCACCTGACTGGCATATGTCCATCTTCTTTTTCTGATCACCCATGAGACAGGTTGTTGTTTGCTCATCTGCCTTATCTCTACATTGTTCTTGAATTCGTTCCACTTTATATCGAGTATTCTCCTTAGGCATTTGTTTTCAAAAGAGTCTAATTTCTTTCAATATGTTCCTCAAGTATTATTCTTAGAGTAAAGATCTGTTTGAGACAGTTTCTCCCTTTTGAAATCCTGCTTGTTCTTCTCTCATCGCAGTATCCACTATATCTTTAAGTCTATTCAGAATTACTTTGCAAAATACTTTGGACACAACTGATAGTAAGGTTACTCGTCTCCAGTTATTGCAGTCGCTAAGTTTGCCCTTTTAAAAAGTATTTTAACAATGATTCCTTTTTTTCCATTTAGAAAGGCCCTTTTCTTCTTTCTAAACTTTATTAAACATTCTCTGAGTAAACTTATGTTGTCACTGTTAATAACTTTTAACATTTCGGCTGTTATTCATCTTCACCTGCAGCTTTGTTGTTAGCCATTAGATTCACTGCTGTTTAAATTTCATTCAATGTAATTTCATCTATGTTGACATTTAGTTGTGGGGTTGGTAAATCGGTTTAAAAAGAAAAAAAAAACATTTTATAAATTAGAAACAGTGTTTCTCGAAGAAAAATTATTTTAACTGAAAAAAAAACGGTTTAAAAAAAAGAAGATATTTTTCTTATTTTAAGAAGTATATTTGTACTGTTTATTTTCAAACTGTGAGCAGTCTTACCTTTACCAGTTCAAAGAAAGTGTTTTCTTTACAGAATAGACTGATGTTAGAGTCTCACGTGCAGCAGATGATGTTAGAGTCTCACGTGTAGCAGATGATGTTAGAGTCTCACGTGTAGCAGATGATGTTAGAGTCTCACGTGTAGCAGACTTCTACAACAATTGCCGGGCGAAAAGGCATGGCAACCTTTATCAAGGAGGCGGAAAGCTGGACATTTATGTTAATTAAATTTATGTTAACCATTTTCCAAAGCTGTCATTTGATAATGAAAAATGATATCTGTCAGAGAGACTGGACACTATTAGGTAAAATATGGGTGACAGTTAACGGAAGTTCCTTGTCTTTAAGGAAAAGAAAAAGAATGAATAGTTTGTCTTGTCAGGCATATCATAAAAGCAGAGACGGGGAGACTAATGTATGTGCATGTGAGACAGGGTTAAGTTTCATACAAGAAGAGGAAATAACCCAGAGTTGTAAGGATTTTTTTCTTCAGTATTATTTCCCCATTACGTACCGCTAGCAGGAACACTTTCAGACACTAAACGCTTCTGTAGGGATAGATTCTCGCGCGAATGCAAGCGTCGTTACCTGGCATTTATGTCAACGAACAAAAGCCGTAAAGATGTGATCAGGAAACGTACCTTCAGAAGTTAAACACTTGACAAGTAAAAGTTAACAAATACACGCGTGCACAATACACTAGCCAGTCACGACCAGCAGGACATGGAAGTTGAGAGATTTTGTATTTTCTTAAAAATGAGTGAAGCTATTTGTCTATATTCTCCTTAAATTCGAGATTTTCTCGATGAAGCCACTGGATAACAAACATTTTTCTGCTTTTAGTAACTCTTCATAGCCGGTGCTGTCCAAAGTTTCTGTGCAGTGCAATGAGACTCCTAAATGAGAACATACAGCATCAGGAAGGCCAGAACGTTTGAAGAGCTCAGGTCAAACTGTTCCAATTTTGTGTTGAATTATTTGATTCATTTTGGAAAACTGTGTTTTTTGTTTTAGCCTTGGGGAGGAGGTTGGGGGGGGGGGGGGAATAGATAGGTTAGATAGACAGACAGGCACATAGAGAACGAACGACCGAACATATTTTATTTTCAAAGGGTTAAGAACTGGGCACACAGGTCCGTCTAACATTCTGCCCTTCATCATACAGCTTTCATTCAGTCACAGTCATTCAGCATTTGTTAATGAGCATAATAATCATGAAGACACAATTAAATGAATACATAAAGAAATAATAAACTTATCTCTTGTCCACACACTCTACACTTTGATTTATGCAACATCATGAAATAAACTTGCATTCTTACATTCATTCAAAACTAACAAACTCATAGAAAAGTGAT
Source organism: Achatina immaculata (assembly GCA_009760885.1). NCBI lineage: Eukaryota > Metazoa > Mollusca > Gastropoda > Stylommatophora > Achatinidae > Lissachatina > Lissachatina immaculata. Next base: position 36,365,989 of record CM019713.1, read on the forward strand.
ATAAAAAAATTTACAACAATCAGGCCAACTACTTTAGACTATGTTTAGGGAGGCATATAGTCCATATCAAACAGATGTTGACAAAGTTTGAAGTTATAAGAACGAATATTACTTATAAGTTTTACATAAGTTGGTAAGGCATTACAAAGGTGGGCAGCTGAGTAAGAGAAGCTTTTTTTAAACATGTCAAGCCTTGGTTTGGGGAGAATACAATTGCTTAAGCGTTGATTATGTTTTGGATTGGATTTCAACAACGATCGCAGATAGGGTGTGGCATTGTGCGATAGAATTTTATGAATTAACTTGGCCTTGTTGAAAAGAAATCTCTTCTTGAGAGGTAAAATATCAATATATTTTTCCTTATTTGTAATATGTGCTGCATGTTTATCATCTATAAGCTTTACTGCTCGTTTTTGAAGTGAGTAAAGTATTTTCATATTATGACATGGAACAACCATCCCAGACTGTGGAAGTCCAAGTGTGTTTCTGTGATATATAGTATATTTTTCTGGTGTCAGTGTCAAGAAAATGTTTAATTTTAGTAAATGTGTAAACTTTTTGTCCAGTGAGTTTAGTTAGATTGTCTACATGATGATTCCAGCTGAGATGGTGGTCAGTCATGAGACCTAGAGTTTAAATAGAACGGTATAGTGTGGCATGTGCCAAGACATGGCACTAATTAAAGCACTTCTCAACTGTGCAAAGCCGCCACCCAAGTGATAAACTGTACTACTTTTTCTTCCCATATCTACTGATTACATCTGAGGAATTTTAATGCGTAACTGAGAACGAACACATCTCAACAGTTTGAGAACCACCAACACTCAAATTGATAATAGCAATTACATATATTTATTATGGGGAAAATGAGTGGTGAATAAATGAGGATGTAGCAATAAATTGAGTACACAGATGAATAATCCAACTCCTTTCACGGCGAGAACTAGTTCGCCATATAGGGAGGGAGTGGGAAACAAACACTCTCAGGTAGGAAAAACAGGCATTCAGCATGATGGAATAAGAGCCGGTTTACTAACTCACTGAAAATTCCATGGATCTACAACTTCACATCACCAAAAATATCGGACTTAAAAATCCCCCAAAATGTCAATAGAACTTAACAACTCTTAGCTGCATCAAAAATTTACACATTGGATCCATGAAGAAAAAAAAACTAACTAACAGATCACATCCTAGCATCCTATCTGAAACATCCTTCTCAGTCACTCTACATAATGAATTTGCAATCATAATGAATCTCAAACTACTAATCAATCTAATCCTTATAATAATCCTACTTAAGAGTTTGGTCCTTAAATATGAACTACCATTCCTATCCCTAAATCTTCCCGAAGATTCTCTCTCGTGGAAGATAAAAATCGTGATTAAAACATTTCTGCCTAAAATCTCAGTCCGTGCAAAAATTACCTGTTTATAACCTTGGACAATAAACTAAAAACAACAATCCTATTTTAAGCTTTTCTGTAACTAAAAATAACAAATTAAACAAACATGTCCTAAATAACTTTAGTTAACTGTAAAAAATCCCGTGCCTGGACATGACAAGAAATGGCCTTCAACATGTAAAACCTGACCTATAGTTGACCTGTACTTTAAAGAAATAGCTAAGGGCGCTAACCACTATGTCAGTCTACCAAATAAATCCCTGGAACTCCCCTATAACGTTAAATAAAAGAACAGAATTCCAGAATTAAGGAATTCTGTTACAGAGTTTTATGTTCACTAACATTCTCTGTCTGTGAAGTTCCAGCATGGAGCTGTAGTGTTGTTGTTGGTGAATTTGTTAATTTCTGTCTTGTTGTAATGAGCATGGATTTTGTTTTGCTGGTGTTTATTACCATTCTGTTGTTTCTCCAGTTAATTAGGTCGTTTATTTCTATTTGAACAGCTGACTCAAGGTTAATACGGTCATTATCACTAGTGTAAACTGTGCAGTCATCAGCAAAGAGGTCACAAGATTATTTTTTTAGATGAAGTGGAAGATCATTGATGTAGATGGTAAAAAGCTGAGGATCAAGAATAGATCCTTGTGGAACGCCATTATCAACCACAGATGAACTTGAGTTTTTGAGACAAGCTACCTGCTGTCTGTTGGAAAGAAAACATGTAATAAATTTTGTCAAGTCAGGATATAATTTATAAGTCTTAAGCTTTCTAACTGAGGTTTCATGATCAGTCATGGCAAATGCTTTTTTTTTTAAAGTCAACAAAGACACCACCACGTAATTTATCATCCTTTATATTAGATAACCAACATTCTGTCATTTTTTGTGAGAGCTGTGTGGCAGGAATGTTTCAGCCTAAATCCTGACTGACAGTCAAAATCAAATCATTTTCTTGCATGTGTTGTAAGGTTGTTTTTTTATATGTGTCTTTCTAGGGATTTTGGCAGAGTTGATAGAACTGAAATTGGTTTATAGCTTTAGGGATTGTTCTCTAAATCAGATTTTTAAAGGGGATATATTTTTGCAAATTTAAAAGCTTGAGGAAAATGACAGACAGAAAGACAGACATAATATGAGCTATCATTATAAAACAAACAAATGTCATGTAACAGACCAAAATGGCGTTGATGTGCTTGTGGCTTCACATTTCTAGTTGGCAGAATTCTGAAGTACAACTTTTTCAAGTAGGAAACAACAAAAGCTTTCACACAGTCAAGTAACCGAGCACAGTTTTGTATGGTTAGATCTTGAAATAAAAAAATCATAGACAAAGCACTTTTAGACATGAGAGAAGGGGGAACAAAGTTAGTAAAAGATATTTCAGTTTATTTATCTGAAACTATAAACTGAAACTACCTTTCTGTAAAAAGTTTTTGTCTCTTTGTTGTTATTGTTGTCCAGTTTGCACTAGACAGTTGCAGGAGACCGTGTGTGTGCGTGCGTGTGTGCGTGCGTGCGTGCGTGTGTGTGTGTGGGGGGGGGGGGGGGTCAGGTCCCGGGTAATTCTTTTGTCATTTTTTTCTTTCTCTCTTATCTCAAAGTGCTCAAATTAGCCATGAGAAATGTAAAGAGAGATCTTGGAAAAGATTTGGCAAAAGCAACATTCAAATATACAATTTGACAATAAAGTAAAAAAAAGTTCAGCTGGAAGAGATAAAAGAGAATACGTAGACAATATGGCGAAAGAAGCAGAGAAAGAAGCAAAAACAGGAAACAGCAAAACTCTATATAACATACAAAAGAGGCTAACGGATACTATTACATTTAAAGATAGACCAATCCTTAGCAAAGCTGACACCCTATTAACATCAAGTAAAGTCCAAAAGCAAAGATGGGCTGAACACTTCCAAGAAATACTTAATCGACCACACCCAAAAGAATTGATAAAACTTGAAACTGACTTACCTGTCCCACAGATAAATGTCAACCTATATGAAATTATATTCAATGAAACTGAAATAGCAGTGAATCTAACAGGTAGCAACAAAACTGCGGGTGAAGATGAAATAACAACCGAAATGTAAAAAGCTATTAACATTGACAACATGAGGCAACTACAGAGAATGTTTAATAAAGTTTGGAGGAAAGAAGAAAAGATCCCTTCTAAATGGGAAAAAGGAATCATTGTTAAAATACCCCCCCCCCTCTCCAAAAAAAAAGGGGGCAACCTTAGCGATGCAGTAATTGGAGATGAGGTACCTTACTATCAGCTGCGTCAAAAGTATTTTGTAAAGTAATTCTGAATAGACTTAAAGATATAGTGGATACTGCAATGAGAGAAGAACAGGCAGGATTTCGAAAAGGATGAAGCCGTCTCGACCAGATCTTTACTCTAAGAATAATACCTGAACATATAGAGAAGCTGCTTCTTCTTATTCGTCTTCTTCTTCTTCTTCTTCTTCGTTCGCATTATTGCTGAAATTTATAGACTTTAAAAAGGTATTTGAAAAAATATTAAATATTATATATGAAAAAATTTTGCTCAGGTAAAACGAGCATTGACTGGGTACATGAGACCCAACTAGAAGTTCTGTTCTTGATTTTGCAGATGGCATAACTCTTATCAGTGACAATTTGAATTCGATGCAAGAAAAAACACCCTTTCTTCACTGGCTAGCAAAATAGGTCTTGAAATTATCAAGGAAGAAACAAAAATAATGAAACTTCCCATTAATCAACAAGGAAAAATATACGTAGAAGGAACAGATGTTGAAAAACTACACCAATTTGAATACCTCGGCAGCTACATAGACCAGCATGGTGACACAAGAAAGGAAGTTAGAATTGCAAAACGGTATTGACCTTCAAGAATCTTGAGAGAAAAACACACACACACACACACACACACACACACACACGCACGCACGCACGCACGCACGCACACACACACACACTCACACACAGAGAAAAAAATACACATAGAAGGGACAGATATTGAAGAAGTCAATCAATTTGCATACTTTGGCAGCTACATAGACCAGGATGGTGACACTAGAAAGGAAGTTAGGATCAGAATTGCAAAAGCAGCATCAATCTTCAAGAATCTTGAGAACATATGGAATTCAAAAGTTATAAGCACAAAAACCAAGTTAAGACTATTCAATTCAAATGTAATATCCACCCTCATTTATGCATGCGAAAGCTGGAAAACAACTAAAGAAATAGAAAAGAAATTAGACTCTTTTGAAAACAAATGCCTAAGGGAAATACTCGGCATCAAGTGGAATGAATTCAAGAACAATGCAGAGATAAGACAGATGACTGAACAACAACCAGTCTCACAGGTGATCAGGAAAAGGAGATGGACATATGTTGGTCACTTGATGAGAAGAAATGATCAGAGAATCCCGAAACAAGCTATCAAGTGGAACACAACAGGCCGAAGAAAAAGGGGCAGACCGCGGGAAACTCTGAAGAGGACATTATTAAGAGAGGCCAAGTTAACAGGCATAAAATCCTTTGATGAGGTTGAAAGACTCGCCGAAGACAGGAAAAATTGGCGAACTACTTTGCGAGCCCTATGTGACGTCTAACGGCACGGGAAGGATATAAGATATAAGATAAAATAAGATAACACCACGAACAAGAAGAGATTTATAAGATGAAACTGTACTCCACAAGAAGATTTAATTAACCCAATAGAAAACAATTTCAGATGTAGCCTAGAAAACCATTTCAGTTGGCGCCAATACCATTTATAGTGATGCCTTAAATTCTAAATAGTCATTCTATTACAACTTTGTTGATGATTTGTTGTAATTGGTGATAGAAATCGTCTTTCACCTCATCATCTGCATCGTTTGTGGGTATATAACACTGTATTATTGTCATTCTTCCATGTCTTAGGTTGTACCGTGCTCTTATTATACGACTGTTCACTGGTTCCCATTCTACAAGGCTCTTTGCTGCTACATTTGACCTAATAAAGCCTACCCGCTCTCGATGTTTCCGCCGATCTTTTACCTGCTTCTGGACATCGCATTTCGCTGATGCCCAGTACGTCTAGATGGTATCTCTCCATTTCTTTGATGGCCTGAGTAGTTGTTGTTGGTGCTGCCATTGTTCTTACATTTCAGAATCCAATCTTTGTCACATCCTTGGGGCCGACGAATGAGCTCTTCGGAGTTGGCATCCCTGATGCTCGGTTGGTTTGTCTGGGAGTTTCCTTAACGATATCTGTTTTTCCCATCTGGAGTCGCCTTTAGATAGAGAACATATGACACTCAACAATTATAAGCACAAAAACCAAGCTAAGATTATTCAATTACTCAAAAATTATAAGCACAAAAACCAAGCTAAGATTATTCAATTACTCAACAATTATAAGCACAAAAACCAAGCTAAGATTATTCAATTACTCAACAATTATAAGCACAAAAACCAAGCTAAGATTATTCAATTACTCAACAATTATAAGCACAAAAACCAAGCTAAGATTATTCAATTCAAATGTAATTGTGGTAGAACAGTATTTTATTTTTCCCACAATTCAAAAGGACTTAATCAGTGAAATTTGCAAGAAAAGGTTAGTCTTGAGCAGGTGATTCTAGAAGACAGGTAGCAATTTAATGTAACACTGCAATAAAAGCACGGGTTTTAGAAGAGATTTATGTCAAGGTAGTCCTAGAGTTTTGTTAGTTTGTTTTTTGTTTTTTTGGGAGTGAACGGGTAAAAAAAGGTATTTATAAAAAAGGTACAAAAATGGATTTTCAAGTGAAGTGACAACTGGGTCAAGAGTTCAAGTTAGAGAGAGGCGGAGATTTTTTTATTCATTCTTGGTTTAGAGTTGACAGGGGAGAGTAGTAGTTTTGTCTTAATAGAATGGGCTAGCTAGTCCTAGAGTTTTGTTATATGTAAGGGAGAATTTTCAGCAGTTTTCATCACGTAGAAGTTTTGATTCTCATCATGCAGAAGTTTTGTTGTTTGTCCATTTTGGACAAAATTTTGTATTACAGTGTTTCTCGTCATGTAGATCATTTAGGGGATGTTCTCTTCAGAGAAGTTAATTTTTTGTATTGCTAGGTTCCAGAGCTGAAATATGTATCAATGAGGAAAAATTGGAGGAAATGAAGAGTTTTAATATCTTGGATCACTAATAACTAATAATGGAGATACAATAAGGGAAATTAAAAGGAGGACATATAACCCTCTTCAGAAAGTAAAACAACTAAAGAAGCTGTGGAGAGGAACAGACAGAACTACAAAAATAAAATAAGATTTTTAAGGGCATGCATCTTTCCCATCGCAACATATGCCTGTGAGACCTGGACACTTAACAAAACAGCTGAGAAACACATAAATGCCTTTGAATGTAAATGCTACAGAGGAGTTCGTCAAATATCATGGACACTGGAAAGAACAATTCATACTACAAAAACTTAAGAATACTGGCTAGTAAAGAGGATTAAAGAGAGAAAACTTAAATATTTTTGGACACATTAAATGGCATGATGAGAAGACCGTCTTGGAATAATGGACATAATGGAGAACAGAAAGAGAGGAAGACCAAGGCGAAGATGGATACAGGACATCGTCAGTGATCTGCAGATGGATGCATCTTGCTTACAATCGAGAGGCCTACAGGAGAGCTGTTAGGGAGGCAAAGTTCCGCAAGGGGCATGCAAATGAATGAGAATGAATGAATGAGGTTCTAGAGTGGGTAAGTGACGTGTTTTCTCCCAGTTGAGGAAGTAACCTGTATTACTATATCTCTGTAAGAATGAGCAACTGTTCCTTGATCGTATGTGTACACTCTGACTGAGTTAGTGGTTACCACTGGCAACCCTGTCTTGTCCGGAAGATCATTTTTGCTTGTGTTTGTCAAATCCTTCCTGCCGTGTGACAGCAGTGGTTATTTTTCTCATACTTCATACAAGATTCATCCTTATTTTTTTATCATATTTAAGTCCTTGTCTGTCGGCCATACATTTAGTCTGTTGGTTTTCATTCAGTGTTAAAGTTTCGTGTGGCTGTCGGATGATTCAGCCTTCGTATATGGTTGTCCTGGTGACGCATGCCTGGGTTGTTGGTGTTCTTTGTGTATAATTAAGAGCCCATAGATGAAGTTAACGCAACAGATCACTTTTAATCTAAATTAACAATGAACGCTAGGCACCTTTCTCTTAGATCCAGGAATTCTCCTTCTATTACTGCCTACCTCAGATAGACAGGCACGTTCATGTTAGTTGCGCCCGAATTTGTTCTGGCACGCATTTAGGGGAGTTCTGCTTAAGCTGGGCTGCCGGCTCTAGGCGCCAGCCCTCTTGAAAGTAGCATCCAGTTTCAGCTACTGAGCATTCTATTCCAGCAATATCAACCCTCATTTATGTATGCGAAAGCTGGAAAACAACCAAAGAAATAGACATGAAATTAGATTCTTTTGAAAACAAATGCCTAGGGAAAATACTCGGTATAAAGTGGAACGAATTCAATAACAATGCAGAGATAAGGCAGTTGAGCAAACAACAGCCTGCCTCATGGTTGATCAGAAAAAAATATATCCACATGTGTCGGTCACGTGATGAGAAAAAAAAGTTAGAGAATCCCAAAACAAGCTATCAAGTGGAACACAACAGGCCGAAGAAAAAAAGAGGTCGACCACGTGAAACTCTAAAGAGGACATTGTTAAGAAGGGCCAAATTAATGGGCATAAAATCCCTTGTTGAGGTTGAAAAGCTCGTCGAAAACCGGAAAACTTGGCCATTTACCATGTGACGTTTAATGGCACGGGAAGAATGTAAGATGTAAGAGTCATACAGTGCTGTATGAAATTTGAGATAGCTTTTGTTTCTCCGGGGAATGCCTGGGTACCTATTTTTTTTTTTTGGGGGGGGGGGAGGCTGGGTAGATTCAAGTACCGGTGGATTTGTAAAAAAAATTTTTTAAAATAAAAATCAGCCCCCGTGAGGTTTTCAACCAGGCGATCATCATAAGCAGTTTTATTTGTTAAGTGAGTCTGAGCATGTTTTAAATCAACCTCCTTCAAACGTAAAAATAATTTTCAGTTTCCTCTTACTTTGGTACAATGTTTTGTCTTGGTGTGACTGGTACAACACTTTGATACAACGGTTTGTCTTGGTGTGACTGGTACAACACTTTGATACAACGGTTTGTCTTAGTGTGGCTGGTACAATACTCTGATACAACGATTTGTCTTAATGTGGCTGGTACATCACTCTGATTCAACGGTTTGTTTTAGTGTTGTTAATTTCATATTTCATTCTGGCAAAAAGATAACCAGGCGATGTGTGTGTGACAGACAGATAGATAGATAAACTAGATTTAAAGTTTTAACTCAAAATATTAGTCAGTGTTCATTCATTCATTCCTTTGCATGTCCCTTGCGGAACTTTGCCTCCCAAACAGCACTCCTGTAGGCCTCTCGGTTGTGAGCAAGATGGCCTGCTGCTGCTGCATCCATTTCCAGATCATCAACGATGTCTTGCAGCCATCTTCGTTTCGGTCTTCCTCTCTTTCTTTTTCCCATTATGTATCCTTCCAATATGGTCTTCTCTAAATTATCATGACGTTTAATGTGGCCAAAATATTTAAGTTTTCTCTCTTTAAAGCTCTTTTCTAGCCAGCCTTCTTCAATATTAAGCTCTTGCAGTATAGATATATTTGTTCTTTTTTGTGTCCACGATATTTGGAGAACTCTTCTATAGCATTTACATTCAAAGGCATTTATGTGCTTCTCAGCTGTTTTGTTAAGTGTCCAGGTCTCACAGGCATATGTTGCGATGGGAAAGATGCATGCCCTTAAAAATCTTATTTTTGTGGTTCTGTCTGCTCCTCTCCACAGATTCTTTATTTGTTTTACTTTCTGAAGAGCAATAGATGTCCTCCTTTTAATTTCCCTCATTGTATCTCCATTATTAGTTAGTAGTGATCCAAGATATTCAAAACTCTCCACTTCTTCCAGTTTTTCCTCATTGATACATATTTCAGTTGCCTTGTTTGTTTTGTCAGTTGTCATCACTTTAGTTTTCTTTGCATTAAGATAGAGGTTCTGCTCTTCGCTGTTCTTGCGGACTGACATAATTAGTTTTTCCATTCCTTCTTGTGTTGTGGACAGCAATACTGTGTCATCAGCATATCTAATCTCTGGTATTTCATAACCTCCAACTGTTATGGCATTGTAATATTCTTTGTCTACATCTTCTCTAACATTCCTCATTATATTTTCAGTATACAAGTTAAATAAGTAGGGTGACAATATGCACCCCTGACGGACCCCTTGTTTTATGTCAAACCAACTTGTTGTTTCACCATTTATTCTTACTGCTGCTTGTTGGTCTAAATACAGCAGTGATGTTAATTGTATCAAATGTGTTGGAAATCCCATTTTTTCCATAATTTCCCAAAGTTTCTGGTGTTGTACACAATCAAATGCCTTTGAGTAGTCTATAAAGGATAAATATAGATTCACATTAAACTCCCTGCATTTCTCTAGTATTAATCTTAGATTGAATATATGATCTCTTGATCCTCTTCCTTGCCTGAAGCCAGCTTGGACCATTAGTCAGTGTGCAAGGTTCAAATTAACTGCATTTCCAGCAAGATAATTTGTTTTAAAAAAAAAAATCAGGGTATTTCCGAACATGCGGCAATCAAAGATGAGAATACGGGAAAGTTTATGGAACACACATTTAGGCGTCCCAACCGAAGTATTACGACTCTCTGGGCAAAATCCTCCAGACAATGGACTGTCCCGTATAATCTAGGACTGTTGGTTAGATATGCCAAGCTTACACACGATGACGGTAAAGTGCTGCATACTGTGGCATACGTATTAAATTCATATTTCGTTTGATAATTTATATGAGCATGGTTCTTGCAACATGCATTTCCTGCTGAACGTTGGAAACTTGTCCGGTTAGCTCAGCTTTGTTTAATTTTAGCCGCTTCATGTCATCCTGTCCCGTGAATGTTGAAGCTATCACAGCATAATCTCGCGTCGTGAGCTGAAATAAAATATGAGCTTACGTTTTGGTCCAAGGTAAGCGCTCTCTCGACTCTACGCGGTTAACCAGCATCATGTGGTATCTTCGCACCAGGGGCCTACTGCAAAGTGTTTTTGACACGCACGCCTGTAGTTTGTAAATGTCATACAATAGTGTCACATGTTTAAAAGTTACCACAGAAAACTTGTATCACATTTTTTTTAAAGTCACAGAATATCTCCCTGCACCAGCTTTTTTTTTTTAAATTACAGAATACTTGTACTATATTTTTAGTCACTGTTTTGTTTTAAATAATTAGACAGCCATATTTATTGTTTATATAACTTTGTACAAAGTAAGGCAACAATCGTGCACCACAGGGATTTAGGCTGAACTTGCAACAAATACTACACCAAAGTGATTTTCAGCACATCATCTAAGATATAAACAACTTATATTTGGATAAAATAACTAAACATAAAAACAAATAAATAAAATACACATTTTCAATGACAAAACATAGCCCTTATGCTTAACAAAATATCTGAGTCACAGATTACGTATATCCTTGTGGCGCACTACATATGCCAGGCAATGACAGTGGCCCTTAATGGTGTGTACAGCACAAAAAGACGCAGGAAAAGAACTCGTCTGAGGAAGATAAGCAAGAAAGAAAACCTAAACAAATGATACAAAACCGGTACAGCGCCTCATAAATGACCTAAGACTGCTTTAATAGCGCACGACTAACTGCGCTTTATTTTAACACTTTCACTCCTGGATTAGTTTCCTTCCTCCACCAGAACAAATTCTGATGAGAAATTTTGGTGGAAAAAAAATAGAAAGAATTTACATTATAATATAAATATATGAGGTGGGTTAGAAATGTGATATTTTAAATTTTATTTAGATTTTATCTTTATTTCGTTCTAAGCATTGATTGGCATAGATGTGCAAGATCTACCAATGCTAGCAGGGTTGTTTTGAAGTGAAAGAGTTAAAGACAACTTCATCCTCTACTGTCTGTCTGCTTGTGTCTTTGATGTACTTGAGACACAGCTCTGAATGTTTTCTGATGTACTTGAGACACCTTCTATGATAATGTAGAAGACCGTCTTGGAAGGGTACATAATGGGAAAAAGAACGAGAGGAAGACCAAGGTGAAGATGGCTGCAAGACATCGTTGATAATCTGCAAATGGATGCATCAGCAGCAAGGCATCTTGCTTACAACCGAGAGGGTTACAGGAGAGCTGTTAGGGAGGCAAAGTTCTGCAAGGGACATGCAAATGACTGACTGACTTGAGACACAGTTTTGAATGTTTTCATTGCAACTTTAAATTTTTGTTTTCCCCAGTACTGTGTCATGTGACTGCATTCTTCTGTCTTTGTTGTCTTCAACAAACTCATCATCTGAGACCTTATGTGCAGTCTGGCCAACTTTTAAAATTATTGTCTATCTTCTTACGCATCCTTTCCTTTCTTTGAACACATTCCAGTGCAAATTTACAGAACATTCATTACTTAAAAATCTGGTAGCATTCATCTCTTAATGTAGTCTTCTTGTTCACTAAGCTTGTCTTGCAATGTGCAGTATTTACCAATGGCTTGAATATTCTGACTGTACTTTTCATCTTTTATTTCTGTCTTCACCCTTTCTGCAGTCATGGACAACATGGTAGTGCTGGTACTAGATCAAGAAAGAATATGGGTGAAAACGTTTGCTAGCATAGACTCTTTCATTGTGTTCATGAAACTTTTTTGTTCACTGCTCCTATTTCAGTGCTGGCTACTGCATGTATATATCAACTGTTAGAATTTCACTCATTCTGTCACACCGCAATAGGGACTTGTGAGACATCAAGATTATCCTTATAAATCGTCAATTAAATTAAAACTCATTTTCACAAGACCATTACATTCATGCACTGATTCCACATCAAAACTTAGCAGTCACATACTGATCTGTAAACTGAGATGTCTTGACTGGTCTGCCTGAGAGAGATTTTCTTAGCTCCTGTTCTGTTTTGCAAGTTTTGTTATTATTTGCCCATCGGAATAAGTACTGATATATGGTGCCACCAGCTACATTTCACTGATCCAGTTTTAGAATCTGATTGGTCAAATTATTTGTTTAAATTCTGATCAACCCACATAGGTTTGCTTTGGTTTTTCAATCACAGAATACTTGTGTCATATTTTTTTAGTCAGAACATACTGCCAGCTTGGATCAGTTCTTTGATCATACTAGAAATGCTTGTAATAACTTTTTAGTCCATGGACGTATGGTCTTTTTAAATATTATAAAATATGCATAGCAAGATTTTGGTCCATTTTATGTAAATATTACTGGATACTTATGTCAGTTTCTTGGCATAAACGTGGTCTATAAATGTCACAGTACTTTTTTAAACAGAATATGGAATTGCAGAGTTTGCTTCTCAACATTATGAGTCAAGATTAACAACCCTGGTTTTTTTTTTGTAAAAAAAATTAGGATAATTTCCCTTGAATTACCCACACGGATATTGGCTTGTATTTAGTGCCTCGGGAAATTCTGTTTTTCATTGTGCCCATGGATCTCAAAGGAGTGATAGAGAAAAGAATCTGCAGTTAGCCTTGGCTGGTCTAGTTTAAATAAAACCTTGCTACGTAGAAGACTCATTTACAGCTTTGCTAACAATTATATTTAACATTATATTCTCAGAAACTGTCTTTGCGTAAAATTAATTGTTGCTATTGTTTGGCAGTCACCAAATATTTCCGGGATACCACCCAGCAAAGTGTGTGTGTGGGAAACAAAAAAAAAAGATGTTTGATAAGAACAAGTTAAAACTGTTGGTGGCATAAGCCAGAAATGTACTGAATTAAAAATAGAATACAGTGTTGTGTGATTAGAACTTGAAAAATTCATAAACAAAGCACTTTTACATGTGGAGGTGGGGGAGATCACAAAAGAATTTATCTGGGACTCCATAGTTATCTTCTTTTGTCTTCTGCGTTCGAGGTTGTTGGTCACATCAGATCCTGATCCCTGTCAATATGGCAAAGCCACAGTCCTCTCCAGATCCTGATCCCTGTCAACATGGCAAAGCCACAATCCTCTCCAGATCCTGATCCCTGTCAACATGACAACGCCCACAGTCCTCTCCAGATCCTGATAGGAACCCCAAAGCTTTTGCCCAAACCTTGTGTCCTCTGACCGTATCTCAAGCCTCAGGTCTGCATGGTTTGGGCACTCTTGTAGGATATGTTCTGGAGTCTGGACTCCACTGCCACATGGACACTCGTCTGTGTGAGACATTTTGAGTCGATGCAGGTGGCTCAGTAGTCTGCAGTGGCCTGTCCGTAGGCAAATGAGGATGGTTTGCTGATGTCCTTGTAGTTGGTGTATTGCATCTGGTTTGTTGTTGCATTTCAGTTGTTTCTTCCATTCAGATCTCCACTGGTTACGGATTATGGTTTTCACCTCTTGTGTGTTAATTTCTTGCAATTTTTCTTTCTCTCAAGTCCATATTTTCCCCCTTTTCATGTCTCATAATTTCCAACAATGTTCAAAATTAGCACACCCCCAAAAAAAAAAAAAAAAAGGAACTGGGGATATGGTTTAGGCTTGCACTTCCCAGACCACTGGCACAAGAGTGATGCAGTCATTATCACACCCGGCCACACTTACCTTCCTAGATTTCTCTGGTGCCCATTTTTAGTGACTGGGTGGAGTTTGGGGCCTTTTTTTGGTGTGGTGGAACCAGAAAAAAAATACCCACTGCTGGGACCTGAACCTGGTAGTAATGGATCAGTAAACTGAGTCTAACCGGTTACTCAGCCAGCCGGGATATTTAATAAATGATTATGTCAAACTAATTTTATAACTTACAACTTACATCCTTCCTGTGCCGTTAAATGTCTCGCATAGTTGTTTGCCAAGCTTTCCTGTTCTCAACGAGTCTTTCAGCCTCATCAAGAGATGTTATGCCCATTAAACTGGCTTCTCTTAACAGTGCGAGTTTCATGCGGTCGACCTCTTTTTCTTTAGCCTGTTGTGCTCCACTTGATAGCTGTTTTGGGATTCTCTGACTGTTTCTTCTCATCACGTGGCCTACATATGTCCCATCTTCTTTCTCTGATCACCAATGAGACAGGTTGTTGTTTGCTCATCCGTCTTATCTCTGCATTGTTCTTGAATACATTTCACTTTATACCAAGTATTTTGTCTTCAAAAGAGTCTAATTTCTTTAGTTGATTTCCAGCTTTCGCATACATAAATGAGGGTGGATATTACATTTGAACTGAATAATTTTAACTTGGTTTTTGTGCTTATAACTTTTGAATTTCATATGTTTTCAAGATTTTTGAAGGACAATGCTGCTTTTGCAATTCTAACTTCCTTCCTGGTGTCACCGTCCTGGTCTATGTAGCTGCCAAGGTATGCAGACTGGTTTACTTCAACAACTGTTCCTTCTACATATATTTTTCCTTCTTGATTAATGGGAAGTTTCATTATTTTTGTTTTGTCTTTGTAATTTCAAGACCTATTTTGCTAGCTAAGGAAGTTAGTTGTTTTTTCCTGCATCGATTTCACATTGTCACTGATAAGAGTTATGTCATCAGCAAAATCTTCTATTTGAGTACCATGTACCTAGTCAATGCTGGTTTTACCTGTACAGCATCTTTTCATTATAGTCTATGGCAATTCCAGAAGGCAATGGAGATAATATACATCCTTGTTTCATTCTGAAACCATAATTTTATAACTAGTTATGTCTTAACAACTGGGAGTGAAGACACTGTCTGATGAGGCAATCAGCAACCCATAGCTAATATGCCAGCATCAGGGTTAGCAAGCCATAGCTGACCAAGACCCTGCCCCACCTCTTTGTGGTACCCCCAGCAACAGGCCTAGCCTGGCTAACAGGGCAGGCATCACCAGTCCCCATGGTGTCTGCTAAAGAAGCACTGCACACCCCGTCTGCTTTTTAGTTGTACTCTGGAACTGAAAAAGTAGCTCCCATAATCTGCTCCCACACTGATACGATGCTGTGTCTCACCACCTCCACAGCATCGGCTTGCAAGGAACAACAGCTCGTAGTTTCAGGGAGTTTGTACAAGTCTTAACAACTCACTAAATGGCAATGTCATGCCACAGAAAGATAAAATGATTACAGTGCCTTTGCTTAACCTGTTGCCACACATGAGGGTGATGTGATCAGCATCTTATCTGTTTGCTTTTCCTCCCTCAAGTACCTATTGCTACATCTAACAACACAAAAGCAAATACACATAAACTGAAAGAAACGTATTTCATCTGTAAATAATTTCAAGTCTGTTAATGTGCCTGGTGGCACAGGCAAGGCCAAAAGTACAAAAGACCAAGCTTCTCCTACGCCGAAATCTGCATAAAGATCATGAGTTCTCAGCAGGTCCTAGACACTTCTTGGATGTCAAATCTGTCCAACGTTAAAAGAAACCATTTTGTGTTAGCTGGCTCTGGAGGATATGCTCCAGAATGAGACCACCTTAATGTGCAAATGAATACATTTCCTTGCCAATAAGGCAAAAATATCTTTTTCTATCATCATTATCATTAGTATTGATATCCAATTAAGATGCTACAGTGGTGTAGTGGTTAGTGCACATGCCTGCTGATCAGAAGGTCCCTGGTTTGATTTTGCGCTTGGGCAGAATTTTTTGGGCTGATCAGCAGTGATTCAAAGAATTGTGGATTGTCATGGTTGTTCTTGGGAATGTACAGTGCTGGTTTCCCCTTTCCTTCCGCCGGTTTGTTTATGGTTTTCTCCACTAGCCTTTGACTCTGCCCAGAGCCTACTCTATAAGGCAGAAGGGGGTCTGAAATCAGAGTTTTACTTCTCCTAGATGAGCTACCAACCAAGACTAACGAGTCTCATCTAATCGAAGTGTCTGGTTTTCAGGCGCCAGATGCTCGCATTTTGCCCCTTCTCCTGTCAGTATAAACAGTTTCGTCACGAGAAGGCCAGAAGCTGGACTTTGACTGTCAGAGGCTATTTGAGATGCACGCCTTGGAGACATTTAATTGAAATGGACAGCTTATCCTCCACCCCACCTCCGGCTATTACAGTCCTTAGAACCAAGATTTATAGGACATTTCCTGAGAACAAGAAAATTGGAACACATTGTGGCAACTGGAAAAATTGAGGGAAGAAGAGACAGAGGAAGACAGAGAGAGAGAAGTTACTGGATGGGCTGTCAGTGTGGCTAGGAAGAAAGTCACTGGTGGATCTCATAATCAATGCAGAAGACAAGGAATTGTGGAGAGAAATGATCGCCTATGCCACGCGACATGGCACTTAGATTAGACTTTTAGACAGACATACACACGGTATTATATATATTGTTCTTAAAACTATACCTGAAACTAACTTCACGTAATAAGTATTCATTCACTTGTTATTGTTGTATACATGGCAGGAGACCGTGTGCATGTTTGTCTAAAAGTTGGCACCTGCTAGAGAGACTGAATCTAAGCTACAGAATTTCTGTGTCACGACCTCGTTTCTTTCTGGGTGTCACTGTCCCTCGTGTCTACTGAACAGTTACTAAAGACTATGTCAATAAAACACCTTTTTTTTGGGGGGGTGCTAGTTTGCTAAGTTGATAGTACGCTGTTCTCTCGCAGCTAGATGGCTGCTCATCCTACCGGAGTCTGTGTTTGAATCATAGGTAATTCTCTTGTGATTTTTCTTTCTCTCACGCCTCACTAAAGTGCTTTGTCTACGATTTTTTTCGAGGTCTAATCCTACAAAACTGTGTCCTCTTACTTTATCATTTTAATTTCTTTCTAATAATTATTTGTTCTCAACTTTCCATGAAATGAGTCATATTTTTATTTATGTATCTAGTTTTATGGGTCTCTGATTCTTGATCTATATTTCCATACTTATGCACCACAGAGGGTTGTTTCTTTGATATATTCGTGGAAAAAAACTTGAATATTGAAAAAGTCAGGGAAATATGATTAAATGAAATTCAGTTGCACAGATTTTTAGGTTACAACAGTAAATGTTCGAACGTAATGTTATTTTCAAATGCAGGGAGTGTATTGCTGACTATGTACAGTTTATATTATAACCTTTTTTACCATCAATTTACAAACCTATATAGTGTGCTGTTACTTTTGCCTCACTGATGGATGCATAACTTCTGAGCACCAGAGTTTCTTTCTCAACTTTAAAGTTCAAAAAAGGTAAAATACCCATTTTCATGCCATTAAGACATATTGGGGATATGGTGTTAAGCCTGCATTTTCATGCTTGGGTGCATCTACCTTTCCAGACTTCTCTGGCACCCACTGTTTAGAGGCTGAGCAGGCCCTGGGCCTTTCTGGCATGTACCAGAAAAATCCCACTTCTGGGACTTGAACGCCAGTACCACTGGATTAGTAAGCCGAGCACCTAACCACTCGGTCAACCAGGCCACTTGACTGTAAAGACAAGAACAAAACAAGCTCTAGAAACAGGTCAGCATGGACTTCCTTATCTTTTTATTGTAAAATACTCAGTATAAGTGAGGAATGTTTTGCCACATCATAAACTTTTCCAGCACTTTTCATTCAAAGAAGCAATTCTTCAGATTTCAATATGAACATTCACAAAAACTGGTTTCTACTTTACTGTTCATTTCGTCAAATTTTGAATTTTTTTTTTTTTAAAGTGAAGCAATAATTCAGCACAAAAAAAAAAGTCAAAGTTTCATCTTGCTCTACAGAACAATACAGAAGAAGAAAAAAAAATTGAGAAATTAGAAATTGTAGAATTATGTACCTCTAGTTTGATATATGAAAAACACTTTGAAAAACTAGCTTTTGTTTAAAAAAAATCACATGCAACGCAAATATCAAACATCCGTGGTAAAACAAGAAATTTACTGGTATTTCACTACAACACCTGATTTCATAACATCGCTTTCTTTCCAATCACACAATTACTAGTAACTCAAGAAAAAAATACAAACTGAGAAGCTCATTAATACAAAAATTGGTAAAATTTCATCTGCTATTTGAAATAAGAAAATGAAGGGAGAAAAAAATGTATAGATATATTTGTTTCAGTAAAAATGATGTTCCTGTGTTCTTCTCTAAACTACACACTTGAAATAAGTAATAAAAAGAGAGAGAGACAGAGACACAGAGAGAGACAGACAGACAGAGACAGAGAAAGAGAGAGAGAGAGAGAGAGAGAGAGAAGCTTATCAAGACAGTAGTTTGGGTTTTTTTTTCAGAAATAAATATCATGTTTCACAAGCCAAAGTTTCACTTGAAGAGATGTTTGAATGTTAATGCACTTTTTTTTTTTTGTGTTTAAATGTTGGGTTGAGCAAAGTGTTTATCCTGAGCTTTTGTTTTTTTTTTTTTGTTTCATTTACTTGCAATCAATAAATATGTCTCTTATGATCAGAATAACACCTTGGCCATCTCAGAATTTACAATCATTCAATGATCTTTGACAAGTTCACAAAAGACCATGCCAAGTTTCAGCTCACTAACATTACTGCTGGGTTGGGTTGGAATCTGCAACAGAATTACAAATGCTGTATCACATTTCATTCCATAATGCAGAAACTAATTTTAAATTATACTGAAATTTTTTTTAAAAAAAAGATTACATTAAAACAAACAGCACTAGTGCTCTCTTCTTTCTGTTTTCACAAAGCAACTCAAGCGCTAACTACTGAGAAGTGGAGGAAGCTTTCTTTGCACATGATGTGGGGAAAAAATTCTTTGCACATGATGTGGAGAAAAAAATTCTTTGCATATGATTTATGTGGGGAAAAAAAAAAAAGGTCTTTAAAATCACTGCTATTAAAAAAAAAAAAAAATGATGGGAAAAGACAGGCGGGAGATACAAGAAGTGTTACATATATTTTCATTTTATCAGATAAATTACTCTTAACAACAGCATCAAAGCACTTCTGCTGTTTCAGAAACTTGAGGTGAATACTACATTTATCATTATTTTTATTTATTTATTTTGTTCCTGAAGAATCTCTCAAATTAAGCTCCCACAACTTGAATTTAACGGAAAGTCCATGACATAACAAAAAAATAAATTAATGATGAAAATTTAACAAGAAAGAGATGAAATGAATAAACACAGCACGATGAAGAGGAATAAATGGCAGGACATAATCAGAAATGCGAAGGTCTGGAGATAAACAGAACAAAAATCAACCAATGTACAGATCACAACAACAACAAAAAACGGAGGTGGACTGGAAACACAGAGAAAGCAGGGAGACAGCACAGCAAGACGGTCTTTGACATGGAACCCTCAAAGGAAGTGAAAACAGACAAAATCAAAGAATACATAGAGGAGGGATACAGTGAAGGTTCTACAGTAGAGAGAGAGAGAGACACAATATACTTGAGAGAGTCACTTGGATAACAAGACTAAAGACAGAAGTGACTGGAAAGCCTTTGTATGTGACTCTGGCTTTGGGGGGGGGGGGGGGGAGATGACGACAATGGCCATTGAATGAAGACGAAGAAGAAATGGCAAAGGTTGTTGGTATAACTATCAGCAGAAACAGAAAGAAGTAATCTGAAATGGGCTACAGTTAGCATTTGTTTATCACAAGCTACTAATCTTGAATATGTCTGAATTATGCTATATCAAACTCAGTTTACGCCCAACTTTTATGGTAAGAGCCTTTTTAAAAATGGATACCAGAGAAATCTGGGAAGGTAAAGCTGCTAGGCATGATACTGATCACATCACACTTTCATGGAAAATACAGGCCTAACATCATATTCCCCAATATGCCTTAATGGCATGGAAATGGGAATTTTAGCTTTTTTTTTTTTTTGAAGAGGACCTGGAACAGCTATTTTCGCAATTTTCTTTTCTTTTTTTTTTTTTGGCAGGTGTTTATCTGTTGTTTTCATCAATTCTAATGTCCTTGACATAGACATTTTGCTGAAATACTGGATCATTACATGTTTTTCATTTCTACATGCCCATCTTATATCTGTTAGTGTCATTACTTTCTCCCTTTTTCTTTTTTTACTGTCCTGTGGTAAAACCTAAACTATTACATTTCTGTACACTGCCAAATCAAACCTGTGTCATAATTTTTATATATGTTTTTTTAAACAAGGGTGTCTCAGTGGCGAAGTGGTTAGTGCGCTGGTCTCTCATGGCGAAGGTCAGGGGTTCGAATCCGGCCGGAGGCACCCCAGTCACCCAGCTGTAGAAATGGGTACCCGACTTCTTCCGGAGTTGGGGAAGGAAAGGCGGCCAGGCGTGATACTGACCATATCACCCTCTAGTGTGCTGACAGGTCAAGGAAAATATGGGCGCTAACACCATATCCCTATGTGCCTCTAAGGCATGACAGGGTTACCTTTACTTTTTTTTTAAACAAGAGTTTGAATGTCAAGAGGGACAAGATGAAGTGCATTCTCTTTTCATTTACATTAAGCATATTGATCGGAATGATTTCAACAATGCTGTCAGTCTCAGAAGATTTTTGGCAATTGGCATCCAGGCATATGAAACAACACAAAAATAACAGAAACACCACCTACCATTATTCTGAGCATTGCTGCTGTTTCTGGTTTGGTTCATCTGATCTCTTAGCTGCTGGACTAGGTCAGGATTCGCTTGATGCATCTGAGATGCAATATTCTGTGATCTGGAAAATATAAAAGTTTATGGCAAATCTTTATATCCTCTTACAGGAAATAATAACATAACATTTTCCACACCGATCTTAATGCACTGATTATACATTTTTGTAGGATTAGACCTCGAAAAAATCGTAGTGAGACGTCAGAGAAAGAAAAATCACAAGAGAATTACCTGGGATTCGAACCATGGACTGCGGTAGGACGGGCATCTGTCTAGCCATGAGAGAACAGCTTACTAACGAACTGCGCTAATTTGCATGTCCAGAAAAAGGTGTTTGTAACCATAGTCATTAGTAACTGTTTGGTAAACACACAAGGGATCATGACACCCGAAAAGAAACAAGGTCATGACACAGAAATTCCATAACTTAGATTCAGTCTCTCTAGCAAGTACCAACTTTTAGACGAACATACACATGGTCTCCTACCATGTCTGGTGCATATTTAACAACAACAACAACAACAACAACAAATGAATGAATACTTATTACATGAAGTTAGTTTCAGGAACAATTTTTTTATAAATAGGAAACGAGATTTTCATACGGTAAAGTAAGAGAACAGTTTTGTAGGATTCAGTCAGCCAGTCATTTGCATATCCCTTGCGGAACTTTGCCTGTAGGCCTCTCGGCTGTAAGCAAATTGCCTTGCTGCTGATGCATCCTTTTGCAGATTATATCAATGATGTCCTGCAGCCATCTTCGCCTTGTACTTTTGTACGAGGTTTTCGTACTTTCTGTCTGTGATTTTTTCGAGGTCTAATCCGAACAAACTGTGTTTTCTTACTTTACCATACGAAAGTCATTGTTTCCTATTTACAAAAAAATTGTTCCTGAAACTAACTTCATGTAATAAGTATTCGTTCTTTTGTTGTTGTTGTTGTTGTTCAAGTATGCACCAGACATGGCAGGAGACCGTGTGTATGTTTGTCTAAAGCTGGTACCTGCTAAAGAGACTGAATCTAAGCTATGGAATTTCTGTGTCATGATCTCATTTCTTTCTGAGTGTCACGATCCCTTGTGTTTACCGAACAATTACTAATGACTGTGCTTACAAATACCTTTCTTTTGGAGGTACGAGTCAGCGCAGTTCGTTAGTACGAGGATCATACTGAAAATCATGAGCAAAATTTTTTTAAAAATCAGAATTTATAGATAGAGAAAATATAAATGTATCAACCTTATCTGCATCCTTTTCTTCACTTTTCAGCATAATCTCCATTTCTCTGCACACATTTTTCCCATCGCTCTGCAAGTTTGAAAATACCCTCCTAGTAGAATTCCATTCCCGCTGACCAAAGACAGAAGCACTGCTTTATGGACGTTCTCTCATGTGTCGTAGTGATGGCCTCGCATTTGTTCTTTCACAAAACCGAAAAGATGTTAATCACTGGGTGCCAGGTCGATGCTATAAGCAGGGTATGGAAGAATTTCCTCACCTATTTTCTGAATTTCCTCAGTTGAGTGATGGTTTTTCTCACAGCTCTGTGATCTTCAGTCAACAAGCATGGGACCCAGCAGGTACAAACTTTTCTATAGCCTGTACTGCATTGTGTCCTATTCCAAGATTTAGAGCGATTTCAGATACTGTGACACATCTGTCTTGTTTAATGATGTCGTCAACCCCTTCCACGCTGCATTCAGTGGATGCAGTTCGAGGGCGACTGCTGCGAGCCATATCTTGGATGCTCGTGTTTCCATCTTTGAAATGTTTCACCCACCTCCTAACACTGCTAGTACCCATACACACATCTCTATAAGCATGTTGAAGTATTTGGTGAATTTCAGCAGTGGGGATTTCCTCTTTAATAAAGAACTCAATAACAGCACGTTGACAAAATGAAACTTCAGCACCTGCCATTTTGTTTCTCTCCATGTGGTCACGTGACACATGATGGTATCGTCATGTGACCTCTACATGAAGTGCAAAGGATGCAAGTTAAGGTGATACATTTATATTTTCTCAATCTATAAATTCTGATTTTTAAAAAATTTTTGGTCACAACTTTCAGTATGACCCTCGTATGCTGTTATCTCATGGCTAGATGGCTGCTCATCCTACTGGAGCCCGTGGTTTGAATCCCAAGTAATTCTCTTGTGATTCTTCTTTCTCTCATGTCTCACTAAAGTACTTTGTCTATGATTTTTTCAAAGTCTAATCCTACAAAACTGTGTTCTCTTACTTTACCATAAAAAAGCCTCGTTGTTTCCTATTTATAAAAAAATTATTCTTGATACACTGATATTCTTCACCATGTTATTCTGCTGATTCTCATTATATGCACTAACATTCTCCACAATGCAAACACCTTCAATAAAAAACTCTTTATTCTATAATACAACATCAGCTGCACCTCCTTACATTTACCACTCTCCAAGACATGGTATACATTAGATCCTCATAATATCCTATACAAAATAATGTAAGTGACATTTTTTCATATTAAATATATCCAGTTTTGACATATTTCCTGGAGATAAGGGTGTGCATGCACCAAAGATGCAGTACTTAAGATGAATGTGACAGTGGCTGTTTAGCATGAGCTAGCGAACCACAGCTTACCAACGCCTTACTCTACCTCTCAATGATGATCCTTGGCAACAAACTATAATCTGACTAAGTGAACAGGAACTAGATGGGAAGGGAACTTGAAACTAAATATAAGTCATGTTGAATACAGACGGTAAGTGCCAAATGGCACATATATGACAGCTAAGTTGTGAAGTGTGACACAACACAACTGACTGCCATTTCTGGGTGAATGCAGGAAAACATACCATATTTCTGCAGAAATGATGTAGAACATGACTGCAGAACTGATGATCTAAGTATATGGAGTACCTTCATGATAAATTAATCCACCTGTGAGTGTAGGACTGGCTGAGTTGTTAGTCTCTGACTTAAGGCATGAAATTGTCTCCCACTGCCAGCACCCTCCAGTCAACCCATCAGTCAATCCAATTATAAGAACATGCACTTGAACAATATGCCACAGACAAATTGTCTCCAAAGCTAGATAAAAAAAAACTGCCTACACACCTAAGCACTGTACACTACATATACCAGTGCCAGCAGATGAAAGATAATATAAGATACCATGCACATCTCAGTCACATAAAAATGGGACTTCACTGTAATCACACCAGGTGAACAAATGCATAAAACCTCCAACTACATGCAGCATCAGCCTACAAATCAATTCTTTTTCTGACCTTGAGCACTCCTTCTTTTGCATATCAATTTTTAAAAACTTTTATTTAAAGGTAATCCTGTCATGCCTTAGAGGCACATAGGGATATGGTGTTAGTGCCCGTATTTTCCTTGACCTGTCAGCACACTAGAGGGTGATATGGTCAGTATCACGCCTGGCCGCCTTTCCTTTCCCAATCCAGAAGAAGTCGGATACCCATTTCTACAGCTGGGTGACTGGGGTGCCTCCAGCCAGATTTGAACCCCCGACCTTCACCATGAGAGACCAGTGCACTAACCACTTCACCACTCAGACACCATTATTACACTATAGTAATTATCCATTCTATATAATAAAATAGAAATAAAATTTCTCTATAATAACACTTTTTATTTATTTGTTTTGTTGGTCTTTCTACAAGCATATGAAAACAGATGTCTGTTAAGTTTCTCATAATCATATTTACACTAAGTTTCTCTCATGAAAGAACACTTGAGCATGCAGTGTTTAGTGCACTTGTCTTACAGTGTTTAGCGCACTTGTCTTACACATCAAAATGGCCCAATCAAGCCAGCAGCCAAGCTTATTGGCCCTTCCTTGAAGCTAAGGAAGGAAGGATGACCAAGGCTGTGGAGCCAGTACACTAAACCTTAAACTTTGACTCCTCCATTAATGGTACACTTCTACCAGCTCCAACTCCACCCAAAATCGATTCCAACTCAGGTCTCGCAGCCAAGACACTGACCCTCCATCAGCCTCTAGTGGTCAAGGAAAATACGGGCACTAACACTACTATCGCCTGTAAGTTTCAATGGTAAGGAACACTTCTCATTATTCACAAAATAATATGAATGTAGCTCAACACCCAACAAGAGTCTCGAATACCTTGTGTTAGACCAGATTTATAATGTCGGAACACCAAAGTGGATATACTCACGCTTGTAAGAGATTTGCAATGCCACCTCCTCCAGCATTATTGCCACTGACCAAGCCCGACATCCTGTAAAAATGAATGTGGAAAAAAAAAAAGTAACAAAATAATCTCTCTTTTAAAAAAAAAAAAACAACAAACATTTCCCACCATTTTCTTTGCAGTCATCATTTTGGATATGTCAAAGATGAAAATGTGCAAATATGAAACACTTTTTACAATACTTTATACAACTATAAACTGCATAGTATAATATAGTATAACATAGCATGGCCTAGAGTACTACTAGACGACTCATTGTGCAAATGTTTGAAGCAAATTCTAAATGAATACTCACATTTGTTGAATTTGAGGATTGGACATTAATGTTGCTGCCTGAAAATCAGAAAGGATAATGTACAAATTCAAGCCTAAATGGTGTGATATAATCAAAGTTATATTGTGATACCGCCACATTACTCTTGCCCTGTCAGCTCTAACTTCTAACTCTAGTAGTTTCAGAATTTCACAGAACTGCAGCAAGAAATTTTCTAAAATATTAACAAATATGACCTACTTTAACAAGGATGAGTTAAGCTAGTTAAGTTAGTCAAGTTAAAAAGCTTTGTTTATATACTTAAAAGTCTGTGTATGAATCACAACAGAGCCCTGGGTCACATGACGAAACCTGAATTATGCCTCAATCTTGTGGTTCTTAACCTTTAGCTTTTTTTTTTGGGGGGGGGGGGGGGAATCTGAGAACAGCTGTGGATCATCCCTAATTAACTCTTTCCATGCGTATGGTCGATATAGTGACACTTCCGGTGTCCCTAAGCTACCGTATGGTCATTATAGTGACAAGTGTTTGTTTCATTAAAACAAGCGGTGTAACATTTAGATTGTACATATTTCGTCCGCGATTCCGGTGACACTTTCAAAATGGCAAATGCGTGCCGCGATGCCGAGCGAGAAAAAGGACGAGAAGCATGGAAATTTTTCAATTTTTGACGATGTAGATAGGGGTATGGACATAGCCTATGGCGACCCCGCTGCTCTTGAATGTTTTCAAAGTAGATCTAGACATATTTAGATGACTGGAGAAGTAATTAGGAGGTTATTTCAGACACTCATTCAGCGAGAATGCAATACGGAGTCACAATACGAGATCGACAAGTAGATCTACACATCTCAGATGGTAAATAGTGGTAAGAAGGGCAGATCTAGACCTAGCCGATGGTGAGCTGGCCACAATCAGTGTCTAAAAACATCACATTAGTTCTTTTTTCCTAAAGAACTGCATTTATGAAATTTTCATTCATTTAGCTATACTTTGAAACATACTGAGTATACGGAAGTACATGGAAATACTGTTTTCCATTCCATTCTACAACTAGACCCCCTAACAGACCATGACCCGAGTTTTTACTCCCGCACACCATGACATGTCCATGTTTCTTCTCTCACACGGAAAGAGTTAAAAATAATAAATAGAGCCCAGATGAAGCTAAGCTTTCTTTAATGGAGCCAATTCATTTGCTGATTCATGGACTTACAAAATATTTTGTAGATCCTCTGAATATCCCATGAACCCCTGGTTAAGAACCAATGCCTTAACCATCCAACTTCCACAGACATGAATTGGGGGGGGGGGGGGGGGGGGGGTGAATATGCTGTCCATTTTTGACAATAAGCAACCCATAGCTGACATGCCAGCATTAGGGCTGGTGAACCACAGCTGACCAAGACCCTGTCCCACCTCTCCTTTGATACTCCCAGTAACAGGCCTAACCTGGTTAACAAAATGTATAAAGTAGGAAAAAAAGTAGGAACAGCTTTATTATTTAACGATAACACACTTGTGACGTTTCGGCACAAGCCTTCATCAAACAAAAACAAACAGGACAAAGAATCAGAGAAAATAGGGAATTAATTCCCTATGAAACATCATTTTCCACTCTCTTAAGATCATCGTCCACAGATATTGACTCTCCAGTCATCCCTGTATACATCCTTTGTATAATTCTCTGCTCCTTCTACGCGCATCCCTTGTCTCTTAACATTTTCTACTCAACCATGCACTATTTTGCACCTTTCAGCACGAACGCGTTATAACCCTGGTAATGGACACATATTGTTTATGTTCCTGAATACACACAAGCGATACTTTTGTGCCTTTACAAGAACTGAGATAAGCTTTCATTCAGTTACAATTTTTCATTAATTTTTTCATTAATTTTTTTCATTTTTTATTCTGTTTACATAAGCTTGACGTGGATCTATACTTTGTCTCCTCTCTCTGATTCTTCGTCCTGTTCGTTTTTGTTTGGTGAAGGCCCGCGCTGAAACGTCACAACTGTGTTATCATTAAATAATAAAGCTGTTCCTACTTTTTTTCCCTAGTTTATACATTTTGGTATCACAGCAGTGCTTTGAGTACAGCTGTATGCCTATACACTAATTACTGTGCGTTAGCCTGGTTGACAGAGCAGGGAGTGCCAGTCCTCATGGTGGCAGATGCTGCTAAAGAAGTACAGCAAACCTCCTGCTTATTAAATGCACTCTGAGACTGCAAAAAAAAAAAAAAAGCCACCACTTCCCACTCCCTAGTAACACGATGCTGCGCCTCAACACCTTCACAGCACCGGCTGCAAAGAACACCAGCCCCCACAGTACCAAGGAGACAGAAGACAAGCCAAGACATGAATTAACTCCCCATCTACTAAGAAAAAAAAAAAAAAGGGTAACCATGTCACAGCTTAGAGGCACATAGGGGGATATGGTGTTAGTGGCCATATTTTCCTTGACCTGTCAGCACACTAGAGGTTGATATGGTCAGTATCACGCCTGGCCGCCTTTCCTTCCCCAACTCCGGAAAAAGTCGGGTACCCATTTCTACAGCCAAGTGACAAGGGGTGCCTCTGGCCGGATCTGAACTCCCAACCTTCGCCATGAGAGACCACTGCACTAACCACTTTGCCACTCAGACTATCTACTAGCAAAACAAGGTTAAAATTTTTTTTTTAAAAATGTACCAGGAACCAGTCAGAAACTGGGTAAGACAGTTCTATTCAGAAAATTGTTCATGATATGAACAAACAAAAAAAAAGATGCATGCTGTGCCTTCATAACTGAAAACATGACACAGGGGAGACAATGCACGCAAAAAAGAGGACTACTTTCAGTGAAAATTTAACTTCCCTACAGTATCACCCACCACCTACAAGTAACGATATGCTGGACATTAGAGAAAAAAAGAATAGAAATTCTAAATATTTCAACTTCTTTATAAAAGCTCTTGTGTCTGAATACTGGTCTGCAAAGGCAGATTTAAATTCCTACAAAAGACCTGATACTAGCAAATGTGTACATTCTGATATTTAAAAATCTCTTTATTCACTGTTTTGCTCAGTCCCAAACTGTTGGGAACATCAGACGAGAAGGTTCATGGAGATGGACACACTTCTAAGTACAGATGGGCAAGCATATTAAACTGATATTCAGAAGGAAAAAAAAAAAATAGCCACCACTTCCCACTCCCTAGTAACACGATGCTGCGCCTCAACACCTTCACAGCACCGGCTGCAAAGAACACCAGCCCCCACAGTACCAAGGAGACAGAAGACAAGCCAAGACATGAATTAACTCCCCATCTACTAGCACAAAAAAAAAAAAAAGGGTAACCCTGTCACAGCTTAGAGGCACATAGGGGAGATGGTTTTAGTGGCCATATTTTCCTTGACCTGCCAGCACACTAGAGGTTGATATGGTCAGTATCACGCCTGGCCAACTTTCCTTCCCCAACTCCGGAAAAAGTCGGGTACCCATTTCTACAGCCGAGTGACAAGGGATGCCTCTGGCCGGATCTGAACTCCCAACCTTCGCCATGAGAGACCACTGCACTAACCACTTTGCCACTCAGACTATCTACTAGCAAAACAAGGTTAAAATTTTTTTTTTAAAATGTACCAGGAACCAGTCAGAAACTGGGTAAGACAGTTCTATTCAGAAAATTGTTCATGATATGAACAAACAAAAAAAAAGATGCATGCTGTGCCTTCATAACTGAAAACATGACACAGGGGAGACAATGCACGCAAAAAAGAGGACTACTTTCAGTGAAAATTTAACTTCCCTACAGTATCACCCACCACCTACAAGTAACGATATGCTGGACATTAGAGAAAAAAAGAATAGAAATTCTAAATATTTCAACTTCTTTATAAAAGCTCTTGTGTCTGAATACTGGTCTGCAAAGGCAGATTTAAATTCCTACAAAAGACCTGATACTAGCAAATGTGTACATTCTGATATTTAAAAATCTCTTTATTCACTGTTTTGCTCAGTCCCAAACTGTTGGGAACATCAGACGAGAAGGTTCATGGAGATGGACACACTTCTAAGTACAGATGGGCAAGCATATTAAACTGAATTCAGAAGGAAAAAAAAAAAAATACACACAGTCGGGCTTCAGTATATGTAAAATTCAATTAAAACCAATTGCCATACCATATTAACAATATTGGGGTCGCTGAAAAGGTTACCAAAGTCAATATTGCCTAGTCCACCTTGTGCAGCAAAACTTCCGGCAAGTCCCGCATTGAACCCTGACTAAAAGATCAGAAAAAAAAAAAAAAGTATACAAGAAAATATATAAAACTACACTAAGATTCCTAATCTTTTTTTTTCCAGAAATTGTGGCATTTTATTTAAAATAGCTGAAGATACTATGTCAAACTTTGTCTCTTACCAGAGGACACCTTGAAGCAGGGAGAGCTAAAGAATGAGAACAACTAGAAGGAAGTGGAACAAAAGAAACAGAACAACTAGAAGGAAGTGGAACTAAAGAAACAGAACAACTAGAAGGAAGTGGAACAAAAGAAAGAGAACATCTAGAAGTAAGTGGAACAAAAGAAAGAGAACATCTGGAAGTAGGAGCAGAATAAAGGACAAACAGAATGAAGAGATACAAAAGACAACTAGAAAAGGAGATATAAAATACAACTAGAAGGAGGAGATATAAAACACAACTAGAAGGACTCACACCAGAAAATGGACTTCTAAAAAAAGAGGTGCTGAAGACAGAAAGTATCTACAAGGAAGATGGAGAAAAAAAGGGCACCTAAAAGAAAGGACACCAAAAATGAAGAAAAAAAAAAAAAAAGAAGAAACAAAAGGGCAACGAGAAGGAAGGTGGAGGGACAGCAACACCAGAGAAAGGAAGGAAAAAAAAAAAACACCCCAAAATGTAAAAAGAATTCAGCATGACAGCACCTGATATTTTTAAGAAAAATGACAATATCAATAGCCACATAAAAACAATGAACTGAAAACAGTAATATAGTTCTGCTGAAAAACTTGCTTTGCAACATGTGCATACATTTTCAACATTAAAATGTATAACAATTTAATAATTTGTATTGTTTTTGGTTTTTTTTTTGTACCATCTTGCTTACAACCGAAGAGCTGTTAGGAAGGCAAAGTTCTGCAAGGGACATGCAAATGACTGTCTGACTAACCATTATTTTTGTTTATTTCTTTTTTTTTTTTCAAAAGAGATACAGTGAAACACAGAAACAGACCAGAGTCTTGCGGAAATCTGCTTCCTCACCTGAACAGCGTTTTCTTTCAGTTTCTGGGCAGCAATCTCCAGATTGTTCTGGTAGCTCTGGTTATCAGGATCCAGTTCAAGGGCTTTATGATAGCATTCATAAGCACTTTCATGGTTTTCTAGAGCAGTGTAGGCTATGCTGAAACAAGAATAAGCAGAGCTGTTGACTGCAGGTGGAACACTTATGCAAAGTACTCACAATCATATATTAACATTTGGAATATATTCTGACATCAGATGGTAAAAATTAAAATAATATTATGGGAAGATTATGGGCCATTTGCTACTGAAAAACAAAACATATTAAAAAAAAAAAAATCAAATTTTAAACATATGAAACTCAATCCACCTTTCTGAAAACAACCGTTTCATTAACTGTACAAAGTCATAATAATCTTTTAATAATAAGAAACTTGCCCTGTCTTATGTAGAAAAAACATTTCATGAAAACAAAAAAAGAAGCAAAACTATGACTTGCTTCATTAAAAAAACTACCACTCTTCATTATCTGCATAAAACAAATTGTTTGCAAGTCTCCCTGTTAATCACAAGAAAACTCCAAGCATACAAGAATCTCCCCAAATTCTCATACTTAAATCCCCCAGTGAAAGGAAGATGAGTTGTTTAAGCTGATATAATCATAAGGATCAGACAACTAAAGCTGATGAAGACCCTAACCTATCTCTCCCTCTATGGTGCTCATAATAACAGGCCTACTATCCTGTCTGCTCCAGAAAGTCAGGAAAGTCACTACTGGTCTGTATTTAACCCAACCTGAGGAAAACCACTGTTAGTTCAAGTGACACTCAACCTGAAGAAAGCCACTGTTTGTCTAAATCAACACCCAGTCTACAGACAGCCATTGTAAGTTCAAATCACGCCCAACCTGAGGAAAACTTCATTCTTCCATAAGCTTTACTGTAATTTACAGGACTTACTCCAGTCTCACTTTTAACTTTCATGTTATTTGCAAGACTTGCCCCATTCTCCCATAAACTTTACTGTAATCTGCAAGATTTGCCCCATTCTCCCATAAACTTTACTGTAATCTGCAAGACTTGCCCCATTCTCCCATAAACTTTACTGTAATCTGCAAGACTTGCCCCATTCTCCCATAAACTTTACTGTAATCTGCAAGATTTGCCCCATTCTCCCATAAACTTTACTGTAATCTGCAAGACTTGCCCCATTCTCCCATAAACTTTACTGTAATCTGCAAGACTTGCCCCATTCTCCCATAAACTTTACTGTAATCTGCAAGACTTGCCTCATTCTCCCATAAACTTTACTGTAATCTGCAAGACTTGTCCCATTCTCCCATAAACTTTACTGTAATCTGCAAGACTTGCTCCATTCTCCCATAAACTTTACTGTAATCTGCAAGACTTGCCCCATTCTCCCATAAACTTTACCGTAATCTGCATGACTTGGCCCATTCTCCCATAAACTTTACTGTAATCTGCAAGACTTGCCCCACTCTCCCATAAACTTTACTGTAATCTGCATGACTTGGCCCATTCTCCCATAAACTTTACTGTAATCTGCAAGACTTGCCCCACTCTCCCATAAACTTTACCGTAATCTGCATGACTTGGCCCATTCTCCCATAAACTTTTACTGTAATCTGCATGACTTGGCCTATTCTCCCATAAACTTTACTGTAATCTGCATGACTTACCCCATTCTCCCACAAACTTTACTGTAATCTGCATGACTTACCCCATTCTCCCACAAACTTTACTGTAATCTGCATGACTTACCCCATTCTCCCATATGCTTTGCTGTAACTAGGATCAATGCCAAGGGCTCTGGTGCAGTCTTCAATGGCCTCCTGATGCTTGTTTAACTTGCTATAGGCCGCCGCTCTAAGTCATCATTAAAATATTTCATTATTTCTAAAAAATCATCTAATGTTACTTTAAATTTGTCTCCGTATTGCATGCATTTTCCAACTGTAATCTGACACTACATATTCACATAACAGGCTGAATATAACTACAGTATGCTCGTACAGACTTAGTTTACTCTTAAAGTTGGTGGTGAGAAAAATGTGTTTATCCTGAAAAGAAATGCCATATTTTTTTTCCATTTAAAGCAAACACATATAAAAATAGAAAATGATGTCCATTCAAATCACTAGATCTTTAACAAGTTGGTCTTTAAAACTGACATCACCCTACTGAGATGGTACTACAAAATTAGTAGAGCACTGACAGATGTGTGGACCTCGCCCAGGGGATATAAGGAATGCCTGTGTGACATGAAGATTACAATGTCTACAATGCAAGGCAACGGCATTGTTGAAGCATACACCATGTTATTAATACCGCACTGTAGAACGTAGACAAACGTAGTAAATATCTTGGATAATGATTTTTTTTGTGGAATGATATTTGAAATCTTGATATTCAAATCTTATCTCAAATACAAATATTCAAATTTTGTCATTATTTTGCTGAATACAAAGACGAATACAAATATCTGACATCCATCCAGTGCTATTAAACATCACATAGGCCTCGCATGGTAGTTCACCGAGGTTTTATGTTTTTGGCAAGTTTTCAACCTTGTCTTACGCCCACTAATTTTAACCTCTCTCAAAACAATATTTGGTACACCCCTACTGTACATTAAATTGATGTTCATAAATTGTACAAACCAGAGAAAGTGGAAAGATGACAAAACAAAAGAACAACAAATGCTGTTAAAAAAATATACTTCTTCAGCAGGTCTTCCTTTTAAAAATGTAAAAGAACATGACAGAGGGGAAATGAAAACGGATAATGCAGCTCTAACAAAAACAGCAATTTATATCATTTTCTTACATTTACATCCTTCTCGCACCATTAGATGTCACATAGGGCTTGCATGGTAGTTCGCCAAGTTTTCCTGTTTTTGGCGAGCTTTTCAACCTCAGCAAGGGATTTTATGCCTACTAATTTGGCCTCTCTTAACAATGTCCTCGTTAGAATTTCAGGTGGTCGACCTCTTTTTCTTCAGCCTGATATATGTCCATCTCCTTTTTCTGATCACCCATGAGACAAGTTGTTCACTCATCTGCTTTATCTCTGTGTTGTTCTTGAATTCGTTTCACTTTATACCGAGTGTTTTCCTTAAGTATTTGTTTTAAAAAAATCTAATCTGTTGTCTGTTTCTTTAACAATGTATATCTTCTTCATCTTTCCGAGCCATTAAGACTCACTGCTGCAGATAAAGTTTGCCTCCATTCCTCTCTATTCCCAATCTTCTCTCCCCAGTTGGTGACACCAATTTCTTTTATATCCTCTTTTATGTTGTCTTTCCATCTCTGTTTTAGTCTATCCCTTGGTCTTGTTTCCCTCATCTCTTGTGTATACATCATTTTCATTTGTCTGTTCTCTTCCATTCTTTCTACATGCCCCAGCCAGCGTAGTCTGTTCAGTTTCAAGACATTTATAATTCATGGGATTTAAATAAGCTGTTCAGTTCAGTGTTCTTTCTATCTCTCCATTCTCCACTGTTGGTGTCCTTTATCAGCCCAAAGATTAGCAATGTACATACTTTTTTTTGTCATCCATAATACAGCAAAGAGTATATATATCTAATTCCTACCTGTTACAAAAGTATACAGCATTTTTTGAATCCAGTCTGATAGCTTGTGAGTAACTCTCTAGCGCTTCTGAAAACTGCTCAGACTTCATGAATTCATTCCCTTGCAATAATAATACAAAAAAACATATACTGGCATAAAATGGCCATTAGCAGTTAAACATCACAGACATACATTTTTTACACACATAAATCTCCCATAAGAGTCTTCAACCACAAGGTTTTAGGCATTTGACCAAATATGAGAGGCAAGTTTTCTAGTACGGCAAAGATTTTTATAAATCAGCAGAATTTGCTAAAATATGTTCATAAAATTATTGCAATAATCGGTAACAGTTGTTTAATATTAATTTTCTTTTCTTTTTTTTTTTTTGTTAAAAAAAATTATTTTCCATACAGCCCTTAAAGTAAGCTTGACTAGTGTATCTTTGTCCCCAGTTATACAAATAATTTCTGTGATTATACTGATACTAATTACTTGATACTACATGCAATTATGTTAAACAACAGTTAATACTTAAAAACTGAAACATTTCCAAACATGAAGTCCAATTATTCAAATATTTAACCCCAAGGGAAATAGAAATTAAGGAAGGCCCAAAACTACTTGAAGTAGGGAAATTATGAAAGTGCTCAGAGACAAGGCATACACATAAAGGGACGTAAGCTGAGAACAAATCCAAGAACAGGAATGACTGGATGAACTTTATCCGTGGCCTAAACTCCCAAAGAAGTGATGGGCAATGATAATGATTCAAATATTTACTGTTCAGATCTTTCCAGCTGAAAATATTTCAGTTTTGTTATTATTCTGCCAAAAGCACACGAACATCTAAAATCTGGCATGTCTCCAATAGCAAATTTTACAGTGATCACGCTAGCATTTTTTGGAAACTGGTACAGTTCTCCTCGCCTATCTTTCGCGTTGCAAAGTACTTTCTGAAATACCAGTTTTCTCAATACAACATTCATGACTTTATACTTTTTTTGTAATGTAAAACACACTTTACAAACATCAGTGGGAATGAAATGTTCATGTGAAATTTTAATCGTCATATTTGCAGCGAGATTTAAGCTTGACAAAATCCTCACGTGCTGAACCAAAGTCAAAACTGACTGATTCTCCTCCGTGCGAACTGAGCATCATCAGCCTACTAGCCCGATTATCCTCCAACCTATTTTATTGGTTGCATTTTATTAGGTTTTTGATAATATAAACTGGTTGCAATAATTAACGACCTCCAAAAGTTCCAGTTTTTTTTTCTTTTTTTAATCAGTAATTTACCGGCAATTGCTGGTTAACATGATCATTTGATTTTATGATTACGAGGAGAAGTCACTAAGTAACTCGCAAAGGCCCATTAGAAAAAAAACTAAATGCGACAGTAATTTGAAAACTTCTAATTTTTGAACCTACATTATTACCCTATTTCTCAACATAATCGCCACCAACATTGATTCATTTGTCCCATCGTGTAGTCAGTGATGCAATACCCATGGCGTAAAAATCGGGAGTCCGATTTCTGAATCATTTTTTTACTTCTGTTTCCACCTCTTCATCACTTGAGAATCTTCTCCCGCCAAGGTGGTTTTTCAATGGACCAAACAGGTGAAAATCACTTGGAGCTAAGACAGGACTATAGGGTGGATGTTCAAGACCTTCCAAACCCAACTGGTTAATTTTCTCTTGGGTTAACCGAGCCGTATGTGGTCTGGCATTGTCATGAAGGAGCACACCTCTAGTCAGCAGACCAGGACGTTTTCTTCGAACTGCATCCTGTAGCACCGACAGAACTTCACAGTACGGTACAGAATTCACACTGTCACCATACTTCTTGAATTTGGTTAACAACACTCCTTGATTATCCTAGAACACTGTCAGCATAACCTTCCCCGCAGAAGGCGTAACCTTGAATTTTTTTGTGCATGGTGATGACGGGTGTTTCCATTGCATTGATGCATGTTTTGATTCTGGCTGGTAGTGGTGCATCCAAGATTCATCTCCAGTAATAATCCTTTGGAGCATGTCTTCACCTTCATATACGTAATGACAGAGATGCTGCAATGACAAACCAAATCGGTTCATTTTGTGTTCATCATTCAGATCTCTGGGTACCAAACGTGAACAAACTTTCCCAAAATTCAATTGCTCATGCATTATTCTGTAGGCTAAGCCATGTGAACATCCGACTGCACTTGCTACACTGTCTATCGTTAATTGTCTATCAGCTCTGATAATCTCATTCACACGTTGCACAGTCGCTTCTGTTGCAATCTGAACAGGACAGCCAAGTCGAACTTTGTCAACAATTTCGGTGTGTCCCTGAGAAAATTATTTTACCCAGTTATAGACCGCTTTATGTGATAAACATTTTTCAGCATAAACTGTAATCATTTCCTTATGAATGTTCTCAACTGAATTTCCTCAAGCCCACAAAAATTGCACTACACTTCTCTGTTCTTCTTTGGTACACACTAACAGTTGGGTAGCCATTTTGTTATTGCTTTGCACATGCTCATGTAACTCCCTGCGTCCCCTACATACAACTATTATAAAGTTGGATGATGGTACTATCTAAGGATATATTTAAGTACTACCTGACAACTAACTAAATATATCCATACTACAAGAACTTAATATTGAAGAAGGCTGGCTAGTAAAGAGGATTAAACAGAGAAATATTTTTGACACATTAAACGTCATGATAATCTAGAGAAAACTGTCTTGGAAGGGTACATAATAGGAAAAAGAAAGAGAGGAACACCAAGGCGAAGACGGCTGCAAAAAAAAAAAAAACATCGTTGATGATCTACAAATGGATGCATCAGCATGCTCACAACCGAGAGGCCTACAGGAGTGCTGTTTGGGAGGCAAAATTCCGCAAGGGACATGCAAATGAATGAATGAATGAACCTGATAACTGCCACCAATAAAATATTTCAATATGTGAGTTACTTAGTGACTTCCCCTCGTACACTTTTATAAAGTTTGTGAGATTACGGTTTAACAAATGACATACAATTTTACTTGCCACTAACAAAAAATTAGACTAATGTTACATACGGTTGGATGAGATTAATGTTACACAAGGTTGATAAGACTAACATTACATGCGGTGGATAAGAAGGTGTAAAATAGGAATGAAGAAAAGTATGGCATTCAGTTACAGGATCAGAAAAGATTAAAAGTTTTGTGCTTTGTTATAGATGATACAGGCCTACCATATGGTACCGTGGTAGGTGATTATGTGTCTGTTTTATTTGTTATTACCTCTGTTATTTTTAATTATTTTTTACTATTACCTCTGAGCGACCTGGTTAGCTGAGTGGTTAGGTACTCGGTTTGCTAATCCAGTGGTATCGGGTTTAGTCCCAGCAGTGGGATTTTTTTCTGGTACACACCAAAAAAGGCCCCGGGGTTGACCCAGCCTCTAAAAATGGGTACCAGAGAAATCTAGGAAAGCGGCCTGGTGTGATACTGACCACATCACACTTTCATGTGCCGAAGGTCATGGAAAATACGGGCCTAACACCATATAGACAGTGTACTTTCATAGGACATGCAATGAGAAGAGGGGGCATTGAAAATATTATAACAACAGGAAAAATTGAAGGAAGAAGATCAAGAGGAAGATCAAGAGAAATGATACTGGACAGTCTGACGGGATGGTGTGAGAGGAGATCACCAACTGAGCTGATGGCCTGCATGAAGGATCGGATACTCTGGAGAAGCATAATAGCCAACGCCAGTCGGCACGGCACATGATGATGATGATGAACACCATATTCCCCAATTTGCCTTAATGGCATGGAAACAGGAATTCTACTTTTTTTTTTTACCTTTGTTTTTAAGCCTCTCAGCTTCCTCCTTTTGTTCTGCTGTAGCCTCATGTAATGACAGTGATGTTATATCAGATCCCGCCTACAAAAAAAAAAATGTGCAAAGATTATAGATTCTGCCTACATTTATAATTTTATATGCAAATATAGCTTTCGACTACTTGATGCACAATAGTAAACTGTTTAAAAAAAACACCTAGTGTGAAAAATATACATGAGAACAACTGCAGTTAAAAAGTGGTGGCAACAGTCTCACTCCCCCCCCCCTCCTCATTTTGAGGTCTCAAAACATGAGAGTGTCCTTATTTTGAGGTTTCACAATATGAGGTATACATATTGAGGTCTCATAACACAGTAACCTTATACATAGACAGACATGTACAGACACTCCCAGTTTCATTAGCATACACATGTATAGATACTCACAGATGCTACCACACACATAAATCCACACATGTACAAACCTCATTCAGATGAGCATTGAAAATATCCAGAAGATTATGAGAAATAGAAT
Organism: Achatina immaculata; assembly: GCA_009760885.1. Lineage (NCBI taxonomy): Eukaryota > Metazoa > Mollusca > Gastropoda > Stylommatophora > Achatinidae > Lissachatina > Lissachatina immaculata. The sequence continues at coordinate 36,404,709 of CM019713.1, forward strand.
ACTTTCTCACAAACTCCTCCTCAGTGGTGTTTAGTTTATAAACCTGCTCCATACATTGCATGGCAACTGTAGATGTAACCATATCACAAAAATAAAATAACTTTGTATATTATATAACCTTACATAATGAAAATATTAACATAATGAGACAGGCCAATTATATAATTATAAAAATATATGGCAAGTATATGAGAGTTATGATGTTAACTGAAGATGATAATGTTACAGTCAGAATACAGATGGTATCCATCCATTTCGATGACCCTGTCATAAATCATATATCTGCCAGTTAAAAGTTCAACGAAGGTTTAGAAATGAGTAATGATGAGATCCAGTCAGTAGATGTTAAAACTATCGAAGGTCAGTACACAAAATTTAAAGAGACTAGCAGTGTTGGTGACTGGAGTTCAGCCGTTCATCATTTCTTGAATGCAAATTTTTCAAACCAATGGATTGGTAGAGATGGTTCAACACCATGGCCACCACTTTCACCGGACATTACCCCCTCTTGATTTTTTATGTGGGTGTTTATTAAGGACAAGGTGCTTGGTTCACCAGTTCCTGATAATGAAAAACTTCAAAGGCAATGATAATGGATGATTTAGCAATGGAAACTAAAGAGCTGTTGGAGAATACATGGCAAGAACTTGAGTATCACTTAGACATTCTCCAGCCAACAAATGAAGCACAATGCTGAAGCATGTGAATATAACGTGGGAAAAAAAATTCTTGATGTGAAATAAAATTTGAAAAAAAAAAAACACACACACAGCATAGTTTATGTGTAAAGTCCTCCTTGCAATTTATAAGTACAGAGTGTAAAGTTTTTCTTGCAGTTTATAAGTACAGAATTTAAGAGTCCTTCTTGCAATCTATAAGCACAGAGTGTAAAGTTCTTCTTGCTGTTTATAAGTACAGAGTTTAAGAGTCCTTCTTGCAATTTGTAAGTACACTGTGTATAGTCCTTCTTGCAAATTTATGTTAATTAACTTCGGTTCTACATCACTTGATAAATCCACTCCTAAATCTCCCTCTATTTCTTTTACCCTTGAATTTTCCAGTCATTGTCACGTTATGTACTTTTTCTGTCAGACCACACCCAAAATAAACCATTTAAAACCTTCTAAGCTCTCAACAGCTTCATCATCGAGGTGGCCAGATTTTTTCTGGTCTTCCAGGAACTTCAGAATTGAGAAAACAAGTCTGCTCACACCTGGCATCTTCTGCAACTCTCTGGAGTGTCTACAACAGAACAGTATTTTATCTGTGAACAAGAACAATGTAAAATGTAATGTTATATTACCATGACATCACAGAAGTTTCACATTATAATCACAGTGTGCATTACTGTACCAGAATGCAATGTAAAAATCAAAGGAATAAAACAAGTGCTCAAATTCAAGTATCTTGGTACAATAACATCAGATGGTAGGTGTACCATAGAGATCAAAAACAGAATATGCCAGGCAAAGGCAGCATTTTAGAAAATGAAATTTGTGCAGTCCATTTTTTGTCAGCAGATACTAGGAAAAGAGTCTTGAAATGCTACATCGAGCCAGTACTGCTATATGGAAATGAATCATGGTCACTAACAAAAACAAGAGTATTAGAGGCAACTGAAATGTGGTTCCTATGATGAATGTTAAGAATACCATGGACAGCCAAAATAACAAATGAAAATGCCTAAAGAAAGCCAGTGAGAAACGAAAATTAATAAACACACTACGGGGGAGACAGCCAAGGTTTATTGGCCATATAATGAGGACAGATTGAAAATATCATGACAGTAGGGAAAACTGTAGGCAGAAAAAATGAGAGGTAGACCAAGAGAAAAAAATCTCTGATGGCCTGACAAAATGGCATGGGAGAGGCACAACAACAGAACTGATGAATAACATGAAAGATTGGAAACTGTGGAGAGACATGGTCGCCGACATCTCCAGGCATGGCACATGATGATGATGATGATGAGTGCTATGTTATAGTCATGCTGTGCGTGTTATACAATTATGCTGGTGTGTTTTATACAGAAAGTCAAAATGACCAATTTAAAGAAAATAATTTCTGTCACAGTAAAAGACGAATAAAATTAATGCATATGCCCCTTCGTCCTAGTGGCTGCGAAGCCTGGACATGAGTCTGGGGAGTAAAGAATATAGTCACTGCAACCTTCTATGCTGGACAAATGATACTGGACAGTCTGACAAGATGGTGTGAGAGGAGGTCACCAACTGAGATAATAGCCTGCATGAAAGATTGGGTAATCTGGAGAAGCACAATAGCCAACGCCAGTTGGCACGGCACCTGATGATGATGAACCTTCCATGCATGTCGTAGGAGGTGACTAAGGAAGCTGTGTAAAAGGGCCGACAACCCTGCCGCATAAATTTTTTGTGTATTACAGAAACAGCAATGAATAAATGAAACACTGCAGGATGGGTCATCCAAAGGTTACATGATGAAGTAATGAGCTGTACACAGCACAGCTGGGGCACAATACAAAGGCTGACCACATATTGTGAGAAGTGGAAAGAATATGTTGCGGTCCTGCAAGATGCCACAAGGCATAACAGGTGGTGACTGCTTAGCCAATCACTGACCATGGACATGGATGGATGGATACACCATCTGAACCAAATATCATGAATCATCATGAACCAGCATGAATCACTTCATGGGCTAGTAATATAATACTTTTTTTTTTAAGAAAAAGAGATAACTGCCCTATCAGGCAAATCATTAAAAGACTAATGATGAGATGGAGGTGCAACTGATCAAAGTTATCAAGAAACTGTAACAAAATAGGCAATGGAGGGGCTTACACAAAATCTCCGACAAAAGAGACATAACATGGAACAGTAGGCAATCTTAAACAAAACATACTAGTTGCAACACTTTTCTTTTGTGCTTGATTCCAGTGGTGCTAGCTCCCTCACAACCACATCCCTGATATGCTTCATGTCTACTGTCTCAGAGGATTAGTCAGTGGTTCCCCACCCCCCTCAAATGAAACTCATTTTTTTAAATGTAAGACATGCAATGTGAAATGTTATATCATTAGTAGATGTTTTAGGACTACCTATTTAAGAGCATCAATCACAGCTTCTATGCTCATATAATCTACAATCTATCTTAAAGTTATCTTGTAGCTGGCTAAATCCTAAACACAGAGAGCTATCAGGTTAGTGGTTGTATGTTATTATATATATTATGAAAGGAACTATGTGTCTGTCTTTCTCATGAGAAGATACCAAAGAGTTAACTGTTAATTTTTCAATTACTTTTAGTTTTCATTTTGTGTATCGTGACTGTATGTGGTGTTCCCTGACAAAGGCATTTGCTGAAGTATTAGACTGCTGTATATTCTTCATTTATACATGCACATCTTATTTTCTGTCACTCTCACTTCTGCCCACTTTCCTCACTCTTTCTTTCTTTTGTAAAACTGAACCATACATCTACCTTTATTATAAGTTGTAACACATTTTTAACATTAAAAATAAATGTGTAAATCAGTGAGGACAAACATGGGAATATACAACAGAATGCAAAGACACTCATGAACAGATGGGAAGAGTACTGCAAAGAGATGTACCAAGAGGCAAATAGTACAGAAAATAATGACAGTGAGGTGAGGATACATGAAGAACCTAAACCCTCTTTGGAGGAGATCAGAGACGCCATTAAGAATCTTAAAAAAGGAAAACCCCCTTGTTGTGATGAGGTAATAGCTGAAATGATACAAGAATTAGGAGAAAGTAGCACCCGCATTTATCATGCTCTGCACTGTTAAGTTCTGGAAAAGTGGAAGTTGGCCCCAAGGAGTTTGATGTACAAAAGGGGGTAAGACAGAGATGTATCCTTTCTCCATACCTGTTTTATCTATGCCAAAAACATCATGAGGAACAGGAAACAACTAAATTTGACTCTTTCAACATCAGGGGATATCAGATATGCCGATGATACTGTCCTTTTATCAAACAGCTCAGGACTGCAACAGCTGATTCTCTCAACCAAAATACAACAAAGCTCAGAACCTCTTTTTAAACACCAACAAAACCAAAGTAATAACAATCGACAAAATGAGGAGCAAACCCAAAATTACACTGAACCATCAAGAGCTTGAAAACATAAATAAATTCAAATATCTAGGTTCAATCACCACCACCCATGCCAACTGGACAGGGAAATCAAAAGAATTGCAGCTGCATCACAGAAACTAGCACAAATGAAGACTATGTAGCAAGGTACCAACAACAAAACAAAGTTATGTTTACTAAGAGCTTACATATTCCCAGTGGCAACATATAGATGTGAAACATGGACACTTAAGAAATCACTAGAAAAGAAAATAACAGCATTTGAAATGAAATGTTACAGAACAATACTTAGAATATCATGGATAGAACGAAAATCAAATAAAGAGATATTGATAGAATTAGGTGCCGCAGAAAACTGGCTCATTAACATCATAAATTTAGAAAGCTGAGATACTTCAGCCACATCAAGAGACACAATAGCTTGGAGAGATTGACAGTAGAAGGCACAGTGCCAGGCAAAAGAGAAAAGCGACGGACTCGCCGCAGATGGACTCTGGATATCACGGAAAGCCTGAATGTGTCACTGCAAGACTTGCAGAAGCTGCCGGTCAACTTGCACAAGACCGTATTGCATTTAGGAATGCTGTGAGAGGGAGAACACTCTGCAAAGGACATGTCACATGAATGAATGACACATCAGTGAGGCACTTCAAACCCAGAACTAAATATATGCAAGAACTTTATCTGAAGCCATTCTTTAGCTCTACTGGCTCATGTTTTTAATCTCTCTATATCTATCGTCTCCTCTGTTTTCTCTCTATATCTACCATTTCTTCTGTTCTCTCTATATATCTACCATCTCTTCTGTTCTCTATATATATCTATCATCTCCTCTGTTTTCTCTCTATATCTATCATCTCCTGTTTTCTCTATATATCTATCATCTCCTCTGTTCTCTCTCTATATATATATCTATCATCTCCTCTGTTCTCTCTATATATCTATCATCTCCTCTATTTTCCTTACAGAAACCATAGTTTGATTCTCCTCCACGGGTATTGATTTATTTGTTTATATACAATGCTTGCACCTATGTGATTTTCCCCTTATACTTCCACATAACTTATTCTTCATCAAACCCTTCCGCTTTTCTTACTCGTCCACCGTAAATAAATCTGTAAGCAACCTCTGTTTATGACTGCAGGTTCCTCTTCCTTCCCCGAACACAGGCAACAGGTGCGCAACTCTGCCTCTGGTAATCTGATCCACATTTTCATAGATTACGTTTGTCTAAATCCATGTATATAACATTCTGTAATACATTTTGCATTATAGACTCTATAACTAGAGACTTGCAATGATAGTATGCTAGGTCTACATACCCAGTGAACAATGCTACGTCTAAGAACTTCAATCTTTACAACATAGTCGATGTCATTGTTCGATTTGCATGTAGCGTCTCATGAACAGGAAGTCGAGGCAACTTCCGAGTCATCGTTCTCAAGACATTTTGCATTCGTTCGTGGTTCTTGTAGCGATAAACTTTCACTATTTTAATTGTTTTCCGTGCCTTTCTTTTCACGTAGTGTTGACAACACCATCCTCTAATACAGGATTTTCCAGCCTTTTTCAGCCATAAAACTCCTTCTGCGTTAATTTCTTGTCCATAGTCCCCTTCCACGCCGGTTGTTATAGAAGAATGTTACTTGTATAACTTGGGGCACTCAGCACAGATACTCTGATCATGGAGAATACTGAGCTTATCATCATATACCACGGTATATAGGTTTTCATAAATTATGTTCACAGTATGACAGCTTACATTTTGCTCACATTCTTATTATGTCCTTTATATAAATTATAAAAGGTAAATCTAAAATCCCTATTTCCATGGTATATTGGGGTTAGTTTGTTAGGCCTGTATTTCCAAGACCATTGGCATATGATAGTGTGATGTGGTCATTATCACGCCTGGTCGCATTTACTTTCCAAGATTTCTCTGGTACCCATTTTTAGATGCTGGGTGGACCCTGGGGCCTTTTTGGTGGGTGGTACCAGAAAAAAATCCCCACTGCTGGGACTTGAACCCGGTACCACCAAATTAGTAGACCGAGCGCCTAACCACTCAGCCAGCCAGGCCACCTTATATAAATTATAAATTAAATTAACTTTAAATATCAGGGTGATCAAAATAAAAACATTTAAAATGCAAAGGAATTTCTAAGCACTGTCCCATCATCATGTAAAATGACAGCATCGTTACTAATGAGATAAGGAATGTCTTGCAGGTGGTAGCACAAACTAGCTACATATATATCAGTGTAAGGATGGCCATTTCTCTAGATTAATGCACAAAAGTGCATTTCTTTGAGCAGATGTAGTGTGCTGGACCATGACTGATGTTCAGCTCTTTGGCTGCTTCATTCACTATAAGTCAACGATTTTCCATCGCAGTGCGCTCTTCTGCAGACAACTCTGATTTCACTACTCAGTATACCTAACCTAAATGAGTAGAGTCAGATAAAGAGCTAATGCCACTTCAGAACTTTCTACTCCACTTATAAACTTGCTGCAATGACAGACATATATCACTGTACTGAACCTTCATTTGCTGATGAATTTCGATGGGTTTCACACCTTTACTGTAGACATGTTGCCCAGGGCATGTGGGAATAAGAGGCAGTTAGGTAGCTAATATGTTGGCCGTAACGCTATTGGAACAGATATGATTCCTATGGCTAGGGCAGATATACTGAAGTCAGAGGCCTAGGACCTGGTGCAGGAGGAGGAAATGGCATGTGTTGGTGATATATATCTTATCTTATATATCTTATATCCTTCCCGTGCCGTTAGACGTCACATAGGGCTCGCAAAGTAGTTCGCCAATTTTTCCTGTCTTCGGCGAGTCTTTCAACCTCAACAAAGGATTTTATGCCTGTTAACTTGGCCTCTCTTAATAATGTCCTCTTCAGAGTTTCACGCGGTCTGCCCCTTTTTCTTCGGCCTGTTGTGTTCCACTTGATAGCTTGTTTTGGGATTCTCTGATCATTTCTTCTCATCAAGTGACCAACATATGTCCATCTCCTTTTCCTGATCACCCGTGAGACTGGTTGTTGTTCAGTCATCTGTCTTATCTCTGCATTGTTCTTGAATTCATTCCATTTGATGCCGAGTATTTTCCTTAGGCATTTGTTTTCAAAAGAGTCTAATTTCTTTTCTGTTTCTTTAGTTGTTTTCCAGCTTTCGCATGCATAAATGAGGGTGGATATTACATTTGAATTGAATAGTCTTAACTTGGTTTTTGTGCTTATAACTTTTGAATTCCATATGTTCTCAAGATTCTTGAAGATTGATGCTGCTTTTGCAATTCTGATCCTAACTTCCTTTCTAGTGTCACCATCCTGGTCTATGTAGCTGCCAAGGTATGCAAATTGATTGACTCCTTCAATATCTGTCCCTTCTATGTGTATTTTTCCATTTTGATTGATGGGAATTTTCATTATTTTTGTTTTGTCCTTGTTAATTTCAAGTCCTATTTTGCTAGCCAGTGAAGATAGGCTATCTGTTTTTTCTTGCATGGAATTCACATTATTACTGATAAGAGATATATATCTACAGAAAATGAAAAAAAGAGGTGAAAGGAGGGGGGAAGAAGAGTCGGGTGGCTGGTTGGTAGAGTTCAAGGTTGCTAGAACCAACAGCTGACTGGCACAGTTAGTATTCATATTCTTCGGTAGTTACTAAAACTGAGATCAGAGAATGTCAGGGCATGCCCCAAATGCGATGATGCTATTTACTAGATTCAAGAAGAGTGGTCACATTTACATTGCTCCTGTGATGTCACGTAGCCCACTAGTGCATGCTGCTACCTGCACATTGTTTATTACATCATTAGTAATCAGGCTGTCAACTTACATCATGATAGGATCAGTCAGTCATTTTCATATCCCTTGGGGAACTTTGCCTTCCTAACAACTCTCCTGTAGACCTCTCGGTTGTAAGCAAGATTCCCTGCTGCTGATCCATCCATTTGCAGATTATCAATGTCTTGCAGCCATCTTCACCTTGGTGTTCCTCTCTTTCTTTTTCCCATTATGTACTCTTCCATGATGGTCTTCTCTAAATTATCATGACATTTATTGTGTCCGAAATATTTAAATTTTCTTTTACTAGCCAGACTTCTTCAATATTAAATTCTTGTAGTATCATGATTGTATGGTACTTAGAATTTCTCTTACAACATTAAATTTTCATTTTGATCATCCTTGCTTTTGTTTTTTTCACTATCCAGTTTCTTCTTTGTCTTTTGTTTCACATTTTGGTGCAATTATTCATTTTTGTTACACTTCTGTCCCACCACTCAGTTAATACTGACAGTAATTTTAGGAATAATTTTAATTCTGTTTTTCATATTTGTGCTTCGCCAATCAATATGTTATGTGGATTTTCTCAAAATAAGCCTGGATGTTATTATCTTGGTTTTTTTTTTTCCCCTAAAGGATTATTTGTGTAACAGTTTACATTGCATATTCAAATTACAGTCTACTTTATGTTACAAAATTATAATGCCATTGAATTTAACTTTTTTTATTGTGCCAATAACCAATGAATTTAACTTCTTTTTTTTTTAAGTCATGCTTGTCGTGTATGTAATCTTTGTTTTTATTTTTTCACCATAAAATGACTTAGATGACAACAATCCTCTGTCACTCTGTTGTTGGCCTTCTTTCTGTTGTTCTAACATATTTTGCAGTTTTATATCTCATTTTCCACTGCTCATGTATTTGTTCTCTTTAAACCCTTTCCTGTCCATTTCTTTTTACTAGCAGATAGAAAACTCACCCCAGAATTTGTTTGATAACTTTCAGAGAGTAGCCTAAACTGTTTCATTCCAACCTCAATATCTGTTATATATATAAATATATCTTACATATTTATCTTGCATCCTTCCTGTGTCGTTATTTTTACATCTTATATCCTTCCCATGCTGTTAAATGTCACATAGGTCTTGCATGATAGTTCACCACGTTTTACTGCTTTCAGCGGGTTTTTCAACCTAATCAAGGGATTATATGCCTACTAATTTGGCCTCTCTTAACAATGTTCTCTTTAGAGTTTCACATGGTCGACCTCTTTTTCTTTGGCCTGTTTTGTTCCACTTGATAGCTTGTTTTGGGATTCTCTTATTGTTTCTTCTCATCATGTGACCGATATATGTCCATCTCCTTTTCTGATCACACATGAGACAGGTTGTTCTCTCATCTGCCTTATCTCTGCATAGTTCTTGAATTCATTCCACTTTATACCAAGTATTTTCCTTAGGCATTTGTTTTCAAAATAGTCTAATTTGTTGTCTATTTCTTTAGTTGTTTTCCAGCTTTTTCATGCATAAATGAGGGTGGATATTACATTTGAATAATTTTAACTTGTTTTTGTGCTTACAACTTTATAGAGTGCCATATGTTCTCAAAATTCTTGATGGCCAATGATGCTTAAAAAAAAAAGAAATGCTTAAAGCAGCCAATGAAAACACACGACAATATCTGGTACATCTATGCAATGAAGTATGGATAAATGAATCCCCACCAAAGGAATGAAGAGAAGGCGTTATTTTTAAACAGCCTAAAAAAGGGGATTTGTCTGACTGTAATAACTGGCATGGTATCACCCTGGTATCAGTACCAGGAAAACTCTTTTGCAGTTTGCTGATAGAAAGACTCGGGAAATCATTGGATGTCAAACTTAGAGAAGAACAGGCAGGGTTCAGATCGGTCCTGCGTGGACCATATATTTACACTCAGAACTATCATAGAGGAATCAACCGAACTGTAGTTCCATTTCATCATCAACTTCGTGGACTTCCAAAAAGCCTTTGACAGCCTCTCCGACCCACACTGTGGAAGTTTCTTATAATCTATGGTTTTCCGCCCAAATATGTCAGCATAATAAAAGCCTTCTACGATGATTCACATTGCTGTGTATGAACAGAATCTGGCAACTCTGACTGGTTCCCGGTGGAAACAGGTGTAAAACAAGGTTGCGTCATGTCACCAATGCTATTTGGCCTAGCATTTGATTGGGTAATGCACAGATGCACCCATGATACATACCTGGGCATCAAATGGATTGACAACAAATCACTGGAAGACCTAAACTACGCAGATGATATAGCACTTCTGAGCTCCACACATGCTGATGCACAATAGAAAACAAACCAACTCCAAAATATCTCTAAACAAATTGGCCTCGAAATCAACTCAGCTAAAATTAAAGTTCTTGATTTCACCAACAAACTGGACAACATTAAACTTAATGGCCATGCTCTTGAAAAAGTCACTAGTTTTACATACCTAGGAAGCAAGTTAACAACCGCGGGAGACATATCAACAGAAGTTATGACACGAATTGCTTTAGCGTCAAATGCTTTCAACAAGCTGACTAACATCTGGAAATCAAAACAACTCAGTAGGCACATGAAACTCAAGATCTTCAACTCCTGTGTAGTGCCAGTACTAACCTATGGTTATGAGAGTTGGAAAACATCCCCAGCAATGGAAAAGAGACTAGATGCTTTTGAAAATAAGTGCCTTCGAAGACTGCTAAATATCTGTTGGCACAACTTCAGATCGGTTATGTCAATAGGACAAGAAACTAAACAAGACTATGTATCAAACTTTATCAGAAGACGTTGCTGGAATTACATCGGCCATGTACTTAGAATGAACAAAAAAACAACTCCCATACCAAGCATTTACGTGGTCACCAGGGGGTAAAAGAAAGCGGGGAAGACCCAAAGACACACTAAGAAGAGATATCACCAAGGAGTGTTCAACAATGCTCATCAGAAACACGGAAGATCTAAAACAAGTAGCAAGGAATCGCCAGACATGGAGAGCCTTGTCCTCCTCCCTATGCACCACCTTTGGCCCTAGAGGATCAACTAACTAATGCTGCTTTTGCAATTCTAATTCTAATTTCCTTTCTGGCGTCACCATCCTGGTCTATGTAGCTGCTGAGGTATGCAAATTACCATACTTCTTCAACAGCTGTTCCTTCTACGTATATTTTTTCTTCTTGATCAGTGGGAAGTTTCATTATTTTTGTTCTTTCCTTATTAATTTCAAGTCCTATTTTGCTAGCCAGTGAAGACAAGGTATCTGTTCTTTCTTGCATCTAATATATATATATATATAAAATGGTGCAAGACATCATTGATGATCTGCAAATGGATGCATCGGCAGCAGGCCATCTTGCTTACAACCAAGAGGCCTATAGGAGTGCTGTTAGGAAGGCAAAGTTCCGTAAGGGACATGCAAATGAATGAATGAACGATATATATTCTATGGTCATCTGATCTTCAGGATGAAGCATGAACTCCACCATTAGCGCTGGGAAACTATAATCAAAGGAAACCACTTTCTTGCAGTGTTTCTTGGAAACAAACTGTGTCATAGCAGCTTGGGGAAATGAGCAATGACCTATAACTGTGGAACTTACTGAGAAAAACTGAACTGCATCTAAACAGGAGAATTTTAGTTAAACTTCTTATGAATGTTGCTTTTATTGTTGTATATAATCTGAAGAACATGAATTCTGCATGTATTTTTACTATCTATGCATGTATTTTTTACTATTAATGTATGTTATATTATAATTTGTAACAATCTGTAACAGTTTCAACTTTTTTCCCCCTTATATAGTGTTTCTAGGATGACCTATAACTATAACTCAAAGTAACAATCACCAGAGCATCCATATAGAATCAATCATTAACAAATTTATATGAAATACAACAAATAACACACATATAGATTTCATTGCTGCATTTATTAATACCAAACAAGAGATGACAGCACATGACTGTCTTAACTGTGCTTAAGAGAAGATATGTGAGAATGCTGAAATGCTGAATATGTGAAAAGAGAAAAATTGTGCGAAGTATGGTAAAGTAAAATTCCCATTTCCATGGTATTAAGTCATACTGGAGAATATGGGGTATGGGTTGCTGTAAAAGTCAACACCTGCAAAAATAACTTGAGATAAAAGGAATTTTTTTTTTAATAAAAAAAACTACCCAATTTTTCCATTTCTTTTCTGGATAATCAAGCTCATGAGTTTATTGTAAAATAATCCTAAGCATTATCAGTGAAACATGTTTTATGTCTCATTATGAGACCAAAGACTTTTTTTTATACTACACATCTCAAAACAAACCAAGAAGCTTTTTATAGAACTTCACTGTTTTACACGCACACACACACATGCACGCGCATGCACGCTCACACACACAAACATATATATACACACACATATATATACACACGAGGGTCATACTGAAAGTCATGAGCAAAAGTTTTTTAAAAATCAGAATTTATAGATTGAGAAAATATAAATGTATCACCTTATCTGCATCCTTTGCACTTCATGTAGAATTCACATGACATCACCATCATGTGTCACGTGACCATGTGGAGCATAAACAAAATGGTGGGTGCTGAAGTTTCGTTTTGTCAACATGCTGTTATTGAGTTCCTCGTTAAAGAGGAAATCCCCGCTGCTGAAATTCACCAGACTTTAACTTGCTTATGGAGATGTGTGTATGGGTGCTTGCAGTGTTAGGAGGTGGGTGAAACATTTCAATGATGGAAACACGAGCATCCAAGATATGCCTTGCAGCGGTCGCCCTCGAACTGCCTCCACTGAACACAACGTGGAAAGGGTTGACGACATCATTAAAGAAGACAAACATGTCACAGTATCTGAAATTGCTGTAAATCCTGGAATAGGACACAATGCAGTGCAGGAAATGATTGAAACCTTAGGCTATAGAAAACTTTGTGCCATCTGGGTCCCACAGGAGAGCACGTCCAGAAACCAGTGTGTGTGCCGTCAGTCAGCTGGAATGGAATTCTACTGGGAGGGTATTTTCAAACCTGCAGAGTGATGGGAAAAATGTGTCCAGAGAAATAGAGATTATGTTGAAAAGTGAAGAAAAGAATGCAGATTAAGTTGATACATTTATGTTTTCTTTATCTATAAATTCTGATTTTTAAAAAATGTTTGCTCACAACTTTCAGTATGACTCTTGTATATAAGTACACATTCACACACACCCACACACAAACGTACACATGTACACATACATGCACAAACACATATATATAATTATTAATGATCATTGCATAAAAAAAATGGCTGTTCACAAAGTCTCTGGGCAATGTCATAACTCTAAGCACATTCCACTTAACATTCAACTTTGATCACACTCCAAGTAATATACTAAACAGGATTACATCTGTCAGCACATTTCACAACACCAATACATATTATTATTGTCATTAGCACACATATGTGTCTCTCTTTCTCGCATACATGCGTACATGCATGCATGCATTGCACACCTCCCTACCCCCAGTCTCTAAAATATGCATATAAAGATACTTTCTGAAGGTCAGGAATGACACTTTCCATATATCTTCCTATCTGACAAATCACTGAATGATGCTATTACTCCTCAGATCATTCATAATGTAGTTACAAACTAACTGGAGGTGAAATTCCCAGCTTTGATGCCAAATCAATCTGAGGAAAGAATAACATACATTATATACATCTCATAGCATTTCAAATTAAATTGAAAAATTTATCTGCAGCTCACAGTATTGGTACACTAATACTGAATACCGAATACTGATCTTATTATGAAGATACAAGTTAAGGAACAAAATAAGCACACAATAAACTGAAATTGACAATGATTGGCAGAATGAAAAACTATTCAAAATATCTAAGCAATTAAATAAATTTAATGAAATAAATCTGACAAAATTTTTAAAAAAACTAAGCCTTGACTCGTTGTTCTTTAAAAAAAATAAGTTAATTTCCAAACATAACTACTAGCCCAAAGAAGGGCAGTATATATGTTCAAAGCCACAGAATGCAACAGACTAGAAGAAAAATACAACTAAACCAGAAATAGAGGATGACAGAAGGAAAAAAAAAATTAGCACTACATGCACAGATCATGATCAGATCTGGTTGAGAGTTTTTGTCTCTTTGACTTGAATGATGATGATGATGCATAAATAAGGATGTAAACAATAGCACATGCTAGACACACCTATTATCAGATATGAAAAGAGACTGTCCACATGGCACATCACATATATGTCACTTTTGTGACTGATTACGATACAATCCCATGCTTTATCTCTTGCACTGTCTTTGCCACATTCAGCCTCCTGCTCTCTGGAAACTTGCATCAGAAATGATGCTATGACCATAGCAAATCTAGACCCTTATCTTACCTTCGCATGGTGGCACTTAAAAATGATGCTATGACCATAGCAAATCTAGACCCTTATCTTACCTTCTCACAGTGGCACTTAAAAATGACCATGTGACATCTGTCTGATGAACAAGATGGAAATTACAGTGATATCCACTATATGGTAGAGTAGGGCATTACTCAGCTGTTTTTGTTTTTTTTTTTAAGAAATGAGTCTTTCAGATACACATTTACTAAATACTCATGGAACTTATTCCTCAAGTTATTGCCCTTGGTAAATGATGATTTGCATACAAAACAAATGACAATTACCCCATGTTTCTGTATATATCTCCAAACAGAACTGCTAGTAGATCTTTGAGACATTATTTACACATAAAGTTTACAGTAAAACTCACTGATTAACAGTTAATGAAGTAGATCTAGAAAGAGCAATTCAAGAAAAAAAAAATTACAGGCTATTAATGACTATTTTATAAGGGGACGCTAATATGTTCATTAACGTTAACAAATACAATTAGTACTTTTAATGACAGCACAGTACAAAACTATACAACTACTGTTGTTAAAATAGCACAGTACTTAATGGTGAATGCAAAAAAAGACTCTAATGTTCTTGTAAGAGGAAGGGGGCATGTGAGAAAGGGCAGCTACAGAGTGACATAGCACAAGTAGATAGAGGTGTATGGTACAGTTTTACAAAGCAATAGAGGGAATGAGAAAAGTGGGAAAAAACACATAAAAATAAAAAACAACATCAAATATTTTGGGGGGAGCCTTTTTCATGCATTACATACAAAAACAAACACAAAATAAATAAGAAAAATGATGAAAATGAAGAACTTAGCTTTGTGGCAACCCTACTTGTACACAATACAACAGAATGGCCCTAAAGACAAGGCTGGGAGACCACAAAGGAAAACAAATTGAACCAGTCAGATGTTAGCAGCGGTGAAAGGGAGAGGATGATGCCAATGTGTGTGTGTGTATGGGGAGGGGGGTTGGGGGCTCAGGAAAAGATCAGGAGGCAATAAATACCTCTAGGTCACTAGAGAAGAAGGTTGGGTGGGGGGTAAAGAAGGGAAGCTGGGAGATAACATGAAACTGATGAATGAAGAAATGTAGTGAAATGCATGGGGGGAGAGGAAGAAAGTAGAGTATAAATAGCAGAAAATAGGTGGAAATCTAAAGAAATTTAAAGGAAGCTAAATATATAGTTCATTCCTGCTGGGTGGAGACAGCCGGCCTGGAAAATAAGGCACTGTTCTAGAGCCTTCCGAGATCATAATCAGAAGAACAGGAGCAGATTGCACTAAAAGAGATGTCACGTTTTCCCCTGTGGTTTCTTTGGCAAAAGTGTTTTGCCACAGGAGTCCATGCCCTCTTGGAAATATCATTAAGATGTTGATGAAAACGGTCTCCTAAGTGTAAATCGGTCTCCCCTATATACTTCATATCACAATGTTTGCACATAATGGTATAAATGACATTGCATGAAATGCAGGTGAAGCCCTCCTGAACTGATAACATGGACTTAAGGAAGGAGCTCACATGATCTTAGATTTATTTGCCAACATGGTTATCCAGAACATGTTCTTATGTCATCTTGGAACCGCATCAGCCATATATCCTGGCAACAGGGCCTCACTCCAAAACCACCCTGTAGCTCAGACAGAGTCAAACTGGTACTCACGCACCACCCCCATAGTTTGGCAGTTAAGAACATACTGTTTTGCCATCTCCATCTCCTCCAGACCAAACCTGACACATGTGAATTCTTTGGGGAAACCCCACTACTGGCCTACAGATGGGACAAGAACCTCAAGGACCTATTAGAAGTTGCCTTAAGATGGAGGACTCTTTTTATGGTACCAGACGTTGCAGACGTCTTAGATGCAACACTTGTCTGTTTGTTATTGAGGCTAGCCAGATCTCCTTCCTTAAGTCCACGTTGCAGCACACCCCCTACCAGATCTCCTTCCCTAAGTCCATGCTGTACACACACACCCCACCCCCAGACAAAGCTGCTAAAATATGCACTGTGTGAGACACCTAGGGTTAAAGAAAACCTCTGAAAACACAGACTTTATATATGAAAAGCACTTCAGTGTACACTGTACATACATAGGTCAGTTTATTAAGGAAAAAACTTGATACTTTGAATAAAAAAATTGACCCAAAAATTGAGAAAGTACACCCATTTGTACACTGAGTGTGAAAAAAAGAGCTCCAGCATTTTGTTCTTTGAAAAGAAATTAATGACATCTTACGGCATATTTAATCTGGTTAGCATGGTATGGAATCCCTCCAAGTTTGTCACATTTGTTCATGTGTCGTCTCTCAGGATCTCCTGCTATAAGAACTTCTGTCTCACCTTCAGCCTGCAGAGACGTGAGAATCTGTGTTAGATATGCCTCAAAATAGAGGACATTTTAACAAGAGCATGAATCAATGTCTACTTGTTGTGTAGAACACAAGAATCAGTACAGAACATCCTTACTTTATGTAATTTTACATGGTTCAGAATAGTCAAATTAGTTACGTAGCATCATACAAGATGAAATGTTTGTTTATGGTTTATGGTCTGGGTCATTATCATTGTACTCTGGACATATCCATAGGTGCTCAGACCTCCCCCTCCCCCCAACCTCCCCTCCCCAACATATTCATCAGTGTCCTGTAGCTGACAGTGCCTGTCCTGTGTTGGCTGACAGGCAAGTCCTCTCACATGTCCAGTATGCCTCTTGTAATGAAACGTATTCAGATGAAACAAATATACTTTTTTTGTTACTCTTGATTCTGATTTTAACAAAAGTGCAAAATGTGAACACATTTTTTTTAATCCAAGACTGCTGACATGGTTAAGTTATTGGATGATCTCTTGCTCCATTTTAGAACTACAGGCAGTAAGCTGATATTTTCAACAAGTAATGCTGACTTGCTTTCACGTAACACTGAAGAATGCTTGAACTCCAGAGCATATTTCGCTACTGGTGTGAATCCAAAATCAAATGAATAACTAAAGGAGATTTTATAGAGAATGAGAACACCTTAAAATGCAAATGTCAAGATCTTTTAGCTTTATTTAAACAACTGAGACACAGACTTAGTGAGAATGTGGGAAATATTGATGAATGTCTGTCTCTTCTCTACAAATAATATACTTCAACCAATGATGGACGCCTCTCCTCAAAATGTGGAATAATGAAATATTGAGGTGTTTCTGAAGATTCAATCAGTGCAGGAGAATGCCAATTAACCAGACTCAGTTTAGTTGATTGGACTAATAAAGAAGATTCAGAGGTCTTCTGTGATGAAGTTAATTAACTCTTTGATTGCCATTGTCGATATCATAACTTCCTGTTAGTTTAGTGACTGCCATGTTCATTATAGCGATTTTGTTTCAATGCAACGTAAAACTATTGTAAAACTTTTTATTGTACACGATTTATCTGCGCATGTCTGGTGACCTTTCATAGTTAATCTAAAGCATGGCTAACAACCGAGTGAAATAGATATTTTACCAGAGAAATTTCAATATTTATTGTGATTTCGGAGGCATAAGGACATATCCTATGACCTGACCACTGTTCCTGAATGTACCCCAAGTACATCTAGACCCATTAAATGGACTGGAGAAGTGTTTAGTCAGAATGCGACGAGATCGGACGAAAATTTAAGGAGATCTGGAAATCGCCGATGGTAAACATTGTACATCTAGGCATCGCTGATGGTAAGCACTACACAGTTATCAGCTGAAATCATCACACTACTTCTTTTTTCCTAAAAAACTCTTCATTTATAAAATCTTACATTTGCAACTATTTTCATGCATAATATGTATACTTTAAAAGTGGAAATACTTTGTAAATTCACTTTTACAACTATATCCCCTATACATATCAAGACCCGTGCTTTTTGTGTGGCACTGACGGGAACGTCCGCGTTTTTTTTTCTGGGCACAGGAGATGCTTCAGGATGTAAACCATTTCAAGAACTTCATGACTGTGATATCTCAGTTCTATTACTGCTACATTCAAATGCTGACATCAAGTGTCTAGTGGTATGAATCTTGTCAAATCTAAGCTGAGAAATAAAATGAAGCTGGATCTTCTTCATGCTATTTTAATGGTCAAGCTCAGCTTGTCAAGACATGGGAAATGTTGCTGCACTTATCAACTTCCTCCTGAAGTTTTAAAAAACTACAAGAACAATGGCAGTATATTCAACAAAATTCTGCTAGAGACTAATGACATATTAACATTATTTTCAATAAAACTGTCATATTAATTTTCACTTATGTATTGTTTTAAAAGATGAAAAATGTCCTAGATAATTTTTTGGATAATGCTTGAAAAATATTAAATAATTACTCGTGTGGGTGTCTGAGTGGCGAAGTGGTTAGTGCACTGGTCTCTCATGGCGAAGGTCGGGGGTTCGAATCCGGCCGGCGGCACCCCAGTCACCCAGCTGTAGAAATGGGTACCCGACTTCTTCTGGAGTTGGGGAAGGAAAGGCAGCCAGGCGTGATACTGACCATATCACCCTCTAGTGTGTTGACAGATCAAGGAAAATATGGGCACTAACACCATATCCCTATGTGCCTCTAAGGCACGACAGGATTACCTTTACCTTTACCTTTACCTTTTATATATATATATACTGAATGAATGAATGATCTTTATTTTTAAAGGGTAAAGAATTGGGCCTGCAGGCCTGTCTTACATTCTGTCCTTCATCATTCCATCTTTCACTCTTACCACACACTTGATTTAATACAAGTATACAAATTACATTAGGAAAAAACATATGAAAAGGGCATAAGATTACATTCAAAGTAAAATAATAACTCTCACACATGCACACACACGCACAGATATATACATAAACAAAAATACATTTTCAGTACAGATCTTCTAACATTTGTTTCTTAATGAACATTGAAATAATTTCTAACAATATCTAATACAAAAACAATATCTGAAACAATTCTAGATATTTTTGTGAAAAAAAAAGTTGGCAATACTGATTCCATGGTACTGGGTGGCTGATCACATATACATTGTTCTATATCAACACATAAACATTGAGCTGTATCACTAGTTTCATTGCACATTTTGAATACTTCTGAAATGGATGTGTCATACATCTAAATACATAGTGAATATTTTGTAGAAACCCAGTGAATGGTTAAAAATACACACACAAAAAATGCTCATATATTAATATATGGATGCATGAATTTTCTGGCAAAAGAAACATATAGAAGGATTATTATACTTACAGGTTCCAGATTTCTCAAAGTGTTATTAAGCTGTGTCAGCCTGTCAGAGAAACCAGGTGCAAATGCTGATGGATCTACTGCAATGTAACACTGACCCTGCAACAAAAACATGGCTTGGTCTAGTGATTTGTTTAATTTTTTTTCTGTATTGTTCCACTCAGTGATTAATAGTCAGGGGATGAAGATGCTGTTCAATTCGGCAGCAAGTGACCCATAGCTGAAATGCTATCATCAGGGATAATGAAGTAAATCGACCAAAACCCTGTCCCAGCTTTTTATTTTTATCCCAAGTAACATGTCTGGGCTGGCACGAGTAACAGGGCAGGGAATGTCATTGTCCTCACAGCAGTGGAGTTTGCTACAGAAGTACTGCACACTCCTGTTCTTTTTAGCTTCTTTTCAGCAACTGAAAAAATGGCCGCTGTAATCCACTCCCAATCTGACACAATGCTATGCCTCAACATAGGTTGCAAATAACACCAGCTCACAGTTCCTAGGAGGCAGAAGAAGAAGAAGATCAAGAGTTGATAGTAATGTGGTTTGTTCACAGTAAAGTGAGGCAGAAAATTAGCCTAAAAAATTATGCATGGCCTAATTTACTCTTATATCTTCTTAGTTATTTGATACTTATCAAAATATAAAGTATATTTTTTTCAAAACAGTAGAACTATAGATTAAAGCCTTTACTTTTCTTAGTCAAAATGATTGTTTTGACAAACCACTTTTTTTTATACATCGAATACATTTTTAAAAAAAAACTGATTCAAGTTAGTAATCAGGTTATTTATTGATATTTTAAAATACTGAATCATCTAGAATGCACAGATAACACACAAAAGTTATGAAACAGCCAAATGAAATAGTAGGTAAACTGTGTTCTAAGCAATGTCTTCAAGTTTTTCAAATGGACAGAAAGGCATTACATGTAAAGTGGACAGTGTATAAGATTTCATTTTTAAGAAAACAAATGCCCTAGAAAAACAGGGTTTCTCAACTGCCCCTCTTTGTAAATTAAAATTTTATTCTTGGGACCCTGCCCCTTCCTTCAGTGCCTGTTGCCACAGAAAAATGTTATTTATGTTTTTAATCTTATATATCCTATATCCTTCCCGTGCCGTTAAACGTCACATAGGGCTCGTTTTTAATCATGGCCCCTAACAATTCAGCACAACTCCCTGAGGGAGTCAGATAGCATGCATTGAAAAAACCCTGTTCTAGAGCTAAATACACATTCCACAAACCAAGTTTGCTACTCTGTCTGTGGTTTTCCATTTCCTGATGTTGCTACCAAAGTTTGCCCCTGCCAATATCCCACAAAACACCTCAACCATCATAGCCAGGCCATATCCCTTATACCCACCTGTAGAAAAAAAAGAGTACAAGACAATGTGGAAAGAAATGAATGATTCATCATTCTGTTAATACAAATTTTTTCCACTTCAAGCAGGTCAAACACAGTAATCTGTGTAGTCTTTCTACACAGCTGAACCTAATGGCAGGTTCCATCCACAGAAATTGTAAACTGTATATTCTTATCTTATCTTATCTTATATCCGTTAAACGTCACATAGGGCTTGCAAAGTAGTTCGCCAATTTTTCCTGTCTTCGGCGAGTCTTTCAACCTCATCAAAGGATTTTATGCCTGTTAATTTGGCCTCTCTTAATAATGTCCTCTTCAGAGTTTCACACGGTCTGCCTTTTTTTCTTCGGCCTGTTGTGTTCCACTTGATAGCTTGTTTTGGGATTCTCTGATCATTTCTTCTCATCAAGTGACCAACATATGTCCATCTCCTTTTCCTGATCACCCGTGAGACTGGTTGTTGTTCAGTCATCTGTCTTATCTCTGCATTGTTCTTGAATTCATTCCACTTGATACCGAGTATTTTCCTTAGGCATTTGTTTTCAAAAGAGTCTAATTTCTTTTCTATTTCTTTAGTTGTTTTCCAGCTTTCGCATGCATAAATGAGGGTGGATATTACATTTGACTTGAATAGTCTTAACTTGGTTTTTGTGCTTATAACTTTTGAATTCCATATGTTCTCAAGATTCTTGAAGACTGATGCTGCCTTTGCAATTCTGATCCTAACTTCCTTTCTAGTGTCACCACCCTGGTCCATGTAGCTGCCAAGGTATGCAAATTGATTGACTTCTTCAATATCTGTCCCTTCTCTGTGTATTTTTCCATTTTGATTGAGAGGGATTTTCATTATTTTTGTTTTGTCCTCGTTAATTTCAAGTCCTATTTTGCTAGCCAGTGAAGACAGGCTATCTGTTTTTTCTTGCATGAAATTCACATTATTACTGATAAGAGTTATGTCATCAGCAAAATCAAGATCTTCTAGTTGGGTCCCATGTACACAGTCAATACCTGTGTTACCTGTGCAGCATTTTTTCATTATGAAGTCTATTGTAATCCCAAAAAGTAAAGGAGACAGTATACATCCTTGTTTCACGCCTGTTTCAATCTGGAACCATTCACTCATCCCTTCTTCTGTCTTGACTGCACAAACATATCCATTGTATAAGTCCTTAATGATGTTGACAATTTTAGATGGTATTCCATATAGACATAAAATTCTCCACAATGAATCTCTGTGTATGCTATCAAATGCCTTTTTAAAATCTATAAAAAGTTCAGTATTAATGGTTTCTGCTTTTCAATATGGTCTTCAAGTATTATTCTGAGAGTAAAGATCTGGTCGAGACAGCTTCTCCCTCACTGTATATTACAAGAGTGAATCATTTGAAAGTTAGAAAATGTGAATAAAATTTTCAAAAGAACAGACTTTTATTAGTAGTACCATCTGTTAGCATCATGGTCAATGATGTCAGTAAACAGATAGCACCACAACTGCTAAGCAATAAGCCGAGAATAGCACATATCAAGATGGTGACTCCAATGATGACACACTCCAAGGAAGAAGTGTGTTCTCTCATCAGATTCTTGTCACTGAAGGTCATACATGGTGAAATATCTGCAATTTATAATGATGAGTACATGCACAAGGCTCAAGTCTGCAAATTCAAAAAGAACATAACAAGTTTACATGATGCTGACCACCCAGGGAAAGCACACAAGGGGCTCGTTGCACCTGCGGCTGAAAAGTCAATACTAAGGGGTTTTTTTTTTCATACTAGAATTAAGGTTCACAGGCAGTGCAAATACATTACATAGCATTAGGACCATAATGAAAAAAAAGGGCTGCTATTTTCCCCAGGCTAAATAAAAAGTCTGTGTAATCTGCATTTTGAAAGTTTCATTTGATTCACACTTGTATATGTAAAGATAAACACACATCCAAGGAAAAAACACGTGCAGAAAAAAAAACTCAATACAAGTAACAGATGTTAAGAACAAAGAAATTAAATGTTGAAACAAAAATGGTACTCAACTAAAATTCAAGAATATCACACGAAAAAAAAACATGACTAAAAGGGAAAAAAAAACTATATGAAATAAAAACAAATAATATCATAAATAGCACTTAAAACTACAAGCAAATTAAAAACAGACACAACCAGAGTAAAATTATAAATCTAAATCTGTTGAAAGTTACACATAAAACAGTAAATGCTGCATGAAAATAATATGAAAACCTACTGCATTCTTCTGTCCCTCCCAGAGGCATTAGACCTGTTGCTTCTGATGGATCTGTGGTTGCCTAAGAAGACAATGGAATTAACCATGGTGAACTTGAAAATTCTCACTTGTTATGTATCTCACATGCTCATGATGTCTAAATTACATCTGAACACTGATGTCTCTAATCCATTGCAGATGTGTTTCAGTTCTTCATACATCATCTTACATCCTTCCCATGATGCTAAACATCACATAGAGACTGCACGGTAGTTTGCCAAGATTTCCTGTCTTCAGCAAGTTTTTCAGTCTCATCAAGGGATGAAATGTCCACTGAACTGGCCTCTCTTAACAATGTCCTCTTTAGAGTTTCACATGGTCGACCTCTTTTTCTTCGGCCTGTTGTGTTCCACTTGATAGCTTGTTTGGTTCTTCACAAATGAAAACAAATTTTTAAAACATTTATATACACAATATGTCTGCATGTTTCTGTTATAAATTCACACACTCCAGGGATCTGGAATGCTGGGTCGTGTAATAGAATAAACATTAACAGAATAAACATTCTGTAACAGTGGTTTTACAATTGGGATTACAATAGACTTCATAATGAAAAAATGCTGCACAGGTAACACAGGTATTGACTGTGTACATGGGACCCAACTAGAAGATCTTGATTTTGCTGATGACATAACTCTTATCAGTAATAATGTGAATTCCATGCAAGAAAAAACAGATAGCCTGTCTTCATTGGCTAGCAAAATAGGACTTGAAATTAACAAGGACAAAACAAAAATAATGAAAATTCCCATCAATCAAAATGGAAAAATACACAGAGAAGGGACAGATATTGAAGAAGTCAATCAATTTGCATACCTTGGCAGCTACATGGACCAGGGTGGTGACACTAGAAAGGAAGTTAGGATCAGAATTGCAAAAGCAGCATCAATCTTCAAGAATCTTGAGAACATATGGAATTCAAAAGTTATAAGCACAAAAACCAAGTTAAGACTATTCAAGTCAAATGTAATATCCACCCTCATTTATGCATGCGAAAGCTGGAAAACAACTAAAGAAATAGAAAAGAAATTAGACTCTTTTGAAAACAAATGCCTAAGGAAAATACTCGGCATCAAGTGGAATGAATTCAAGAACAATGCAGAGATAAGACAGATGACTGAACAACAACCAGTCTCACGGATGATCAGGAAAAGGAGATGGACATATGTTGGCCACTTGATGAGAAGAAATGAGCAGAGAATCCCAAAACAAGCTATCAAGTGGAACACAACAGGCCGAAGAAAAAGGGGCAGACCGCGTGAAACTCTGAAGAGAACATTATTAAGAGAGGCCAAGTTAACAGGCATAAAAGCCTTTGATAAAGTATGGAAAAAAGGTCTGCTGTGGAAACTAAGAAAATGCAATGTGAATGGAAGACTGTACAACTGGATAAAGTCCTATTTACACAATAGAAGAGCTAGAGTAATAATGGATGGACACAAAAGCCAGAAAGTACTTCTGCGACACGGTGTACCACAAGGAGGAGTCCTTTCGCCTACACCATTTCTTGTATTCATTAATGACCTGGTCAAGGAACTTCCCTATGGAATTAAAGCGGCACTGTATGCAGATGATCTGGTCATGTGGTGTACAGATGAATATGCGACAGTTGCTACACAGAGACTCCAAAGAGCAGCAGACATCTTGACATCATGGACAAACAAATGGTGTGTAAGTATCAACACAGAGAAATCAAGTACCCCTCTGTTCACTCTCTCATCTAAACAGAAAGCAGGTAAGATCTTTGTAAATGAAATATCCTTAAGGATGGACAACCAACCCACTTACTTAGGAGTGACTCTTGACTCAAAACTGACTTGGAAGCAACACATCAACAGTGCAGAAGCAAAAGCCAGAAGAAAACTAGCCATATTAAGAAAATTAAGTGGAACCACATGGGGAGCTAGTGAAAGAATCCTCAAGAATGTATATCAGCAAAGTATTCTACTACATTTAGAATATGGCTCAACATCTTGGTGCACAGCATCAAACACTACGCTGCATAATCTAGACAAGGTTCAAAATCAGTCACTACGGATTATCACAGGTGCCATGAGGTCCACACCAATAGTAGAAATGCAGAAAATAGTTGGTGTTCAAGCGCTAAAGGAACGTAGAGACACAAAGGTCGTGACCATGGGAGAGAAATTCCTTAGCTCTGTAAGCCATCCCCTGAAGGAGAGATTCAATAACTTGGCATTAAGCCAGCTTAAAAGAAGCAGCTTCATTCACCAGGCCAAGTGTATGTGTAAGCTGATACCTGACCTTCCAACTGTAGACACTCCATTATCATTTGTACCAGAGCATATACCATGGAAAGAAGCAGATTATACACAAATAACTATTCAGACTGAAGTGAAAGGTGTGCAGAATGGTGAGATGCAAAGCAGCCTTGTAAGGTCAACAGCCACACTTAGTGTGCTAGATGACAAATATCCATGTGACACCTGGATACGTGTGTATACAGATGGATCTGCACATAATGCCATAAAGAATGGAGGGGCAGGAGCATATATTGAATATCCAAACAACACCATTGACAAGATTTCCATACCCACTGGTAAATACTGCAACAACTTTGATGCAGAAGTTAGGGCAATTATTGCTGCAGTTGAAAAACTATCAGACTCCAGAATTGATACATGTCCTGTAGTAATTCTCACAGATGCAAGATCAGTACTGGAAGCTCTTCAGTGCAACAAACTACCAGACCTTAAGGATGCCTTGTCAAAAATTGGCTTACAACATGGAGTCACTTTGCAATGGATTCCCTCCCACTGTGGGATACCAGGCAATGAGAAAGCTGACCATCTGGCCAAAGATGGCACTGAAATGGAGCAACCAGACATACCAATCACCTATAATCAGAAGAAAAGCATGATAAAAACCTACAGGAAGCCACAAACACCACCACATGATGACTATCACATGCTAAACAGAAAGGAACAAGTCACCATCTTCCGTCTCCGAACAGGACACAGCCGACTCCGAAGTCATATGTATACAAAGTTTAAGGTTGGTACTACTAATCTATGTACATGTGGCCAGGTGCCCCAAACTGTGGAACATATCCTCCAGAACTGCACCAACTATGAAACACTGAGAAATAATTACTGGCCCAGTGAAACCACTAAAGAAGATAAGCTCTACGGTTCTATACATGAATTACAAAAAACAGTGAAATTTATCCAAGAGACAGGACTGAAGGTATAGACAGACAATGCGAACGAAGAAGAAGAAAAAGAAGAAGATAATGATGAGTACATGCACAAGGCTCAAGTTTACATGATGCTGACCACCCAGGGAAAGCACACAAGGGGCTCGTTGCACCTGCGGCTGAAAAGTAAATACTAAGGGGTTTTTTTTCATACTAGAATTCAGGTTCACAGGCAGTGCAAATGCATTACATAGCATTAGGACCATAATGAAAAAAAGGGTTGCTATTTGCCCTAGGCTAAACAAAAAGTCTGCGTAATCTGCATTTTGTAAGTTTCATTTGATTCACACTTGTATATGTAAAGATAAACACACATCCAAGGAAAAAACACATGCAGAAAAAAAAAAAACTCAGTTGGAACAAAGAAATTAAATGTTGGAAAAAAAATGTTACTCAACTAAAATTCAAGAATATCACACAAAAAAAAAAAACATGACTAAAAGGGAAAAAAAACTAAATAAAATAAAAACAAATAATATCATAAATAATGCTTTAAACTACAAGCAAATTAAAAACAGACACAACCAGAGTAAAATTATAAATCTAAATTTGTTGAAAGTTACACGTAAAACAGTAAATGCTGCATGAAAATAATATGAAAACCTACTGCATTCTTCTGTCCCTCCCAGAGGCATTAGACCTGTTGCTTCTGATGGATCTGTGGTTGCCTAGGAAGACAATGGAATTAACCATGGTGAACTTGACAATTCTCACTTGTTATATATCTCACATGTTCATAATGTCTAAATTATATCTGAACACTGATGTCTCTAATCCATTGCAGATGTGTGTCAGTTCTTCATACATCATCTTACATCCTTCCCATGCTGCTAAACATCACACAGAGACTGCATGGTAGTTTGCCAAGATTTCCTGTCTTCAGCAAGTTTTTCAATGTCATCAAGGGATGTTATGTCCACCGAACTGGCCTCTCTTAACAATGTCCTCTTTAGAGTTTCACATGGTCGACCTCTTTTTCTTCGGCCTGTTGTGTTCCACTTGATAGCTTGTTTGGTTCTTCACAAATGAAAACAAATTTTTAAAACATTTATATACACAATATGTCTGCATGTTTCTGTTATAAATTCACACACTCCAGGGATCTGGAATGCTGGGTCGTGTAATAGAATAAACATTAACAGAATAAACATTCTGTAACAGTGGTCATAGTATCTGTCTGCTGTACACAGGATCCCGGGCTCAAACCAACTGAAATGCTGGGGGTTTTTTTTACTTATGAATGTGATTCCTGAGGGTGCCTGGGGTGACCTTAGTGGTTAATGCACTCATTAACATGATGGCAAGGTTGGTGGTTTGAATCTGGTCAAAGACATCCACCCATAGAAATCAGTACCTGCTCGCTCTGAAGCTGGAGAAGGAAGGGCAGCCAGGTGTGATGTTGACCATATCAACCTGACCTGTCATGAGTCAACACATCAAAGAAATATGTGCACTATCCTCATATCCTACAGGCACCTAAATGGCATGATAGGCCTACTTCTTCTATGACTCCAATATATATATAATTTTTTTTATCTTTCCTAATCCCACAGGCAATGAAATCAGAAACTAGCTTTGAAATGAAGAATGTCTGCTGAAAGGGTCACAGACAATACAGTTCACTTCAACTTCACTGACAGTATATATAGGAATAAAAAATGATATATAGGAATATGGTTGAGATGATAACTGATAATCTTACATCCTTCCCATGCTGCTAAACATCACATAGGGCAAGCATGATAGTTCGCCAAGATTTCCTGTCTTCGGTGAGTTTTTTCTGTCTCATCAAGGGATGTTCTGCCTACTAAACTGGCCTTTCTTAACAATGTCCTCTTTAGAATTTCACGTGGTTGACTTCTTTTTCCCTGGCCTGTTGTGTTCCACTTGACAGCTTGTTTGGGGATCCTCTGATTGTTTCTTCTCATCACATGGCCTACATATGTCCATCTTCTTTTTCTGATCACCCATGAGACAGGTTGTTGTTTGCTCATATGTTTTGTCTCTGCGTTGTTCTGAAATTCATTCCACTTTATACTAAGTATTTTCCTTAGGCATTTGTTGATGACTGATAATGCAAAAGAAAACAAAAATGCACATAAAAACTCTACAATAATTTTGTATAAAAAGCTGCTGGTGCTTAGCTGCAAAGGCTTACCCTGCCCAGATTATCGCAACCCCATCCAAGTGGAATATTCATACCTTTCCTTTCATTCAGTTCCAGCTGAAAGTTTGGAACAAAACATATTGATTAGAATCAGCTATTTTTAAAAATAAAACTTTGTCTTAGATAAAAATGACCAAACTTGTAATGCTGTACAGTACTAATATAAGCATGTACCTTGTATCTGTAGTTATGGCCACCATTTTTTATTGACAAATAGAAATACAAAAATTAACATTTATAACACTATGAAATGGAATAGTTAATTAAAACTTAAAGATAGCCAATTAGAATTTTCTTAAATGGATTTAAAGATTTGGACATATTCAAGACATGAGAAAAGCTTGTTAAGTTTTCTGTCCATGCTGCCTTTATGGGACCAAAAAAAAAACACTAAATGGCCTGATATAGGTAACTAGATGAGAGATTTTCCAATGTGTCATATTTCAAGAAGGAAGAAGATCCAGATTAATTAGGAATCACAGGAAAAAAGAAATTAGAAAGAAACAACCAGAAGGGAAAGAAAGCAGGATATCTTAATGAAATTTATAGGAAATAAATATGAGAAACTATATTATTACATAAAATATCTATCTGAACCTTAAGGGGCTTCTGCAAGGGTTTTCCACAAATGCCTATCCTTTGCTTTTTTTCCTGCTCTTCCCCAGGTGAGCCTTCTATTGCTCAATATGGTCTTTTGCCATGAAGTCTTGCTTATCCATTCATCTTTTCTCCTTTTCTGATATCCCAGCACCTCTTTTGCTGTTTCCTGTACTGTTTCACTGAACTCTAGTATGGACATTTCTGCTTTGTCTTGTAGGACACTGATGCAGTTCTTAAATACTATCGAGAATTCATTTCTTGTTTGCTGGTCTTTCAGTTTTGTTGTATTAAAGTGTACCTTTCTTGGTCCTCCAATTTTAGCTTTCCTTAGTTTTTAATCTTATTTTCTATACTAGAGGGTTGTGATCACTTCCTACATCTACTCCTTTCCTTGCTTTCACATCTTGTTGTGACCGTTTCCACTTGTTTATCAGTATGATCAATTTTTTTTTCTGTGGTTTTATCTGGAGACCTCCAAGTCACTTTATGGATGTTTTTATGTTGGAAAATTTTCCCTCCAATGCCCAACATGTTTTCTTCACAGAACCTGCAGTCTTTCTCCATTTTCATTTATTTCCCCAATTCCTTCTCTTCCCATGATTCTTTTTCTATCTTCATTTCCTTCACCTACTTTAGGATTGAAGTCACCCAAGATGATGAGCACCATAGCATGCTTGGGTATTGTTTCTACTGGGCTTGGAGGGTGTTGTAAAATTCTTTTTATTCCTCTTCAGCTGCTTCTGTTGGTGCATAACAAACTATAATAGACAGCTTCGTGAATCTTGAATTGAACCGTGCATATAACAATCTCTCATTTATATGGGTCCATTTCATCAATGCTTTTGAAGCTTCTTTCACCATAATGCAACTCCTCCTTCATGATTATCTTCTTTACCTGACCACATTATCATATCTTCTGTGTGCTGTGTTGTTAATTTCATTCTGCCTTGTCATGTTCATTTGCCTCTTGTATTCCTAATATACCTAGTTTGTACCTGTGCATTTCCTTAATGGTTTGTGCTAGTTTCCCAGTTTGATTAAGTGTTCTTATATTCCAGCTGCCTGTTTGCATCTTGTGTTTAGGTTCCAGGAGGTCTGCAGTTGGGCTGGGGACTTCCAGTGGCTGGCTTTCATCCACAACCTTCAGGGGCTCAGTTTCCTGATAAGCATTTCTCCTTCCACCTGTTTGTTTTTTCCCTTGTTTCTGTTTCTGTAGCAGTCTGATGGTTTTTTTATTAGACAGGGTTGATGACTCTCTTTAGTCACCTTTTACGATCATGCATGGTAGGGTACAGTGGTCCTACTCTTTGCTCCCCAGACATGTGCCCAGATCCCGGGTACCACACGGGGGGCATAAAATATAGTGACATGAAATGATATTCCCAAATACACTGATGTGAACCATAACCTGTAACCTTCATATCAAAAGAATATGGGGTGATCATAAGTCCTTCTCTGATAAAGAAAAAGAAATCATGTCTTAAAAACTATGCGATATAAAAACATGAACACCGCTGGCTAATTCTCATTTTCTTTTTTTTTTATGTACAGGTAGTGATGCAATCACCAGTATCAAATTGACATCTATGAAAGAGAGAGCTCAGTGTGTTTTGTAGTATCATGAAACAAATTCACAGCTACAGTTCAAAGAAGGTCCAGAATTGAGAATGGAGAGGTCCACCAGATGTCAAAAGCATAAAATGTTGGTAGAAGAGTTTCAGTCAGTCATTCGGAGCACATGTCCCAACCATTGCCAGCGTCTAGAGGGCTCACCTGGGCAAGAGTAGAAAAAAAGGCGAAGGACAGGCATTTGTGGAAAACCCTTGCGGAAGCCCCATGTGCCCTGGGCACTTAAGGTTCAGAGAGAGAGAGAAGAGTTTCAGCCATGGGTAGTTTTGCAGTAAGATAGTGTACTGCCACACTGGAGTTGAAATGTTCATAAGTTCTTGAATACAAATTTTTCAGACTGAAGGATTGGGATGGATCTTCCAACATCATGACCCCATATTAACTAGACATTACACCTCTTGACTTTTTTAGAAGAGTATACTAAGGACAAAGTGTTCACTTCACTAGTGCTGATACTGAAACTCTAAGTGCAAAGACAATGGACGATTTAGCAATGGTGACTGACCTGGAAAGAAACTGAGGATCATTTAGTTATTCTCTGGGCAACAATTATATAATTATGTTATGTGTTATGTATTATTGTGTAATATTTTTAATTATGTTGAAGTGCGTGAATAAGTTTATAAAAAAACAAACTTTCTAAGCTGAGGTAAAATTTGCAACAAACTACACATCTGTATTTAACGTGGTTACGAGTAATAAATGCTTCAAATTAGGAAAAGTCTGCTTAGATCAGGAAATACTCTGTATTATATAATTTATATTATTTCAATAAATTGTGATCCTTGTTTACTTTCAATCCTTGTACAGTTTGTTGCCTACTTCTATCTTCCATTCCCTCAGTTTGTGACATGTAAAAGAATTTTTTTTTAACCATCTGATCCATTTAATCCATTTACCACCACCTTTTATGTTCTGCTCTTGTGATCTTGTGAAACAGTTATACAGACAATTTATTCCAGAAAATGTCCTCTTTAAAACTGTCTTATGTAAGTTCACCAAAATATATGCAAGATATGCAGCTCTCTAACCTTCCCCAAAGCCACTGCTGTAGTAGCCATGTCAAGAACAAAACTGTCTCCATTCTTTGCAGCAGCTGCACATGCTAAAGGGTTAGTGCCCAAAGTTGCCTGTAGACAGACTAACAAGTCTAACAATGTACTAACAAGTCTAACAATGTACTAACAAGTCTAACAAAGTACTAACAAGTCTAACAATGTACTAACAAGTCTAACAATGTACTAACAAGTCTAACAATGTACCAACAAGTCTAACAAAGTACTAACAAGTCTAACAAAGTACTAACAAGTCTAACAATGTACAACAAGTCTAACAATATACTAACAAGTCTAACAGTGTACTTACAAGTTTAACAATGTACGAAACAAGTATACTGAGTTGACAAGATATGATAGCACTATTAACCACATCAGAGAAAGACCTACAGCAGAACACAGATAACATAGCAAGGGCATGTAAAAACCACAACATGAAAATCAGTGCCAGAGAAGAAATCCCAACAAAGATCTTCCTGGACAATCATCCTTTGAAAGAAGTGAAGCATTTCAAATACCTAGTTAGTACAATTGAAAGAAGTGAAGCATTTCAAATACCTAGTTAGTACAATATTACAGGAGTAACACCATTACCACACTAATCAAGAAACAAGTCAAATGGTTTGGTCACATTACATTACTACCACCAGACAGTATATCAAAGAAGACACACTAAGAATTGTAGGAAACAGGGAGAGGCTAGAAGAAGTGGAAGGTGAAAATTACAGAAACCTTAAATATCATATTATACGAAATAAATTGTGCAGCCCTATCAAGACATGTATTTGTCCCCTAAACACTGATACGTATATGAGAAAACAGACAAGACAAGACATGGTAAATATCTATATATGGGTGATCCAGAAGAGAAACTGATTTCAAGAACAACACAGAGATAAGGCAGATGAACATGCAACAGCCTGTCTCACCGGTGATCAGAAAAAGGAGACGGACATATGTAGGCCATGTGATGAGAAGAAAGTCAGAGAATCCGAAAACAAGCTATTGAGTGGAACACAACAGCTGAAGAAAAAGAGGTCGACCACATGAAACTCTAAAGAGGACATTGTTAAGAGAGGCCAGTTCAGTGGGCATAAAATCCTTTGAGGTTGAAAACCTCGCCAAAAATCAGGAAAACCTGGCGAACTAACATGTGAGCCCTATGTGACATCTAAAAGCAAGGGAAGGATGTAAGATGTAAGAAGTATATAAACGTCTAACATACTGAACTTGATGGGAGCTGCATTTAGCAACAAGGTAGTTAACCATTACAATCATAAGAAAGTCATGCAAATGTGAAATGCCTTTTTTTCAGACAGAAATAATGGTTTAATAATAATTAATTAGTTATAAATTAGTAATCCAGAGATCTGAAACATGCACAACAGAGGCCTTTATTCAGTTTACAATGTGGATAAATAATAAAATCTTTACAAAGACAATGTCCAATGAGGCAATCAGTAACCCACAGATGATATGCTAGTGTCAGGGTTAGTGAACCACAGCTGACCAAGACCCTGTTCTCACCTCTTCATTGGTGCCCCCATTAACAGGCATAGCCTGGCTAATGGGGCACGGATCCCCATGGTGGTGGAGTCTACTAAAGAAGCACTGCACACCCCCTGCTTTTTAGCTGTACTCTGGGACTGAAAAAGTAGCTGCCATAACCTGCTCCCAAGCTGATATGATGCTGTACATCGACACCTCTATAGCAGCAGTGGCAAAGAACATTACCTCGCAGTTACAGGGAGACAGCACAAGACAAAACAAGACAAGACTTTTAAAGAAATAAAATACTCAAAGCTGGTTAGCTTAAAGTGATAAGAACTGCATTTTATGTTTTCAGAAAATAGAATTTTAAATGAAAGCAGTCTGACATTTTTTTGGACTTCACTAATAACAAAAGTATTAATATAGGTTAAAAAGTTTAATATCACTCAACAATAATAAACAAATAATATTTTAAAGGGAGTGAACAGAAAGCACTTACTTTAAACATCAAAAAGACAGAGACTGGTTATATCTAAGAAACAGAATCCACCAACATGCAGTATAAAATTAAACA
Source organism: Achatina immaculata (assembly GCA_009760885.1). Lineage (NCBI taxonomy): Eukaryota > Metazoa > Mollusca > Gastropoda > Stylommatophora > Achatinidae > Lissachatina > Lissachatina immaculata. Next base: position 36,438,694 of record CM019713.1, read on the forward strand.
GAACTATTCTAAAGCAGGTGCAGAAATTCAGATACCTTGGAGTAGTAATAACTTCAGATGGAAAACACAGAATAGAAATTAGGAACAGAATAGGCCAAGCAAAGACTGCATTTCAGAGAATGAGAAACATATTAGCCAACACATCCTTATCAATGAATGTTAGAAAACGAGTCCTAAAATGCTATATTGAACCTATCTTGTTATATGGAAGTGAATCATGGACAATAGGCAGGTCTGCACAAAAATCATTGGAAGCAGCAGAAATGTGGTTTATTAGAAGAATGTTGCGAATCCTCTGGACAGCAAAAATAACTAATGAAGAATGTATGAGAAGAGCTGGAGAGACAAAAAATCTTGTCACAAAAATAAGAGAGAGACAATGTACTTTCATAGGACATGCAATGAGAAGAGGGAGCATTGAAAATATTATAACAACAGGAAAAATAGAAGGAAGAAGATCAGGAGGACGACCAAGAGAAATGATACTAGACAATCTAACAGGATGGTGTGAGAGGAGAACACCAACTGAACTGATGGCCTGCATGAAGGATCATGTAATCTGGAGAAGCATAATAGCCAATGCCAGTCAGCACGACACCTGATGATGATAATGAATATTTTAAACTCATCATCATAATCAAGTGTCATGCAGTCATATGATATTTCCATCAACTCAAATGGTGACCTTCTATCATGCCATTGTGGTATACTGTCAATGGTCTTCTCTTTTGGCCTTCCTCTCTCTCATTTCTCATTTATCTTTGCTATTGTTATGAAGATTCTATGTCCTGCATTTCTCATTATGTCCAAACAGTGTTGATTGTCTTTTTCTTGTGGATTTAATTAAATTCTGGTTTTTTTTTTGGGGGGGGGGGGAGGGAGGGGTTTGTTGATTTTTCTTCGACATCATCTTACAAAATTCAGTATTTTAAATTAGTTTTATTGTTTTCTTTTACTGTGGAACATCTTTTGGACAAATGAAACCTGAGGTCTTCTCTTTTAAGACACCAACTTGTCGAATTTACTATGAGTGCTAAAATTCTTTAAATTAAACATAAATTACAAATTTACATACCGTTTTAGCTCTTGTTGGCACCATCAGAGGGGATGTGTTTGTGAAAGCTAAACCCTATATCGAAACAAGAAAGATGTTAATAAACATAGTTGTCAGGCATGGTTTGCTTTCAGATGTTGGCATTTCTAGAATATCAAGCAAACACTAGTTTCTTTTTTTCCTCAATTAAAAATTTACAGTTGTTTACCAATAGCCTATGATTCTTATACTTATGAAGGTAGTTTTGTTCTTCTTTTGAAACTTGAGTGGTGGTCTTTTTATAATAACTAACTTGCCAGAATATTGGATATGCTTTCTTTGTAAAAGATTCAGTGATGAAATAATTAAAAAATAAATAAATAAAGTAATTTCAAATACCATTTTTTTCTTTTACAAAATTAATTCTTGCAATCTTGCACAAAACAGATTTTTTAAAAAAATCTAACAAATATGGAACCATAAACAAAAAAACTTTATTTACCATTAGCTGATTCTAAGCATCACACTATACAAAAGATACATTTTTTTCACGGTCTTTATGCCTACTGTGATATTTACTTACACAAAACATGCCTGTGGCAGAGGCAGTAATGGGTAGTCCTCAACAGTCACTAATCTCTGGCAATTTATAAACTGCTAATTTCAGGTTTCATTAAAAAAATAATTATGAGATTGATGAATTGAAATCTGTTATGTGAGAAGTGCTCTATTAAATATCTAACTAAACTGCCATCAGAATGACAAATAATAATAACGCTTTCTTGAATAGTATTAATAAAACAAGCCATCAGCAAACAAATGAAAATTTTATGATAACACATAAACAATAATCCATTAATAATCTGGAAGCATAATGTAATCTGATTCATAGCAACAGTTAAAAGAAAGAAGTAATCAGAAGGCTCAATACATAAATGCAGATAGATATCCATAATTTACAAAAGAAGAGCAAGACTTTGTAAAAGATGTCACAAAAGAGGCCATTATGAAACAACAGTAATCATAGTATGAATGATGCTCCAAAGGAAGTTAAACAAGAAGGTACAGTGAAAAATTTAACACATTATATCCTAATGTTAATGAAAAAGAAAAAGTGATATTATAGTGATCACAAACTGTAGTGATCATTTAGTAATAATTATTTATCATTTAGTATTAATTTTTTGTAAAAGGTAGATCTTAAAAGAAACCTAGTCAACATCATATGGTTTAGTACAACATCATATCGTTTAGTATGAAAATAAACTCACAATAAGTCCTTGCTCCATTGCCCTCATTGCATACCATCCTGCTATGCCAAAATGGTTTGATTCTGAAAAGAGCACATTTAAACTTAAATAAAACTGAATATTTCAAGAACTCTGCTTCTGCAGCCATGATAATCAGATGTGAATGTAAAAAAGAAGAAGAACTGGATATTCTGGAATAATTCTGGAAAATTTCTGAAAGAAATTCTTGATACTGAATTTGCAAAAGTTTGTACACAGCAAACTGAAATACAGCTATTCTGTTTATCAGCATATCTTAATTTTAATTAATTTGTTTCCACTGTCTAGTCTTATCTTATCCTCTTATCTCTCTGGAACTGTGAGCTTGCAGTTGATGTGGTGAAGATGCTAAAAAAGTAAGGGGTGTGCAATACTTCTTTAGAAGTATTTTTATTTTTTCTTTAAGGGGTGTGCAATTCTTCTTTAAGGGGTGTGCAATTCTTCTTCCATCACCATATGGACTATGGTGATCCCTGTCCCATTAGCCAGGCTAGGACTGTTACTGGGGGTACCAACAGAGAAGTGGGACAGGGTCTTGGTCAGCTATGGTTCGCTAACCCTGATGCTAGCATGTCAGCTATGGCTTGCTGATTGCCAAAATGAACAATGTCTTTGCCTCCCCCCCTCCTTGTTCCAATTTAAAAGAATAATAAAGAAAATTCAGAATAAAAATGAGAAGCGAGAATAAAGAATGTAAAAAGACAATACAAGTTGCTCAAGTCAGTTTTTGCAAAAATCTATATAGGCTATTGTATTTTTTTAATGAAAATTCAAACTTACGAACCTTTGTTTAAAAAAACCAGGCACAGGCTTAATAGTACAAAAAGGGCAAGAATGGGTAATAGATCACATGTCAGATCATAACTGTGCAGACGACAACATGGCGTAACAGCTCTCTTTATCACATAACACATTAATAAGCAGGTGTTTTAGAGGTTACTGAGCAGCTTCTTGTCTGGTTCTACCAACATTTAACTTCAAATGTTTCTTTGTGATGTACATCATCTGTCTTCAAGATCAGCCTCATTTCCTATTCAAATGACACAGCACTTCACTAGTCCTTCTGAGACATCAAGGCTGACAGAAAAATGCTCTTCTGAGTGTCTTACAGATTTGTAAGGTATGTTATATGTAGTCCCACTGAAAGGATGCAGGAAACAGAACTGACCATCATAAAATAAATAACAGAAAGTAAATTACTACAATACATGAGAGAGAAAACTACTAATGTGCATACCCTGTCTTTTTTTCTGTATCATCTGTTCTGGTGCAAAATGAGGATAAAGGATACAAATAAGAATGAAGGATACAGATAAGGATGAAAGAAAAGGCAAAGGATGAAGGATAAAGCACCTAACTCACCATTTGCGGTAACCCATCCAACTCCTGCTATTTTAGCTTTTTCTATAGCTGTGTCAATGCAGAATCTGCCAACCACAGGCCCTGTATGCATGTGTTACGTGAGAGTCATCAGAACACATTAGTGAATGGGAAAGAAAAGGATTTGGATGAAACATTAAGATGCTCTACGCTAAGCATGAAAGTTAGAGTACTAATGTTATTTATTCATTCATTATGCATCAGTATTAGTCACTAATGTCTGTTGGTGATCACTTTTCTCCATTCTGTATGGTCTTGGTGTTTCTGATCAATTTGTTTATCATTTAGTCTGTCCTTTCAGATATTTTTCTGTCCATCTCCATCTGTTTCTTTGTCCACTAAATTTTCCCGTGGTTAAAAGGAAATTAACCATTGTCTTCTCATGACACATCCAAAAAGCTTTCTTTTACCTAAACTTCCTCTGATTTTATCTAGTTTTAGTTGTTATGCAACTTCTCTGAGAACTTCTTTATTTATGTTTCTATCTGTATGATTAAATGTTACATCTTTCTCCCAAATCACATCTCTGCTGGTTCCAGTTTCTGTTTCATCTGTTTATTGTTCAGAACTCACAGCATAGAGTAATACAGGCTCTATATAGTTCTATAATATAGAATAATAGACTCTATATAGTTTTATAAAACAGAATAATACTGGCTCTAAGGACATTCTTTTATTTGTTAAGGAAACCTTATGTATGTCTAGCACGCAAATATGAGCAAATAATGAACTTTTGAAAATGTGCCGATTAATATGTCTTTAAGATGCTGAGGAGTAGATTTAACACATCCAGAAAGTCAGCACAATGCCTAACAACCGAACGAATGAATGTTTGGCTGGTTAGTTGGTTGGTTAATGATCATTCTATAACTGAAACTTAGGAATGATTATAACAACTGATAGGAAATGTCACAATGAAATAAAAAGCAGATGTGCTCAGGCCAAGTCAGCATTCCAGAAAATGAGAAACATCTTGTGCAACAGATTTGTATCAACGGAAACAGGATTCTGAGTACTTAAATGTTACATCAATCCAATTTTGTTTTATGGGTGTGAAGCATGGTCTATGAATAAGAGAGTACAGCAAGAAATGGAGGCCATGGAGATGTGGTTTATAAGAAGGATGTTGAAGGTACCATGGACAGCCCAGAAAACCAATGAAGAAATCTTAAGAGAGGCTGGAGTTAAAAAGCAAATTACAGCTAAGATCAGAGGCAGACAAGCGAGATTTATAAGACATTTCCTGAGAAGAGGAAAATTGGAACACACTGTGGCAACTGGAAAAATTGAAGGAAGAAGAAACAGAGGAAGACAGAGAGAGAAGTTACTGGATGAGCTGTCAGTGTGGCTAGGAAGAAAGTCACCGGCAGAACTCATAATCAAGTCTAAAGACAGGGAATTGTGGAGAGAAATGATCACCTACGCCACGCGGCACGGCACTTGAATTGAATTGAATAACTGAAAACTCAAGATTTTATTGCTGCTGGTAATGTTAATAATGTATATAAAGTCAGACTAAAGCTGAGAAATGGTTTTTCTCATTGGAAAGGTTTGAGCCTTCATTTAATTCCTTGGGTGGATCTATGATCTATGGGGTAAGTCTGTTAGTGAACTTCTTTATCACGGGGACCATGTGACTTCCCACCATCATGGCAAGGCTGAAGTAAGACAATAGACTGTTTCCAAAAACACACTGGGGGTGGAATCAGCTTGTCTAGCAATGGTTTGTCAGTCCAGATAACTTTGACACTTCTCTTATAATAGCCATCTTGCCTCCACTGATGATAGCACTTAGCACAGAAAAATTAGTGGCCCTGGTACTGAACACACACATCATTATCATCATATGGGAAGGTTTGATGCAGTACTCCTCCAGCCTGCTCTGTTCTTTGTTTAAACTTACACAATAAAATGTTATGATGCCAAACTAACAGAATAACAAAAGTTAACACTTTCATTCCAAAACAGCACTGGCAGTACTGGTATATCTTACAAACATATGCGAATCAATGCTCAGAGCGATATTCAGGCAAAGTCTAAATAAAATATAACAGTGACCATGTTTCTAACTCAACCCATGTTTTTAAGTTATATAGCAACTTCCTTCCAGTTTCTTTCTGTGAAACTCTCTAATCAAAATATAAACTAGGAAAAAAAATAAGAACAGCTTTATTACTTAACAATTACGAAGTTGTGACATTTCGGTGTGAGCCTTAATCATACAAAAACATACAGGATGAAGAAATAGAGAGAGGAGATAAAGTATAGATTCACATGAATGTTATGTTAAAAAAAAAAAAAAAAAGGAAATAAAATGAATAGGAGACTTAGCTGTAACTTGTAAGCAGATGTGGCTTGTCCAATGCTTGTTCAGAAATGGCCATAGTGGAATATAGAGAATGTGTAGATGGAGGCTTGTGATGTGTGATGGGTAGGTCGTAACTGAAGGTGGTGGGTGGGGAAACCGTGGAGGAGAGAGAGAGTGATACAGTGTTAACCTAGCCAGGAAAAGGTGAAATAGATGATTATAGTTGAGGTAGACGGGCTGTAAGGTGATGCTGTGAGACAGTTCTGAACTATGCGTAACAGGTGAGAAGGGAGTGGAGCTTAGTGGAGAGAGGTTATGACTGTTGAAGAGGAGAATGTTAAGTGTAGCTGAAAAGAGAGTTTAACCCATATGGTTCCAGCATCCCATAATCCTGAATGTAGCGATTCTCAAGTGCTAGGCGGCTTGTGTCATCTGTGTGACATTGTTTGATGGCTTTTACCAGAAAATCAGATTTGCCTCTGTTCTTGGGGCCATTGAAATGATTTGGGACTGGTTTCAAAGCATGCTGGGCGATATCGTCCAGATGTTTCTGCATGCGGTCCTCTAATCTGAGGCGAGTCTCACCAGTATACATTATCCTGCATCTTTTGCATACGATAACATATCACACTGCGGGACTCACATGTGAATCCCTCATGCTGAGTGAGGATAGTTTTGGGAAAGGTGACTGTTTTCATTTCCCAGACTATATCAAAATATATTCTGGCAGAGTATGGAAATTAAATCAGGAATTAACAGTACCAAAACAAAACAATTAAAAGTCACTGCCAAAGCAGGAGGACCGCCTAGTGCAGTGGTTAGAGCACTCATCTAGCAACCAAATGGTCGAGGGTCAAATCCCCAGCTGAGTGGGATATTTTTTTCTGACAAATATGGCCCTGAGGTTCACCCAGCCTCGGAAAATAGGTACCAGAGAAATCTGGGAAGGAAAAGCAGCCAGGCATGATACTGACCACATCATACTTTCATGTGCCGAAGGTCATGGAAAATACGTGCCTAACGCCATATTTCCCAATATGCCGTAATGGCATGGAAACGGGAATTTTACCTACCTTATCTACCAAAGCAGGAGGAAAGGGCATGTGTTGATAATATATATCTACAGAGGATGAAAGACAGAGGTGGGGGGGGGGGGAAGGAAGAGCCAGGTGGGTTGGGTGGTACAATTTGGGAGTGCCTGAACCAACTGGCACAATTAGTGCTCATACTCTTCTGTGGTTATTAAAACTGAGAACAGAACATGTATGAGTGTGCCCTGAATGCAATGATGCTAGTTCCCAGATTCAAGATTCAAGTGCCAAAACATCAGAAAATATTAAGAAACAAGCATATACCTAAAACATTATTTCCCTTCACAAATGCTGTGGCTGCAGTTTCCTTCACAATCTCAGGCTCCTTACTGCTAACACACATGCCTGTCTCCACATCACGTACATACATATCTGTGAAAAATAGTCATGAAAGAAATCCCAGTTCAGAATTTTCGGTAACTGATTGAAAGATTATCTTGCCTCACTTCTTCTTTCCATATACTAAGAAGTGTGAACAGCTTCCTCTTGCAAGTGAGATATAAAAGCTTTAGTGAATGTGATTTAATGGTTCTTATTAACATTTTTAATGTTACATATCCATTTTCTTTGACATCCCTCAACTATAAAGCTAGAACCCTTCTGTTGTTGAGTTCCTCTGATAGTGACAGATTTTTTTTTTGGTTAAAGTCCCTGTCTTTCCCTCTATCTGATGTCTTATTTTTTTCATCCCATTCCTTGTCTCATGTTAGCTTACCTGATCATTTTTTTCTAAGTTCAGATATCGGACACTCAGTCATGTAGCACGGGGTTACTGAAAATGCCCTTCTTGGCTATTCAAAGAAACATTGAAATCCCCTTTATTTCCAAACATTTGGCAATCAAAGATGAGAATATGGAACATGTGTTTTAAAGTAGGGGACATTTAGGGATTCTGATTAAAGTAATATGATTCCTGGGACAAATCCTTAAACTATGGAACTGAATCATATAATACAGGATGATTGGTCACTTTGCATTTGTAGATTTCTTGTCACTCCCTTCTGTAACTGTAATTATTAAAAAAATGGCCTTGCTCTGTTGCTGGTTCAATGCTTCAATTCCTTTATTCCACATGATGTAAAGCTTCAATCTTGTGATACAGCGTCAACTTCAGAGATACTATGCCAGGTCTCAAATGAAATTATGACAATGATAATATCATAAATATTATTAAAGTGACAGTGATAACTGTGATAATTCTGACAACTGTGATAATTCTGACAACTGTGATGGTGATAATAACCATGTCAAGGATGATGGTTATGGCAACTGTGTAATGATATTAATGTGACAAATGAGTGTAATGACAAATGTGACAATGCTGGAATGATGATACTTTATCCCTCCTCTTAAACTGTGAAGTGTTGAAGGGAGATGCATTTCGCATTTTTTTGGGCCTTATGAGCGGCCTTGGTGATATTCATGCTGTAATTTGCAAATGTTTCTATAACGCCATCTATCCATCTTTTCCAGGTTCTTGCTCTCTTGATCTGTGTGCTGTAGTTCTGTGGTTTAATTTTTTTTTTTTTAAGATGACGAAAACAACAAGCCGTGACCCAGTGGTACTGCAGAACCAGGTCAACCCGTAATGAGATGTGGACCTTGCCCCAGGCATTCAATGTGCAGGGCAGGCCTCGAGCATGTCGTTTAGTTAAAAAATCTATGCTTTTGTCTTAACCAAAGGGCTTTTTGATCAGGGTAGCTGCCAAGAGGACATTTTGATCTCATCCCTTTGATCTTAGCCAAAAGGCCGTGGTGCATACGTATATATCTGTGGTTTAAGGCCCATGTGGCTGGCTGCATATGTGTCATTTCCATTAAGTGGCCAAAACACTTAATTCTTTGCTCCTCTGTGTATCATAAGCATGCTGTAATTTCTACCAGTTGTCTTATATCATTTCTTAGCTTGTCCCTCCTAGTGACATCTGCTACTTTTCTTAGGCATCTCATTTCGCATATGGATATTTTATTTTGCTGTTTCTTGGTTAATGCACCATGTTCAAGACTGGTAGCACAACGTTGATATAAATATACTATTAATTAGTTGTCTTTTAGTTAAGTGGTATGTTGGGATAGGAAAGCAGTTGGGATAGCTGGTATGTAACAGCATTAGCTCTTTGTGTTCTAACATCATTTTCTCTATCAAACCTCCCATCTTTTTGTAAACACACATTCAAGATACCTGAATTCTTTAATTTGTTGGATGTTGCTGTCTTTGATATAGATGTTCAGTGGGCTTGAACTCCTGCTGACTTTCATGGTCTCAGTTCAGGCACTGTTGATAATAATGTTTACAGCTGTGATGGAGATTGCTCATATGATCTTGAAACTTTGTGGGTCATTGTTAGTTGTGTACTGGTCTTCTACAAACATTAACTCTTTCAGCTCTGTATCAGTGATGATACTGAAGACTTGTAATTAGCAGTTATTAATATGCTACATTCTCAATTGCTTTCCTTAGGTTTAGGACAGTGATGAAGACATGAACATTACCCAGTCTATTAAGCCCATGACTAAAATGACCTCTGTAATCTGCAGCCACCAAGAGATCAGCCAGAACACAAGCATGATCAGGTTTGGTGCCCACTTTCTCCATACATCGAACAACAAAATCATGCATTTCTTCTCGGGGTACAACTGTCTCAGAGGATGCCATTACTGTTTAAAAGCATTGAAAAAAGAAAATTGATTAATTAAAAGCATTTTATGAGGGTAATCCCCAGCAAAACAAAAAATGATCAGAGTACTCTTATGTGAAAGAAAAATTCTTGGTATGTTTTTTAAATTTTCTGTACAAAAACTGTGACAAATTTTCAATTAAATCAGAATGGATTGTGCTCAAATTAAAATCATGGATTTATTGTTAAAAGTCTAACACAAACTCATTCATTCATTCATTCGTGTGACATGTCCTTTCCAGAATGTTGTCCCTCTCACAGCCTCCCTAAATGTAATATGGTCTTGTGCAGTTGACCAGTGCGTTGCAATGAGACACATTCAGACTTTCTGTGATGTCCTGAGTCCAACTGCAGTGAAGTCATCCCTTTTCTCTTTTGCCGGGCACTACCCCTTCAACTATCAACCTCTCAAAGCTGTTGTGTCTCTTGATGTTACCAAAGTATCTCAGCTTTCTAATTTTTATGGTGTTTTATGTGACACCTAATCCCATTATTGTCTCTTTATTTGATTTTCATTCTATCCAGGATACTCTAAGAGCCCTTCTGTAACACTTCATTTCAAATGCTGTTATCCTCTTTCCTAGTGATTTGTTAAATGTCCATGTTTCACATCCATGTTTTGCCACTGGGAATATGTAAGCTCTTAGTAAACAAAACCTTGTTTTCTTGTTGGTACCTTGCCACATACTCTTCATTTGTGCTAGTTTCTGTGATGCAACTGCTAGTCTTCTTTTGATTTCCACTGCAAAAACAACCCATTTAATATGTGTAATCTCTGAACACATAATTTCCAATTAATGCAAAGCTTTACTTCCAAAGTTCCATAAGACACATTGTCTTCCTGTATGGCATTCCATCAATGCTTTTATCTACGATCCTTCCTCAATGCCCTCTTTTCAAAACACATTAGCATTTTCTTTCACTGCAGAAGTGTGAATGAAGTGAGAGAATAGGCAAATATAGCTGGCATATACAGAAGTGATGAAAGGGGATAGACCAAGATGCAGACCTAGAAAATGATGGCGAGACAACCGAGAAGAAGATATACGCGCTCTTGAAACTGACAACGGGTAAGAAAATATCAAGAACATAGAGCATTGAAGATGTGTCTTGCGCTTGCGTACAGCAGTGAGCCTCAGTGGCTCAAAAAAAAAAGCTGCTGAATTCAGAAGCTTGTCACAGAAGAAGAAGAAGAAGAAAAGAAGAAGAAGAAGAGAGGAGGAGGAGAAGAAGAAGAAGAAGAAGAAAAGAAGAAGAAGAAGAAAAAGAAGAAGAAGAAGAAGAAGAAGAAGAAGGAGGAGGAGGAGGAAGAAGAAGAAGAAGAAGACCAAACAAACAAAAAAAAAAACAAAAAGTGAGAAACTTGTTATCCTGAACATAAGAGCTGTAAAGGATGGGGTAGTAATTTTTTAAAAAATTATTTTGTTGTCAAAAAAAAAAAATAGTAAAGAGAACTAACAGTTTTTGGTGAAAAGTCAACCAATCAAACTTAGTTTAATATGAAAGCCTGATGTAAGAAGCATGGCAGTTGCTGAAAATAATTCCAGCAGACAAGTTTTATGCTGACAAGCAAGTACCAATCTCCCACCTACTATCTCAAATAATAGATGAAATTATATAATTGTTTCATTCTAAATTATACTTTCTCCACCTGATGAAATATTTAGAATCATATACTTAGAAAGTAATTTTTGTTTGAATTTCTCTATTTATATATATATATATATATATATATATATATATTAAGTAGCCAACTCCAATTAAAACATATATATATATTGGATGAAAGATACTTCTTGGTGGTTTTTCATTTAAATAATGAGACATCATATCATTAACATCTTCAATAAATGAAATGTGTATTTCATTTTTATTGGTCTGCTGTTGTTTTACTATTCCCCCCCCCAACCTACATTCTTTTTTTCCTTTTCATCCTTTTTTTTTTTGTCCACTACAGATTTACACCACGTCATGTTAACATGTGATGTAATTTATTTACATCACGTAATTTGTGGGCACATACTGAACTCCAAGAAGAATTTTGTAAACTGGTTTATAACAATCCTTCCACCCCCGGCCCCAAATTACTGTATTGATTAGCTTTTCATGCACTACAAACCCCTCCCCCCCCCCCTCTCGTCCAATCACCGGCTGGACCCTTCCTCTCGTTGGGCTTGCATACACATACAGAATCTAATGGATGTGGGAGTAACACGTTATCACTTTCAGAAGTATACGTTGCTTGTGCTGCCAAGTATCAGCTTGGCTACGTATACAAAGGGGATGGAGGTGTTCTGCAATGTTAAAGACATGCAAGATACTGTATGTGTGTAAAACGTGCTGAGCCACAAGACAGCGGACGATCCCATTCTTGCTAATTAAAAGGGAACTGTTTTCATACCGCACAGCGGGGTCAGATAAAGAACTTTGTGTGCATGACTGAATATGCACAATGCGTTGTGGTTTGTGATTGTAATATACATTTCTCAGTGAAATGAGCATGAATACAAGAAGAAGAAGAGAAGCCGTAAAGCTTTTGGAGTTTCAGAAAAGATAAATTTTCTTCACAGTAAGAACACACAAACCCATGTAGGTCGAACAAAGTGTAACACAATGTGTTGTGGGTGTGTAGACCTTTTCGTCGCAAAACAAATATTAAAACTCTCACAACTTACCTGATTTTGTGCGCACAAACGCGCGGGTTGCTGTATGGTTTAAGTAGTGAAAACGTGTGCATATTTTGACCAGCATCTTCGCAGACCTTCTGTATTACGTGTTCATGTATAACTCAGCGGGATGAAAGTTTCTCCAGATCGCTCAATGCTGGTGTTGAGATAATGTGATACCAGAGCACAGCACACACTGAGACGGAGTGGGTCAAAAAGAAGGGAGAGACTTTGAAGAAATCTATACATAAGACCTTCGTTGTTGTGATAAATCATTTAACATATTTATATCTAGGCTAGCTGAGGCTAAATGTACGTATATATCCAGTGGATACCCTTTGTGTAATATTTATTTTGTGTAAAATACTGTTGTAATAAAATTCACTGCCCAGGCAAATGAATGAAAAAACAAAAACCCAAACAACAAATCACGAATGTAAAATGAATAGGTTTTTTAAAATTAAAATGCTATTAAGTCAATTAATGAGGAAGAAAACACACTTTTCTAAACTTTTCGGAATTCAGTGATCTTCAAAATTTCAGGTTCAGACACCAACTCATAAATAATATGAGACACAGCAAAGATGAGAGGCAGACAAGCGAGATTTGTAGGACATTTTCTGAGAAGAGGAAAATTGGAACACATTGTGGCAGTTGGAAAAATTGAGGGAAGAAGAGACAGAGAGAGAAGTTACTGGATGGGGTGTCAGTATGGCTAGGAAGGAAGTCACCGGCGAATCTCTTAATCAAGTCTAAAGACAGGGAATTGTGGAGAGAAATGATCGCCTAAGCACACGGCACGGCACTTGATTGATTGATCTAAACACTGAAATTAATTAACTCCCCTTTAAGAAAAAAAAGTGGGGTTGGGAGGGGAGGACAGGGCTGAAGGATCCCCTCAACACTCTGGGTGTACAGGCCTGACTCACACCCCCCCCCCCCACCTTCGGACCAAAGCACATGGCGTGTGAATAGCCCTCGTACAGGTATTATATCACCAGTGTATGTGTGTGTGTGTGAGAGAGAGAGAGAGACAGAGAGAGGTGTGTATTATTAACACTTATCTCGTAGTTCGCTGACACAGCTGTTGTGAACTGAATCCATGACCTTGCGTCGGGCTTGAAAGTTCAAAGATCAAGGCTGTTTCATGATTTGTATGCTATGTGTAAAGGAAGATTGTATATAATGTATCTGCCTCATAAAATTTCTGATCGCTTCTCGGCCTTTTGGCTAAGATCAAAGTGTTGTTCTACGCTCTGTAGTGATTTCGCAAACCTCCAACACCAACCATGGACGCACCAAAGAAGTTCGTTTACAACAAGATGGAAGATATGGAAGGAGGGCAATTTCACCCACCTGGGACACTTGTCATAACTACTGCAGGACCGAGTGCAGGTAAGGTCTCCTATGGCTACATGCATAGCATCCTGGCGGGACCGGCCGGCGTGGGGCCGAATGGAATCGCAACATTGAGCAGATTTGAAAACAAGTTCAAGTGGTTCGCCACCCTGACGCAGGCAGCACATGTTGCCTACTACAAGTCCCTACATGGGAAATCCTTCCTCCTCGACGACAGGAAACTCCATGTGATGATAGAGCACATGGACAAAGAAAGAATCAAGGGTACCCTGCATTGGGTACCACCAAATACCAAACCTGAAATGGTTAATAGACTGATTACTTTCTTGACGGGCGATGAGGAGGCAGAGACCTCACGAGCTGAGAAGGCGTGGGACAAATGGTCGTTTCTGTGTCGCCCGAAAGTGGAGGTGCCACACTACACATACATCACAGACACGGAGGGAACGGAAGAACATAAAATCTTCATCACACTCCAAGGCCGAAAACCGCCGTGCCCGATATGCCAGAACACCACACACTGGGCCAGCAAATGCCCACGGAAGCAGACACCAGCACCTAAAACCGCAGGTAAACAAGCAGCTGAGCCAGGAAAACCTTCCACAGTTGAGGTCCCAACCTCAGGTGACCAAGACCCTCCCTCCGAGGACGCCGGAGACACCTTCCAGCTAGTGGACTATACCAGAAAAAGGAGACGACCGGTACGATCTCCTCCAACACCGGCGACTACAAATCCACCAGCCTGCACACCAAAGAAACAACCGATTAAAACAAGAGAGGTCACCTGGCCTCAACAACAACTTCGAGATAACAATGGAGACGAGCCATGAAACTCTCCACTCTCAGAACCGACAGCTGATGGCCCGCCATCTTGGGCTCTACAGACAGCGGAGTATGACCCGAACGACGACAGACAACTACTCATCGACGTCCCTGTCGAGTACCGTGAAGATGCACCATAATGCACCGTATGGCAAACAATACCAACCTGGACTATATTTCAAGACAGTGCTACGACAAGACAAACAGAACGTATGTAAATAATCTGTATCTCTTTCATTTGTCTAAACAGATCATTTTCCTTTTTTTTCCTTTTAGACATGGATAGGGACATTAAAATACTAAGTGTTAATATTAGAGGCATCCGTAGGAAACTACACCATATTGTCTCATTGATACTAACACACAAACCTGATTTCATTCTTATACAGGAAACAAATATACAAACAGATTGGCACGCAGCGCAAATCACCACTCAGTTAGGCCTTAGACATTCATGTTTTAGCCTAGCCAAACAAAACTCGGGGTCTGGAGTAGCAATCATACAGACTTTTTACTAGAACAAATAGAGACAGTAGAGGAAGAATAGCCATAGCTGAGGTAACAAACAACACACAAGTATACACTATAGTCAACATACATGCTCCACCCAACCGCATTCACCAACCAGTATTCTATGAAGATTTAGACTCCTTACTCACTCGAATGTATAGAGGACACAACATCATATTGGGGGGAGATTTTAATTGTGTTCTATCAGACGCAGACATTATAGGAGGTCAAGTTAGAGCTCAGATTGCTAGAACATGCAGAGAAGATAAAAACCAACTAGAAACATTACAAGGCATACTAGATACACATAGCTTAGTAGACACATATAGACACACTCATCCCCAAGGCAGAGACACCACATATAAAAACAACGCCCAAAACAGATCTGCTAGACTAGACAGAATGTATGCACCTTCAACACATCACATAACACGAACCAGGCATCTCATAGAAACCTTGCAGTTCACAGATTATAAAGTAATAGTCACAACAGTAAACATGACACTCTCAAATAGACCTTTTAAACGATCGCCACACTGGAAGTTTAACAATACACTTCTCCAAAACCAACAATTTGTAGACAACATAACACAGATTATCCACGTTTTCACAGACGACTTACCCACACGCGACATTCAACAACACTGGGAAATGCTGAAGATTACAATAAGAGAAAGAGCACAGATACTCTCAACCCATATATACAGAGAAAGACTGCAACAAGAGAAAATAATTGAAGGCGCAATCAGACTAACACAGCAGGTAGACAAAAACTCACCAAATATACTAGCACTACAAGAAGAACTTGACAAACATAGACAGCACAGATTTCAAGGCGCACTGCTGAGAACTAGGCTCAACACTATCATGCAAGAAACACCTACCAAACTGTATTTAGGGATAGAACAAAACATTCAATGCGACAGACAAATAGGTGAGATAATAGATTTAAATGGCAACAGACAAACGGACACACAAAACATAGCGCAAGCCTTCAGAGAATATTACAAAAATCTATACACTAAGGAGAAAACAAACTCATACACAAGACAAATACACGCAATATACTAACAAACTCTGTGACACGGACAGACAGGCACTTGATACACCACTTACATTAGAAAATTTAACACACGCAGTGCAAGGTTGCACAAAGACAAGTCACCAGGACCAGATTGTCTCACAGCAGAGTTCTACCAACACTTCTTTCCTATCTTAGGTCCTCTCCTCTTACTTGTTTTCACAGAAACTTTTGAACGCAAAAAACTCCCAGCCTGAACCTATCATATGTTACACTCATACCAAAAGACAAATCAAACAGGAGACAACTCAAAAATTACCGACCTATATCTCTGCTTAATGTAGACTACAAGATCCTTACAAAGGCACTAACCAACAAGCTAAAACCATTCATGGCCAAACTCATACACGAAGACCAACAATGTAGTGTAGAAAACAGAAATATACATCAACACACACATTTCATACGAGACTTCATACACTACACGCACATAAAAGACTGCCAATCGTCAATTCTTTCTCTAGATCAAGAGAAAGCTTTTGATAGAGTGTCACATCAATACTTACACAAGACACTACTCCACTGTAACATAGAGAATTACTTTAGAGAATGGATCAAAATTCTCTATTTCAAACCTGAAAGCAAGATCTTAGTAAACCATACCCTTACAGAGACTTTCAGGCTAACTAGATCTGTTAGGCAGGGCTGTCTCCTCTCTCCTTTACTGTACGTACTCGCTCTAGAACCACTTCTAGAGAAAATCAGACAGGACAAAACAATCCAAGGTACTTTCATACCTGGGAAGGGAGATAGGAAGTTGCTTGCGTATGCAGATGACACTATCTTCTTTCCAAAAACAGACAGATCAATAGCGAACATTCTAGAGACATTCACAGAGTTTGGCAAAGCTAGTGGAGCCAAATTAAACATACAAAAATCAGTAATAATGGGGGTAGGCAAATGGCGGAATAAAAAGGATTTTCCCTTCTGCCTCACACACACAGACAACATAACACTTTACGGCATCACTTTCTCGTCACACCCAAATAAAACAAACAGCATCTACAAACATTTAGTCATAAATCAAGCATCCCCACTACACCTCAGAATCAAGAGAAGTCAGAGATACGCCATTTTTGACTTCAATGAAACATTTACGAATCTACACGTGAAGAACATC
This sequence comes from Achatina immaculata, assembly GCA_009760885.1. NCBI lineage: Eukaryota > Metazoa > Mollusca > Gastropoda > Stylommatophora > Achatinidae > Lissachatina > Lissachatina immaculata. Next base: position 36,456,031 of record CM019713.1, read on the forward strand.
ACACCGAAAGCAAGAGAAATTACATTTAGGCTTATTTACAACATGACACCCACCACACAGAGGGCAGCACACAGATCCAAACAGACCGTACCATGTCAACTGTGCAACAACAACATACAAGAAACAGAAGAGCACATATTTTACACATGCAGCACAAACACACCCAGTATAGCAACACTACAGAAAACACTAGAAGCACACACAGCACGAAAGATAGACATATATAAAGCAATTATGTTAAATATTATCCCTGTGACTCAGTTGGACACACACACCAAGTTACTGGCCCTGCTCGCAGAGTTCAGGCACTTGGTGTGGACGTGCAGGAACAAAGCTAGATTTAAGTTCGGCACGTTTAGTCCCAACACTTTTAGGGATCTGTTTCGACAAAGGGAAACGAAAATCATGACGTGCTGTAAACTGACATGAAATAAAACTTTGACAGTAGCGAGCGCATAAGAGAGAGAGAGAGAGAGAGAGAGAGGAGGGAGAGAGAGTGAATCGCAAATGCTCGTATGAAGAATGCTGATTTATATCCAAAATATTCACTGCTCCATTGTTACTGGAACAACCTTACACTCCTTGTGAATTTCTTATGTATATTTTTACAATGTCACACCTGTTTCTTCAACAAATGTTATTAGACGGGATTAGCCTAGAACCAACAAACTGACCAGACAATGACTGCCAGACAGGATTAACTCTTGACGCGACAAACTGACCAGCAGACATCTCTACCCTCGAGGGGGTTTAAGATAACATGTAAACCAAGTTTGAAGATAAACAAGGTACAGCGCAGACACAGACAGCGACACGACAACAGAGATAAAAACAAGCCCACGACGCCTTTTTTAACACCCCTACCCACGATACAAAACAAAGCCCTGACGCTATAGCAAGCCTATGTGTGTGTGTGAGAGAGAGAGAGAGAGAGAGAGAGAGAGAGAATGTGTGTGTGGGTGTGTGTGTGATACTATTACTGTACACCTTTGTTTTCACATTTTATGTACAAAGTATTAACTATATCATACTCCACGCTATCACCTCATGGTTTGTAAAAGCCCACCATCTCATTATTTCACTCCACGGGCAATCACCCCCACTTCACATCATTTCAGTTGTATATGAAATTGTTGATGTTTGAATGAAAATAAAGTTGTTAAAAAATTTCTGAAGATGTTCTGATTATTTAGGGAGATGACCTAAAACATCTTATCTTATATCTTATATCTTATATCCTTCCCGTGCCGTTAAACGTCACATAGGGCTCGTAAAGTAGTTCGCCAATTTTTCCTGTCTTCGGCGAGTCTTTCAACCTCATCAAAGGATTCTATGCCTGTTAACTTGGCCTCTCTTAATAATGTCCTCTTCAGAGTTTCACGCGGTCTGCCCCTTTTTCTTCGGCCTGTTGTGTTCCACCTGATAGCTTGTTTTGGGATTCTCTGATCATTTCTTCTCATCAAGTGACCAACATATGTCCATCTCCTTTTCCTGATCACCCATGAGACTGGTTGTTGTTCAGTCATCTGTCTTATCTCTGCATTGTTCTTGAATTCATTCCACTTGATGCCGAGTATTTTCCTTAGGCATTTGTTTTCAAAAGAGTCTAATTTCTTTTCTATTTCTTTAGTTGTTTTCCAGCTTTCACGTGCATAAATGAGGGTGGATATTACATTTGAATTGAGTAGTCTTAACTTGGTTTTTGTGCTTATAACTTTTCAATTCCATATGTTCTCAAGATTCTTGAAGATTGATGCTGCTTTTGCAATTCTGATCCTAACTTCCTTTCTAGTGTCACCATCCTGATCTATGTAGCTGCCAAGGTATGCAAATTGATTGACTTCTTCAATATCTGTCCCTTCTATGTGTATTTTTCCATTTTGATTGATGGGAATTTTCATTATTTTTGTTTTGTCCTTGTTAATTTCAAGTCCTATTTTGCTAGCCAGTGAAGACAGGCTATCTGTTTTTTCTTGCATGGAATTCACATTATTACTGATAAGAGTTATGTCATCAGCAAAATCAAGATCTTCTAGTTGGGTCCCATGTACCCAGTCAATACCTGTGTTACCTGTGCAGCATTTTTTCATTATGAAGTCTATTGTAATCCCAAAAAGTAAAGGAGACAGTATACATCCTTGTTTCACACCTGTTTCAATCTGGAACCATTCACTCATCCCTTCTTCTGTCTTGACTGCACAACCATATCCATTGTAGAAGTCCTTAATGATGTTGACAATTTTAGATGGTATTCCATATAGACATAAAATTCTCCATAATGAATCTCTGTGTATGCTATCAAATGCCTTTTTAAAATCTATGAAGTTCAGTATTAATGGTTTCTGCTTTTCAATATGTTCTTCAAGTATTATTCTGAGAGTAAAGATCTGGTCGAGACAGCTTCTCCCTTTTCGAAATCCTGCTTGTTCTTCTCTCATTGCAGTATCCACTATATCTTTGAGTCTATTCAAAATGACCTTGCAAAATACTTTTGACACAACTGATATTAAGGTTACTCCTCTCCAGTTGTTACAGTCACTAAGGTTGCCCTTTTTTGGTATTTTAACAATGATTCCTTTCTTCCAATTAGAAGGGACCTTTTCTTCTTTCCAAATCTTGTTAAACATTCTCTGTAGTTGTCTCATGTTGTCACTATTGATAGCTTTTAGCATCTCGGCTGTTATTTCATCTTCACCTGCAGCTTTGTTGTTAGCCATTAAATTCACTGCTGTTTCAATTTCATGCAATTTAATTTCATCTAGGTTGACATTTAGTTGTGGGGCTGGTAAGTCAGTTTCAAGGTTTAACAATTCTTTTGGGTGTGGTCGATTGAGTATTTCTTGGAAGTGTTCAGCCCATCTTTGCTTTTGGTCTTTATTTGATGTTAATAGTGTTCCAGTTTTGCTAAGGATTGGTCTTTCTTTAGATGTAATAGTACCTGTTAGCCTCTTTTGTATGTTATATAAAGTTTTGCTGTCTCCTGTTTTTGCTGCTTTTTCTGCCTCTTTCGCCATATTGTCTATGTATTCTCTTTTATCCCTTCTAGCTGAACTTTTTACTTTCTTGTCTATGTCTTTGTATTTTGCTTTTGCCAAATCTCTTTCATGATCTGCTTTTGCATTCATCATCACTACAGCATATAATCTTGTAACTAGGAGAGAGAGAGAGAGAGAGAGAGAGAGAGAGAGAGAGAGAGAGAGGGAGAGACAAAGGACGACCAAATGAAATATCAGTTGTTGCTCGATGGCATGACAAACAAGTGCTAAATGAGCTGATAGAAAACATTAAGGATCTAGATCTATGGATGATGATGATGATGATGGTGATGATGATGATGATGATGATGATGATGATGACATAGAAGTCATTAAGCGTTTGCAGCCAGTGTTGTATTTTTTACCCGATAGTTTCAATGAATATAGGGGAAAAAAATGATTGCTGTAAAAACTGGTCTTAGTAATAAAGGTAGATAGACGTGCATAGTTTTTCAAAATGATAGAAAGAGTGAGGAAATTGTGGGAAAAACGAGTGACAGAAAATAAGAAGACCGATTATAAATGAAGAAGATACAATAATTCAATATTTCAGCAAATACCTTTGTCGAGGACGACATACACAAAACAGCACACCAGACAGAAACGTGAAAAATAAATGAAACATTAACAATTAGCTCTTTGGTATCCTGCACGTAAGAAAGGCGGGCATATGGTCCTAATTTTCAGCTAATGAAATGCACCAATCCTAAAACATCCAGATAGCTCGATGGACAGACAGACAGACACACACACACAACGACTCTTTCAAGCAATAATCGCTCCGATTCTGTGCTATCAATGCCAAACATGGACACTCACCATGACATGAAGATAACAGTATGTGAGATGAAATGCTTAAGAAAATGGTAAGCAGGACAAGATCCAGGTACGAAATGAAATAATGCGCCAAGTGATGGAAACAAACAACAACAACAACAACAAACTGTCAAGATCCAATAGCCAAAATTTATGTATTTCAGCCTTATTCTTTCGGATTTAGTCATATTCTTACGTTTCCCTGCTCTCCTTCTCCTCTGAAATCCGCAACAATGATTCCTTTTCCTCCTCCACTCTGGTCGATTTGACTTCTCATTTAGATGCTGGCGCAGCGTCGACCTTAGTACACAAACGTTGGTGCACTCGCGACGGTTCTGTAAATTAAAAGATAAATCCATTGCAATATTGTGCTACAGGAAGGGAACTAAGCGGTCACTTTGTCAGAGCTCTCATAACAGAGAATATGCTTAACTAGTCGCCCAATGGCGCCCCACTCGCATTAGAGCGCCCAGGCGTTAGGAACTGCATTCCCTGCAGCCATTCAGTTCCTCAGCACGCCGAGAACACTCTGGACTTAGGTTTCATTCATTTACGTTCCGACGTAAATACCGCCATAATTACTCTGAAAACCCATATGTCAGTAATAATCTGCACGTTTTCAGCAGTATTTCCATATTATAACATTATATATTACCGCTGAAAAATGGGCTAACAAGAAGAGAACTCCTCCCATGCTCTCATCTTGGCATATTCTTGGCCTCCTCACCCTGTCCAGAACAGGTCTTAATTCTCACTTTGTTGTCAGATATACTTCTTCTTCTTCGTTCGCTTCTACCACAAAGACCGCCCCGTGATCTTACCGAATTTACTCCTGTGGTCATCGATAGGTCCCGCGTCCCCCTGTGGTCCCCGGAAGGACCACATGTGATCCCCAAGAGGACCACAAGAGGTTCAGAGTATCGCAGGGCTTTAGCCTTCAGATATACGTATATCCTATAAAGTAATGTAGAACATACAGAGTAAATGATGATTACAGTTTGGTTGGTGGTTTATATGTTTTAAATCAAGGATACATTGTTGAAAAACGCATTTAGCACTTTACTGTCAGTGCTGACTGAATGAGAACAGAGAATCCAGGCAAAAGTAAAGAAATTTGTATCGAGAGTTATAGTAAGTTTTGCTAAGATCTTGCAATGAAAGGAAAATTCTGTGGAGAATGTAAAGGATCGCTCAGCGCTGTGGAGTCAGTACGGCAGATCTTCATTTCGTTTCGTTTTTCTACTGAGGATAGTACAACACATCCATTTGCACAGGCCGGTGGTCGAAAACAAAAAGTAGGATGAACTGGGTAATAAAAATTCAAATAACATAAAAATAAATTATTCAAAACAAAACACTTTTTCATTTATCATTGACCAGCCTTACTGTTAGATTGGTCTAACATTGTCTTGAGAAAAGGATTCAAAATGAATTGATTGGCTACAGACTATACTCCAAATGTAAGTAATATTGAACAATTAACACTGTTTGTAAGATTTGATAATACAAATCCAAACGATATCAGTATTTGTGAGTATTTTCCTGGTTTTCATTCCTGTAGAATCCACTACAGGCTTAGTGTTAACTGAATGTATCTTTAGAAAATTGTCAAGCATGAATATTCCAATAGCAAGCATGCGTAGCCATGGTACAACAACGGATCAAATATGAAAGGAAAACATTCAGGAGTTCAACAACACATCAGAGACTTGAACCCACGAACTTTTAAAAATCCCTTGTTGCTCTTATTCTCTCAGCTAAGTTGCCAATCTCAATTCTTATTCTCTCAGCTAAGTTGCCAATCTCAATTCTTATTATCTCAGATAAGTTGCCGATCTCAATTCTTGTTGTATCAGCTAAGTTGCCAATCTTAATTCTTATTCTCTCAGCTTAATTGTCAAACTCATCCAGACAAGAAGTTTTATTTTGTAAAAAAAACTATTCGGAAACTGTATGCGATTTTCTCGGCGTTAATATTGCGTTGGGGAACCCCTATGACATTTTATAAGTCTAGAGCTCAAGCCATTATGTACCACCCGCCTGGAATCTAGAATCGAAGCCTTTTGTCCTTTAAAGATATTCTATTGTTGAGTTTTATGATGTTTTGATAGACATTGCTGACGACAAGTTAGTGAACAAACTGGCAAGATATGAAACACTTGCCCTTTTAAAGTCAAAAATGTAAAATTTTTTTATTTTGTCTTGGCATTATGTTTTAAGTGAAATTAATGTTTGTAGCAAACCTATTTACCCTCAACAATGGCCGAAACTCAATTGAAAGGACTTGCCATGGTTTCGGTTAAGAACTCGGTCACAAATGAGACTTTACTGAGTTCGCGAATCTGAAAGCAAAGAAACTTTCTTTTTAAACTCCAGATATTTACTCGAAACAACCGAAGTGTAAATAACGTGAATATTTGTGTGCTAAAAACTAAAACATATACAAATAAGCAATATATCTACATTCATTTGTTTCTCATCTCCAAATAAATGTGTAGTTTATCTTATGATTTTTTTTCATTAATTGTTATTAATGCTATTTAGAATTATTGGTCGGACGTGATGAAACTGATTTAACCAGAATCTGTTTTAAAATACTAAGTTTAATTAATTTGAGAGATGGGTGAGAAGGCAAGGTATTCTACTACATGGGGAGGGGAGACAGACAGACAGACAGACAGACAGACAGACAGACAGACAGAGACACACACACACACACACATATATACATAAAAAATCCCTGTTTGCAACCCGCCAGAATGACAACAAAAAAAAACAGATAATAGGCGAGAAATGTCTTAAAGTTTTCTATTATCTTTCGAAATTTAATAATTGACTTTGCGTATTCCGAATTTAAAAAGGTGTAAAAAAAAAATTAACTTTCTTCACTCTAATGTAGTTTTGGATAAAGAAGTGATAAAAGTGATAGGCTTTACAAGCAATTACTGCAGATGTTTGAAAGTTGTTTCGGACTAAATAACCTTTTGCAAAATCTTGTTAATTACGTGCCTAATATCCGAGGAATAAAGATAGATAGAGGCGTGTGGTACAGTTTTACAAAGCGATAGACAGAGTGAGGAAAGTGAAAAAAAACCCACAAATAATGAAAAACATACAATATCCAATATTTCGGTGTGAGCTTTTTCACAGATTACATACAAAAACAACACAACATATAATAAAAGGAGAAACATGAAAATGAAAAACTTAGCTTTGTGGCATCTTTTTCATTTTCATTTTGTTTTTAATTTTCTTGTCCATTTTCAGTTTTCTTCTTTTATTATATGTTGTGTTGTTTTTGAATGTAATCCTTGAAAAAGTAGATTAAAAAAAAAAGCGTTTTATAGCACTCTAAGCTATGATACTCTTCCCATCCTCCTGGGTTAGAAATATGCTATTCTTCATTTTACTTAGACAAATATTGCACAGAACACCGAATATTGTTAGATGTGGAAGGTCTACCAACACTACCAGCGTTGCTTTGGAGAAAATGAGTACAAGACTGCAGCAGTGATTCCTAGCCCCAGTTTGTGATCCAGATTAGTGTCGCAGACGTCTGAGGTAGGATAGCAAGAAGATATTGTGTTAAGAGAAATTTTTTAAAATAATAGTAGTAAGTTTAAATAAAAAGAAATTGCAGGATTTTTAGGGAAATCATGTTACTTTATATTTTCAAATCTACATATATTATTATAAGAACAATCACATCCAGTAATAATCATTGAAACAATTTTGACTGAAATTAAATTTAAAAGGAAAAAAAAATTTAATGGGTCGCAGGTCACCCATTGTTGCTGGTTTGGGGTCGCGCTGAAAAAGGTTGAGAACCTCTGGGCCATAGTGTACACAACCAGGTTTGTTTTTGAAGAAAACGCAGGACCGATAACTTTAGCAGACGGAAGTTAGGCTAGAATGTAACGACAATAGAGTCCACTCCCGTGAAAGTCTACCGTGAGCAGTGAAGTGTCAAACGTTCAACTTATTTTGACAGTTTAGACCTTCTTTAATGTTTAGTATTATTCAGTACGAACAAACGAGGACACGAAATCCCCGAACGAAACATTTAATGTATTTATATTCATTTTCACGAAATCGTTTTTCTGATTAACATCCGCCCATATCTTCAGGATCGAGCCTCACTAACATCGCCCACGGATAACAAATTACACGTCCTTAAATGATGAACTGCTGAACAAATAATCCAGTGAAATACTTTATCTTTGCGAGCTCTTAATTAAATAAGGACAATTACAACGCAGGTAATAGCGAGTGCCTTTGTTTAGTACAAGCGTTTTGCCTGTATATTGTCTAAGTATAAACTATTCTGTTCGCATAATACGAATCGTTATAATCATCTATAAATAGAAAAGGGCATAGAACATTAACGTCGAAGACCGAAGTTCAGAATTAATATACTTGCATAGTTAGAATTCTTCTATATGGATCTGAAAGATGGACAACATATTTAAAATTAAGCTGTGAAAAGAAAAAAAAAAAAGAAACTTTCGAGCTCCTTTGCTGTGGCAAAAATAATGATAAACAGGGATGTGTGATTGCTTTAGAAAAAGAAAGAGTGAGGAAAGTGGGCATAAATGAAAGTGACAGTAAATAAGATGAACATATATAAGTAAATAAGATGAACATATATAAATACATAAATAAGATGAACATATATAAATACATAAATAAGATGAACATATATAAATAAATAAATAAGATGAACATATATAAATAAGTAAATAAGATGAACATATATAAATAAGTAAATAAGATGAACATATATAAATGAAGGACATAAAGCAATATATTTTGGCAAGGGACTTTATCAAGGACTACATTAAAAAAAACAACACATTTTTCAAAATAACATGAAAAATGTAATACTTCACTCTTTGGTATCTCTAAGAAAGACAGGCACAAAGTGAACCTTTCACAGATCCTCAACACACTGTGCTGGGTATCTGTTCTTACAGCTAAGTCAGCTGGTGGGTTCATTTGTGTGATTTGATCCGACTACTTTGAGCCACAGACTGGCAGAGAGACCAAGTCAATATTGGTTTATTGTGGTTCTCCACATGATGATGGTGCAAAAAAAAGCTTTTGGTAACTAGCTGATACTACATTGAAGAATTTGGCTGTCTATTGTAGTTTTTCAGGCATGGAATATAGGTGGTTGTGAATTGTAGGGTGTCTTGGAAACAGCATTTTAGCTTCAGCCAAGTGTACTCTTATGATTATTATTATCTTTTCTTGTCGTTTAGATTGAACTGAGAAAAATTTCACCATGAACAATAACGAGGGAGATAATGTTCAGGGCTTTGGTGGCAACAGATTTAACAGCAATGGAGCAAGAGGAGGAGACAACAATCCTGTCACTCAGTTGCAGAATCACCTGTTCTATGCTTTGTTTTATCGGATTACCATCACTTATGCTCATTCATTTCCTCAGCCAATGAGGAGAGTCTTGGAGTTTGCTCTTCTCCTGAAGGTTATATATGAGTTTTTATTTTCATTGAATTATGGGAGAATTTGAAGTACATTGTAATCATAACTGTTGCTCTGAGCTTTTAGTTATATATGTAAAGTTTAGTCTGCCTGTTTGTCCATTTTGTGTCTGTTGGACTGTAGTCTCCACCACGTCACATGGTGATTGAGGAGGTAGGGAGTATGGTGAATATTTTGTCCTCTAGCACAGACATCAGCAAGATAATGGCGAGCAGAGTTTTTTCCGTCACTGGATTTTCGGTATCAAACATTTTTTGTTAGTTTGTTGTTGTTCTAAGGGGGGATGGTAAAATCTGATAGTTAATTTCTTTCTTCGTTAATTTCTCAGTCAACCACATCGTGTTAGATTTTCCTTATATTAGCTTTTGTGTGTGTGCTTCTGAATGCATCATTTTCATTGGCCAGCAGATCACAACCATTTTGACCAAGTAGTTGATTGGATGACTAAAAGCACTAAAAAAGCTAAAGAATTTCAAAACAGAATATCATGAAATTTTTATTAATATAAATAATATATTTATATTTATTTTAAGTGAATGTGTAATGGACAGGCATAAAGCAGTATGTGTGCAAATGACCTGAATGTGATGAAAAGCCACAGAATGTGTGGCAGTCACTATGACAAGTGCTGTAACAGTCAGTATGGAGACTAGGCACAAGGCATGCATTTCACGTATCAGCTTTGAGAGTTTCTGTGTAACACAGTGAGGCTGAGATTATGTAGCAATTGGAAAATGCTTAAAATGGATCTTGTATTTCAGCAAGGATTGAGGGGAACCTTTTTTTCCATTGTTGTTATGATGTTCCTACGTTTAGTATATACATTAAACATCAAAGATGATTGATGTACCTGCTAGATATGTAAAGCTGATAATTATTTAGCTGTGAAATTTATAATTAAGCAGACTGAGGTTTCTACTAAACATATACATTGGGTAATTATATAACAAACCAACGAAGAAGTCTTAAGAGAGGCTGGAGTTAAAAGGCAAATTACGGCAAAGATCAGAGGCAGACAAGCGAGATTTATAGGACATTTTCTGAGAAGAGGAAAATTGGAACACATTGTGGCAACTGGAAAAATTGAGGGAAGAAGAGACAGAGGAAGACAGACAGAGAAGTTACTGGATGGGCTGTCAGATTGGCTAGGAAGAAAGTCACCAGCAGATCTCATAATCATGTCTAAAGACAGGGAATTGTGGAGAGAAATGATCGGCTATGCCACATGGCACAGCATTTGATTGATTGAATTATACAACTATATCTATGTCCCATGGCATGTGCATGCCATAGGGATGTGAAGTGTTAGTACCCTCATATTTCTACCCCATTACAGCATTTGAGGTAGGGATACCAGCATCTGTCCTCACTGTCTCTGTTTTCCTGGGAACACCCCAGCAGTCCATTATTTTGGAGGTGAGCTGACCCAGGTGCTGGTTTGTGTGAAAAAAATTCTGTCAGAATGCAAAATTGAACCAGGTACCTTCTTCTAGGTGACTGCAGTAACCACTTTTCTTATATCTTATATCCTTCCCGTGCCGTTAAACGTCACATAGGACTCGCAGAGTAGTTCGCCAGTTTTTCCTGTCTTCGGCGAGTCTTTCATCCTCATCAAGGGATTTTATGCCTGTTAATTTGGCCTCTCTTAACAATGTCCTCTTCAGAGTTTCAGCCGGCCTGCCTTTTTTTCTTTAGCCTGTTGTGTTCCACTTGATAACTTGTTTTGGGATTCTCTGATCATTTCTTCTCATCATGTGACCAACATATGTCCATCTCCTTCTCCTGATCACCCATGAGACTGGTTGTTGTTCAGTCATCTGTCTTATCTCTGCATTGTTCTTGAATTCATTCCACTTGATGCTGAGTATTTTCTTTAGGTATTTGTTTTCAAAAGAGTCTAATTTCTTGTCTATTTCTTTAGCACTAACCACTACACAGCTGTAAAGTGTATAATTAAGCAAAATGAGGTTCCACTTTTCTTTTGTCCTGTATATATTTAGTTTTCATTTTGCATACCATGGCAGCTACATAGACCAGGATGGTGACACCAAGGAAGTTAGAATTCGAATTGCAAAAGCAGCGTTGTCCTTCAAAAGTCTTAAGAACATATGGAATTGAAAAGTTATAAGCACAAAAACCAAGTTAAGATTATTCAATTCAAATGTGATATTCACCCTCATTTACGCATGCGAAAGCTGAAAATCAACTAAAGAAATAGACAACAAATTAGACTCTTTTGAAAACAAATGTCTAAGGTAAATACTTGGTATAAAGTGGAACGAATTCAAGAACAACGCAGAGATAAGACAGACAAGCAAACAACAACCTGTCTCATGGGTGATCAGAAAAAGATGGACATATGTAGACTTGCTGAGAACAGGAAAACTTGGCAAACAACTATACGACCCCTATGTGACGTTTAACTGCACGGGAAGGATGTAAGATGTAAGAAGATATTTAGTTTTAGTGGAAACCTCAGTTTGTGCAATGTAGTTTTATATTAACTTTATGCACTGATTTACTGATACTTATCTGAATTATTTTATTTTTTTTACTACATTCTGTTTAATGTTGGAAAGCAAATCAGTTTTATTTTCTTTGAAAACTTGGTTTTTACTCATATTTATATTTCAAATACAGGTTTAAGTATTAAGGAAGTTTGTTTTTAAATATCAGTTAAACTAGAAACCTAATTAAAATATAACAGTAAAGGTAACCTTGTCATGCCTTAGAGATACACAGGGATATGGTGTTAATGTCGCATTTTCCTTGACCTGTCAGCACATTAGAGGTTGACCCTACAGGTGCAGATAGCGCAGTTTGTTAGTACGCTGTTCTCTCGTGGCTAGGTTGCTGCTCGTCCTACCAGAGTTTGTGGTTCGAATCCCATCTTGAATCTTATCTCTCGTGATTTTTCTTTCTCTCACAACTCACTAAAGTGCTTTGCCTACGATTTTTTTTTTAGGTCTTATCCTACATAACTGTGTTCTCTTACCTTAGAGGATGATGTGATCAGCATCACGCCTGGTTACCTTACCTTCTCCAGCTCCAGGAGTCAAGTACCCATTTCTACAGACACTGGAGTGTCTCTGGCTGGATACAAGTCCCCCACCTTTGCCTTGAGAGACTAGTGTACTAACCACTGTGCCATTCATATGCCCTAATTAAAATAAATGTGACATGAAAAAGTGACATAAATTTTTTTAAATGTCAAAAGAAGAACAGTTTTTAGAAGCTCACTCCTTTGTAACTTGCTTATCATTTTGTAACATCATCCTTAATTTCCACAGGCATTGTTTGCTCTGGGAATTCTTGTGTACATCCATGCCATGTTTGCCGGCTCGACCATGAACTGCCTAGACCACGTCCAAGGCATCTGGCCAAAGGATGGAATTCTGAGGGTAGAAGTTGTGAGAAAAGCAGAGGAAAACTACACTATTTTTCACTCCTACAAGAAAGAGTACTCAGATGCTTTTCTGTTTTTTGAATCTTCATTGCCAGAAGAGGTGGAGGCAAGTGAAGAAAATGAAAACGAGCAGAGCAGTCCTGGAGAAGTGCGTCATCAAGAAATAGCTGGAATCAATCAGACGGTGATATATTTGAGCAATTACAGTGACGTTTTAAATGTGTTGAGTGGTAGATCTGAAGTAATCATTGAGTCTGTAGGAAACATAAAGAACGATGATATTGTTGAGGATAACTTTGATATGAAGAAAGATAACTCACAGGATACTGCAGAAGACCTGAATATGTCATATGCAAGGGACGATCATAATATATCTAAAGGGCATAACAATGATGCACAAAATGACAGTGGTTCCTTCCTTGGCATTGAAAATGCAAGCAGCACATGGAGTTTCCTACATGGGTATGTGGTTGTGTTTTAAATATAGCCAAGAGTAAATGCATGCAAGTTATTGTTGTTACCTTTATGATAATTTTTCTTGCCCTCAGATAAAGAAATAATTTTTTTTTCCCCTTCATTTTTGCCTTTCTGCTTATTGTGCATTTTCCACTTATTTCTAACTAAAGCAGTCCCTTCTTTGGTGGTGCCACATCACTTAGATGGAGAATTTAATTAAATGTTGTTGATATTTTGGCTAGAAAAAGAAGTAAAATTCACATACAGATCACTGAATACTTTTTGGTGATGTGGATGGAATTTAGAATAGTTGATAGTACAGAGCATCAGTCTCAAATCTGGAGACAAGTAGAGGTCCATGTAGCAGTGCTAAATTGCATGTAATGCTAGAAATGTGCGAAGGTTTTTACTTAAAATTTGTAAAGTCTAGGAGTTTAGGTGGGCCATGGCAGACTATTGAGGGTTTCAAGGATCCACAACCAGGTAAAAGTTGGGAGCCACTGGTGGAGAATTTTTTTTTAAGATATATGAAGGTGAAAGAGCAAAAGGTGACTGTATTAGTGAGGTGAGTATGTAACATCAGGGTGAGTGAACATTGCCAGTTTTCTCTAGTAGGTGGTTGTTGTACATGATTTCATCCATCGAAAGGGTCGAGTAAGGTCTTTGTGAAACCTGTTTATTGATACTGATAATTTTTAAATAAAAATTCAAGTGGAGTATACTCAATTACTTGGTACAGTTCTTGTGTGTGAAAAGATCTTCGTCATGAAATCATCTGCCAAGAGCTTCAGGTGTGTAGTTATAGGGAGATGAAAAAATAATAATCTTGAAGACTGAGAATAGCGCCTGCACAGCAAGTTATACAGGATGTCACTGAGCACATGGTTGTAAATGGAAGAAGGGAAAATAGGAAATGCAAATGTCAGTAGCACAAAAGAGAGACTTTGCTCAAGTCCTTGACCCTGTTTACAGAAATAGTAACAATATCTGAAATTGAACAGAGGAGCAGGGGCTGAAGACTCATGTCAAATGAGATAGTGGCCAGCAGCCTATAGCTGACCTGCTTGCATCAGGTTTAGCCAACCAAAAGCTGACCAAGACCCTGTTCCGCCATCTTATGGAGCTATTTGTAATAGTCTGACCAAGTGAAAAGTGATTGAAATGGAAAGTCAGACATGGTGCTTTTGGTAATTTCAGTGTGATTTTCTGATTTGGTAACACATTTATTATGAATAATTTTTTTATATAGTTGTATAATAACAAGAAGCATACCTTCTAGTTCTGAGTGGGCTAGACAGATTAATATTTCTAGTGCGTTGTTAGAAGCTGTTGCTGACAGTGAAGAAATAGTGATTGATTCCAGTGATATGTGGCTACTTAATAGTGAAAGTTTGCAAAGTTCAGATACAGCAGACAAGTGTGTGTTGTTAACCCCATTGACATTCATTCATTCGTCCATTTACATGTCCCTTGCAAAACTTTGCCTCCCAAACAGCACTCCTGTAGGCCTCTCGGTTGTGAGCAAGATGGCCTGCTGCTGATGCATCCATTTGCAGATCGTCAACGATTTCTTGCAGCCATCTTCGTTTTGGTCTTTCTCTCTGTCTTTTTCCCATTATGTATCCTTCCAATACGGTCTTCTCTAAATTATCATGATGTTTAATGTGTCCAAAATATTTAAGTTTTCTCTCTCCAATCCTCCCCACTAGCCAGCCTTCTTCAATGTTAAGCTCTTGTAGTATAGATATATTTGTTCTTTTTTGTGTCCACAATATTTGGAGAACTCTTCTGTAGCATTTACATTCAAAGGCATTTATGTGTCTCTCAGCTGTTTTGTTAAGCGTCCACGTCTCACAGGCATATGTTGCGATGAACCCCACTGACAGTAAAAAAAAAAAATGCAGATCTGATATGGCACACAATGTTGCACATGTAAGACTGAAATGTGTGCCAATAAATCTTCTCCTTCAGCTTTCCAAGCCAGTGAGGGTCACTGCTGCAGATAAAGTTCACCTCCATTCTTCTCTATTCCTAATCTTCTCTCTCCAGTTGGTGACACCAGTTTCTTTTATATCCTCTTCTATGTTGTCTTTCCATCTCTGTCTTGGTCTACCTCTTGGTCTTGTTACTTTCATCTCTTGTGCATGCATCATTTTCCTTTGTCTGTTCTCTTCCATTCTTTCTATATGGGGCAACCAGCTTAGTCTCTTCAGTCTCAGGACATTTATAATTCATTGGGATTTAAATAAGCTGTTCAGTTCATTGTTCTTTCTAGCTCTCCGTTCTCCAGTGTTGGTATTCTGTGTGAGTCCAAAGATTCTTCCTAGGATCTTGTTCTCAAAGATCTGCAATTGTTGTTCATTTTTCTTTGTTGTACTCAACATTTCTGATTCATACATGATGGTTGGTCTTATTATAGTTTTATAGATTGTTGAGAGGATGTTGAGCAGTATAGGGTTCACTTGGGCAAGAGCGGAAAAAAAGGCAAAGGACAGCCGTTTGTGGAAAACCCTTGTGGAACTCCTATTTGCCTTGGCACTTAAGGTTCAAAGAGAGAGAGAGATTGTTATTTTGGTGTTTATGGAGAGGATTTTAGATTTTAACAGGTGTTGCAAGGCAAAGTATATTTTATTTCCTATCTGTACTCTGCTTTTAATTTCCTCACTTACTGTGTTGCTTCTGTTGAAGGTTTCTGCTTTCCTAATAATCATATCTCCAACATTTATATAATCTGGATCATTCTGCATCTGATTTCTTGATATCTTCATATACTCTGTCTTTCACTTTCAGTGCCACATCTCTCAGGTGTATGCAGGTGTTGATGACTTCTTGCATAGTTTTCCCCATTAGGTCAATGTCATCAGTGTATTTTAGTATTTTAGCTTGTTCTTCTGTACTTCTTTCTTCTTTCTCTTTTCTAGTACTAGGTTGAATAGTAATGGAGATAATGTATCACCTTGTTTTAAACCAATTCTTATATAGAAGGGTTCTGACTTTGTTCCTTTATATATTACTATATTTTGTGCATCCTCCATACATATTCTGGTCAAACTGATTAATTTATTAGGCACCTCAAATTCGAACCCTCGACCATTTGGTTGCTAGACGAGTGCTCTAACCATTACGTTCGAATCCCCAGCTGAGCGGGATTTTTTTTCCGACCAATACGGCCCCGAGGTCGACCCAGCCTCGTAAAATGGGTACCAGAGAAAATCTGGGAAGTAAAGGCAGCGAGGAAAGGAACTGGTCACCCTACCTCATACGCTGATGACCCAGCATAATGAGGTCTCTAACGCTTCACCCCCTACGGCATTTGCTATGGGACTATCTTTTTTTTACTTTTACCTCAAATTCTTTCATAATTATACACAAGCTGCTCCTATCTATGCTGTCATAAGCTTTCTTGAAGTCAATGAAGATATTATGTACTTCTTGTCTATATTCCCAGTACTTTTCTGCTATTTGACGTAGATAAAATATTTGGTGCGAGAGGAGATCACCAACTGAGCTGATGGTTTGCATGAAGGATCGTGTACTCTGGAGAAGCATAATAGCCAACGCCAGTCGGCACGCCATCTGATGATGGTGATGAAAATATTTGATCTGTGGTTGATCTATTCTTCCTAAAACTTTCTTGATAGTCTCCCAGTATGTTCTCGCTGTATGTTTTTAATCTATTTAAAAGTATAATAGATAGTATTTTGTAGCTTGTTTGTAGTAAGGATATTCCTCTGTAGAAGAAATACTGGGACCAGTAATGATTCTCTCCATTCACTAGGGAGTTTTTCTTCTCTCCATATTTGTTGTATTAGTGCACATCTCTGTTCATGTAGATTTAGACCTCCTTCCTTAATCAGTTCTGCAGCAATTCCATTTGAACCCATTGCTTTGTTGTTTTGTAGAAGCATGATGCTGCAGATGACTTCTTATAAGTCTGGTTCCTCTATTTCAGGTTCACAAGCCTGTATTTCTTTGTATAGCAATGTGTTTGTAGGCTCTTCACAGTTTAGTGGTTTTTCAGAATATTCTTTCCATCTGATACAAATTTTCTCTTCATTATTTATCATGTTTCCATTACTATCCTTCAAGCTCTGCAGAGGTTGTTTATACCCTTGCTTTACTGTTTCTTTATAGAATTCCCTGCTTTTCTTATTTTGATGGCATGTCTGCATCTTGCTTACTATGTCTTTCATATATTGTTTTTGTTGGCAAATAACTTTTTTAGTTTCTTCACATTGTATGTGGTACTTCTCCTTGTTTATTTTGTTGTTCGTGTCATTCAGCCATATCTGTCTCGCTGTTCTTTTCTTTATGACTGCCTCTCTGTAGACTTCATCGAACCAGTTCTTTTTTTTATTTATGGTCTTGACTCCCAAGCATTCTTTCTTTGTTCTTTATAATGGTTTTTATATCTTCCCATCTATCATCAGTGCTTTTATTTTCTTTATTCCGTCTTGTGTTTATCTTATAGTTTAGCACTTTTCTGAACTTTTCTTTAGTTTCTTCCCTTTTCAAAGCATCTCTGTTTATTACTGAGCTTTTATTTATAAAATATATGTTTGTGCCATGAATGTGCTATACTGTTGCTTTATGTGTGGCAAATGGATATACAGCACTGTTGTTTTATATGTGGCAAATGGATGTGCTATACTGTTGTTTTATACGAGGGTCATACCGAAAGTCGTGAGCAAAATTTTTTTTAAAAATCAGAATTTATAGATAGAGAAAATATAAATGTATCACCTTTACCTGCATCCTTTGCACTTCATGTAGAGGTCACCATCACCACGCGGAGCATAAACAAAATGGCGGGTGCTGAAGTTTCATTTCGTCAACATGCTGTTATTGAGTTCCTTGTTAAAGAGGAAATCCTCGCTGCTGAAATTCACAAAAGACTTCAACTTGCTTATGGAGATGTGTGTATGGGTGCTAGCAGTGTTAGGAGGTGGGTGAAACATTTCAAAGTTGGAAACACGATCATCCAAGATATGCCTCACAGCGGTCGCCCTCAAACTGCCTCCACTGAACGCAATGTGGAAAGGGTTGATGACATCATTAAAGAAGACAGATGTGTCATTCATTCATTCATTCATTTGCATGTCCCTTGCAAAACTTTGCCTCCCAAACAGCACTCCTGTAGGCCTCTCGGTTGTGAGCAAGATGGCCTGCTGCTGCTGCATCCATTTCCAGATTGTCAACGATGTCTTGCAGCCATCTTCGTCTTGGTCTTCCTCTTTTTCTTTTTCCCATTATGTATCCTTCCAATACGGTTTTCTCTAAATTATCATGACATTTAATGTGTCCAAAATATTTAAGTTTTCTCTCTTTAATCCTCTTCACTAGCCAGCCTTCTTCAATATTAAGCTCTTGTAGTATAGATATATTTGTTCTTTTTTGTGTCCACGATATTTGGAGAACACTTCTGTAGCATTTACATTCAAAGGCATTTATGTGTTTCTCAGCTGTTTTTTTAAGTGTCCAGGTCTCACAGGCATATGTTGCTATGGGAAAGATGCATGCCCTTAAAAATCTTATTTTTGTGGTTCTGTCTGCTCCTCTCCACAGATTCTTTATTTGTTTTACTTTCTGAAGAGCGATAGATGTCCTCCTTTTAATTTCCCTCATTGTATCTCCATTATTAGTTAGTAGCGATCCAAGATATTCAAAACTCTCCACTTCTTCTAGTTTTTCCTCATTGATACATATTTCAGTTGCCTTGTTTGTTTTGTCAGTTGTCATCAATTTAGTTTTCTTTGCATTAAGATAGAGATTCTGCTCTTCGCTGTTCTTGCGGACTGACATAATTAGTTTTTCCATTCCTTTTTGTGTTGTGGACAGCAATACTGTGTCATCAGCATATCTAATCTCTGGTATTTCATAACCTCCAACTGTTATGGCATCGTAATATTCTTTGTCTACATCTTCTCTAACATTCCTCATTATATTTTCAGTATACAAGTTAAATAAGTAGGGTGACAATATGCACCTCTGACGGACCCCTTGTTTTATGTCAAACAGATGTGTCACAGTATCTGAAATCACTGTAAATCTTGGAATAGGACACAATGCAGTACAGGAAATGATTGAAACCCTAGGCTATAGAAAAGTTTGTGCCAGCTGGGTCCCACAGGAGAGAATGTCCAGAAAGCAGTGCATCTGTGCCGTTTGTCAGCTGGAACGGAATTCTGCCGGGAGGGTATTTTCAAATTTGCAGAGCGATAGGAAAAATGTGTGCATATAAATGGAGATTTTGTTGAAAAGTGAAGAAAAGGGTGCAGATTAAGATGATGCACTTACATTTTCTCTATAAATTCTGATTTTAAAAAAATTTTTGCTCATGACTTTCGGTATGATACTATGTGGCAAATGGATGTGCTGTACTGTTGTTTTATATATGACAAATGGATGTGCTGTATTGTTGTTTTATATATGACAAATGGATGTGCTATATTGTTGTATTATATATGACAAATGGATGTGCTATATTGTTTTTTTATATGTAGCAAATGATTAAATGAAAAACTGGATTTTTAAAATTTCTTTGTGTATAGTCTGTAACTTTAACTTAAAAAAAGGGCCTAGCTCGATTGCGGTCCTGGCAAGCAGTTTCATTACACTCGGGGCATGCCCATATTCTTTTATGGCCCTTGACATCAGGATTTCCTTCAGCGTTTTTAGGGAGATGACTCCATCGTTATGTTGATTGTGTGTTGCCTATGATCTACCATTTATTTGGGATTTGCAACCACTTCCCCAATATGCCTTAATGGCATAGAAACAGGAATTTTACCTTACCTTACCCTTGGTTACATATAATGTGTTGAGTTGTATGTGATAGATAATTTGGAGGAAGTTGCTTTGCATTTGTTCACTGAGGTGTTGTTTGATGGATTTGTGCAGGTCTGATTTGTCCATTTTGATGAGGCCCTCTTGTTTGGGCCTTGCTTGCTAGCTGGTTGGCTTTGTTGTTTTCATTGACTTCGGCATGGCCTGGACAGTATATCCATGTGATGTTTTTGATGTGGGATTTATTATTTCTTGCCACTCACTTCTAATGGCTTTTTTGTTCCATTTTCCTTAATAGATATGTGTATAGTCATGCTGCAGATGTGGTGTAAAGTCAGTAAATCTACAAAATTTTTAACTGTGTTATAAAGAACAGTAAGTTCTTGGGATCATATCAGCAAATCAGGATAATGAGACAATTTTTTTTATATATATATTTTTAAAAAACGCACATGCACACATGCATACACAGAGAAAGAGAGAGTTTTTATTTATTGTAAATGTTTGCATTTTAGTAACAGAATGACATATTTTGCTTCTCCATTTAACTTTGAAGGGCAGAATGTAAGATGGGCTTGTGTGGCTTATTCTTTCTTCTTCTTCTTCAGCTTTATGAGCCATTAAGGCTCATTGCTGCAGATAAAGTTCGCCTCCATTCCTCTCTATTCCTAATCTTCTCTCTCCAGTTGGTGACACCAATTTCTTTTATATCCTCTTCTATGTTGTCTTTCCATCTCTGTCTTGGTCTACCTCTTGGTCTTGTTACCGTCATCTCTTGTGCATGCATCATTTTCATTTGTCTGTTCTCTTCCATTCTTTCCACATGCCCCAGCCAGTGTAGTCTGTTCAGTTTCAAGTCATTATTCTTTATCTTTTAAAAATAAAGTTCATTCATTATCTTTCTCTCTCTCTCTCTGAACCTTAAGTGCCCAGGGCACATGGGGCTTCCGCAAGGGTTTTCCACAAATGCCTGTTCTTCGCCTTTTTTTCTGCTCTTGCCCAGGTGAGCCCTCTCTATTACTCAACATCCTTTCTGTTGTTCTTCTCCATGTCTCTTTTGGTCTACCCTTACTTCTGTTCCCCTGTGGTGTCCATCTTAGTGCTATTTTTGGTAGTGAGTTGTCAGTCATTCGGAGCACATGTCCCAACCATCGCCAGCGTCTTTCCTCAATAATTGTTGTCAGTGGCTTCATCTGCATTTCTGCCAATAAGATGTTATTTCTTATGGTGTTTGGCCAAAATATTTTTCTAATTCTTCGTAAACATTTAGTCTGGAAAGAATTCAACTTGTTTTCTATGGTTTTGGTGATTTTCCAGCATTCACTTCCATAGAGTAGTAAACTTAGAACATTACTCTTAAATATCCTGATTTTCATATTTATGCTTAGTTTTTTTTATTTCCATATAGTCTGCAGCACTGCAAAGGCCTGGTTTGCTCTAGTAAGTCTACTGTTGATGTCCTCTGTGCTGTCTCCATTTTCTACTACTCTGCTGCCAAGGTATACAAATTCGTTGACCTCCTCCACTAACTTGCTGTCTACTCTGAGTACATTTCTATTGTTCACATTTTGTTTCATTAACTTTGTCTTTCCTACGTTGATCTTTAGTCCTATGTTGTTTGCATTCTGAGTTAGCTTGTTTATTTTATCTTGCATATCTTTGTGACTGCTTGATAATAGACAAATGTCGTCCGCAAAGTCAAGGTCCTCCAGCACTGTGTCAAGGATCCATTGTAATCCTCTGCATTTGTCTGATGTTGCCTCCTTCATTAACCAGTCTACTGCCAAGATAAATAATGTTGGTGATAGTACACATCCCTGTTTCACTCCTGTTTGTACCCTAAAGCTGCTGGAGGTATGTTCTCCACAGATCACTTTGCACTGAAAACCCTCATATAGGACTTCAGTATCTTTAATCCATGTTTAATTATTCTTACATCTTACATCCTTCCCGTTTCATTAAAAGTCATTTAAGGTTCACATGGTAGTTCACCAAATTTTTCTGTTCTTTGGCGAGTTTTTCAACCTTACCAAGGGATTTTATGCCTACTGATTTGGCCTGTCCTAACTGTTATTTTAATTTTTAATGTTAATTTTAATGTTTAATTATTAGGTACATGAAAAATTGTACTGGCAGCTCACACATTCTGCTTGGGAAAATTTGTAACAAAATTTATTTTGACACAGGGTGGGAAATAATTCAGGTGTGAAAGATTAATTTTTAAAAAATAGCTAATTAAACAGAAATAACCTAATAGTAATCTTGACATTTTAAATTATGGCCTTTTTTTCTTCACTTGTCCAGTTTCTGGGACCTTTTCAGTGCCAGTTCCGAGTCTGAAGATGAAGGTGATGGTGATGAGGTAACAGTCTACAAATCTCGAAGTAAACGAAACACGTCCATGACAGATTCTGTCAGCTTTGATAATAGTCTTGCTGATGGATTGAGTGAGTTAGAGAAGCTGACGAGAGCTGGTTAGTAGCTTGGCTTATTTCTGTTTTGTCCCTTTTTTTTCCTATTGACATGTAAAAATAATCAAAAACAACCAATTTTAGTGTCAAATCCATAGTTTTTGGGGTCACTGAGATGAATAGTGACACTCATGATGCCATTTAAATCCAAGTTGAGCCCACTTCGGCATGGGGGGGCCTAGGGGTGGGGGTGGAATGGGGGTGACATGTAAAAATAATAAAAAATGGATATTAGTGTCGAGTCCATAGTTTTCGGGATTGCTGAGATGAGTAGTGACACTCTTGATGCTGCTTAAGTCCAAGTTCAGCCCCTAATGGCAAGGGGAGGGGGCGGTGAGAGAGGGGTATACTTGGGATGGAGATGACATGTAAAAGTAATTGAAAATGACTGATATTAGTGTCGAATCCATAGTTTTCGGGGTCACTGAAATGAATAGTAACACTCTTGATGTCGTTTACCTCCAAGTTCAGCCCTCATCCGCATGGGGGTTGAGAGGAGATGAAAATTAGGGTGGGATCTCCAATTATTTTACTACAGAACCTCGACCCACCAAAACATTGCAATGGCACAAGGCTGTGTGTAAAGAGGATGCTGGGAAATGTAGTTGAAGTGACTATCTTAACAGGACAGGGAGAGGGTGAAGCAGTTTTTATCCCACGGATACCACTCATTCCGAAGGTTTTCCCTTTTAACTTTAAGAGATTGCAATTTCCTGTGAGACATGCACTCTTGATCACAGTCAACAAGTCACAGGGGCAGTCTACACATTATAGAGTAAAGTCTTTTACAAATTCGCTACTATGTTAATTTAACTCAAAACTTGATTATATACAACTTTTTTTAGTTTCACCTCCAGGAGCAAGAATAAATAGTTTCTTGGGTGAACCCCCCCCCCCACTTGAGCAAGCAACATAAGGTTGTCTGTGGGAGAAACATGGCGATCTTACATTCACTCCGCAGTATGAATAATTAATAAATTCCTGAGCAGTGGCAGGTAATCAGCTAGTTACTTTTATATATGAGATATCATGTCACTGATGATACCTTCTTGATGATTCAGAAAACAAAGATGACATGAAAATAAAGAAACAGAACTATTTTTTTTTTCAGTATGCAAAAGTGTCATGAAAATAAAAGCAACAGAACTATTTTTTTAAGTATCCAAAAAAAAATGACATGAAAATAGAGCAGCAAAATTTTTTTTTAATACCCGAAGGTGACATGAAAATTATGCATCAGGTTTTTTGTTTTTTTTTTCAGTATGGCCTGAGGAAAAATACATCATGGAATATTCCATAGAGTATGGTCTGTTGAGGCTGCTACCAAAGACACGCGAAAAACTCAAAATTCCTGTTATGCTCATTGTGTTAGGTAAGCAGTTATCATAATAGGATAACAAGCATCAGTGTTGGAAACAGTTCTGTAAATTATTTACAGTTGCATACATCATCATTGCTTCTTTAAGCTTTTGTTGCCGTTGGTCCCATGCTAAGTGCCGCATCTCTTAGACTACAGAGCAACATCCTCACTAAACATTTTTTTTTATCATTCATCATAGATGCCATTTTTGTTTAAAATCAGGAAATGGCATGATTATTTTTTTTAAACAATTTTGGCAGTTGAAATTACCACTTTTTACTTCTTAATTAATTTCTTAATTACTTAATTTTACTAGCCAAAAGTTAGATTTTAAATTATTTTCAATAATATTTACACTTGTTATACATTATGACAGATTTTAAGTTATTTTCAGTAGTGTTTGCAGCTATTTTTTATTGTAATAGTTAGATTTTAACTTGTTTTCAGTAACATATGCATTGAATGAAAAAGAACTGCATATATTACTGCATTTTTAAATGTGATTTATATTATAATGAAATTTAATTATGTTTGTTTGTGTGGGTTGTATACTTGTATATATACGATGACTGACATTTTCAGTCATTATTGCTACACACAGATGCCATGTTTGTGTTGATATTTAGTGTAAGAGGTGTGGGCAAATAAAATATGAGAGACTAGTTTCATTTGGCAAGAATGATAAAGACAATGTGTCAGTTTTTTTGTTTTATCCATTCAAGTAACTCTGGCAGAAGGGTTTCATTATGTAGGGTAGAAATGCATCCTTTTTCCTAGATATTCCCTTTTTTCACAGATTCTTCAGCATTTTTATTGATCTTCTTTTACGTTAATTCCTTCTGGCAGTGTTTTGGACCAATTCTTAATGTTTTAAGCCAAGTCAGAGTTATGTTTTGTATACAAAATTGTGAACTTGGTGGAGAAGAACAAGTGATCATTTTTTGATTTCATATTGGTCACAACAGACTGAGGTATCATCTGTTCAGCATGCTTAAGATTGGCCCAGCTAATAGGTGCACATGTGGCAGACCAATAAGATGATGGGAAAACATATTCTACAAGAGTGCTCAATGTAATGAGGAACAGAGAAAACAGATGTGGCAAACACCTATGCCAGTCCAGGAAAAGCTGTATAGAGGATGTACACAACCTCCAGTTGACCATCAGTTACTTCAGAAGTATATAAGTGTCTGAGAATGATTGAAGAAAAAGATAAAATATGAAATAATTAAAATAATTTCAACGTGTCCTGATATATGATGAGTTTGATTATCTTTTAACCTACAAACAGCTTTTAAAAAAACTTGGCTGAAGTAAAAAAGTTTTATTCTGTAGCTGAGAGTTCATAATTTTATGTTGCTGTAAATTCTCAAAATAGGTATCACATCCTTTTCTAGTAAAATTTGGTAGATGTAATCTTTGATTAGACAATTTGTTGTTGTTGTTGTCATGGATGCTGCTCTGTAGATTAAGAGTTAATAACCAAATCTTTATTTTCTGTGTAAAGATTGTGGCGAAGTGGTTAGTGCACTGGTCTCTCATGGTGAAGGTCGGGGGTTCGTTTCCGGCCGGAGGCACCCCAGTCACCCAGCTGTAGAAATGGGTACCCGACATCTTCAGTTGGGGAAGGAAAGGCGGCCAGGCGTGATATTGACCATATCACCCTCTAGTGTGCTGACAGGTCAAGGAAAATATGGGCACTAACACCATATCCCTATGTGCCTTTAAGGCATGACAGGATTACCTTTACCTTTACCTTTTTTTTTTTATTAACCATTATATATCTTCTTCTTCTCCATCTTTCACTCACATATCAGCGGCAATCTTTCTCACAAGTGCGACATTTCATCTCAGGTTTTCATCCTCGCCATAGAGAGCCATTGTATGTGACCATGCTGCTGTTTTAAATTTCTACAGATTCTGAGAAAGAAACATGCTTTGGTGATGGGTTCAGTCGTTTTTTGCTGGATGAGTTTCTAGGATATGATGATATTATTATGTCAAGTATCAAGAGGCTGGTGGAGATGGAGGATCACAGAGGTTTGTTCCTTTTTTTTCAATCTCAACACTTTAGCATTTCTGTAAAACATTTTATGTATTTAGTACACAGCTGGAACAGAGGCAAGCCAGGACTGAGGTGTACGACGTTAAGGTCATCTGACAACATCTGTATATTCTTTTTTTTTTTTTAACTTTAATTAGAAGGCTTTGACCTGTTCAGTGTTTTGCTTCCATGTCTTGTTTTTTATTCTTCTTGTTTATATTCTTGGCAGTGTTTCTTAGGCTGGGTTATTTTTCTTATTTTTATTCTTCTTGTTTTTATTTTTCTTGTATTTTTCTTGTTCTAATTCTTCTTGGTTTTTATTATTTTTGTTTTTATTTTTATTTTTCTTGTTTTCATTCTTGTTTTTATTTTTCTTATTTTTATTCTTCTTGTTTTTTATTCTTATTGTATTTTTCTTGTTCTAATTCTTCTCGGTTTTTATTCTTTTTGTTTTTGTTTTTATTTTTCTTGTTCATGTTCTTGTTTTATTCTCCTGAAAGTGTAGAAAGTTTCTTTGCAGTCGACGTGGTGAAGATGCTGAATCATAAACATTATGTTGTAACAGGGAATGGGTTACCATGGCTGTTTTTGCAGGGCTGTAGTGAAACTGGAAGGCAGAAAAGAACGCAATGTTTCTTTGGCAGGCTCCACCACCATGGGACTTTAGCAATCCCTGCCCTATCAGTTAGGCTGAAATGTTACTGGGGCCACCAGTAGGGAGACAGGGTAGGATCTAAGTTGTTTATTCCCTGATTTATGGGTCACTGACCATCATTTCATCCTGCACCTATTTCCCCCCCCCCCCCACCTTGGTTTACATATAAGTTTTATAAACCGTCATTAGAATGTGTAAATACAGAATATATGTTCTTTTTGTTCTGGCATTATTCATATAGTGGTCATAGGTTCCTTTTGTGAGATATTTTGTTAACTGAAACATGAGAAAGCAAACTGCAGGTAACAGTGCAGCTGTGACCATTATTAAGAATTAATAAAAGAGTGCTGAAACAATGCCTAGAAGATATGATTTATAATAACGACTTTACGACAGAAGTCCTCCATTTAAAAAAAAGGTCTCACATTTGTCATTTGTACACATTCCAGGCTACCTGCGAAATGTCGTGACTGGAGAAAACTTCCGTTTCATGAGTACTTGGATGGCAAGAAGCTCTTACCTGGCCGCAGCCTTCATTATGCTTATTTTTGTAAGTCTGTGGCGACAGCATACAGTTGTTAGTGGAGTAAAGTAATAGAGCATAGTTTTGTATGGTTGGACTTTGAACAATCATAGACAAAGCACTTTTAGACGTGAGAAAAAGAAAAATGACGAAAGAATTACCTGGGATTTGAGCCATAGACTCCTTGTTGCTCATCCTACTGAAGTCCATGATTGAAGTCCTAAGTAATTCTCTCATGTTTAAAAATGCTTCGTGTGTGATTTTTCTAGGCCTGACCATTCAAAACTATGCTCTCTTACTTTACTGTGCAAAAGCCTTGTAGTTTTCCATTTGTAAAAATTAGTGGAGTAAAGCAGAGGTAGACGGAGGTTCAGTTTTACAAAAAAGATAGAGGAAGAGAAAAAGGAGAGACCATAGTGAAAGAATAAAATCGTACATCCTTCCCATGCCATCAGACATCACGTAGGGCTCGCATGGTAGTTCGCCAAGTTCTCCTGCTTTTCATGAGCTTTTCAGCCTCATCAAGGGATTTTATGCCTACTAATTTGGCCTCTCTTAACAATGTTCTCTTTAGAGTTTCATGTGGTTGACTTCTTTTAACAAAAATATCGTGTAGTAATTAAAAACATCAACTCAGTATTTTGGTAAATCGCTTTTGTCAGTTACAACAGAGAAGACAAGATGGCAGATAAATACAAATGAATAAGCATTTACCCAGCAGAGGTTCACCTGGTAAGGAAAGTAAGATGAGGAATGTCTGAATCTTATTGTTAATTGATGCAACATTTTGTAACAGGGACACAAAAAAATTTGTTTAAAATCCACTAATGGCTCAAGAGTCTGCAAAGAAAATTCCTTAGTAAAATTGTAATTTGAATTCTTGATCAGATACTTTGTAGAACAAATGACTGAGGGTCTCTTGCTTAGAGACCCAGCTGTCTTGAATGAAGGCAAGTTATCTCCATAGAAAATGCTTGACAGAGAAAAATAGTTGATGGGTGTTCCTTATATTGGAAAGGGTTTTTTTTTTCCCGTTTTCTTTTAAATACTAGAGAGAATATACGAGAATACTATTTTCAAGATTATTTTGTGACTTTATATTTCCACTTTTTTTTTTTTAGACAGTATCAGTATCAACGCTGCTGAGATACTCTCACAACCAGATATTCGTTTTTATCAGTAAGTATGACACTGTTGACCATGTCTGATCTCATTTGCACATTAAATATTTAAATAGAATGACAGTAGTGGGCTGGAATTTGCCTTCAGTGTTTCTTTGTAGTAAAACTGCTATAAACTGCATTGCGTGTATCAGTTTTTTTTTTCTTTTGAGATGTCAGATTTTACATTTTTTTTTACAGTTAAAAATAGCTCAATTGGTAGAAAGGCCGAAAAATTACTAGCGAGCTGTTATGTTTGTTTTTTATTGTTAAAAATCACATGGGGGGGGAAAGAAATCAGTTGTTTTTCACAGTTAAAAATAGCTCAATTTGTGGGAAAAGCTGAAAAATTATTAGCAAGCTGTTAATCTATTTTTATTGTTAAAAATCGCATGGGGGGGGGGGGGGTGTGAAATAGAAGGAAAATAGCACTCTTAACTCTTTCCGTGCGGCAGAAGAAACAGAACAAACAATGTCGATTTTCGACCATACGCACGCACAGGACCATCGGAAATGTCAAAAATTCGACCTGCTGCACAGGAAGAGTTAAATTACAAATGTGAGTCAAAAGGTAAATGGACATCAAGGGATGTAACTGGTGAGAAAAATATATGAGAAACCTTTGAGTTTCCATCAAGTGTTTTCATATATTTTTTCAGTAGTTTCATCCCATGATTTGCAGTTGTTTCTGTTTTTAAACTTGCACTCGCATTTTACTGTTAACCAGAATAACAGGCATGGTTTTAACTGTTGGGCCATGTGAAAATAGTCTGGTTCACATATTTTGGGCACATGGGTTTTTCAATGTTCACCATATAACTTTGGACCACAGTCTGAAATTTACATTACATTTTTGGTATTGAGGAATTTTTTTTGGAATTTAAATGTTTTTGTCTTTGTAAACTTTCTTTTCAGTGAACTTACTACAGATGTTCCATATGAATGTGGCCATAGTGTTCCCAGCAGCCCCTATTTTGACTGTCATATTAGCACTTGTAGGTAAGTCGTGAGATACCTCAGCTGTGGTTGATGGGTGATAGGGACGACATCTGCAGTGTAAAATAATTTATAAAACAGATCGTTCTTAAATCTTTTGCAGTCGCAGAGTTAAACGGTAGAAACATTTCTTTGTTTGCCTGCTCGGGTTACATTTATTTATTCACAACCTGTGACTTTGTTTTCTATATAATTTAATTGTCATATGTTTAGGTCATTATGAATCACCACCAACTTGTTGATTTGGGAAGGGGGGGATGCGTGTACGACCCTTGGAGACAACTTTTTGTAGAATGCCAGGAGTTTGTTATTTATCTGTACTCTTTAAACTCATTATTTTAAACCGCTTCTTTGGTTACTTCTGAACCCATTAAAAGCATTTTGCCTGGTGTGTTGACAAATTTAGGCTGAGTGTTTCTAAACTTTGTTGGCAGTGCAGGACTTGACATTTCTAAACCTTGTTTTGACATTTTGTAAACCATCTACCACCAGTGAGCATTTGGTGTAGTTCATCAAGGAAGTAAGAGCATAAAATTGACAACTGGAGGTGTAAGGTTGTTTTGTCTGTGCATTTGAGAGTTTCCAGCACTTACTTAATCCTTCTTCTTGTACTGTGAAGTGTCGAAGGTGAAGTGCTTGTGGGCACTGGGTGGCCTCAGTGATGGTGATGCCATAATTAGCAAGTGTTTTTTTTTCCCGATACCATCTGTCTGTCTCTTTGGCTGTTCCTCTTGATCTGTGGCCTGTAGTTCTTTGGTTGAAGGCTCCCTTGGCTGGTGTGAGTGTGTCATTCTCATTAAGTGGCCGAACCACTTGATTCTTTTTTTCCGTGTGTGTCGTTAGACATGATGTGGTTCCTGCCGTCTGTTTTGTGGTATCATTTCTTAGCCTGACGGACCTGGTGATGTCTAAGACATCTCATTTCTCGTGTGGTTATTTTATTCTGTTGTTTCTTTCTAAGTGCCCGTGCTTGGCATTGGTAGGATGCAGTTGATATGAATGTGCCATTAATTTTTCTCTTTGTTTCAGGTGGGATGTTGGGGTGTGTAAGCAGCAAAAGTAGCTGGTATGCAACAGCATTGGCTCTTTGTACTCTAATATCAACGAGCCATTGCTGTTGCATACCAGTTTTCAGTAAGCGATTAATAGTCTTCTTATAAACATTGGGTGGTGAAGTGGTTAGTGCACTTGTCTCTCATGGCAAAGATCAGGGGTTCAGATCCAACTGGAGGCACCCCCCAGTCACCCAGCTGTAGAAATGAGCACTGACTTCTTCTGGAGTTGGGAAAGGAAAGGAGCCCAGGCATTATGCTGAGAACATCACCCTCTAGTGTGATAACAGGTCAAGGAAAATATGGGGACTAACAGTATATCCCTGTGTGCCTCCAAGTCATGACAGGGTACTTTTAGCCTTTTTATATGAACATTACATCCTGAAGACATGTTCAGACTGACTGTTGAGAGAGCAGTGTTCTTTGAAGACATGAATGAAACAATGTACTAGAAAATGACTGCCTACTATCATGTACTCTAAATTCCTGATAAGACCATCAGGTCTTGAAGTGAAAAAAAGTCTGCACCAAGCCCCCATCATTTTTGTTGAACAAGCGTAGCTTGAGTTACTGCACCTTGGGCTAATCATGTACTCAAAGAGAGCAAAGACCTTTATCTTGCACCAAGCTCCCATCAGCTTTGTTGATTGTGTCTGACTTGCTGCAGCAAACAGTGGTATTTGCTTGAGCAGTTCTTGATGTGGAGCAAGGAGTGCTGCAGAATAGGAAGAGCATTATATTGACTACATTATGAAAGAAAGAGACGTACAAACTTTTGTTATTTTAAAGGTATGGAAGCTGTGATGTCAGAGTTCTTTAGTGATACCACCACAGCATTCTACATCATTCTCATTGTGTGGATAGCAGACCAGTACGACACTATCTGTTGCTGTACTAACATCAGCAGGCGGATTTGGCTGAGGTAAGTCAGGAGTTTTTGTCCCTAGAGGATCAATTTAATTATTTATGGATTTATGATTTTACTGAGTTGGTTGGTTGGTTGTGATGTTATTTCGGGAGCTGCATTAGTGCACTCGCTCTCTGACCAGGCGACCCAGTTTCAATTTCCACTCGCCAGGTGACAGTCAGACCATGACTCGCAAAAAAAAACAAACTACCCGGGTTCACCCAGCCTCAAGAAAAAATGGGTGCCAGGGTTAACAGTCTGAAAAGGAAGAGCTAGCTACAGAGGTGGCGACACTAGTCGACAGTTTCTGGTCAGCTGAGCACTTATGATTTAACTGTGCACAAACTGTTTTGTCCGAAAACAGGACAAATTGGTGTACTACCTTGCGAGCCCTATGTGATGTTTAGCAGCACGGGAAGGATATAAGATAAGATAAGAATGATGCTGGTTCACAGCTCACACCTTTACCTTTGTGTCTTTATTTTAACGGTGTTCAGAAAAATTGACCTGGTTTGATAACTCTGATGCAAGCAGCTTGTAATGGATCTCATTCAAATGAGTGCTGCATCTTTACCCCCATTTCAGCTTTTAGGCATTAAATAACTGTGTTAAAATGTTGAACCATTTAATATTTATTGTTTTTTTGGGCGGGGGTGTTTTTTTTTTCAGGTTTTTCTACCTTTACCACTTTGCATTTTATGCCTACTATTACCGATTCAATGGTCAGTACAGCTCCCTTGCTCTGTTTACATCTTGGCTCTTTATACAGGTAATATGTGGACAGTGGTCATTTTTGTTTAACTGATAGCACATAAAATGTGAAAACTTAATTACTAATGTTAATTGCTTTTGAGAAATAAATTAGAAAGTTATTTCCACATAAATTCTGCAGAAAAATGGTGCCAGCAGTGTTGGGGGAAATGTACCACATAAGACATTGGTGCGGTTAATTCTTCTGACAGTCAGAAGTTCTGTGATATTGTGAGCCATAGCTGTTTATAGGTTAATGTTGTTCTTGTTGCTATACACATATCCATGTAAGTGTAACAAAAACAGTGGAACAGATAATCTGTACCATAGTAAGACAGTAAGATGTGATATTTTGGCAAGAAGCCTTCATCACATAACAACAGAGGCAAGAAACAAAAGAAAAAAAGAAGGGCTAACAAATGCTTTAAACAAGTAAGGACCAGTTTGGAATGCAGCAAGTTAATAAATGAAAACTTAAGCCCAGTCAGTTTCCTGTAATTTGGAACATGAAGCTCTTGTTTTTGCTTTCTGGAGTTCTGGCGAAGATCCTGTAGCTCAGGGATCAGTCATAAAGAGAGTATCAGAGAAAGTTTGACAAGCAGGCTTCACTGTAACCACTGCCAAGAGAGTATCAGAGAAAGTTTGACAAGTAGACTTCACTGTAACCACTGCCAAGAGAGTATCAGAGAAAGTTTGACAAGCAGGCTTCACTGTAACCACTGCCAAGAGAGTATCAGAGAAAGTTTGACAAGCAGACTTCACTGTAACCACTGCCAAGAGAGTATCAGAGAAAGTTTGACAAGTAGACTTCACTGTAACCACTGCCAAGAGAGTATCAGAGAAAGTTTGACAAGTAGACTTCACTGTAACCACTGCCAGTGTGAAGACTTACAATCCTTATTTTAATTGCCAGACTGTAATAATGACAATGGCCCTGTTACCCAAATTTGGACATGAGCCTGTTATGAAGAACAGATAATAGCCCTGTTACCCAAATTTGGACATGAGACTGTTATGAAGAACAGATAATAGCCTTGTTACCCAAATTTGGACATGAGCCTGTTATGGAGAACAGATAATAGCCTTGTTACCCAAATTTGGACATGAGACTGTTATGAAGAACAGATAATAGCCTTGTTACCCAAATTTGGACATGAGCCTGTTATGAAGAACAGATAATAGCCTTGTTACCCAAATTTGACATGAGACTGTTATGAGAAACACTACTCTGAAACAGAATAAGATCTTGACCATATATGATTTTCCAGCCCTAATGAAGTCATCATCTCTAAAATTGGCAACACTGCTCTTGTCATGCAGACCAGTAGTTTTGTAAGGAATTAGAGAAGAATTGTATACCATAAATTTGTAAGATTTGTGAAAAATTGATCATACTTATGCATGTAGTTTGGAGATTTTCATCCCTGAAAAGTGTTGTTATGTTTTTCAGCATTCGATGGTCTACTTTTTCCACCATTATGAGCTGCCCGCTATCCTACAGCAAGCTCGCAGGCAGGAAATCTTTGTCCGGCCAGCACAGCCTGGGCCAGAAGCTGGAAGCCAACCTGCACCAGCCAGTAATTCTGAATCTAGCAGAGCTTCGGCGGGTCAGAGAGTTGGCAGTGAGGGCGAGACAGGATCCGGGGCAGGGAGTACTGATGTTTCTAGTGCAGGAACTGATTTGAGAAACACTGATTCTTATAGTGCAGATTTGAATATGAGAAACAGTGAACCCTCTAGCAGGGATGCTGACAGGAATGGCGATTCTTCCAGCAGGAGTACTAACACAAGAAATAGTGATTCCTTTGACGGTGGAACTGATACAAGGCACAGTGATTCCTTTAGCAGGGATACTGACAGAAGCAGTGATTCTTCCATGGCAGGAAGTGACTCAAGAAACTGTGATTTTTCCAATATTGACACCAATGTTGGAAAGTGTGATTCCTCTGGTACAGGAAATGACAGTGGATCTTATAGTGCAGATGCTAATACAAGAATCAGCGATTCTGTGAGCATAAAAACTGATGTAAGAAACAATGATTCTTGTAGTTTGGATGAAACTAGAAACAAAGAGTCTTCTAGTGCTGATGTTTTGAGAAACAGTGATTCTTCTTTCACAGATACTGTTACAAGAAACAGTAATTCTTCTTTCACAGATATTGATACAAGAAACCGTGATCTGTCTAATGCAGGAGCAGATGTGAGAAACAGTGACTGTTTTACCACATTGGCTGCAGTAATTAACAATGATTCTTTTAATACAGGTTCATGTGGTAGAAGTGATGCTTCATCAGCTGCAAGAAGCAGAAGTGCTGCTTCATCAGAGGATATCTGTGGCTCTGACAGCAGTTTAGCCAGCATCAACATTTCCGATGCAGCCGCACAATTAAGGTCTTCAGAAATTAACAGTACTGGTAGTGAAAATATGTCCCAGAAGGGCTCAGAAAAGTTTGTAGTGAAAGAGTTCAGTGGGGACACAGTGTCTGTCATAGTTTCACCAGAGGATCCTGAAAGTTCAAACAGAGAAACAGGCTTGGATTCAGTGAGAAGTTCAGATGTGGGGCCCAGTTTGCATATGTAACAGAATTTGGGAAGTGGCCCAGAAGAAAGAACTTTTGATGTCTTTGATACAGTGGGAGTATGTGATGGTTGGAGGTGCATAAAAAAAATCTTATGTGGGTTTTATAGCTTTGAGAACTGCAAAAATTCTGTTTTTTTGTGTGAATTGCCAATGACTGTTTAGTAACTGAAGCTTCTCAGCTAACTCTTAGCGTAGTTTCACCAGGTACGTTATTAAAATATCATCCCTGACATTTCAGCATAACTTTGGCATGGCTCTGGATCCTGCATCATGCTTCCAGGCATCTACAAGGATATTCAAGGTGCTTTAGCTTTGTTTATAATGCTAACGCAATTTATGATGTGCCTTCTTGGTCGTATAGAGCAAATCAGCGTTTCTGTTGAAATACTGCATTCCTGGCTGTGATGATAAGCTCTTGGTATCATGATACTCATATGATATACAAGCTGAAAACTGTGATGATATTGGCTATTATATTTTATAAGAAACTGAAAAAAAAAATAACTGTTATTACATCAGGTTTTAGTAATTCAGTTGTTCATTTACAGTTGACGGTTTATAGCACAAGTATAATGAAAAAGCAGTGGAAATGAAATTTGTCAAAGAATTATAAGAATGCTGACAGAAGCAGCGAGTCTTCCATGGCAGGAAGTAATGCAGAAAGCAGTGATCTTTCTAATATTGACACCAATGTTGGAAAGTGTGATTCTTTTTGTTGCAGGAATTGACATAACAAACATTGGGTCTTCTGGCACATATATTAATCATATAGAAATCATGTCTGATGAAAAAATTCTTAGATATCACTCAAGAGAATAGACCTGACAGTTGTAAAAAAGAAAGAAAACAAATTAAAATTCTGTTTCTGTGGCCACTAGTCTCAAGTCTGACATTCTTACAGGATACAGGACTTAGAAGGGATGTATATGTAAGAGAGGTATGGAGGAATTCATTGCTAAGGGACAGGAAAAATGTTCAGAGGGACAGTCAGAATCTAACTAGGCAACAAAGAAACACTAAACTCTACATGAGGAAAACATTTCTCATATCATTTCGGTGAGGGACTGTTGATGCTAATGATAATTTGTTAAGGAGAGTTTAGTACTTTGTGTCTGTGGGGGTGGTTTGCATTTAGAAGGACATGAAGAATGAAAGACTTGGAGAGTTATGTAACTCAACGTGCTGTAATGATTGTGAAATATAGATTTATTGACTCTTCGACTCCAAAATAACGCTGGCAGGGTCAGTAGATCTTGCACCCTATGTGAACCGATGCTCAGAGTAATATTTAGGCAAAGTCTAAATAAAAGGAAAAGGATCCCATTTCTAATTCAGCCCATATTTTTAAAGAATAGAGTAATCTCCTTCAGGTTTCTTTGTGTCAGGATTTCTCATCAAAATTTATTCTGGCAGAACATGGAGATCAATTCTGTAGTAAAGGAGTTAACCACACCATTCAAACGTGAGACAAGAAAACTTCTAAGAAAAGTGTTATTTTCTTTATTCTGTGTTCCAGAGATTTTGTGTACAGTATGTTATGTTCATATTGGCATGAGCTTGGGTTGTGCCACAGTATTATAAATAAACATTTGTAATATCATGACTCACAAATTTTTGGGAAAATTTGATTTCTACTATTGTCTAAAAAAAAACAAAAACAATTAGGTGTCAGAAGAGGAGCATAAAAGTTGTAAGTTCAGATTTAACTCTTTCCATGCCGCAGGAAGAAACACGGACGTGTAGTGGAGTGCCAGAATAAAAGCGTGTGTCTTGGTCTGTAAGTGGGTATAGTTATAAAATGGAATGGAAAACAGTATTTCCATGTACTTCTGTATACTTATTATGTTTCAAAGTATAACTAAATGAATGAAAATTTCATAAATGCAGAGTTTTTTAGGAAAGAAGAAGTAATGTGATGTTTTTAGACAATTATTGTGCCCAGCTCACCATCGGCTAGGTCTATATATGCACTACTTACCATCTGAGATGTCTAGATCTGCTTGTCGATCTCGTATTGTGATTCTGTGTTGCATTCTTGCTAAATTAATGTCTGAAATAATCTTCTAACTACTTCTCCAGTCATCTAAATATGTCTAGATCTACTTGGGATACATTCAAGGTCACAGGCCATGTCCATACCCCTATATACGTTGTTAAAAGTTGAAAAATTTCCATGTTTCTCTTCCTTTTTCTCGCTCGGCATCGCTTGTATCTAAGGACTCTTTCACCATTTTGAAAAGTGTCACCGGAAACATGGATGAAATATGTACAATCTAAATGTTACACCGGTTGTTTTATTGAAACAAACTAAGCGTCATAAAATTGACGCTTGGTAAGCAACGGGGGTACCAGAAGCGTAAAAAAATTGACGCCTGGCACGGAAAAAGTTAATTTCCATCCTACATTTTGTTTTTCTGGACATGAAATCTAGGCACCACACAAAATACAAATCACTTCTCAGATCAGAGGTTGACCCCCCCCCCCCCCTTTTCCAGTTCAGTGCAGACCACTAGTACATTGTGATGAGACTACAACAGATTAAACTTCTTTTCTGCAATAGAATTTTCAGGACATGTTTTTAAGTGATTTTAGTTGCCTAGGGTAATTTAAGATCCCAGAATTTGTAGATCTTTGTGTTAAATGGTGATGTTGTTACATATTAATATAAATGTCATGTTTTAAGCTTTCTAGGATCCATCATGGCACTTTCTATAATTAATAAGGTATTTGAAGAGAATTTTGATATAAGCATTTCACACACGGTTTCATTTGTAGTCCTGAAGTGTCCAAAATAGATAAAATCCAGTTTGTCGACTCACATTTCTCAAAATGAGTAGTGATGTTTTATGTGGAAAATATTGCAAGAAATGTGATACATGAGAAATGAGAATTTCTGTGGCTGTATAGTTGTAAAATCTCATGATTCTTTTATCGTTTTTCTTTTAAAATATCTTTGTAAACAGTACCACAGATTATAAGGTTTTTATCAGATTTTTTTTTCTCCAAACATTTAAGCTGTGCATACACACAGAATAAGCAGTAGTGAAGCAACACCGATGTTAAGTGATATGTGTGAGAATGTAAGTGATGTTTTGTGGAAGGTGGGATTTGTGTATCAGAATTAGAGTTGCTGTTTTCTGCTTTCATTGTAGTGTCATTGTAAAACTTGCAGTAACTAAGACTTAAAGTAGGGCAGGTGTGTGCCTGGAGTCCAGCACTGCCAGGGTTTAGCGTGTTCAAGATTTATGTGTGAAGATAAATAAGCATTTACCTTAAATTGTCCATTGACTTTTATTATATTTTATGAAACATGATAACAAGCCATGTTATTGATTTTCAGTTTATCAAGTGGAGTGAGATCTGGCATGTTGCTGTGTGATACTTTAGTAATTTGTCTTATGCTCTTCAGACTTCTGTTATCATGTTATCATCAGTGAGATAATTTCCAGTGCTTTTGATTTTGGTAATTGTGCAGTTTAATAATTCATTTTGTTTTATGGGACAACTTCATTGTCTTGAATTTTTTTTTTTTTTTTTGAAATTCTTTTCAACACTTGCATTATTTCTGTTCATGACCTATAAATGCACGTTATATCCTGCAAAGCAACAATGGAAAAAAGTGCATCTTGTCTCCTGACAAGGGAGAGTGGTCAGTCATCAGTTTTATTCCAACTGGTTTTTACTATCATGTGTCATGAGGGATGATTGATAAGTTTTCGGCATAAGGTACAAATACTTGAAAGTCACAGTTGATATTAAGTGCATTTGTAGATCAGGTTAATGTAAGATTAAACACCAAGTTTGAAGAAATTAACGACAACCAATTTTTTTACAGGCTACTGAAGTAAGGGGTGGCAGAAATTGAGAAAATGGATAAAATTTCTCATCGCTCAGCCATTCGCTACCTCTGCATCAAGGGCTTATCGTCGAAGGAGATCCATGAGGATATGGTAAAGACTCTAGGGGAGAGTGCCTCTTCTTACAGCACAGTGAGGAAATGGGCAGCTCAGTACAAACATGGAAGTGAGAGTCTGGAAGATGATCCCTGTCCAGGAAGACCAAGAACGGTAACTGCTGATGAAACCACCGGCAGAATCCATGACATGGTAATGGAGGATCGACGACTAACCGAGGGGTACATTGCTGCTGAGTTGGGCATCTCCCAGGAATGTGTTCATGCCATTATTCACAATGATCTTCAAATGACAAAGGTCTCTGGTCAGTGGGTCGCGAAACTTCTTGGACCTGATCACAAACGACTCTGTCTCAACATGTCAAGAGACTTCGTTTTCTTCTTCTTTGTTCGCATTGTCTGTCTATACCTGCAGTCCTGTCTCTTGGATAAATTTCACTGTTTTTTGTAATTCATGTATGGAACCGTAGAGCTTATCTTCTTTAGTGGTTTCACTGGGCCAGTAATTATTTCTCAGTGTTTCATAGTTGGTGCAGTTCTGGAGGATATGTTCCACAGTTTGGGGCACCTGGGCACATGTACATAGATTAGTAGTACCAACCTTAAACTTTGTATACATATGACTTCGGAGTCGGGTGTGTCCTGTTCGGAGACGGAAGATGGTGACTTGTTCCTTTCTGTTTAGCATGTGATAGTCATCATGTGGTGGTGTTTGTGGCTTCATGTAGTTTTTATCATGCTTTTCTTCTGATTATAGGTGATTGGTATGTCTGGTTGCTCAAGAGACAATCTTGGCCATGTTTTTTTTTTGCAGATACTGAAAAGTTTCTTGAGCAATTTGTGACTGGATGAGACTTTGGTTCATCATTTTCAACCATAAACCAAAACACAGACAAAGCAGTGGAAACAACATGGATCCCCACCTCCAAAGAAAGCAAGGGTGGTTCTGTCTGCAGCCAAAGTGATGGCTTCCATCTTTTGGGATTCAGGTGTGCTATTAGTAGACCATCTTCAGAAGGGCAGAACGGTTACCGGGGCCTATTACGCTAATCTTGTGAAGCAACTGCAGGTCAAATTGAAGGAGAAGCATCGAGGGAAATTGATGAGAGGAGTCATCTTTCAGCAAGACAATGCTCTAGTTCACAAGTCAGTGGTGGCAATGGCTGCCATTCATGATGCGGCTTCCAGCTTCTAGAACATCCTCCTTATTCGCCAGATTTGGCCCCTTCAGATTATTAATTGTTTACCAAACTCAAAAAGAAGCTCAGTGGTCGCAAATTTGCTTCAGATGATGATGCCATTAATAGTGTAGACCACTTTCTACTGGCACAAGATGCTGACTTTTACAAATAAAGAATCCGTATGCTCCAGGATCGCTGGACTGAGTGCATAAACTTGCAAAGGGACTATGTTGAGAAATAACCCAAAAAAGTTGTCCACAAGTAATTTGTTGTACCTTATGCTGAGAAATTATCAATCAACCCTCATAGCGTTGGCCATCATGCTTCTCCATCTTGTGCAGTCCTTGGTGTTTCCTGTCAGCTGAGATGCTTTTCTTTTTCCACGCCATGTGGGCCGGTCCACTGAGACATTTTTCCTTGCATTTTCCAGTCGTTAGTAGATTCTCATTAATATTGAACTTCATAGACTTTAAAAAGCATATACAAAGATTCATTGTGGAGAATTTTAAGTCTATATGAAATACCATCTAAGATTGTCAACATCATTAAGGATCTCTACAATGGATATGTTTGTGCAGTAAAGACAGAAGAAGGGATGAGTGAATGGTTCCAGATTGAAACAGGTGTGAAACAAAGATGTATACTGTCTCCTTTGCTTTTTGGAATTGCAATAGACTTCATAATGAAAAAATGCTGCACAGGTAACACAGGTATTGATTGGGTACATGGGACCCAACTAGAAGATCTTGATTTTGCTGATGACATAACTCTTATCAGTAACAATGTGAACTCCATGCAAGAAAAAACAGATATCCTGTCTTCACTGGCTAACAAAATAGGACTTGAAATTAACAAGGACAAAACAAAAATTATGAAACTTCCCATTAATCAAAATGGAAAAATACACATAGAAGGGACAGCTGTTGAAGAAGTCAGTCAATCTGCATACCTTGGCAGCTACATAGACCAGGATGGTGACACCAGAAAGGAAATTAGAATTAGAATTGAAAAAGCAACATCGATCTTCAAGAATCTATGCCATTCAAAAGTTATAAGCACAAAAATCAAGTTAAGACTATTCAGTTGAAATGTTTTATCCACCCTCATTTATGCATGCGAAAGCTGGAAAACAACTAAAGAAATAGACAAAAAATTACACTCTTTTGAAGACACATGCTTAAGAAAAATACTTGGCATCAAGTGGAGTGAATTCAAAAACATTGCAGAGATAAGACAGATGAGCAAACAACAACCTGTCTCATGGGTGATCAGGAAAAGGAGATGGACATATGTTGTTCATGTGATGAGAAGAAACGATCAGAGAATCCCAGAACAAGCTATCAAGTGGAACACAACAGGTCGAAGTAAAAGAGGCAGACCACGGGAAACTCTGAAGAGGACATTGTTAAGAGAGGCCAAATTAATAGGCATAAAATCTCTTGATGAGGTTGAAAAGCTCACTGAAAACGGGAAAAATTGGCGAACTACCTTGCGAGCCCTATGTGACGTTTAATGGCACAGGAAGGATATAAAATATATATAAATAGATTCTCAATCTTCTGTCTTCTCATGGCATGTCCAAGAAATTTTAATTGTCATTTTCTCATCATTTTAACTAGTTTTCATTGTTCTGAAACTTCTATGAGGACTTCTTAATTTGTTTTTCTGTCTATCCAGGGCATTTGTTACATCTTTTTTGCCAAAGCCACATCTCTCGTGCTTCCAGTTTCATTGTCATCTTTTTGTTGACAGTCCAGGTTTCACAAGCATATAGCAATATTGATTCTATGTGGCACTCAAATACTCTTTCCCTCACTTTTAGGGACATCTTATTTCTTAGTATCTTCCTCATGTCATAAAAGGCTGCTTTTGCTTGCCTATTCTTGATTTTATTTCATTTGTGCATATGCCATTAGCTATAATTGTTGTGTCTTCTTGTTTGAAAGGATGTTACGCTTTGGTATGTTTTTTTTTTCGATATTATCATTGTTTCTGTCTTGTTGCTATTTTACTCTAAACCTCTTTTTATTGCTGTCTTCAATAATCTTGTTCACAAGTTTCTGCAGATTGCTTTCACTTTAAGCTTTTAGAACAGCGTCATCCACATATCTCAGGTTATTGATATTATGGCCTCCTATTTTAATTACTTTCACATTTTTAAATACCTCTCATGATGTTTTCACTATATAATGAGAATAGATCAAGTGACAGTACACACTTTTGTCGTACGCCTCATTTAATATCCTGATACTCACCTATGTCATTGTTTACTCTTATTACTGCTCTTTGATTCCAGTATATATTTGTAATAATTCTCATATCTTTACCATCTACATCTAGGAGATATTGACATAGAAAAAGCAACAAGCCTCCTAAATATGGTCTATGTTACAGGAGATATATACCATCAGATCTGTCCAAATCAGTTTTCATTGTAATTCCAAAGAAAGCTGGAACAGCGAATGTGATAAACATCACATAGTCAGTTTAATGGGCCACATCACAAAAATATTATTAAGAATACCTGAGAATACGAAATAAAAACTCAAATTGCAGAAGAACAATGTGGTTTTGTTGAAGGAAAAGTGCGGGCAGTGCAATTTTTATATTAAGAACTATAATAGAATAATCTCTAGAGGTAAGCAAGGGTTTATACTTGTGCTTTATTAATTACATGAAAGCTTTTGGCAGACTTAGTCATTTAAGATATGATACAGATGCTGGAAAAACTTAACGTAGATGATCAGGATATGAGAATTATTAAGAATATGTACTTTGATATAAGATGAAATAATTACGTAATCATTTTCACACAGGTAAATGTAATGTGACAATAAAATGATGCTGCTACTTTGATCAAGCAAGAGAAAGGAATATTCACTTTATGTGTACTTTTCATTTAAGCCTTATTGTGGCTGCATTGGGAAGGCAACTGACTAAAATGTTGCCTGTATAATAGTATATATAGATTTTTTTTGGTTTCAGTTTTCAAAGTATTTCTGTTTTGTGTGTGTTGATTAAAAATATGCATCAGAATTTCTCTATTTTGTTTTCCTGTTTAATGTGTTTTCTTTTTCATGTACTGTAAGGAGAAAATAAAAACTTTGTTTTTTCATGATACAGGAAAAAACCCAGTGATTTTTTTAATGTGTACAATATGGACTAATTTCCGGTGTGTTTCCTTAGAGAACTGTTTAATCTTCCCAGTAAAACATGTGCTTGGAGTGCAGTAAAGAAATTGAGAAATTCTTCCTCTGTTTCTGTGTTCATTTTTGTGTACATGTTCATCTAGTTATGAGATGGGATGCGATGAATCGCAGTGTCAACAAGACCCCCAGCATGCGATAACAGCTTTCCGTACATGTACTTTTCCTGGGGTCAGGCTTGGGCTCTTCAGTCTTGTAAGGCAGCACAGGACTGTAGGTGTTTTCAGGAGTGAAGAGACTGTTTTGGCATGTGCAGAGTTGGGTTTCAGCAGCCTTCATTTTATGTAAATGAACAAATTTAAGAATTTGCTATGGTTGTCAGAATCACCGGCAGAAGATGGGAAAATACAGTTATAAACCCACTACCCACAGGTTCCAAAAATGGGCATACTGTGCTAGGTAAAATTGCTTCTGAAATAAGAGAATGTCTACTGTAATGCAAGACACATCAGAGTATATTTCACTTACATCTTACATCCTCCTTATCTTATATCTTATATCCTTCCCATGCCATTAAACATCACATAGGGCTCGCAAGGTAGTTTGCCAGTTTTTCCTGTCTTCAGCGAGTCTTTCAACCTCATCAAGGGATTTTAGCCTATTAATTTGGCCTCTTAACAATGCCCTCTTCATGCAATCTGCCTCTTTTTCTTTGGCCTGTTGTGTTCCACTTGATAGCTTGTTTTGGGATTCTCTGACTGTTTCTTCTCATCACGTGACCAACATATGTCCATCTCCTTTTCCTGATCACTCGTGAGACTGGTTGTTGTTCAGTCTTATCTCTGTATTTTTCTTGAATTCGTTCCACTTGATGCTGAGTATTTTCTTTAAGCATCTGTTTCCAAAAGAATCTAATTTTTTGTCTATTTCTTTAGTTGTTTTCCAGCTTTCGCATGCATAAATGAGGGTGGATATTACATTTGAATTGAATAGTCTCAACTTGTTTTTTGTGCTTATAACTTTTGAAATCTATATGTTCTCAAGGTTCTTGAAGATCGATGCTGCTTTTGCAATTCTAACTTCCTTCCTGGTGTCATCGTCCTGGTCTATGTGGCTGCCAAGCTATGCAAATTGGTTTACTTCATCAACAGTTGTTCCGTCTACGTATATTTTTCCTTCTTGATTAATGAGAAATTTCATAATTTTTGTTTTGTCTTTGTTAATTTGAAGATCTATTTTGCTAGCCAAGAAAGACAGGGAATCTATTTTTTCCTGCATCGATTTCACTGGCATGGTGTATTTCGGTCCTGTGCTAATGGGAATATACTATTCACAACGTGCTAGGGATTACTTGAAGAAGTACACATTATGACTTAAAAAATTAATGTAATCAAGGTTAAATGACATAATTTAAATTACTGAGATTTACTGAAAAGGAAAGAAAACAGATGGGTCGTTAGTGGTGTGTATGACCTTCTCTTGCTTTGATGACATGCTGACAATGCCTCCTCATACTGCAGATGATGTTTCTGATATGCTGCTGTGGAATTCTAGCCCACTCTTGTTGAAAGGCATTTGTCAGCTCTTGAAGGGTACAAGACTGTTATGTTGTGGCACGCACAAAATGACCAAGCATGCCCTGGACGTGCTCGATTGGATTTAAGTCTGGAGACTGAGCTGGCCAGTCCAGGCACCCGATGGCTTTGGCTTCCAGGTACTGGTCTACTAGCCTGGCATGATGAGGCTTTTATATTATCATCTAGAAGAATGTGGTCTGACACTAGGGTCAAGGATTTCATCATGGTACTAAACTCCGCTCGCTGGGCCATTCCAGAAAATATGTACTGTTGATCTGTTCTACCATGTAAGCTGATTTCTCCCCACAATAAGATTGAGCCACCTCCACAGTGGTCATATTGGACCACATTAGGTTGCAAAAATGCTTATTTTTTTCATATGAAACACTCTCCTCACGCTATCAGTCAGTCAAGACAAAATCTGGACATGTCTGGGAAACAAGACGGGGGCCCAGTCAGTAACAGTCCAGTT
Organism: Achatina immaculata; assembly: GCA_009760885.1. Classification (NCBI taxonomy): domain Eukaryota; kingdom Metazoa; phylum Mollusca; class Gastropoda; order Stylommatophora; family Achatinidae; genus Lissachatina; species Lissachatina immaculata. The sequence continues at coordinate 36,500,823 of CM019713.1, forward strand.
TGCATGTTCCCTTGCCCATCATAGCCTGGCTTGCTTGTGGATTCTTGACAAAATGGTATGAGCTGCAGCTGCTCTAGACAAAAGGCAGACTTGTGAAACCTATTTCTTACAGTACAAATTGAGTACAAATTCAACTGGATGATGCATCTTGTAGATGAATTCTGAGTTGGGTGGCATTTATGAAAAGATTATGTCATGTCAGAAGAGTGAGAAAACTGTCACTTCTGGGTGTCAATCAAGCTTTGTTCACCTTGGGAATGCATTCAGTGTACAGAACCTGTTGTCTGGTACCTGTCCCACATCCTGGAAATCACGCTTTGACTGATGTTTAGGGCTGTAGCAACTTGCCGCTGTGAGGCGCTCATTTCCAGCATTGCTATGGCTCTGGTCATCTCAGCATTGGCCAAATGTCTTCTTATCACTTGCTTACGCATCATCACCTGGTATGAACACTTCAAATAACCACCTTGTTTACACATTTTGAAAATCAGATTTTGCCATATGATTTATGGAAGTCGAATTTTTTGGGGTAACGATATTCACATGCTTCATGTATGCAAACGTGGACTGCCATTACCCAGATTTTTATGACTCATCATTATCGGGTGCCTGCCAACTGGCTTTGGCTATTATGCCTCTCCAGAGTCATGCGCTATTAGCTCAGTTGGTGATCTCCTCTCACATCATCTCATCAGACTGTCCAGTATCATTTCTCTTAGTCTTCCCCTGGCTCTTCTTCCCTCTATTTTTCCTGTTGTTATAGTACTTCCAATGCCCCCTCTTCCCATTGCATGTCCTATGAAAGTACATTGTCTCTTATTTTTTTTTTACAAGATTTGTTTCTATCTCCAACTCTTCTCAAACATTCTCCATTAGTTATTTTTGCTGTCCAGGGAATTCGCAACATTCTAATAAACTACATTTCTGCTGCTTACAATGACTTTTGTCCAGGATTCACCTCCAAATAACAAGATAAGTTCTATATAGCATTTTAGGACTGGTTTTCTAACATTTATTAATAATGTTTTATGACTACATGATGAAAAGTTATGTGTGATGACGATACAAAACAATTTACAATGACAACAAGTCACATTTTTGGCAACGCACATTGTGAGTAGCATATATCTAAAATGAGAAAAAGAGTAGATAGAAATAAACACAAGAGAGACAATCGTAGATTGAAATAAACACAAGAGAGACAATCTTCCTAAATAATAGTTTTTTAAAAAATAAATCATGTTCTATTTCGACAGAAAAAGTCAGCACATACACAGACAACCTGGTAAAATATGAAAATCTTTCATGAGAGATCATTTTAAAATTGCCATTTTGAACTGCAGATAGTAAAACTGCTATGGCAGTTTAATTGTTCCTTTCCTACAACTTCAAAAGTTATGTTATTTTCGTACAAGCATCTTCAAAAGTTATAAATGATTCCTTATGAGATGATGTATTCTAAATTGTGTGAGAAATGAAGGGGGATGTAATATATTAAGAAAAGTTTCATGACAATTAACAATAGATAATGTATACTGCAATCCTGTCTTTTCTAAACATGCACACAGTGGCATAGTCATAAACAGTAATCGGTGCATTTAACGGCAGGGGTAATAACTCTCCAAACTCGGTCCTTGGCATTTCTTCTTATCTCCTTTCTCATCTTCCTAGAACCTCTGAGTTCTGCCAGAAAGTTCCATCTTTTTCTGCCTTTGTGAGTCCTTGGTACTCAGGAGTCCATCAATCTATATCATTTTGTGATTTTGTTTTGTATTCTGTCTGCACATCAGCTTAGTCATGATTTCCTTTTTTGAACATCAGCTTTTCATTCTGTGCTTCCATTACAAGCAACATTTATACACAAATACAAAAATACAGATTCAGTTTTGAATACACAAGTATGTACATGTGTCTAAAGTTGATTAAAAGAAAAGAAAGAATAGATCTTTGTAAAAAATTAAAACTGTAGTTTGACATATCAATTTTTTTTTTTAATTTGGAGCATGGACTTTGACTATGCATTTACACAAAACTTTAATATGATCATTTTCATCTGTACAAACATTAACATCTATGTTTTTATATTAAAACTATTACAATTTTATTTTTGTGACACCTACAATCATATCTATTAATTTGTTTTATTGGCCAGCACCTTAAATATGTTATTTCTGTAACTGCATTAATTGTCTAAACAACAACTCTATCCTTTAGATTTTTTTTAATATGTTAGAACTAGAGGAGTCAAGATGCAGTCCAGTGTTGTGCACAGCAACCCATAGCTGACTGCTTGTATCAGGGTTGATGAACCATAGCTGATTCTGTCCTGCCTCTCTGCTGGTGAACCATAGCTGATTCTGTCCTGCCTCTCTGCTGGTGAACCATAGCTGATTCTGTCCTGCCTCTCTGTTGGTGAACCATAGCTGATTCTGTCCTGCCTCTCTGTTGGTGAACCATAGCTGATTCTGTCCTGCCTCTCTGTTGGTGAACCATAGCTGATTCTGTCCTGCCTCTCTGTTGGTATTGCCAGTAACTGAGCCTGGATAAACAAGACATGGATTACTACAGTCTCCATGGTAGTTGTAGTCTGCTAAAGAAAATTTGCACCTCCTTGCTAACTCTAGGTCTGCAAAAATAGTTGCTGTAACCTTCACTTCATTCAGAGCAATGTGTGTGTGTCAACACTTTCAACGCATTGACTGCAAAGGATATCATGCTCAAAGTTCCAAGGAGACAGAACATGTCAGAACTATAGATTCAGACTCCGAAGAAGTTTTGGATGGAACTGAAGTCAATAAGAATGTGTCATTTATAAAGCATTTGAAAAAAAATAGATCAAAAAGATCACCTGGAGATAGACGGAAAAAATAGCCCAGGATATAAATAAATGGAGAGCCCTTGTTGATGGTCCATGCCCCAGATATAGAAAGTGAGGAAGGAAGGAAGGAAATGGAAAAACAGGATCTGAGAACTGTAGATTTGGCATACCAACTCCGCAGCCCTGTGTTAGAACAGTTTCACACATTTGTGCCTGGAATATGGAGCAGCCACATTTCGTATTCTTTCTCAGAAACATGGATCTCAAAATATCTCAAGGTTCTAAGAATAACAGTTCTAGTACCCACATAATGATTGTCTTGTAGATATCCAAAGTACCATCTCTAGAAGTACAGTATGTTCACGGTTGACTAAAGTGGTTGCTTTAAAATTTACTCTTTTGTAATATATATAAAAAATACTAAATCTACAAGTACCATGCAAGCGAAAATACATCAGTTTACATAGTTAATAAATACACTGAAAATGTAATATAAATATAAATGGAATTGGTATCAGTTTCCCAAAATACACAGATAATATATGGTCAGTACAAACTATTTATGGACATAATAGTTGTCTTCCCTGAATAAAGTAAGAAAATGTACAGCAATATAGTCCCCATTCTCCGACATCAAACTCTACAATGATTCATTTATCCAAACATCAATCACTGACATAGTAGAACTTCATACTGCAAATTTACAAATATTTTTTTAGAGTATGCACTATTTATAAAATATAAAATGACTTATTTTAAAATTTGTGAACAAATTATAAGGTCACTTTAGTGTATTTTTATGTTTTAAAGCATGCCAGTCTATTGACAATAAATGGATGTATAGTTGAAACAGAATCTCATCAAAGGACTATCTGTATTGTGACATATGTATTTTTATACACTTTAAAAAATGGAATGTAAAAATATTATGACAATCTTAAAAACAAATTAAAAATTTATAACCACCACTGAGTTATTGTTTGAGGATATCATAAAAAAAGGAACAAGATATACAACATGAAACATGAATCAAATGTACTACCGGATATTTATTTTTAAATCACTGAGATTCCTAATTGAAAAAAAAAAATTCAAATATGAATATATTATCACATTTTTTCCATACCTTAATATTTTTTCAACTTGAAAAAGTTATTAAATTTTCCTCATGTATTTGCAGAAATTCTAACAATTTTTTTTCATGTGTGTAAGTTTTGCCATCAGATGTCTCATTTTCTTTCGAGGCAAGAACAGCCCTAGTCCTCTGACATCTTAACTTACATCTTACACCTTTCCTGTGCCGTTAAACATCACATAGGACTCACATGATAGTTTGCCAAGTTTTCCTGTTTTCGGCAAGCTTTTCAACCTCATCAAGCAATGTTATGTCCACTAAACTGGCCTCTCTTAACAATGTCCTCTTCAGAGTTTCACGTGGTAAACCTCTTTTTCTTCAGCCTGTTATGTTATGTTCCACCTGACAGCATGTTGTGGGATCTCTGACTGTTTTTTTCTCATCACATGACCAACATATGTCCATCTTCTTTTTCTGATCGCTCATGAGACAGGTTGGTGTTTGCTCATCTGCCTTATCTCTCTCTGTGTTGTTCTTGCATTCATTCCACTTTATAACAAGTATTTTTCTTAGGCATTTGTTTTCAAAAGAGTCTAATTTCTTGTCCGTTTCTTTAGTTGTTTTCCAGCTTCCGCATGCATAAATGAGGGCGGATATTACATTTCAAATGAATAATTTTAACTTGGTTTTTGTGCTTTAAACTTTTGAATGCCATATTTCTCAAGATTCTTGAAGGTCAATGCTGCTTTTTCAATTCTAACTTCCTTTCTGGCATCACTATCTGGTCTACGTAGCTGCTGAGGTGTGCATGTTGGTGTACTTCATCAACAGCTGTTCCTTCTATGTATTGTTTCATTATTTTTGTTTTTTCCTTGTTAATTAGAAGTCCTTTTTACTAGCCAATGAAGACAGGGTATCTGTTTTTTCTTGCATCTATTTCACATCGACATCTTAGCTGGCAGAACAACAATTTTGCAGTTCACAAAACAGTGTCAGCACTGATTTTCTAAACCAGTGAGGAGACACTCTTTAGCTGGATAGGATATCATACACCAAAATGTACCTGTATTTCAAAGCTCATTGTACTTTTTAATACACCTGCATCTTAATGGGATTTTTTTCCCTTCTTCTTTAGTACATATGGGTGGTATGGAGAAATACAATAACTCGTACGATCTAGGCAACCCAGCATCAGTTGCCCTGCTTATGAGGTGCAAAGATCAGGCAGTATGGCCATTTGATCGGCCTAAAGTGAACTACATTCTTCAGAAATATCCAGCTTGATACCTGGTCACAGATGTAAATGTCTATAAGGTAATATTCCTGTTTCCATGCCATTAAGGGGAATATGGTGTTAGCCCCGTATTTTTCATTACTTCCGGCACATGAAAGTGTGATGTGGTCAGTATCCCGCCTGGCCGCTTTACCTTCTCAGATTTCTATGGTACCCATTTTTAGAGGCTGGGTGAACCCCAGGGCCTTTTTCAGTATGTACCAGAAAAAAATCCAGATTAGTAAACCGAACGCCTAACCACTCAGCCAAACAGGCCTCAAATGAATAAGAATTATATGATGCTCAGATTCAATGTTTCTATAAATATAATGATATTATATTTATATATTATCATATTAGACCCAGAAATAAAAGGAAATGTTTAAGATTTACTTAATATATGTCTCTCTCTCTCTCTCTCTCTTGTCCCTTCCAAGACCAAGACACATGGTAACAAGAGATGCCCACATTTGTCAGTCCTTTGCTATCTTCTTGGCCACCTCCAGTGTCAGTCATTTGTTTTTCAGCATTTTCTCCATGTCTTCTTGGTTCATCCCATGCTTCTTTTACCCTGGGGAGTCCACATCAGAACTGTTTGTGGTAGGGATTCATTTATTATACTCAAAATGTGGCCAACCCATTGCCACCTTCTCATTTCAATCACTGTCGATAGTTGAATCATGTCTGTGCCTCTTAACAAGAGGTCATTACTTTCAGCATTTGGGGCAGAATACACCTTTAATCTTATGAAGACACTTGGAAATTTAGTTTGGAAATTTACTTAATATTCATTCATTCATTCATTTGCATGTCCCTTGTGGAACTTTGCCTTCCAAACAGCACTCCTGTAGGCCTCCTGGTTGTGAGCAAGATGGCCTGCTGCTGATGCATCCATTTGTAGATCATCAATGATGTCCTGCAGCCATCTTCGTTTTGGTCTTCCTCTTTTTCTTTTTCCCATTATGTATCCTTCCAATATAGTCTTCTCTAAATTATCATGATGTTTAATGTGTCCAAAATATTTAAGTTTTCTCTCTTTAATCCTCTTTACTAGCCAGCCCTCTTCAATATTAAGCTCTTGTAGTATAGATATATTTGTTCTTTTTTGTGTCCACGATATTTGGATTACTTAATATAGTGTATATATATATTACTTAATATACTGCTTGAAAAAAAGATTTTTTAAAAAATAGCTGAACTCTGATCTGGACATCTTCCTACCAACATAAGCACTGCATTTTTAAAGTTGAAGCATTCCCATCAAGGTAAACACCTCATTCACAAAGCTGAAACAAAGGACCTGTGAAAAAAATTGGCTGCTCTGGGTTAAGCTGTGAACTATCATTTGAGAAGCCAATGAAATAATATATCTGTTCCTTCTTAAACATTCACCATGCCCATAACTTGTGCATGCTCAAAAAATATGACTAGTTCTTGCAGTAGGTCAGGTGAACCCAAGAATTTTGTCACTTAACTGATGGGATTTAAACAGAACCTTCAGTCTCGAAATCTGAAAGTCTTTCATTCATTAAACAGCTTTCATATTTAATGGACATTCCTTCATTCAGTAGTGCTCTGTTCTGAAGCTGACTGGTTTTTTAGATTTCACTTTAGGGCATGCATCATTTGGCCCTGGTATCATGCCGATATCTTGTCAAGATCATCAAACAAAGAGGGAATATCTTGAAGAAAGGTATAAGTCTAGTAAATTTTGCTGTATCTTTCTTTTAGGGGTGAAAATTTAGCATTTGAGATCAGTCTTGAAACTTCTATGCTTAAAACTACTGACTTGAAAAGGAAAGCCATTTGTATAATTTATTTTTTTTTTACTTCTCTTAAAAAGCTATTGGCAGTGAATGTTTTTCTTGCATTAATTAAATATCTGGAAAGCACAAGATACAAGAAATTTATTAACTTTATCACTCCTGGATTAAGTTCTCTGCTTTGCCAAAATAAATTCTGATAAAAATATTAGTAGAAATAAACTGGAAGGAAGTTACTCTACAATTTAAAAATATGGGTTAGAGGTTAGAAATGTGGTACTTTTCACTTTATTTAGACTTTGCCCAAACGTAACTCTGAGCATTGATTCACACCGGTGTGCAAGATCTACCAACACTGCCAGTGTTGTTATAGAGTGAAAGAGTTAACTTAATTATCAATTATTTCATCATAAAATCACAGTCATTGGCTGCAAATAGGATCTGATGCAAAAACTCTCAGTCTGGCAGTCATTTGACCATATGCTTTTTTTTTTTGTGGTTCAAAATGAAGTCTAAATGACACGGCACTTTTTTTTTCCAGTCCAGTATTTCTAAGCTACTGTGACATTTGGCATAGGCAGTTCATAATTTACAAATATAATTGAGATGAGTAAGGAAAACATCTCTTCAGCACTTTATCAATTTGAGATTTTGATACCTACAACCAAATGTATACAAAACAGATTTGATTCAGACATCTACAAGCTGATTTTGAATCAAACAGATTTTTCAGAGGACTTGTCTGAAGACTTGTCTGAATTCTTGTCCACTGATGATCTATCACTGCTGTTTGACTTTTTGAATAAGGATTTCTTTAAAAATGATCTTTTGTCAGTGTTTGCATTAACATCAGTGGGTTCTGGTGTATACTGAACTAAATAATTAAATACATTAGGTGCTGATTTATCCTTGCTACTCTCTTTTCTGGCATACAAGCTCAACATGTAGTTGCCTATCTTTGGAAGGGAAATGGAGAACTTTGCGTTGCCATTTTGATTACGTGTCAGTTGAACATAGTCTCTATTGTCCTCATCAGGCTCTCTCAGAAACTGGTATGAGAGGACAACATTTGATGGAACCTTGATCTCAACTGATACAGAGTTGACTTTTGTTATGATTTTTGCGTCTTTCTGTGAAGTTAACTTCAAACCAAGCTCTTCAAAAGCGGGAGTTGGACCAAATTTTGACCATTTATTTTCAGGCTGCCGAGCAATTTTTGGTATGTCAACATGAGAAGCCACCTTTGTGCAATTTATGAGGTATTTGCATGCATGGGAGAGAGTGCTACTGTCTGTGGCCCCTTTAGGCCTTGCGAAGATGTCCAGTCCAAACTGGCCTGGTTGGGGCAAGGACACGTAAACAGATAACACTGCACCTTCACTTGTTAAGTTTACAAATGGATCTAAAACTTTGCTCTCTACATTGTTCATTCTAAGTTTGGCAACAAATTGATATGGGTTAGGGGTTTTGAATTTCAGTTCAAAGTTATCCTCCACTGTCAACATGCCAATTTTTTCCATTTCAAATTCTGATGATGGTGCAATTATTGGCAAAATTCCAAAATGTCTTTGTGCTTTTTTAGGACCCCACTCTCCTGCAGCACAGTTTGGAAGAGGGTGCATTTTGCCAGACAAAGATTCACAAACAATTTTAAATTTGCAAGCACATTTCAGTTTGAAAGGAGCAACATTTGCATTATTTTCCTCCACACGGCCGCTGTCATCAATTTTATTTGCAAAGACTTCCATAAAATACTGGCCTGATGTGGGCACATGTATACTGAAAGTAATTGTGTTCTCCACCATTGTCTGAAAGACATAACGCTCAAGAGGAGCTCCCCTGTAAGTCTGTTCTCGAATTCTATCTTTATCTGCAAAGCGGAGCTGGTAGAAGAAAACCAAATCATTTTCATGTTGCTCTGGAACCCGAATAGTGATCTTCGCACCCCCTTTGTCATCTGTTTTAATCACTGCTTGTTTATGGCCCTCAAAACGCATTTTGTAATGGAAGAAAATTGACCTGTAAAACACAAAAACAATATATGTGTTAGAGATCTATGAACCATAAAAAAAGTTGCAAGATTTTGCACAGTATGATGAACATGGGGTGTGTGTGTATGTGAGCATGTGTGTGTGTGAAGAAACTGTTTGATCTGGGATTAGCTACCCATAGCTGACATGCTAGCTCTGAGATTAGCTACCCGTAGCTGACATGCTATCTCTGAGATTAGCTACCCGTAGCTGACATGCTAGCTCTGAGATTAGCTACCCGTAGCTGACATGCTAGCTCTGAGATTAGCTACCAGCAGCTGACATGCTAGCTCTGAGATTAGCTACCTGCAGCTGACATGCTAGATCTGAGATTAGCTACCCGCAGCTGACATGCTAGCATCAGGTTTAGTGAACCACAGCTGACCAAAACTGTCCCATTCTCAGTCGCTACTCCCGTGACAGGTCTATTCTGGCTAACAGGACAGGGATTGCAATAGACCCTATTGCAGTGGAGTCTGCACAATAGAAGAAGCTGATGATGAAAATGACAATGTGCACATTATTGCAGTATTCCTTAGTGACTGTTTATATAGTGTTACTGTCATATTTCCCAGCACAGTGTTATTGTATATTTCCCAGTATAGTGTTATTGCAGTATTCCCTTAGTAAAATGACTATGAGCTAGTTGTTATCTGCAGTTGATGCTGTGGTGAAGAATTTGGCACAACATTAGACCCAGCATTTTATGCAACAGTGCCCTTCTTTTGATGAATAAGAAATAGCTGAGGTGCAGAATATGTTGTTGTATGTGCACAAGACATTTGCATGTAGGCCTATACATGTCACAAATTTTTGATCCCTGTAAAAGTTCTAGCAAGAGAATTTCTTTGTTTGCACTGTTTCATTTCTATCCACATGTCACAAGATAAGCAAGTGCATGAAACACTCAATTTTATGAGCATCGTGTCCCAGCATGCTTTTTTTCAATCAAATGGTGACTGCACTGTCTTCTACTGACAAGATGGTTTGTACCATCTATAAACAAATACAAGACTCAAATATCAGTCGTTCATTTATCACATTATATAAATCACTCTTGAATAATCTAGTTCACTAGCTTTAGTGACAGTGTTATCTCTAACTTGAATTGTCTCATCTTTTTCATCAAGTTTCCAGAAAAAGTTTAACTGTTACAAAAGAGTTTCTGATTACTTTGCCTTTTATTTTATAAATTATAATTATTTATTAGCATTCAACAAAATCATGTGTATACATGTATGTGATTCATCACCTGCTGTCTCCGCTGTGGTTTAAACATGTCCCACATTCGTGGAACTGAACTGCACTGAACTACATTCCACTATCATCTGAAAGCTGCATGTGTAGGGTGATACAATGCACTTGGGCATTCTGGCAGATATATTCCATTTTCATGAACAGTTTTTCTCAGAATATTGAACTGAAACCATTTTTACTGATTTTACATTTTTGAAAATAGTTGTGAAGATGGTGATGGTTGTGAAGACAGGATCCTCTATGTTCAGTTTGAGAAACTCCATCATTATTGATTAGGTCACTCTTACCTTCTGTACAATATAATTATTTATGTTGTTTGTTTTTATGTAAAAAGAAACTGTATGTAAATTTCTATACCAGAGAAAACAGTATATAAATTTTTATGCCAGATAAAAGAAAAAATAACAATATTTTTTCAGCAAAATAAACTTTTAAATTTATTAATTTTTTATCCCTCTCAAAAACTTGTACCTGACAAATGGCAATGCCTCAAACTCATCAAGAGTAATGGGAGACTCCAAAAGTTGCCATTTTGGATCGTGTGGCCAAAATTCTTGAATGAATTCATCTGGGTCTGTCATAAAATAGTGGTCATCATACTGGTATCGAATATGATCTGAGCGCTTGTTTTTGTCTTCTCCATCTTTATTCAGCACAAGGTGTCTGGAATAAATATATTTTACTATTTACCATTATATATAACATTTATTTACATACATAGTTATTTACATAAAATGTGCCAAAACAGAAATGCAACATCAGTTACAAAGCACAGATGTTATATTAAATAAAGAGCTTGATCAAAAGGCAGATCACTTGAGATGGATAATATATTTTCAGGAAGTTAAAAATGAGTTTTTAAGGGTAAAAATGCTGTCTGATTTGACAGTCAGTAACTCATAGCTGACATGTATGCATCAGAGTTTGTAAACCCTAGATGATGAAAACCCTGTCCCACCTTGCTGTTGGTTCCCCCAGACTGTCTAATGGGGCAGGGTTCCCTATGGCAGTGGAGTCTGCTAAGAAGCACTGCACACCACCTCCTTTTCATCTCCATTCAGGGACTGAAAAAAAAGCCACCAAGACTTGCTCCAAATTCGACACTATGCTAGGACTGAAAAAAAGTCACCATGACTTGCTCCAAATCTGATACTATGCTAGGACTGGAAAAAAAAACACACCATAACTTGCTCCCAATCTGACACTATGCTCATTCATTCATTTGCATGTCCCTTGAGGAACATTGCCTCCCTAACAGCTCTCCTGTATGCCTCTCAGTTGTAAACAAGATGCCCTGCTGCTGATGCATCCATTTTCAGATCATCAACGATGTCTTGCAGCCATCTTCGCCTTGGTCTTCCTCTCTTTCTTTTTCCCATTATGTACCCTTCCAAGACGGTCTTCTCTAGATTATCATGACGTTTAATGTGTCCAAAATATTTCAGTTTTCTCTGTTTAATACTCTTTACTAGCCAGCCTTCTTCAATATTAAGTTCTTGTAGTATGGATATATTTGTTCTTTTTGTGTCCATGATATCTGAAGAACTCTTCTGTAGCATTTACATTCAAAGGCATTTATGTGTTTCTCAGCTGTTTGTTAAGTGTCCAGGTCTCACAGGCGATGGGAAAGATGCATGCCCTTAAAAATCTTATTTTTGTAGTTCTGTCTGTTCATCTCCACAAATTCTTTAGTTGTTTTACTTTTTGAAGAGCAACAGATGTCCTCTTTTTAATTTCCCTCATTGTTTCTCCATTATTAGTTAGTAGTGATCGAAGATATTCAAAACTCTCCACTTCTTCCAATTTTTCCTCATTGATACATATATCAGCTGCTTTATTTGTTTTGTCAGTTGTCATCAATTTAGTTTTCTTCGTTTTACGGACTGACATAATTAGTTTTTCCATTTCTTTTTTGAGTTGTGGACAGTAATACTGTGTCATCAGCATATCTAATCTCTGGTATTTCATAACCTCCAATTTTTATGGCATTGTAATATTCTTTGTCTACATCTTCTCTAACATTCCTCATTATATTTTCAGTATACAAGTTAAATAAGTAAGGCGGCAATATGCACCCCTGACGGACCCTTGTTTTATGTCAAACCAAGTTGTTGTTTCAACATTTATTCTTACTGCTGCCTGTTGGTCTAGATACAGCAGTGATGTTAATTATGCTAGGACTGAAAAAAAAAGGCACCATAACTTGCTCCCAATCTGACGCTATGCTAGGGCAGAAAAAAAGCCACAATAACCAGCTCCCAATCTGACACTATGCTATGGCTCAACATCTTCACCACATCACCTGCAAAGAACACCAGTTTGCAGTTCCATGGAGACTGAAGAAGAAGGAAAAAACATGAAAGTTTCTAAACTTCTTGTTATGTTAAAATCTGTCTTTTGTTGGTCCTTGAAAAAAAAAGTTTATTATAATTAAACCACATATTATGATTTTGTCTTTCATTTCAGCCAGTGAATTGTTCCATAAAAACTCTGACTGTACACATTTAACACTTTTTCCAAATCTGTATGGTGAAAAATAACTTGTGGCTATAATGCATAAATATCTTGACAAAATTAAAATCTAAAAAAAATATGGCACACTGTGACTTCACTTTCTATCCTATCCCCATTTAAAAAAAAAAAGTATTTCCTTGCATCACTTGCACCCAAAGAAGCTCTTAAACATTAATTTACAAACAGCAGGAATGATATTGCAGAAGAGAAAAGCAATACACATGGATAAGAAAGAAACAGCATGATGAAACAGTCACTCTAGTCCTGTATCACTCTCTTGGAAAGGTGGCTAGAAATGAATCATCTAGTTATTATTTTGTCTTTGACTGTAACAATGCAGTAGGGCAAGCTGTTTCTGGTGAATATCTTTTGATGTTTTTCATCAATTTTTTGCTGGTGTTGTCTTGCTGCTTTTTTTGTCCTCAAGTTCTGCCTCTAGCATGGATTTAAGCTTATTAAACTCACTCTGATTCAGCTTTGTACAAGTCACAAGATAAGTTACATTTTTATTTTCACTTTTTTCATTTCTTATATGTTATATATTATGTGTTTAAACTTTCTCCTTTTTCCCTACTTCTCCATCCTATATGTTTTTGTATGAAAAAGACTTAGGATGCAACATTACAACTATGTTCTCCGTTCCTACCTTTTTTTTTTTTTAAGTCTAACCATCCCTATGTGGCTCTAAGTCATGACAGGATTACCTTTACCTTTACATTTAAAACTTATTAGTACACCTTATTAAATTGCCAAAATATTTTATTTTGCTCCTGTATTTTTAAAAAAAGGTTACACTTTTTATTTTCAGTTCTTCTGATATTTCTTTATTTTTCTCCTTACAAAATCTGTGCTCACTAAAGCTTTTTAATATGCGTAGCCGTATCCTTACCTTGCACCCCAGTTACACTGGATGAGTCTCCATTCTCCATCGATGAGCACCGCATTCCATGTATTCTGAAATATGTCAGGTGTGATCTTCATGCCTGGCTCATACCCCACACTCTTAGAGTGACCTTTTATTTCCACACAGTGAAGACCAGCATAGCTGAAACAAAAGATTGCATGGTGATGTGCTTCAAAGGATTTAATGAGAACCTGGCTATGGCCAAACTTAATAATTACATACAGACTTTCTGTTCGCCTCATTTGTATATCCTCCAGCCAGGAGAGCTACAGTGCCCTTCTACAGTGTCACACCTTCAGGGAAAGTATAAGAGACCTTTTTTTTTTTTTAATCATATAACCAATGTTTTCTCTGAATTTATCAGCTATAAATCAACAATAGATTTTCAAATAAATATCCATTTTCTATTAATATACTATCTGCTTTATGTGCAATGCTGTCTACTGTGTCTAATCTTCCAGTAGAATATTCACAGCGGTTCAGTTTTTGTAGAATTTACAACAGATTATAAGCAGATATATATAACCTAGTTTCTCATGTCTCTGTTTATGTGAATATTCTGTATATAACAAAACCTATATTTACTGACTCAACGGTTCTAAGTACTGTTATTGCCAGGTGGAGTAGAGGATACACTCTCCACTCCAATGGCGTGCGTCTCAAATAGCCTCTGACAGTCAAGTCCAGCTCCTGGCCTTCTTGAGGCAGAACTGTTCAAACTGACAGGAGAAGGGCGAAGGCGAATATCTGGCACCTGAAAACCAGACACTTCGGGTAGATGAGAGTCAAGTTTAATAGCTCATCTACCGCTGCTGGCGAGATTCTTCAGCTGCCATGCGTGGAGTGGGGCTCCTCCCGGCCAGTAAAGAAAGATTCCAATTGGGGTTACTGCACGGCACCACTGTGGAAAAGGTGAAAGAAAGGACAAAGCAAAGTAAACAGTAGTCAAATCACGGCACCTCTGGTTTGGAGGTCAGTCACGTCCTAAGTGCACTCATATCAGGCGAAATGCCTGAACCAGTTTAACCTAGAGATTAAGACACTGCTGGCGAGATTCTTCGGATGCCACGCGTGGAGTAAAACTCATCCAGGCCAAGGAAGAAAATTTGGAAAAGTAATTAGGGTTGCTGTGTGGCGCCGATGTGAAAAGGTGATGGAAATGATAAAGTGAAGCTTAATCGGTATGTCCAGTAGTATCGCGGCGAGAGCTACTCATACCATGGTACCTCTGCTCGAGAGGCCAGCCACATCTGAAATACATCCATACTGGTGAAATATGCCTAAACCGGCTTACACCAGGGGTGAAACCTGATGGCTATGCATGTCATGGTACCTCCGCTCTAGAGGTCGGTCACGTCCTAAACACACCCATAATGGGATAATATGCCTAAACTGCCTCAACCCAGGGGTAGAAGTCACTAGTGGCGAGGATTCGTTCTTCTGGACAAAAGCTCCATCCTAGTCACAACTAGGAAGGGTAGCAGCCATGACCACAAAATACTGAAGTCGGAGACACTAGACCAGGGCAGTCTAGACAGACAACCACCTCTCACCCGGCGGGGATGTATGCGTATCCTAATCACGCTGAGGTTTTCCAGTGAGAAAGTCCAACTCTGGACTGTATGGGCAACCACCTCTCACCCGGCGGTGATACATGGGTATCTCAAAACACGTCGAGGTTTTCCGGTGAGAAAGTCCAACTCTAGCCTGGATGGGCTACCACCTCTCACCCAGCGAGGATATACTGATATCCAAAACACGTCGAGGTTTTCCAGTGAGAAAGTCTAACTCTAGACTAAACTGGTGCAATGAAAACCACAGTGTCACGCAATCCCGCTTCTGAGACCCACCAAGAATACAGGCTCAAGCCCTGCGACACTCTGAACCTCTTGTGGTCTTCTCGGGGATCTCATGTGCTCCTTTCGGGGACCATACGGGGGACCAAGGGACCTATCGAGGACCACAGGCGTAGATTTAGTAGGATCACAGGGTGGTCTTGGCGGTAGAAGAGAACAAAGAAGACTGACACAACAGGTGGATCACAGCAGACCAAAGAAAAAGAGGCCAACCTCATGAAACTCTAAAGAGGACATTGTTAAGAGAGGCCAGTTCAGTGGTCATAACATCCCTTGATGAGATTGAAAAACTCGCAGAAGACCAGGAAATCTTGGCGAACTACTATGTGGGTGCTATGTGATGTTTAGCGGCACAGGAAGGATGTAAGATATTTGCTAACAATGAAGTTGAAAACACATGCATGAAATTCTGAAATTGAGATAATTATTTTAAAATAAAATTCAGCAAACAATCAATATTAATATACTTAGAAGATTTATTTAAATCTCTCTCTCTCTGAACTTTAAGTGCCCAGGGCACATGGGGCTTCTGCAAGGGTTTTCCACAAATGCCTGTCCTTTGCCTTTTTTTTCTGCTCTTGCCCAGGTGACCCCTCTGTTGCTCAACATCCTCTCTGTTGTTCTTCTCCGTGTCTCTTTTGGTCTACCCTTACTTCTGTTCCCCTGTGGTGTTCATCTTTCCTCAGTAATTGCTGTCAGTGGCTTCATCTGCATTTCTGCCAACAAGATGTTATTTCTTATGGTGTTTGGCCAAAATATTTTTCTAATTCTTCGTAAATATTTAGTCTGGAAAGAATTCAACTTGTTATTTAAATCTACTGATATAAATTCCTATTACATGACCTATTTTGAAAACTAACTTTACTAAATCATGACAGAGGTGCTTAAACTAACCTGCATAACCTCATGAACAGTACATGGTATGTTTCTGTTCCATATTTAATGCCTCTGAGAAGTCCAAGAGGGGTGTCAGCATCTAGATCATCAGCAAACTCCATCACATTCAAATCTTTGACACAGATCCAGTGGTATATGGCTCTACACAAGATTGAAAAAAAAAAAAAAAATGAAATTCCAAGCTTAAAATGTCAAAAGGTCCAAATATGGTATGTCATGTACTGGACACAAAAAGAACAAATATATCTATACTACAAGAGCTTAATATTGAAGAAGGCTGGCTAGTAAAGAGGATTAAAGAGAGAAAACTTAAATATTTTGGACACATTAAACGTCATGATAATTTAGAGAAGACCATATTGGAAGGATACATAATGGGAAAAAGAAAAAGAGGAAGACCAAAACGAAGATGGCTGCAAGAAATCGTTGACGATCTGCAAATGGATGCAGCAGCAGCAGGCCATCTTGCTTACAACTGAGAGGCCTACAGGAGTGCTGTTTGGGAAGCAAAGTTCTGCAAGGGACATGCAAATGAATGAATGAATGAGTGTACTGAGCAGTCTTTGAAATTGTCATGACAACTATAGCTGACATGCTAGTGTCAGAACTCACAACCCATATCTGACCAAGACTCTATTCTGCCTCTCTGTTGATACCCCCAATAACTGGCCTAGCCTGGCTAATGGGGCAGGGATCACCTCTGTCACCATGGCAGTTGTCTGCTAAAAGCATTGTCCACCTCTTGCTTTTTTACCTCCATTCAGGGACTGAAAAAAAATAGCAGCCACAACCTGCTCCCAAGCAGAAATGATGCCATGTCTCAAACATCTTTAACTATACTGGCCGCAAAAAAAAGAAAAAAAAAACACCAGCTGCAGCTCTAGGAAAGCGGAGGAGGAGAAAAAAATATTTATGTCCATTTCCTAAATGGAAAAAAAAAAAAAACGAGCTGATAAAAAAAACCTGTCAAGAGCATGGATAAATGTAAAAATAGCAATTTTCTTAACCTACACCTTTCACAACCGAGAACAGTGAAGAAAAAAGAACTTTACTGCAGGTATGTGTACTAGATCTGAGGGATGACTACTAGTTTTTTTTTCAAATCTGTTGAATGTAATACCAAAATTTAATACAGTTTTTTTACCTAGCCTTCTCTAGGTCTGTGATCAAGTTCTCTGTCAGTTGCCTCACAAGGTCAGTGTATGTAAGCTGTTCATTCTCTGCCACCTGTTGTAAATATAAGACATAATACAACTGTTGTAACACACTCACGCTATGTGAAGATCATCTTGTAACTTATATGAAAGAGTTATCATTTTCCTTATTTCTTTAAAGTTTCTTGTACATATTTATTATTTGTAGACATTTTTATTTGTAGAGATTTTTAGGATAACAGCATTTTACTTTAAATGCATCTGATAAATCTCTAGAATTATTTGATTCAAATCATTTTTTAAAAAAATTACCTTCTTGACTTGCTCATCTATGGGTTCAAAAACTGACGTATCAGTGAAGAGATCTTCCTTTCGGCATGATGGGGCCTCTGGGGATGGAGGTGCTGCTACAGCTGGCAGGGGCAGATCTTCTAAAACTTGATCCAGGTCTTCCTTCTCTCCATTTTGATGTTTATCCTGACCATTTTGAGGTGATGCTGGTGCCTGTGTTGTTCAGCAAAATAAAGAAATATGTAAATATTTTAAGAACCCAAAAATAAAGAAAGCAGGGTAAGAATGAACTAATGAAACAATTTCAATGTGATAGAAGAATAGGAACAAATACTAGACCTGTCTTAAATTCTAAAATCTTCAACTATTTTAAAATATATATAGTTAGTTAGTTGATCTTCTTGGGCCAAAGCCAGCTCATAAGGAGGAGGACAAGGCTCTCCATGTCTGGCAATTCCTTGCTACTTGCTTTAGATCTTCGGTGTTTCTGATGAGCATTGTTGAACACTCCTTGGTGATAACTCTTCTTAGTGTGTCTTTGGGTCTTTCCCGCTTTCTTTTACCCCCTGGTGAGCATGTAAATGCTTGGTGTGGGAGTCGTTTTTCATCCATTTTAAGTATGTGGCCAATGTAGTTCCAGCGATGTCTTTTGATAAAATTTGATACGAAGTCTTGTTTAGTTTCTTGTCTTATTGATGTAACTGATCTAAAATCGTGCCAACAGATATTTAGCAGTCTTCGAAAGCACTTATTTTCAAAAGCATCTAGTCTCTTTTCCATTGCTGGGGATATTCTCCAGCTCTCACAACCATAGGTTAGTATTGGCACTACACAGGAGTTGAAGATCTTGAGTTTCATGTGCCTACTGAGTTGTTTTGATTTCCAGATATTAGTCAGCTTGTTGAAAGCATTTGACGCTAAAGCAATTCGGGTCATAATTTCCATTGATATGTCTCTCGCAGGTGTTAACTTGCTTCCTAGTTATGTAAAACTAGTGAATTTTTCAAGAGCATGGCCATTAAGTTTAATGTTCGGTTTGTTGGTGAGATCAAGAACTTTAGTTTTTGCTGAGTTGATTTTGAGGCCAATTTGTTTAGAGATATTTTGAAGTTGGTTTGTTTTCTCTTGCGCATCAGCATGTGTGGAGCTCAGAAGTGCTATATCGTGTGCACAGTTTAGGTCTTCCAGTGATTTGTTGTCAATCCATTTGATGCCCAAGGATGTATCATGGGTGCATCTGTGCATTACCCAATCAATTGCTAGCCCAAATAGCATTGGTGGCATGACGCAACCTTGTTTTACAAGATATATATATATTCTAAAAAAATATATATACTATATATAAAATATAGTTTTAATAGTACAGGCACTATTAGCAACTGCAGCTGGTGCTAGTGGTAGCACATGCATATGTTGTATTAGAAATATAAATGTAAATGAAGAATTTTTCATAATTTTTATTTAAATTCTGAGTTAAAAATTAGAGGAAAAGTGCATGCAAATGAAGAAGAAGAAGAAAAATGTGAACGAAGAAGAGGAAAAGTACGAAAGTAAGATTAACAATTTACTTTTGCCATTTCTTTTGCCAGTTGAGCTTTCAACTCTTGTTGTTCTCTGGCCAACAGCTGCAGCATAAGCTGGCTTTGTTTCTTCACCAACTGGGCTGTCTGATCCTGTTCTTTCTGCCTCAGACGTAACGTCATGGTTTTCTTTCTGTTCTCCTTCTTTGATGTCATCGTTGCTGCCAGATCCTTCTTTTCATTTTCAAACTGCATGGTCATCATCTATGGGAATACAATCATATAACTAGTAATGATTATGATGAAACTGATTATGAGACCATTCATTTCATAACAACTCACCAATAAGCTCTGATGGCTCTGTGAATACAAAGATGAAAAACTTTTGAAGTTTTTTTTTTCTTTTAAATTTTCCTACTAGATTGCAAATCACGCCATTTTTGTTAGCCCTAGATACTAGATAAAAGCAAGTGCTGGACTGCAGTCTACAAGTAGAAAAGCATGGATATCAGATTCATTCATTTGCACGTCCCTTATGGAACTTTGCATCCCAAACAGCACTCCTGTAGGCCTCTCAGTTGTGAGCAAGATGGCCTACTGCTGATGCATCCATTTGCAGATCATCAATGATGTCTTGCAGCCATCTTCGCCTTGGTCTTCCTCTCTTTCTTTTTCCCATTATGTAACATTCCAAGACAGTCTTCTCTAGATTATCATGACATTTAATGTGTCCAAAATATTTCAGTTTTCTCTGTTTAATACTCTTTACTAGCCAGCCTTCTTCAATATTAAGTTCTTGTAGTATGGATATATTTGTTCTTTTTGTGTCCATGATATTTGAAGAACTCTTCTGTAGCATTTACATTCAAAGGCATTTATGTGTTTCTCAGCTGTTTGTTAAGTGTCCAGGTCTCACAGGCATATGTTGCAATGGGAAAAATGCATGCCCTTAAAAATCTTATTTTTGTAGTTCTGTCTGTTCCTCTCCACAGATTCTTTAGTTGTTTTACTTTCTGAAGAGTGATAGATGTCCTCCTTTTAATTTCCCTCATTGTATCTCCATTATTAGTTAGCAGTGATCCAAGATATTCAAAACTCTCCACTTCTTCCAGTTTTTCCTCATTAATACATATATCAGCTGCCTTGTTTGTTTTGTCACTTGTCATCAGTTTAGTTTTCTTCGCATTAAGATGGAGGTTTTGCTCTTCCCTATTCTTAGGGACTGACATAATTAGTTTTTCCATTCCTTTTTTGTGTTGTGGACAGTAATACTGTGTCATCAGCATATCTAATCTCTGGTATTTCATAACCTTCAATTTTTATGGCATTGTAATATTCTTTGTCTTCATCTTCTCTAATATTCCTCATTTGCAGAGGAATGTATGAAACAACTGACTGTGAAAGCATAAATCAACAGTGTGAATTATTATTGGAGGAGTAAAAAACCCGAACTGACAATAGAAGAAGTTTTATGGGCAATAAAGAATCTGAAAAATAGTAAATAACCAGCATATGATGAGATAACACTTGAATTTATTAAAGCAGGAGGAAAGGAATGTGCAACAATCTATCATGCACTATGTAAAAAGATATGGCATTCCAGTATTTGGCCAAAAGAATGGAAAAGAACTATATTCATACCACTGCCAAAAAAGGGTAACCTGAAATTATGCACAAACTACAAAACTGTTGCCCTGATCAGTCATGCCAGTAAAATTCTGTTAAAAATCATAATAGGTAGACTTCGAAAGAAAATAGAAGAAGAAGTCAATATGGTTCAAGCTGGTTTCAGGCAAGGAAGAGGATCAAGAGATCATATATTCAATATAAGATTAATAATAGCAAAATGCAGAGAGTTTAATGTGAATCTATATTTATCCTTTATAGACTACTCAAAGGCATTTGATTGTGTACAACACCAGAAACTTTGGGAATTAATGGAAAAAATGAAATTTCTAACACATTTGATACAATTAACATCACTGATGTATCTAGACCAACAAGCAGCAGTAAGAATAAATGGTGAAACAACAACTTGGTTTGACATAAAACAAGGGGTCTGTCAGGGGTGCATTTTGTCACCTTACTTATTTAACTTGTATCTCTCTCTCTGAACCTTAAGTGCCTAGGGCACATGGGGCTTCTGCAAGGGTTTTCAACAAATGCCTGTCCTTCATCTTTTTTCTGCTCTTGCCCAGGTGAGCCCTCTATTGCTCAACATCCTTTCTGTTGTTCTTCTCCATGTCTCTTTTGGTCTACCTTTACTTCTTTCCCCTGTGGTGTCCATCTTAGTGCTATTTTTGGTAGTGAGTTGTCAGTCATTCTGAGCACGTGTCCCAACCATTGCTAGCATCTTTCCTCAATAATTGTTGTCAGTGGTTTCATCTGCATTTCTGCTAATAAAATGTTATTTCTTATGGTGTTTGGCTAAAATATTTTTCTAATTCTTCATAAACATTTAATCTGGAAAGAATTCAACTTGTTTTCTATGGTTTTGGTGGTTTTCCAGCATTCACTTCCATAGAGAACATTACTCTTAAATATCCTGATTTTCGTATTTATACTTAGTTTTTTAGATCTCCATATAGTCTACAGCATTGCAAAAGCCTGGTTTGCTCTAGTAAGTCTGTTGTTGATGTTCTCTGTGCTGTCTCCATTTTCTACTACTCTACTGCCAAGGTATACAAATTCATTGACCTCCTCCACTAACTTGCTATCTACTCTGAGTACATTTCTGTTGTTCACATTTTGCTTCATTAACTTCGTCTTTCCTACGTTGATCTTTAGTCCTATGTTATTTGCATTTAACTTGTATACTGAAAATATAATGATATCAGATAACACATGGAAATACATACATGAAAGAAGAGCAGCCAAATTAGCCATGTTGAATGTAAAGACAGATCTTGGAAAAGCTTTGGCAAAAGCAACATACAAAGAACTAGACAATAAAGTAAAAAGTTCAGCTAGAAGAGACAAAAGAGAATATATGGACAATATGGCAAAACAAGCTGAAAATGCAGCAAAAACAGGAGACAGCACAACTCTATATAACATACAGAAGAAACAACTAACAGGTGCTATTTACCTCCAGAGAAAGACCAGTCTTCAGCAAAACAGGCAACCTACATCAAGTAAAGACTAAAAGCAAAGATGGGCCGAACACTTCCAAGAAATACTTAATCGACCACACCCAAATGAATTAATAAATCTTGAAACAGATTTACTAGTCCCACTACTAAATGTCAACTTAGATGAAGTTACACTGAGTGAAATTGAAACAGCAGTGAATCTAATGGATAACAACAGAGCTGCAGGTGAAGATGAAATAACAGCTGAAATGTTAAAAGCTATTAACAGTGACAACATGAGCCAACTACAAAGAATGTTTAATAAAATTTGGAAAGAAGAAAAAGTCCCTTCTAAATGGAAAAAAGGAATCATTGTTAAAATACCAAAAACAGGCAACCTCAGTGACTGCAATAATTGGAAGGGTGTAACCTTACTATCAGTTGTGTCAAAGGTGTTTTGTAAAGTGATTCTGAATAGAATTAAGGATGTAGTGGATACTGTACTGAGAGAAGAACAAGCAGGATTTCGAAAAGGGAGAAGCTGTCTCGACCAGATCTTTAATACTTGAAGAACATATTGAAAAGCAGAAACCATTAATACTGAACTTCATAGACTTTAAAAAGGCATTTGATAGCATACACAGAGAATCATTGTGGAGAATTTTAAGACTACATGGAATACCATCTAAAATTGTCAACATCATTAGAGATCTCTATGTTTGTGCAATCAAGACAGAAGAAGGAATGAGTGAATGGCTCCAGATTGAAACAGGTGTGAAACAAGGATGTATATTATCTCCACTGCTTTTTGGAACTGCCATAGACTTTATAATGAAAAGATGCTGTATAGGTAAAACGGGCATTGATTGGGTACATGGGACTCAAATAGATCATGATTTTGCAGTGACATAACTCTTATCAGTGACAATGTGAAATCAATGCAGGAAAAAACAGATACCTGTCTTCCTTGGCTGACAAAATAGGTCTTGAAATTAACATAGATAAAACAAAATAATGAAACTTCTCATTAATCAAGAAGGAAAAATATACATACAAGGAACAGTTGTTGATGAATAAACCAATTTGCATACCTTGGCAGCTACATAGACCAGGATGGTGACACCAGAAAGGAAGTTAGAATTAGAATTGCAAAAGGCAGCATTGTCCTTCAAAAATCTTGAGAACATAAGGAATTCAAACGTTATAAGCACAAAAACCAAGTTAAGATTATTCAGTTCAAATGTGATATCCACCCTCATTTACACATGTGAATGCTGGAAATCAACTAAAGAAATAGACAACAAATTAGACTCTTTTGAAAACAAATGCCTAAGGAAAATACTTGTTATAAAGTGGAACAAATTCAAGAACAACACAGAGATAAGACAGATGAGCAAACAACAACCTGTCTCATGGGTGATCAGAAAAATAAGATGGACATATGTAGGCCATGTAATGAGAAGAAACAATCAGAGTATACCAAAACAAGCTATCAAGTGGAACACAATAAGCTGAAGAAAAAGATGTTGACCACGTGAAACTCTAAAGAGGACATTGTTAAGAGAGGCCAGTTTAGTGGGCATAAAATCTTTTGATGAGGTTGAAAAGCTCACTGAAAATAGGAAAACTTGACAAACTACCATGTGAGCCCTATGTGACGTTTAACGGCACAGGAAGGGTGTAGAATTGTAAGATATATAAAATTAAATATATAAATATGCACAAACCAGTGCAGTACAGCTGTGATAACAAAATGTTAAGATTATTTAAAACAAAAATAGGAACAGCTTTATTATAAACGAGGACACAGTTTTTATATTGCAGTTTACACTTCAACCACTCAAAAACATAACAGACAAAGAAATGGGCAAAGAGAAAATAATTCACATCAGTGGTATATAAGAAATAAGAATGGGAAAAAAATAACAGAAAAAAGAAGCGGCACTTATCTGTGACTTGCAAGAAGCCTATGTGTGATGAAGTTTTGTGAATGTGTAAATAAAGATTTTTCTTGGCCTGACAACCATTGTATCTCCCTCCCTCTCTCTCTCCTTTTCCTTTCCTATCCCCTCTTCACTACCAACCAGTGCATCTTCTGCAGTACACAAGCCTCAAGAATGTACTTTCTTTTCTCCTCCTCTACTTCTTACTTAATGTAAACTCTTGGGGAATTCTGTTTGTATAGTTTCACATTGGACAGATCATCAGTAACATTGTTATCATTTGTAATGAAAAAAAAGAATAAATAAATAAAATAAAACAAAATAAATACATAAATAAATAAACTTTGTCTTCACTAAGACAAAATTTATTTTTCTCTCTTCCCGCCATATTTTCCTCCCACCCACCCCCCCCCCCCCCCAATTCCCAACCTTTTGGTTTAATAGTTAATCAGTTATCTTTATTCTGACTGCGTGTTTTGTTTTGTGTTTTTTAACTGTTTTAGTGAAGTTGCATGAGTTACTCTATCTGCTGATACACATCACATGATTACAGGCTCATTGATTATATCTCAAAGTTATTTAACCAAGCTATCACATATTTATTATTGATGTTATCACTATTACTCAGTTTTAGTGAGAAAGTCACGTTATGTGATAAGTCTGCTGATGCACATGTGTGAATGACACCATTATTTTCTTTCAAATTTTCTGTAGTTTTAAAAATATATTTGCAGAGTTCAACATTTTTTAAGCCAAATGTTTAATTACTAAATTACTGTATAAATAACAAGTTTAAATTACTGTATAAACAAGAAGATGAACTATTTTGTTACTGCTGCAGCTGTTATTTCACTTAACTTGTTAAGACCAGATGTGGTGGTGTAAGGATGAAGCTGGAAAACATTCTATAAATGTAAATGAATTCTTTTAAAAATAAATGTAAATAAATATGTAGAAAAATAAAAACTGACTATTGATGCAGTGAACAATGGTGAGACAACCTAGAAGTTATATGCACCCTTGGAATGAATTGACAAATGGCAAGAAAAAATCAAGAACAAAGAGGAATGTCTTCTTTGCAGCATGAGGCTCAATGGCTTGGGAAAGCTGCTGAATTGAACAGCTGCTCAAAAGAAGAAGATATAATGAACACAAAAATGGATTGATGCTATGCTATGATATAACATGAAAATGAGTAGAACCACTAGCATAACATGCAAATGGATTGATGCTATAACATATTAAAAATAAGCCAATAATTATAATATAAAAAATGGTCCAGTGTTGTAATTAAACACAAAAAAGCAACTTATGCAACTGAATCCCACCTTTTTATCAGAATCCTTTATCTTCTTCTTCTTCTTTGCCATATCCTGTTCAAATTTCTCTGTCAGTTCCTTCAGCTTTCTTTCCCATTCAGAATCGATCTCTTTATTGATTGCTTTATCTTCTTTCTCCCTCTCCTGATGAAATTCCCTGAGAAATAAATTTAGTGTGAACTAAGAATGAAATAGATATTTATTATCGTGACATAAATAAAGTAAACATTCATACACATATATAACATACATGAATTATTTAATTTCACTGAATGCCTCTGATTGTTGTGTGTTGCTTATTTCTGTACCATTATGGCAGAATTTTATGCACTGTGATATAACATTTCTGCTTGAAAGAGCCAGAAACAAAATATGGTGATTTCAGATATAAATCATCTTAATTAGACCACTTATTTTCTTGGCTACCAGTCATTGATTGTCAGAGAATCAGATCATGTGCTAATTAGAAAAATGACTGAATTTTTGACTGAATAAACGAACTCTAACACTAAAATATACAGCAGTGAGGGTAGATGGTGAAACATTGGGTTGGTTTGATGTACAAAAGGGAGTAGAACAGGGATGTATTTTTTCTCCATACTTGTTTAACATCTACACTGAAAACATCATGAGGAATGTAAGAGATGAGCAGGAAATAGTTAAATTTGACTCCTTCAATACTGGGGGCCACCAGTTTCCAGAAATTAGATAAGCCAACGATACTGTCCATCTGTGGAACAGCTCAGAAGGATTGCAACAGTTGATTCTCTTCATCAAAAGACACAGTGAAGCCATGAACCTCTGCCCTTTTAAGCCCCAACAAAATCTAAGTGATGATAATTGACAAAATGAGAAGCAAACCCAAAATTACACTGGAGCTTGAAAACCTAAACAAATTTGAGTATCTGGGTTCAGTCAGCACCAACATTGGCAACTGCACAGTGGAAATCAAAAGAAGACTAACAGTTGCATCACAGAAACTAGCACATGTGGCAAGATATCAACAATAAAACAAAGCTATACTTACTAAAAGTTTACATATTCCCAGTGGCAATGTACAAATGTGAAACATGGATGCTTAACAAATCACTAGAAAAGAGAATAACAGCATTTGAAATGAAATGTTACAGAAAGGCACTTTGAATATCATGTCTGAATGAAAAAGCAGCTGAAATGCATCAATGAACCTGATCCAATACACCAACTACAAAGACATCAGCAAACCATCCTCTTCTGACTAAGGACAGGCCACTGCAGACTACTAAGCCACCTACATTGACTCAAAATGTCTCACACATGGCAGTGGAGTTCAGACTCCAGAACATATCCTTCAAGAGTGTCCAAAACTATGCAGATCTGATGTGTGAGACATGGCCAGAGGACACAAGCTTGGGGCACAAGCTTTGGGGCTCCTATCAGGATCTGGAGAGGACTGTGGCTTTGCCATGTTGACAGGGATCAGGATCTAGAGAGGACTGTGGATTTGCCATGTTGACAGGGATCAGAATCTAGAGAGGACTGTGGCTTTGCCATGTTGACAGGGATCAGGATCTGGAGAGGACTGCAGGCTTTGCCATGTTGACAGGGATTAGGATCTAGAGAGGAATGTGGCTTTGCCATGTTGACAGGGATCAGGATCTGATGTGACCAAAACCTCAAACGCAGAAGAAGAAGAGAAGAAGAATATCATGGACAGAAAGAAGATTAAATAAAGAGATACTGATGGGGTTAGGTGATGCAGAAAACTGGCTCGTAAACACTATCAAAATTAGAAAGCTGAGATACTTTGGCCACATCAAGAGACACAATGGTTTGGAGAGGTTGACAGTAAAAGGCCTAGTGTCCGACAAAAGAGAAAAGGGACTACCTTGACGTAGGTGGACTCGAGACATCACCAAAGGTCTGAATGTGTCACTAAGAGACAATGGTCAACTTCACAAGACCTTGTTGCATTCAGGGAGGCAGTGAGAGGGACAACTTTCTAGAAGGGACAAGTCACATAAAGACACAATAAGATAAGATAAGTTAGGGTAACGTACAACTGAATTCTTACCTAAACATCTCATCCTCCTCATAACGAAGTTGCTCTTCCAGCCTCTTCTGTGACTCAAAGAGCTGCTCCCTCTTCTTGGCCTTGGAAGAAACGAAGGAAAACTTTTTACACTGATCTTTGTGGGAGGAGGAGTCTGAGAGGCAGGAAATTCATCTACAACAGGGGTTCTTAACCAGGGGCGTCCATAGCTCCTTGCTGGTATGTGAGCGAAATGATGAGGGCTAAGGAAATCGATCTCTGAACAAATTTTTTAAAATGTTTGTCTGATTAGAATCTTCTCTCATCTGTTCTGTTCTAGCTGTCCATATGTAAAGTAACTTCAAGCTGCTGTCATTCTGGTATTGAAAATGATTTTGACAGTCTGGTGAAGGGGGATTAAGACATACTGGGCAGTTCAATGAAGGTCTGTAATCATAAAGTTGTTGAGAACCCTTCCTCTGTAAAATGGCAGGAGACAGTTACAAAACAACAGAATATGGAATCAATAGAAGCAAAGTTGATGTATTTTTGTTTGAGAATGAGTGAATCTAATCCAGCTGTGTGTATAAGCATCAGAAGCCACATACTGTCACAAAGACGAAATTTAAATGAGCACTCTAGGGAGAATTAGCCAGCCTTGTTATGTAGCAGCAGACAAAAGGGAGAAAGTATCTTGTGCTAATTTAAATGTGGCTTCAAGTGTCAAGGGAATTTTCCTTTGATTCAGACGAGAAAAAAAGATAAAATACTAATATGACTGTTAGAAGAAGTTTGGAAAAGAGTTACAAATGTAGTTAAGTCATGTTCATTTTTTTTTTCTTCTACTGTAAAACGCTAAGTTTTTTTGTATTTTTCTATCACCTGCTGAAATTAATAAATTGAGTTAATTCCCTTTAAGGTGTCATTTCCCCTCTTCTACAAGCGTGTTTCAAAAGGAAATTTTATATACAAGGCACGGAGTGCTTAATTTAGCTCTTTGTTAGAATTCTGGTCTCGGTGTTCACGATACACATTTCAAATAAGAAAAAAAAAGTTCAGTTTCGAACCAGACAAACGTAAAGCTGCAGCTTTTAAATCATCACCTTCTCGTGTCGTCTCCCCATGGAAAGGTTGGCTGCAATGAATCTTCTGATCTGTTTCTTGCCTTTGTAGTGTACTTGGCTGAGCTGTTTCCTGTCCATTTCTTGATGTTGTCCACCTATCTATGTAGCTGTTGTCCTCTTGTTTTCTTCCCTTCGATCTTGCCCTGAAGTAGTGTCTTCAGTATAGTATTATGCTTCCTGACGTGTCCAAAATATCTCAGTTGTCTTGTTCATACACACTTCTAGAGCCTCAGTTTTCTTTTATGTTGTCTTATTCAACAGCAAAGCTCTATACTATAAGGGAGTATTGAGCATATGTAGCATTTTATGATACATAATCTCAGTTGCTGTGATATTTGTGTTAACGTAAGAATCAGCATAGAAATGTTAGAAGCCCTTTAAGAATTTGAAATAGACTTGTGTAACGATGTACAAAGTACACGTACCAGTCAGTCATTTGCATGTTCCTTTCGGAACTTTGCCTCCCCGACAACTGTATTGTGCAATACTATTCCCCTTCAGCCTCCCCATCCCCCCTGAGCTTAGCATTATGTGATAAGATAATGACAATGGTGTAGACTGGTAGAGAGAGAGTGTCGGTTAATGTCTCTGTGGTTGGAGTGAGGAGATGGGAAGGGAGACACGGTGTTAGCCTCGGTCATGGTGACTGGTGCTGGTAATGACTGCGGTGATGGTGTTTATACTGGTGACTGGGTCGGCATTGTTTGTAATGGGAGCAGCGAAGGTTGTGTTCGTTGTTCTGGGGAAAACATTTGCGCTGGCTGTGGTATGGTGTAATGATAAAGTATGGTAAGTCATCAGTACTGTACTGGGGTTTCCAGACGCCTGGGTTTTCAAGAAAAAATCCACTGTTTTGAAAAATGTTTTCGGGACACCTATTTATCTCGGTTTTTGTTTTTCGTTTTAAATGAAAGAATTTTGCATTCGGGCTCTGCTCTCTCCCTGCGATTTCAGGTTGGTAGAAATGCTATACACATTTAAAAACAACAAAATATCGGAAACTTAAATTGTTATTCCTGTCTCCGAGGTGGAACTTGTGGGTTTCGTGTCATTTCGTGGTTCATTCTTTTGTATGAGGGAGAGAGAGAGAGAGAGAGAGAGAGAGAGAGAGGTTTTCTTATGTCAGTCTCCTCCCTAGCTCCGCGCCAGAAGAAAACTAGAATCTGTAGGGCAAAACAGTTAGACAACATCGTTCATCGTTTATTTCAATGGCATGCATTACCGAGTTAAAAATTTTTAATGAATGAAATATGACACTGGGGAGAACTAAAGCAACAGCAATAGTAAAATCCATTTTAAATCCAAACACTAATTATGTGATGATTTAGCAAATGTCCACTATTTCGATATTGCTACCGACGCTAGTAACAATGACGCCGAGAAAATGTTCATATTGACTGTTCAGTGCTTTAGTCCTAAATATGGTACGACTATAAAAGTTCTTAAACTATGTGCCTTAAAAAGGGAAACTGCGTCCGAAATAAGCAATTTCTGTGTTAATGCATTAGAAGAGAACAAGACTGATAAACGAAGACGCATCGCGTTCTGAGACGACAAAGCAAATACGAGTTTTGTTGGAGTACAACGAACTGGTACGAACAAATAGTGAACTAAATGAAAACCCTCTCGGTGTTTGATGCTCTGCGCACATACTTCATAATGCGATAAAGGCAGCAACTGATGTTCTAACTGTAGATGTGGAAACTATAATAATTAAACTCTTAAATTATTTCTCAATATACACCGTACGCACGGAGCGCCAGAAAGAATTCTGAGAATTTATGGATGTAGAATATCGCAGATTGCTGTCAAATGCAAAAGCAAGATGGTTATCTTTGCTTCCTTTTCTCTCAGAAAAAAAGCACAAAAAGTCTTGACTATCCTGTGTAAAAATCCCCTAAAAGTGAACTCTATCTTCGGTTTGTCCAAAGCCAGATGAGTGTATTTAACAGACAAGTGCTTATACTGGAGAAAGCAGATAGTATCCCTTAGAAGGATGTATAATTTCTGAGGAAACCCTTAAAATGATAAATCAGCAGAAAGAAGAAAGATTTCTTCTAAAAGTGAAATCTATTGTGAAACAATCAGAAGATGAAATAGGTCTATCAACTGAGGTGGAAGAGTTTTATGAAACATATCATGCTTAAGTACAGAGGTGAATGATATCTTTGAATGAATCTGTAAGTGAATGCTATTAGGCTCCGTACCAGCATGGTTTGAAGTAGAAGAGACTGCAAAGGACAGTCAATTGATAATTCACTAATGTTTGATGAATTCACATATCAAAGCACTGCACTGAAGCATTTTTCACAAAGGAGAAGGGCAATTGGAGTAGCAAATCCAGTCAGGAGAAGTGGATCTAGACTTGTAGTTCTTTGAAAAGTCTGAATCTTTGGAACAGTACTCGGAGTTACCGTGTGAATTTATCTTTAGTGTTCCTGGACATAATGCAGATGTGGAAAGGGTAGTTTCCCTCATAAATGTGCAATGAACAGAGGAACTAAACCACCTTCACGTCTCAACAGTTTATGAAATAATTAAATTTGCTTTTAATTACCGAATAATCTGCTCAGAATTCAATGATTATATCAGTCAGCGGGAAGATCTTTCCAGAATTTTGAAGTCGAACAAATATTAGGAGCAATACGCAGGGCGGCAGGATAATGCAGGATCTTGAAGGTAAATATCCGACACTAAAATACATTCATAATCAGATAAAGAATGTTCTAAATCCCAGTAATTACTTTTGAGCTATTTTACTTTCAAAATACATGCAAAATATAAAATATTAAACAAATACATACATGAAATACAAATAATTTATGCTCCCCTGAACTGAACGATAACGTTAGTACAGCGTAACTTATATTCTTTCCTTGGATATGCTACTTAAAAAGAAAACTCTTAGATTTTAGGACATGCCTGCTATTGTGTATTAGCAATTAATGATGATACTCGAATATATATTTTTTTTAATCTGAGAAAAATGTCTCGGGTTTTCTTTTACAGAATCTGGCAACCCTAACTGTATCACCACACCACCAACATAGGGAAACAAGAGATAAGTAGATCACCGTGTCAAAGGATAAATGTTTATTTGGTGAGTGTCGGTGTTTAGACAATATGTATGTTATCTTTATTTGCTGAGTGTCGGTTTTTAGACAAGACATAACGTTTATTTTCTGCTTGTCCGCTTTAAGCAGTATCAGAGGAAAAAAAAAAGGGGGGGGGGGGGGGAAAGAGATCTACAAAGTAAAAGAAAAGCAGATTCAGGTGATGCAGTTTTAAAAGCTTCCCTGGTCTACCTGTATATTTAAAGCGTTTATTACATCTCCCGACTTAAGAAGAGCCGGATAAAAATGAATGTGACCTAAGGGGCAAAACTACAGACAGGCAAAACAAGACCGGTGTGATGAATTACAAAACTTTATCAGTGGGTAGGCGCCAGTTCTCGCTGGGTTCACTTTTTTCTTTGCAGGGACGAAAAGACTAGTACTGTTTTCTGTCAGGTTTATAGTAATGTTTCGTTTCACTGTAGATTTTGTTTATAATAATAATATTTATTTGTGAGGTAATGGCATTGGCAAAGCTAACTACCGTAATCTGTATAAACGCTGCGCTCCTCAAAGATCAGATTGGTAACTGAGCACCACGAGGTCTGAGATCCTAGCTGTCTCACCGCCCTAATTATAGAACCAACTTTGCATGTAGGCCTTTTGTTATGAATACCATTACTGTATGATTTAACAGATTTACATTGATCTGAGACTCTCCAATATCTTCTATATTTTCATCATGACATAACACACATGGGCTCTTGAAACCTCACAGATTGTTCAGACGAACCTGCACAGTTTTCATTCACTGGCTGAGAACTGGAACTATTCCTTTGTCTCACGTGGTTCCATAAGTTCAATCAGAGCAGAGGTTCTCATTTTTTCCTCAGTGGTCCCCATGAAGAATCCATGGATCCATGACCTCAAGAATCTTGCCACGTGGCGTAGGCGATCATTTCTCTCCACAATTGCCTGTCTTTAGAGTTGATTATGAGATCCGCCGGTGACTTTCTTCCTAGCCATACTGACAGCTCATCCATTAACTTCTCTCTTTCTCTTTGTCGTCCTCTGTCAATTCTTCCCTCAATTTTTCCAGTTGCCAAAGTGTGTTCCATTTTTCTTCTTCTCAGGAAATGTCATACAAATCTCGCTTGTCTGCCTCTGCTCTTTGCTATAATTTGCTTTTTAACTCCACCCTCTCTTAAGACTTCATTGGTTTTCTTGGATGTTCATGGTACCTTCAACATCCTTCTTATAAACCATATTTCCATGGCCTCCATTTGTCGCTGTACTCTCTTATTCATATACCATGCTTCACACTTATAAAACAGAGTTGGCTCGATGTAACATTTAAGTACACGGAATCTTGTTTCCACTGATATGGATCTGTTGCACAAGATCTTTCTCATTGTCTGGAATGCTGACTTGGCCTGAGCACATCTGCTTTTTCAGTGTGATATTTTTCATCAGTTGTTATGGTCGTTCCTAAGTACTTGAATTTATCAACTTATTTCAGATTTGTGCCATCGATGATAATGCTACATTTTGGTAGTATTCTTTTCTTTGAGATGACCATCACTTCAGTCTTCTTTTTGTTCAAGTTGAGACCTTTACTTTTACTTTCACGAACCACGATGTCCAGAAGAGTCTGTAGTTCCCCTTAACTTTTAGAAATCAGAACTGTATCGTCTGCATATCTTAAATTGTTAAGTTTGTACCCGCCAATTAATATTCCTGGCATGTACTCTATATTTCTCATTATGTTTTCGCTGTACAAAGGAGAAGAGGTCAGGAGATAGAACACATCCTTGTCTCACTCCCAATTTTATGTTTTGGAATGCTCCTATTTGGTTCTCAACACTCATTGCTGTTGATTGATGCCAGTATATGTTTTTGATGAGTTTCAGAACTTTCCAATCTATGTTGATGTCTTCCAGCATTCTTATAATTTCTGTAGGTCTCACTTTATCAAATGCTTTACAGTAGTCTATGAAGCATAGGTATAGGTTCATCTTTACTTCTTTTGATCTCCCCATCAATGTTCTCATTATATATATATATATATCATTACTTGTACCTTTTCTTCGGCGAAGCCGCACTGTTCTTCAGCGATTTCTGGTCTTATTTCTTAGTACAATGTGTTTGAATTCAAGAAATGAAATTCATACAAGTGTGCGCGTGTGCGGGTATGTGCGTTTGTGCGAGAAACAAAAAATTACTTTGTTGCTTACACTCATTAATGCACTAAAACAGCTAAATATTTCATTTAGAGCAGTGGTTCTCAAACAGTGGACCCCGTGGTCCATCAAAATTATGTATGAAGGTTTTAAAATGTTATTTAAAGTGACAGAACAGCATAAATGCGAAAGTGTTTCGTGGAGAACTTTCATTAGCTTCAGTGGGTCGCGATTTTGAAAATATGTGAGAACCATTGATTCTGAGGTTAATAGAGTTCAAGTTATCATTCCCTCCCCCCCCCCCTCCCTCTTATGCAGCTTTTTTTCTGTAATAAACGGGATACCAAGTTTATAAAACACGAGTTGGGGTAGGGGGGGTGTGGATGATCACCACAGTCACAAGCTATAGGGAAAAAAAAATATCCTGACACAGATCGCAAGGCATAAACTTGCGTAGTCGACAAGACAATGAAAGGAAACGAGGTTAATCCCGTGTACTTTTACCAGGCACGAGTGCTAGGCAAATAGGAAAAGTCAAGACAGAAACGTCTTAGTTAAGCTGAAATACCCACCGTTCTTGCACACTTAGTCATGTCTCAGAGCTGGGGTGCAGAAGAACACAGCTAGGAAAGATAACCAAGAATTACCTCCCCTGTACGAACTGAGACGAAAAGGTCACTTGCGTTAACTTGCTTTCAGCTGTCATATGTTTCCAGATTAAACACGGAAAGAAGATTGGAAAACACTGATTCTTTGAAATTATTTCCTGTTCATAAATTAAGCATTTAAAAGATATCGTAACAGATAAGAAAAACAGCCGATTTTAACTATTCAGACAAATAACACTATCTGTTGTTTTTTTTTGAGAATATTGACTATTCTTGTGAAATAGTTGATATTAACTATATTTGTTAAATAGTTAATATTAACTTTTAAAGTGGTTGTTAAATAGTTTTAAATAGTTATTTTTGTGAAGTAGTTGATATTAACTGTGAGTGAGTGAGTGAGTGAGTGAGTGAGTGAGTGAGTGAATGAGTGAGTGAGTGAGTGAGTGAGTGAGTGAGTGAAATAGATGCTATTAACTGTTTTAGTCCCCCGTGTGGTACCCGGGATCTGCAAAGAATAGGACCACTATACCCTACCACGCATGATCGTAAAAGGCGACTAAGGAGGGTTCAGCATAGGGCCAGGAACCCTATCTGGTAAAAAAAAAAAAAACTATCAGACTGCTACAGAAGCAGAAGCAAGGGAAAAAAAATAAATGCAGGTGGAAGGAGAAATGCGTATCAGGAAACTGAGCCCATGAAGGTTGTGGATGAAAGCCAGCCACTGGAAGTCCCCAGCCCGACTGCAGACCTCCTGGAACCTAAACACAAGATGCAAATAGGCAGCTGGAATGTAAGAACACTATAAACCAGACTGGAAAACTAGCACAAACCATCAAGGAAATGCACAGATACAAATTAGACATACTAGGAATACAAGAAGCAAGATGGACAGGACAAGGCAGAAGGAAATTAACAACACAGCACACAGAAGATACAATAATATGGTCAGGTAAAGAAGATCTTCATGAAGGAGGAGTAGCATTGATTATAACAAAAGAAGCATCAAGAGCATTGCTGAAATGGACCCCAATAAATGAGAGATTATTATATGCACGGTTCAACTCAAGATTCACGAAGCTGTCTATTATAGTTTGTTATGCACCAACAGAAGCAGCTGAAGAGGAATTAAAAGAAGATTTTTACAACAGCCTCCAAG
The DNA here is from genome assembly GCA_009760885.1 of Achatina immaculata. Taxonomy (NCBI): domain Eukaryota; kingdom Metazoa; phylum Mollusca; class Gastropoda; order Stylommatophora; family Achatinidae; genus Lissachatina; species Lissachatina immaculata. Next base: position 36,536,640 of record CM019713.1, read on the forward strand.
CAACAATAGAAACAATACCCAAGCATGATATGCTACTCATCTTGGGCGACTTCAATGCAAAAGTAGGTGAAGAAAATGAAGATAGAAGAATAATCATGGGAAGAGAAGGAATTGGAGAAATAAATGAAAATGGAGAAAGACTGTGCAGTTTCTGTGAAGAAAACATGATGACCATCGGAGGGACAATTTTCCAACACAAAAACATCCATAAGGTGACTTGGAGGTCACTAGATAAAACCACAGAAAATCAAATCGATCACATATTAATAAACAACAAGTGGAAAACTACAAGATGTGCGAGCAAGGAAAGGAGCAGATGTAGAAAGTGATCACAACCTTCTGGTAGCAAAAATAAAACTAAAATTAAGGAAAGCCAAAATCAGAGAACACAGAAAGATACATTTTGATACAAGAAAATTGATAGACCAGCAAACAAGAAATGAATTCTCAATAGTACTTAAGAACCGCTTCAGTGTCCTACAAGACGAAGCAGAAATGTCCATATTAGAGTTCAATAAAACACTACAGGAAGCAGCAAAAGAGGTGCTGGGATATCGGAAAAGGAGAAAAGAGGAATGGATAAGCGAGACCACATGGGAAAAGATAGAGCAAAGAAAAGAAATCAAGAAAAAATTACTGAACACCAAATCACAACGGCTTAAAGAACGAGTTTTAAGTAATTATGCACAAAAAGACAAAGAAGTGAAGGAATCATGCCATCAAGATAAACGGCAATACTATGACAACTTAGCAGAAACAGCAGAGAAAGCAGCATATACAAATGACATGAAAACCATATATAAAATCACAAAGCAGATGACAGGTAACTTCAACACAAGATGTGAAAGTGCAGTAAGAACACAAAATGGACAACTGGTCAGTGGAGAAAGAGAAAAAATTGAAACACCCTACTAAACAGAACACAAGCAGCACAAACAATAGACATACCTGAAGCAAAAAACGAACTAAACATCAATACAGGACTAATAACAATAAATGAAGTAAAGGAGGCGATAAAGAAGCTAAAATCAGACAGGGCACCAGGTGACGATGAAGTGACTGCTGAGATGTTGAAAGCAGAAGAAACAGAAACACCAAAACAACTTTGCCGGATATTACAACAAATTTGGGATCTAGAAAAAGCCCCAGATGAGCGGAAAACTGGGCTTATAGTAAAACTACCAAAGAAGGGTGACCTCAGAGATTGCGGGAACTGGAGAGGCATTACCCTACTGCCACTCACCAGTAAAGTATTTTGCAGAATAATCATCAACAGAATTGTACCAACACTTGAGGAAAAACTTCGGAAAGAGCAGGCAGGATTTAGGAAAGGAAGATCTTGCATAGACCACATATTTGTACTTAGACAAATATTAGAACAGGCAAATGAGTGGCATAGCACAACATATGCATTATTCATAGATTTTGAGAAAGCCTTTGACAGTGTCAACAGAGATGCACTGTGGAAAATCCTAAGATGGCATGGCCTCCCCCATAAAATAGTTAATGTAATCAAAGCCCTATACGAGGGTTTTCAGTGCAAAGTTATCTGTGGAGAACATATCTCCAGCAGCTTTAGGGTACAAACAGGAGTGAAACAGGGATGTGTACTATCACCAACATTATTTATCTTGGCAGTAGACTGGTTAATGAAGGAGGCAACATCAGACAAACGCAGAGGATTACAATGGACCCTTGACACAGCGCTGGAGGACCTTGACTTTGCGGACGACATTTGTCTATTATCAAGCAGTCACAAAGATATGCAAGATAAAATAAACAAGCTAACTCAGAATGCAAACAACATAGGACTAAAGATCAACGTAGGAAAGACAAAGTTAATGAAGCAAAATGTGAACAACAGAAATGTACTCAGAGTAGATAACAAGTTAGTGGAGGAGGTCAACGAATTTGTATACCTTGGCAGCAGAGTAGTAGAAAATGGAGACAGCACAGAGGACATCAACAGCAGACTTACTAGAGCAAACCAGGCTTTTGCAATGCTGCAGACTATATGGAAATAAAAAAAACTAAGCATAAATATGAAAATCAGGATATTTAAGAGTAATGTTCTAAGTGTACTACTCTATGGAAGTGAATGCTGGAAAATCACCAAAACCATAGAAAACAAGTTGAATTCTTTCCAGACTAAATGTTTACGAAGAATTAGAAAAATATTTTGGCCAAACACCATAAGAAATAACATCTTATTAGCAGAAATGCAGATGAAACCACTGACAACAGTTATTGAGGAAAGACGCTGGCGATGGTTGGGACATGTGCTCCGAATGACTGACAACTCACTACCAAAAATAGCACTAAGATGGACGCCACAGGGGAACAGATGTAAAGGTAGACCAAAAGAGACATGGAGAAGAACAACAGAAAGGATGTTGAGCAATAGAGGGCTCACCTGGGCAAGAGCAGAAAAAAAGGCGAAGGACAGGCATTTGTGGAAAACCCTTGCGGAAGCCCCATGTGCCCTGGGCACTTAAGGTTCAGAGAGAGAGAGAGAGAGAGAGAGAACTGTTTTAGTGACATAGATGGTGTTAACTATTGTTTTGTGAAACAGATACTAACTTTTGTAAGACGGAGGATACTAACTGATTTATGAAATAACGTCAACTGTTTTGTGAAATGGATGATAGTAACTGCTTTATGGAATAGTTAGCGCTGACTTTTTTAAAAAAATTGATGATATTAACTGATTTATAAATAATCCTCACTGTTATGTCCGAGAGACAACGCAAAGCATTCTGGGAAACAATATTTTGTTTTGACATTTTTGCTCTCTCTCTCTCTCTCTCTCTCTCTGTGTGTGTGTGTGTGTGTGTGTGTGTGTGCGTGTTAGTTAAGCTGGTATAAAGACTCATTTTCATATCATTTCTTCACAGATTTGCACTACAGGTCCCCCACTGTTTGGTTCTTGACACGAGTAAACTGAACGCTGAGTTTAGTTAACGTTCAGGCAAACCAAACTAAGCTTAAGAGGTGACCTCTGAGCGAAAAGTCTGGTGGTCTAGATCAGCGGTTCCAAACCTGTGGTCCGTGGAACAGAAATAGTCAGGCTGCTGCGTTTTCGATTTGGGTATTAACCGCACAATTAGGAGTTTATTCAGTTCAAATGCAGTACAGCGTGGCGTAGGCGATCATTTCTCCTCACAATTCCCTGTCTTTAGACTTGATTATGAGATCCGCCGGTGACTTTCTTCCTAACCACACTGACAGCCCATCCAGTAACTTCTCTCTCTGTCTTTCTCTGTCTCTTCTTCCCTCAATTTTTCCACTTGCCACAATGTGTTCCAGTTTTCCTCTTCTCAGAAAATGTCCTACACATCTCGCAGACGTGCTCAGGCCAAATCAGCATTCCAGAAAATGAGAAACATCTTGTGCAATAGATCCATATCAATGAAAACAAGCATGTTCCATGAATAAGAGAGCACAGTGAGAAATGGAGGAAATATGGTTTATAAGAAGGATGTTGAAGGTACCATGGACAGCTAAGAAAACCAACGAAGAAGTCTTAAGAGAGGCTGGAGTTAAAAGGCAAATTACAGCAAAGATCAGAGGCAGACAAGCGAGATTTGTAGGAGTTTATGGAATTGCGATATCATATTTAACATGGCGGTCCGTGACTTATACGTAGTTGGAAAAGAGGTCCTTGAATACAGAAAGATTTGAGAATTACTAATCTAGATACTGCCTCGTTTGGGGAGAGGGGATGGGTGTATGTGGGGTGAAGAAGCTGTCCGACTCGGCAGTCAGCGACCTATAGCTCACATGCTAGCGTAGAATGGGCTGGCGAACCAAAGCTAATCAAGACCTTGTCCCACTTCTCCATTGTTACGCCCCTGTAACAACCCTAGTCTGGCTAAAGGGACCACCGGCGGTAGGGACTGAAAAAGAAACTCCACTCAAGGACTTGGAAAAAAAAAGAAACTCCACTCAATGACTTGGAAAAAAAAAAAGAAAATCCACTCAAGCACTTGGAAAAAAAAAAAAAAACTCCACTCAATGACTTGGAAAAAAAAAAAAAAGAAACTCCACTCAAGCACTTGAAAAAAAAAAAAAGAAACTCCAAGGACTTGAAAAAAAAAAATAGCCGCCGTAACCCTTTCCCAAGTCGACACAATGATGTGCCTCAATACCTTCACAGCATCCACTACAATGAACACCTGCTTGCAGTTCCAAGATTCCGCGTTGTTTCTCTTGGGATCGCTTAACAGCGTTGTTTAGGCAGTGATGGTTTTGGTTTTGACAGCAGCCATTGCTGAACATTATCAAGATGGCACTACTGGCAAGCTCCAACCCCTTGTATCTTCCTCGTTTGGGAGATGTTTATTTCTAACGAGACTGAGAAGACGGGAAGGACAAATTAATTAAGGAGATCAAAAACATTCGATAAGGTCGAGTGACGGAACATTCTATGGTCAAATTTGGATGGAGAGAAGAAGATTGTTACAAAGACGGTACATTTATCTGGCAGAGAGAGAGAGAGAGAGAGAGAGAGAGAGAGAGCTAGCTATAGTAGTGAAGACCTTGCTATACATCTTTGTTGGTGCTGCCAGTCAGACAGACAGCCAGCCAGGCAGACAGAAAGAGAGGTAGACAGATAGACAGACAGACACACGGACAGACAGTAAACTCACATATTCTGGCGAAATGATTTTTCTTTAATGGTATTTTTAAAAATTCTTTTTTTACTTGTTTTGTCATCAGAAGTGTAAAGTGTAGCATGGCCTTGTAAGTTATGATTATAGTAGTATTATTAATGAATATGATTATGTGATTAGGAGCTTGATAATGAATATGATAATGAATATGAGTATGAATACGATTTTGAATGTGATTAAGAATATACTGTATACAAAACAGTAACGCCGAATAGCAACAGACAAAAGGAGGTAGAGAAAGGTATAAAACTTCCATGACACTAATACGAAACGCGGACAAAAGTAAACAGAAGAGACAAACAAATTGAAAAGGCAGACGCAATGACGCTGAGATATAGGAATACAACGGAGCGACGCCAGAAAGTAGGATGGTCCAGTGATAACAAAGCGGTAACAAACAAGCAAATAGCCGAGGTAGACATTAAGATTAGAGTGATTTAGAAAGTGTCATGAGGCCGGTGGCAGGACAAATAAATAAACGGACTAATCACTGAAGCATACGACATGAAAGAGATTGTGGGCTTAGATAATAATAAAAATTGTATAGACGGATTTGACGCAATTGACCGATGAGACATGTTTGCTAACCTTAGGACGCAATTTGCACAAACCTTGAAAACAAGGCGTGGACACTAGTCAACGCTAATCAGAACGCTCATAGGAACCAGTGGACATCTGAAGGGTGGAGCCAAAATACTTACTGGTCAATCCATCAAGCTGGAGTTGAAGATAACAAGGCGAGCGGAGAGACAGGAGGAAGACGAAGAAGTACGGAAGTCCAGGAGAGAGGAGACAGAGGAGGGGAGCCCGAAGACGGAGGAAAAAGGACGGTCAGTGAATAGAGACAGGTCCAGACGTCAAAGGAAGGAGCCCCCAAGGAGAGGAAGTCCAGAGGCTAGCGGACAAGTGAGGGCTGGGGGTCGTCAGAAGCAGATAGAGAAGAGAAGTACAGCAGACGGAAGAACAGACGATCAGAGGAGGACAGACAAGAGAAGAACAGACAATCAGAGAAGAACAGCAGAAGGAGAACACATTCCGGAGAAGACACGAGAGAGAAAGAAGACGTAGGTAACGACAGATGGAACGGATGGACAAAGAGAGCAATAGATATTCAGGAGATCAGTTTAGAACCAGATTTAGCTTTATGACAGACATAAATTGCCTCAAGTTCGAAAAGTATTTATTTTAATACTGCGTGAGGAACGCAGAAGATCTGATACATTTTTGAGACTTCGTGTAAAGGATGCAGACGAGGAATTAGTTGACCACGTGTTGTAAATCTATTAGAAAACAGAGTTTAGAATCGTCCCCGTTTAACGTGTAGAATATCTTGAATGTTGAGAACATTGACGAAATGCTGCATGTAGAATATGATAGTTTGATATCGTGAACAGATGATTATGTGCCTCAACGACGAAACTAACGAAGTTTATGTCCTATTACATCTTATTTCAAGTGATGTCGTCAACGAGGATACATTTTGATCTTATTTGTCAGAATAAATGAATTCAGTGAACATTTCATCAGACTTGCTCTTGCCTAGCGAATGTTGTAAAGGTTCGTGAAACCTCTATGTGTTCAACTTCAACAATATAATAAGATCAAAGAACTTCAGACAAACAATAACATGAGCTCACAATTTGAAAATATTATAAAAGTATGCACAAAAAAGCACACAAAAGCATGTACAGCACAGACATCATACGAAGTCTTCACTGCCTATGTCCACGTACAGAGATTCTCTCTCTCTCTCTCTCTCTCTCTCTCACACACACACACAGAGAAACAAACACACCCACATAAAGGAAATATATCGCTATAAAGTCGATGATAACAGGTTTAAATGTTAGTATAATTCAAATCTTTAACGTGAGTTTGGAGTTTAAAACAGGATTTAATGGTCAGTTTACAACAAGAATTTTTGAACGATATAATATAAACAGGATTTTGTTGTTGAATGACATTTTATGTAAGCAGGATATTTCTGAACGATAGCAAACAAATAGGATCTTGTTGAACGGCAAGATAGATTGCCCCAGTTGCTGTAGCTCCACAAGGGGGGGGGGGGAAATTGGTTTCTACTTTGTTTGTGCAGTTTGTTTGTTTTTTTTTACTTGGCATTTTAAATTGTTTTGACAAGCATGCAGCTGAACAGACTACGCTGGTCGGGCCATGTAGAAGGAATGGGAGAAACAGACAAACGAAAATGATGTATGTACAAGAGATGAGGGAAACAAGGCCGAGAGGTAGACCAAGACAGAGATGGAAAGACAATATAGAAGACGATATAAAGGAAATTGGTGTCTCCAACTGGAGAGAGAAGATTAGGCATAGAAAGGAATGGAGGCGAACTTTGTTTGCAGCAGTGAGCCTTACTGGCTTGGAAAGCTGAAGAATAGTAATAGTAGTAGTAGAAGAAGAAGGAGGAGGAGGAGGAGAGGAGGACAATTATAAACACGAATCCTTTTTAAATATAGTGCATAAGAAATTATCTTGGTTACAACCGAGAGGCCTGCAGGAGAGCTGTTAGGGAGGCAAAGCTTACAACCGAGAGGCCTGAAGAAGAGCTGTTAGGAAGGCAAAGCTTACAACCGAGAGGCTACAGAAGAGCTGTTAGGGAGGCAAAGCTTACAACCGAGAGTCCTACAGGAGAGCTGTTAGGGAGGCAAAGCTTACAACCGAGAGTCCTACAGGAGAGCTGTTAGGGAGGCAAAGCTTACAACCGAGAGTCCTACAGGAGAGCTGTTAGGGAGGCAAAGCTTACAACCGAGAGTCCTACAGGAGAGCTGTTAGGGAGGCAAAGCTTACAACCGAGAGTCCTACAGGAGAGCTGTTAGGGAGGCAAAGCTTACAACCGAGAGGCTACAGAAGAGCTGTTAGGGAGGCAAAGCTTACAACCGAGAGTCCTACAGGAGAGCTGTTAGGGAGGCAAAGCTTACAACCGAGAGTCCTACAGGAGAGCTGTTAGGGAGGCAAAGCTTACAACCGAGAGTCCTACAGGAGAGCTGTTAGGGAGGCAAAGCTTACAACCGAGAGTCCTACAGAAGAGCTGTTAGGGAGGCAAAGCTTACAACCGAGAGTCCTACAGGAGAGCTGTTAGGGAGGCAAAGCTTACAACCGAGAGGCCTACAGGAGAGCTGTTAGGGAGGCAAAGCTTACAACCGAGAGGCCTACAGGAGAGCTGTTAGGGAGGCAAAGTTCCGCAATGGGCATGCAAGTGACTGAGCATAAGAAAATATTATTATTTATTATTTGTTTTACAATATTGTACAAGCTACCTCAACACGGAGGAAACTAAAAAAAAAAAGTGAAATTCTGTAGAAGTAACATATTCTATAACCTTTCTAAAAGGTCACTGTTTATAGTACTAAGATGGGCCGCTTCAGTAAGATAACATTTAATAGAACCTTATAAAGTACCCCCCCCCCAGAAAACGCTCTCATATCAAGCGATAACAGAATTTCACAGGTCACAGATATTGGGGGTGGGGTGACGTGGGGGGGGGGGGGTCTTAAGATAATCGTGACCACCTGTCGAGCAACTTTCTATAAGCCCAGGCTCTTCGGGAAATTTTAAATCTACGAACAAACACGAAACAGATGAATGCTACCTGGCTTTTTGAAATACTTTGACGTTAGTGCAGTACAGATACACATAGCTTGTTGTCTGAAAAATAATCTATAGAAATGTCAGATTTACGTGACTGTCTGAACCTACTGTAGTTGTCACTCAACTTTCTTTCTGAGATTTGTGAGTCATGGATTTTTTTTATTTTATGAGATTTGCTTGCTGTGAGTCAATTCTAAAATATGCGGGTTTTTTTTTTTTCACTAAGAACGCCTGTTTAGATTAAGAAAAATATCTCGTATTTCAGTTTTATTTTGAAAATACAACATTCTTTTCACTGGCGGATTAGCTATTTGGGCTAAACAGGATGCCGGAAGAGTATGGGGCCCAGTTTCAAAGGGGAAAAAAAACTGCAAACAAATAAACTTTGTTCATATGAAAGTGACTAAAGAAGTAAGTAAAAAGTTTACTAAAGAGTTAAATGGCTGACGGTGACATCAGAGTTGTGTGAAAAGCTCTTCGTTGCTAGATGAAAGCAACCTAAAAACATGAAGATAGTAGATCTCTGCAGACAATAAGAGCTTCTCCAGAATCGAGGGCTGCTGGAGATAATCTGACCCGGGGGGGGGGGGGGGGGAGCTGCCGCAGAATACAAGGAAATCTATAGTTTATGAAGGAGACTGTCGCTCCTCAACGCCACCACTGACGGGCCTCAGTAGTCTTGGGTTCTTGTACTGGGAAGAATTAAAGATCTTCGTGACTTCAGGTACAGGCTCTGTCAACGCTGAGAACAAAACAAAACAAACAAAAATTGTGAGGTTTTCATTTTATTTGTTCCAGCAGGTGGCGGGACATTCAGAACAAACTAGATTTCTGGAACAACGCTGGAGGAGAAGAAGAAGGCATAGATCTAGAAACTTTGAATGCGTCCCATTTTCATCAGTGCCAAAAACATCGAGCACGGCTCTTTTCACAACTTCCTGAAACTTTCAACATGGCTAATTTTAGAAACGCCAGAAACATTCAACATTGCCATGTTTATTTAGACCATAAACTTTCAACATTGCCATGTTTATTTAGACCATAAACTTTCAACATCGCCATTTTTAGTTAGGTCAAAAACGTTCAATACTGGCTTTTTGTTTTGTTTTGTTTTGTTTTGTTTTGTTAGGTCAAAAGTTCAATAGTATTTTCAGTTAGCCCAAAAATTACGCATCTTAGTTTTTCTAAAATGATAAATATTTTCTACCTAGATTTATTTCACGATAAGCAACGTATGGTATCGTACCACAAATAACAGTTCACATGGCCCAATGGTTTAAAAAAAATAACAGTAAATGGAAAATTATTTCCAGATGGCGTAGAATGTTAACATTCAATTTAACTACGAGGATGGAAACCAAAATGGGACAGTTTTATAAAATACATATTTTTAAAAAATGGAACAATTATGACGTGTGTGTTTCCCACTTTATGTAAATTTACTTTCAAACTTTACTCTTAACCCAAAAGTCCCGCGTCTATTTACTTAGCCACAGCTCGAAGCTTTTGAGAAACGCCTGGAAGAAGAAAAGTGCTACATGGCTGTGACCGCAAGTGTTGCTGGTATACCGTGTGCATATGCCTCACAGGAATATTAGCTCTTGATAAATATGACCAGCACCTAGCACCGTACACAAGATAAGTACTTTACGCAACCTCGCTCACTGCATTCATTATAACTTCAGCTATTTCTGCAGAGATTAGGGTGGCTTTGTACCGGCTTCTTTCTAGATCTTTATCTACACGTTTTCTGCGGTAAACGCTGTGATAGCCTAGTTACTTTCTTTAATTTATGACGATCTTGATTCTTCAGTTTTGTCCGACGTTACAGAACGTTGCCAAGTATTGTTTCTGGGTGACATTTTAGCACGGTGTTCATTTCTACTCCATATCAATTTCTACTGAATGTCAGAGAGAGAATCGGCCTTGAAATAGTTTCTTCTGAAGAAAGCGTTTATTGAGTGCTGTTAAGTTAGCAAACCTAGCTTTATTAGGCACGCTACAGATTCCCTAAACGGGCGGGTATTTTGCTGTTCTTTAATTAAGTCTTTCGCTCTAAAACAACACTGGCAACGTCTGTAGATCTTGCACATCTGTGCCAATCAAAGCTCACAGGGATTTTTCTGGCAAAGTCTAAATAAACCGAAAAGCAGCGATACTCTAATCCAACCCATATCTTTAAATTCCAGAGTAGCTTACTTCCACTTTCTTTCCAAGAAAATTTCTCATCAAAATTTATTCTAGGGGAGCAGGGGAAGTAACTCAGGAGTGAAAGGGCTTCATTAAAAAGATCTGACAACTTGGCTTCTAAACTGCACAACGGTTTTAAATGCAAACAACATTTTGATAATGAAAACCTCCGGATTAATGAATTCACGTACACAGCTGCGTATTTTCAAACATGGCTGCCACACCACACCCCGACTCCGTCATGAATGTATATAATAAAAAAAAAATTATATAATGTGTATTAGCAACTTTTGCTCCACCCACACTTGCACCCCACAGCCGTGTTTCAAAAGCTGGTAGGTTGTCATTTTTGTGTGTGAGTGATAAGCAGAGACTTCACTTCGTGGCAAGAACGTTCAGTACGGGGGTGATCTCCCCTTGCTTTTATTTCGGGGGAGGGGGGTGGGGTGGGAGGGTTTAATGCGACTCTCTACGTGTGGCTTGCTTTCTCTAAACCAATGGTTCCTAAATTTTTCAGCCCTGACCCCTTAATTTGAACTCTCATTTCTCACCCCCCCCCCTTTTCAAATAAAAACTGCTCGATTGGGTTTGATACCTTCTGCTGCTCCCTCTTCCCCACACCGCCATCTTTTCACCCTCCTCATGAGGAGGTGGGGTGGTGGGGGGGGGGGGTGAGGAATCACGGCCTACTCTAGAATGCGCTGGTCTAGAAAAACGACAAGAGTGGTACTCGCAGACTCTTCTGGCTTGTCTATGACACGTTTTAGAGTACTTGAGACAATCTTTGGGGTTATCTAGCCTACATAATACTTAAATCCCTGCGTCCTGGAGTGCTGCCTTCTGTTTTTGACCTACAGTCTTTTATCTGGGTGCCCATAATAAAGCTCTGTATCAAGAGATTGTCCATGCGTTACTGTGTATTTTGCTACATCGAAAAAAGAAAACTCCTTTGTGACTAGAGATAACAAAGACCACACAGAGAAGAATAATGGCCAATGGATATTGGTCTGACATCTAATGAATGCCATCAGTGATAAAAAAATAAATTTTTTTTAAAAATGAAGGACTAATTATGGGAGTGTAAACTTCTGGAAGCATAACCTGATCAGTTTTAGTTCATTGGTTACCTTTGTTTATATACAAGCTATTCGTTTTAGTTCCTTGCTTGCTTTTGATTATACACGCGCTATTTATTTTAGTTTCGTGCTTGCTTTTGTTTTATATACGCGCTATTTATTTTAGTTCCTTGCTTCATTTTTATTATATACGCGTTATTCATTTTAGTTCCGTGCTTGCTTTTGATTATACATGCGCTGTTCATTTTAGTTCCTTGCTTGCTTCTGATTATATATGCGCTATTCATTTTAATTCCTTGCTTGCTTTTGTTTTATATACGCGCTATTTATTTTAGTTCCTTGCTTCATTTTTATTATATACGTGTTATTCATTTTAGTTCCTTGCTTGCTTTTGATTATACACGCGCTATTTATTTTAGTTCCTTGCTTCATTTTTATTATATACGCGTTATTCATTTTAGTTCCGTACTTGTTTTTGTTTTATATACGCGCTATTCATTTTAGTTCCTTGCTTGCTTTTGATTATGTACGCGCTATTCATTTTGGTTCCTTGTTTGTTTTTGTTTTATATACGCGTTATTCATTTTAATTCCTTGCTTACTTTTGTTTATATACGCGCTATTCATTCTAGCTCTTTGCTTACCTCTGCACGAATTGTCAAATATTTTTAACGTGGACGATAATCATGTCTATATGGACGATAGTCATGTCTATATGGACGATAATCATGTCTATATGGACGATAATCATGTCTATATGGACGATAATCATGTCTATATGGACGATAATCATGGAGTTTCTCTTACACGCAGAGGAAAGATGCCGACCAAACGTCAGTGATAGCGAGCCATAGACGGCCAAGATCCCGCTCGCAGAAATACTCCCTGACAACAGGGTGGAGGTGGAGGCAGTGACTGACGACATTCACGTCGTTCTGAGAATCGACAAGCCTGGTATTGGGCCTTCTTCTATTCCCCCTCCCCAAAGCTCCAGAGCAAACTACTTCATTTTCTTTGTGCACTGTCCCCGAGAACTGAAGACAGTTACATCCATCATCATCGTCATCAAATCACTCGGTAATGATTCAGCGAACGCAGCTTTTGTGTACAAACATATAATGATAAACATACATAAACACACATAAAGCTACCACAGTAAAAGCTGTGATAGCAGATAATGAAACATTTAAACAAAGAAGTAGCAGCATCAAGTCCAGGCAAGACCTCACGCTGACAAGAGCAGATTTTTAAACTAGAAACAGCTTGAGGGGGGAAACATATAAAGAACTCTCTGAAATTGAACATAGCTGGATAACTACACACACAGAAAGAACAAGGGAAAGCGTGGGTAGCGCCGAGTAGGCATTCGCTGTTCTTTGTTGTTGTTCTTCTATGCAAAGCCTCGACGAAGCTCTTCTTTGTGCAAGTAGTGGCGGCCGTACAAGGTCGCTCGATGTATGTGTGTGCTCAACTAAACTGTTCACTTGAACTACACACAGAATCAGCTATCGGTGAAGCAGCTCCTTAGAGTTTGAGATCTAGTTTGTGAGTTAGTGCAGTGGTTGCCAAACATTATAAGACTGCCGGGCCCTTGCCTCACAAGCCCCTCCCTAGAGGGGCCCAAAAATGCGTTTCCCCCTCCCCCTCTCATAATTGGTTCTGATACTCTCTGCTCTCTAACCCCCCCCCCCCCCTCAAAGATCGTCATATTGTCCCCAAGAAGGGATGTGGAGCTGGAAAAAGACAGAACAGCACGTTTTGAGAACCACTGTGTTGGAGTGACAGCTCGACCTCTCGGACTTGACCTGCCAATCCTCATAATTAAACAAGGTGTTAGCCGGGAGGTCATCTGGTTTCCTCAAACATTTAATCTGAGGCGTGCTGTACGAGGATTTCTGTTTCTTGTCCTGAAGCTAGATGTACAGAAACTGCAGAAGACAGACTCGCTTCTCTTTAGTTACTATGATTTTTTCAGCAAAACTGACAGGCCGGCTAATGGCGGTTGAAAAAGAAAAGAGATGGATTTAAATGGGTGAAGAATTGGGCGCGCAAGATCGTCTTATATTCTGCCCTTCCTCCATCTTTCGTTCTTCTCACGCACTCGATTTAATAAGGTATACTCTTCTTCTTCTTCTTCGTTCGCTTCTACCACCAAGACCGCCTTGTGATCCTACTGAATTTATGCCTGTGGTCCTTGTTAAGTACCGTGGTCCCTCGTGTGGTCCCCGAAAGGACCACACGAGATCCCCGAGAGGACCACAAGAGGTTCAGAGTATAATAAGGTATGCAAAATTACATTTTTAAAAACCACAGAGAGAGAGAGAGAGAAGAATGCAGAGATGAAAGTATGTCAAATATAAGCATACAGATTACATGAAGTAAAAAATACCTAAGTATGCAAGATGAAAATATTCTTCTTCTTCAGCTTTCCGAGCCATTAAGTCTCACTGCTGCAGATAAAGTTCGCCTCCATTCCTCTCTATTCCTAATCTTCTCTCTCCAGCTGGTGACACCAATTTCTTTTATATCCTCTTGTCTTTTCATCTCTGTCTTAGTCTACCCCATGGTCTTGTTTCCCTCATCTCTTGTGCATACATTATGTTCGTTTGTCTGTTCTTTTCCATTTTTTTCTACATGCCACAGCGAGCATAGTCTATCCAGTTTCAAGGATGAAAATATTACATTCACAAATATAGGATAATAAACTACATAATAAGTAACTGATCTAACAAGATAGCGCACACACATGAATACACACACACACACACACAAATACATTTTCAATGGAATTCTTCTGACATTCCACTTTCGCATATTTACTAAGATAATTTCTAAAACACACACACACACACACACACACACAACACACACACACACACAAACACACACACACACACACACACACAGAGAGAGAGAGAGAGAGAGAGAGAGAAAAACTTTCTATACGAGCTCAATATAAAATACTCTAAGTCTATGATTATATTTCATATTTGCATGGTTTATTTCGCACGCTTACGTGCCTTTGTATTCTATTTTGTCCGAAAGCTCTATTTTGCATGTATAGTTTCTTGCATTTATTGTCCGTTTTATTGCTAATAATCTGTTTTTTTTTTATCTATGCGACGACTATGTGGTTCTGTTTATGTTTACAATCAATTCAGTGCAGTTATTTTGTGCATCATTTATGTACAAAGAACTCGCTAATAAAGGAACAAATGTACTTCGCAAAGCGAAAAACTGTATACTGTTTCTAGCGACCTAAGGTAAATACATATTGTTTCTAGCGACCTATGGTAAATATATACTGTTTCTAGCGACCTATGGTAAATACATATTGTTTCTAGCGACCTATGGTAAACATATACTGTTTCTAGCGACCTATGGTAAATATATACTGTTTCTAGTGACCTATGGTAAATATATATTGTTTCTAGCGACCTATGGTAAACATATACTGTTTCTAGGGACCTATGGTAAATATATACTGTTTCTAGTGACCTATGGTAAATATATACTGTTTCTAGTGACCTATGGTAAATATATACTGTTTCTAGCGACCTATGGTAAACATATACTGTTTCTAGCGACCTATGGTAAATATATACTGTTTCTAGCCACCTATGGTAAATATATACTGTTTCTAGCCACCTATGGTAAATACATATTGTTTCTAGCGACCTATGGTAAACATATACTGTTTCTAGGGACCTACGGTAAATATTATCAACACTTCTTGTTATCAAGTTATCTTCTAAAATATTTCGCGTTTCAGGCTTAAGGGCGGCGTCATTGTCGTCAAGCTTCAAGATCCAGTTTCCGATCTGGGTTACACTGGTCCCAGTCAAGGCAAGGCCGGGAGGTGTTTTAAAATCCCAACCCGGTAACACACTCCTCGCGACGGGTCTAGATAAGTGATCATTAACCCTCAAATCTCAAAATATCCCCACAGAGGACATAGGGAAAAAAAAGTCTCGTTCCAGTGATGATTTCAGTTTAAGTATCCACGATTATATTCATCTCCTGCTTCTTTACATGTGTCACGTCATCATTTCTCTTATTTATATACTCGTACATCGCGTTTTTTTTTTGTTGTTCCACACCGTCTCTTATTTACATACATCGTGTTTCACAATTCCTTCTTTACACACGCTCACATGTAACCGTCTTCCTCTGTTGTCCTCTGTCTTAATGACGTGAATGAAAGGAAAGCAGAATGTGCGGTTCCCAGACTGCCGAAGAGCGAATGTTTGGTCCAGGTCCATACACTAACAATGTTGTCTGCTCTCTGTACAAACTGGAAAGTATTGACTAGGCGTCAGAGTTCCGTGGGATGAACTTGGTCTGGGGAACTTGTTGGGGCACTGAGGTATTCAACTTTTTTTTTTTTTGTTCCCGTTCTCCCCCCTCCCCCCAGATATAAGTTATATTTAACTGTGCTCTGTTAAGATTCAGTCAATCATCTATCATCTGCATGACCCTTGCGGAACTTTGCCTCCCTAACAGCTCTGCTGTTGGCATCTCGGTTTATAAGCAAGACGCCCTGCTGTTGATGCGTCCAATTACAGATCATCAACGATGTCTTTTTTTCCCCCCACTACTATTACTCGTGCATAATTAAAGTATTCAATTTATTTACCCGTTAATAAAACTGTAGTGTAAAAAAGTAAACATATAAAATAAATTAACATTTTTACATCTAATTTAGCATATTAAAGCTTATTATTAATTGTCTTGTAATAATTAAGCAATAAACTGTTGTATTTGTTACATTGTACCCATTGATACTGAGGCATATTGGCAGTTGTTGTTATACGTTATTACGTGTTTTCTCGTACTTATAACGCACGAAATGCTGTTAACTTGTGATATATATATATATATATATATTTGTTTAACTGTGCTCAGTACAACCATTCTTTCATGTTCATGAAAAGTATTTGTCAAAAGACTTCCCTACTAAAACTTTTCAAATGCCATCTTACAAGCCGATCTTGGGAAGACTTTTTCCTAACATAAAAATGGAGTTGAATGAAATGTTTTGGTTTTGTTTTGTTTTAAATATAACTCATTTTTTTAAAATGTTTATTTTAACGGCTCCGAAAGCTGAAGCATTTTTAACGTATTTTATTAATTTTTGAAACGTCTGGTGCAGTTTTCAGACTGTGACGAAGCACGCAGTTTAGAAAGCGGTGCTTTATAAATACCACAAAGAAATGAATCGAAAAGCTATACCAGATAAGAAAAGGGCAAGACCGTAACAAATAACAAAAGAGACAAGGAAAAATGCGAGGAATGCCATTTAGCTCTTAGCTTGTATATTTTGGTAACGGAAATAAAATCTACAAGCGAAAAAAAGCACACATCTACGCTTCAACCTTTGGGTTGTGTGGTACAATGAAGGTCGAAACGTTACAAGCAGTGTTCCCTCTTTTATTCTTCAATGTCTTTATGCTGCTCTGTGCTACTGTGTGTATGACAGCGCCACATTAGTTTGTTTGAATGATTTCTTTAGATTTTAGTGTCTTTTTTTTTCTATGAGAACTTCAAACTATACTCTGTAGTTTAACATCATGAGGCACATTTGCGCACAAAATATTTTTGAGAATATATTTGCACCAGGATTGAAAATTTTGCGCACTAATCGTAGAACCTTAGAGGTCACATTGGTGACAACTTTGTAATTTTCTGACTGCACAGATTTGCTTATACCTTAAGTGCCTAGGGCACATGGGGCTTCCGCAAGGGTTTTCCACAAATGCCTGTCCTTCGCCTTTTGTTTCTGCTCTTGCCCAGGTGAGCCCTCTATTGCTCAACATCCTTTCTGTTGTTCTTCTCCATGTCTCTTTTGGTCTACCCTTACTTCTGCTCCCCTGTGGTGTCCATCTTAGTGCTATTTTTTGGTAATATATATATATATATATATATACGACGTTGTTATTACAGTCTTAATGCAATGGCTTCGTGTATAGTTGCATACCTAGTTGTATACAGGAGCATTTAAGAAAGTGTTTGAAAACAACGCAGTGAGAAATAACTTCTGAACCGTGCATCACATCAAAAAATACACGGATATAGATAAAAGTATGTGACAGTGACTAAGGGGAGACAAGCTTAACTGCTACGGCCAGGTTTGTCTGAGCACAAAAACCTTACCCTGTGCTGTATTTATATGCATCGGTACAAAACTCATTTATGCATTCCCTGGGGCAAATGCAATATTCTGTTATACGCATCCCCGTCTGTAACACACACACGAGGCAATTTTTACCATCAATCTCTTCCCATGTCTAAGTATCCCCCCTCCCCACCATCAATCTCTTCCCATGTCTAAGTATCCCCCCCCCACCATCAATCTCTTCCCATGTCTAAGTATCCCCCCCACCATCAATCTCTTCTCATGTCTAAGTATACCCCCACCATCAATCTCTTCTCATGTCTAAATATCCCCCCCCCACCATCAATCTCTTCCCATGTCTAAGTATCCCCCCCCACCATCAATCTCTTCCCATGTCTAAGTATCCCCCCCCACCATCAATCTCTTCTTATGTCTAAGTATTCCCCCCCCCCACCATCAATCTCTTCCCATGTCTAAGTATCCCCTCACCATCAATCTTCTCATGTCTAAGTATCCCCTCACCATCAATCTCTTCCCATGTTTAAGTATCCCCCCCCCCCCACCATCAATCTCTTCCCATGTCTAAGTATCCCCTCACCATCAATCTCTTCCCATGTCTAAGTATCCCCCCCCCCCACATTTACTACCAAAATTATTCTCACATCTAACTATCGCTTCACAAACACCATAGATAGCGCCCCATATCTAACTATCTAACCATCCTATATCTAACCATCCCATATCTAACCATCCCATATCTAATCATCCCATATCTAATCATCCCATATCTAATAGCCCCGCCCTCCGCTGAATACCGTCAGTCTTCTCAGAATTAATCTTCCCTCCCCCCCACACACACACAAAGACACACGTATATCCCCCCAAAATACATCAATCTCTCCCCAGGAGAGATAGGCTAAACCCTATCCTTGAATTTAAATCTTCTCCCCAAAAAAGTGTAGACAATTTCAGATCAATCAACACTTTTATGGTTCAGCAGAGCGAAACGGCCGTAGCTGCCACATGTAATGGAGCATAGCAGCTTGACGTTAAGCGATGTAAAATATACAGTACTACAGTATAAGCAAATTTACAGGCGCAAGCTGTTCTTTATCCCTGCTTTTATTTTCCAAGTATCGGACAACGAGAGCGTGACCACTTAGAGTTCGGTGTCAAAGAAAGTTAATGGAGGTCAGTCAGCCATCGCGAACTGAGAGTGAAATCCTCCCTCTCCCCCCCCCCCCCAACCCCCAAGAAATAAAATGAATTTTGGAGTAAATTTATGTCACGGTAAACATACTATGTGTCGCGGTGGTGTAGTGGCTAAAGCACTTGCCCGTGGATCAGAAGGTCACCGGATCGATTTCCACTCTAGGCGAAATTTTTCAGGCCTACCAATACCGGGGTTCGCCTATCTTCCGAAAATGGGTACCTGATGCTTCCCTGGGAAAAGACAGTCAGCGAGGACCAGGTGCTGGTATCCCCACCTTAAATGCTGCAGTGGTCTAGAAATGTGAAGGCACTAACACTTCCACCTCCGCCCCCCCCCCCCCTACTACGGCAGGCAAAATGCTACGGAACGTAGACACCGACAAACATAATGGTAGGGTCTTTATCTTCTTACGCCTTTGCTCCGACATCGATGCCAATATTCCTGGCAAATGTGGCAGTTTCTGGTTTTCAGCATCACCGTACAGCGGGCATATGTGGACGTATGTAACCTTTCTTTCTAATAGTAGGTCACAAAAGATTTTTTTTGGTGTCTTTCCGCGGGCCACACTCTTTAAAAACATATATAACAAAACTTAATGCAATGTATGTATGTATGTATGTATGTATGTATGTATATGTATGTATGTGTGTGTCTGTGTGTACGTATGAATATGTGTATGTATGTATGTATGTATGTGTGTATGTATGTGTGTATATGTATGTATGTGTGTGTATGTGTGTATGTATGTATGTGTGTATATGTATGTATGTGTGTGTGTCTGTGTGTATGTATGTACGTATGTATGAATATGTGTATGTATGTACGTATGTATGAATATGTGTATGTATGTATGTATGTATGTATGTATGTATGTATGTGTTTAGTCTTTGCATCACATGTGTATTAGTGAACCAGTAGTAAGCAGCAGCAGAAGAAGAAGAAGAAGACTGTGAGAGAGGAAACGGAATAATGTGTTGTAGATGAATTTCTAGCGTGCACGAAAGTATGACGAAAAGGGAGGAGACAGAGAGAGAGAGAGAGAGAGAGAGAGAGAGAGAGAGAGAGAGAGTGTGTGAATGAATGATCTTTAGTTTTAAACGGTAAAGAATTGGGTGTTCCATCTTTCATTCTTCCCACACACTCGATTTAATACAAGTTACATTAGGAAAAAAAAAGAGTGTAAGATTAAACTATAACATTCAAAGTAAAAGAGGAGAAGTAATTAATCTAATAAAATAGCTCTCACACACTCATACACGTACACACACAGACATACACATAAAGAAAAATACATTGTCAGTACAGATCTTCTAACATATGTTTTTAACAAACTGTAAAATAATTTCTAACAATATCTAACAAGTTAATTTTCCAACTATGTCATTTTAGTACTTGATGTCTGGCGAGTCATGGGTTGAGAGAGTGCTGGTTATTCTATGGAGGCATATAGTTACAAGGAAGTAAATAATGAAACAGGTTTGAGTTAAAGGGTGAAGTATTACTAATGGATTTTAAATGGTAGGGAAGGGTGTTCCAGGGCTGTACTGCAGAGTATGCAAGGCTTTTCTTGTACAGATCAAGCCTGGATTTAGGAAGAAGAGTTTTTTAAACACTGGCTATGTTTAGTATTATACGTAAACAATAACCATAAGTAAGGTGGAGCTTTGTGCGACAGAATTCTATGAACAAACTTAACTTTGTTAAAAATGATTTCTAGTTCTTTGTGCTGATCTGCAGTCTGTACTGGGTGTTTGTCACAAATCAGATTTAATGCTCGTTTGTGAAGTGAGTGGAGTTTTTTTGTGTTTGAGACGGAGCATCCATCCCAGATTGTGGAAGAGTAATATAAGTGTGTTTATATGTGTGATATGTAGTATATCTTTCTTGTGTCTTTGTCGATAAAGTGTTTAATGTTGGCTAGTTGGTAAATTTTCTGTGCATTCAAGTTTGTTAGGTTATGTACGCGAGAATTCCAAGTTAAATGTTGATCACAAATGAGCCCTAGAGTTTTATGTTCATGAACATTTTCTATTGCCTTAGTCCCAGCACAAAGCTGTAGTGAAGTTTTTGTTGCAATCTGCAGTTTCTGTCTTGTAGTGATGAGCATGGATTTTATTTTGTTGGTTTTTATCAACATACCGTTTTTATTACTCCATTTAATAAAATTGTTTATATCATTTTGGAGCGTTGTCTGTAAAGAGAGAGAGGGGGAGAAGAAGAGAGAGGGAATGACAGGGAGAGAGAGAGAGAGAAAGAGACAGAAAAACAGAGGAGAGTGAGAGAGAGAGTAAGAGAGAGAGAGAGGCAGAAAGAGGGAGAGAAAGAAAGAGGGAGAGAGAGACATACACAGAGGGAGAGAAAGAGATTGAAAGGAAAATTCGAGGAGAAAAAAAATTTTAAATAAGAATGTGTTAGATCAGTGACTGAAGACGAAAGTTTTTCACACTCACAAAGACATCTGTAAATTTTACTTCTTTTGAAGGAAAAAAAAAGGAAGGGGGTGGGGAGCATTTGCGTAAGATATGAAAGTAGATAATATGATTTTAGAAGTTTAATCTTATCAGTTTTACATCGGCGAGTAAGATAAGAAAGTAGATAATATGATTTTAGAAGTTTAATCTTATGAGTTTTACACCGGCGAGTAAGATAAGAAAGTAGATAATATGATTTTAGAAGTTTAATCTTATGAGTTTTACATCGGAGTAAGATAAGAAAGTAGATAATATGATTTTAGAAGTTTAATCTTATCAGTTTTACATCGGCGAGTAAGATAAGAAAGTAGATAATATGATTTTAGAAGTTTAATCTGGCAGTTTTACAGCGGTAGGTAAGTGGTACTAGTATGCACAAGACGTGCAGCAACGTAGAGCCGGTATGTCTGGGGTGTTGGGGGAGCTCCTAACTACAGCATCTGGTGCCGGTGTCCTGAGACAACACGTTCTTGTAGTTCACTACACACACCGACCACAAGTACACTCCAGCTCCACATCCTCCCCTTGAAGTGAGACTCAGAAACCGTAAGTAAATCAATACACATTCATAAGGTGGAACAGCTAACGCTAGTTGTGTCTCCTCGTACTGAATGATCGATTACTTAATACTGTCATATTTCATGTAGTAAATTATTCACAACACGTTATCACATTCACCTCTCGGGGCAGCTGTAACGTACAGACAGGTTTGAAGAAAAAACAAAAACTTAGCAGGTTAAATGAAATTGCACGAAACAATATTTTTTTAAAATTTCGTTATTTATTTTTTATTTATCAAAGAAGGAAAATATCAAAGCATTACATGAGTTTGTTTTCGTAATTTCTTTTGATTTTACTGCTTTTTACTATAAAAAAGGTTTAATATATAAGCTGTACTTTGACGTTGCTACGCGCATTTGCGCACAAACGTTTTTGTTTTTGTAAACATATTTGCACACGGATTAAAATTTGTGCTCACGAAACGCAGAAACATTGGAAGGCACATTTTTCACGACCTGGGGAGGACTCATAATGCCAGCTTCTTTTCAGGCCCCTACAATGAGCATGTTCTCTTTTAACCAGGAAGCATATCAGGCTGTTACTACCAGCATCACGAAGAAGATGGATGGAGTTTTGATCAGCACTGGTTTATTGATTTCAGTAACCTTATGTCAGTACCTCTCTCTTGTCCCATCAGTGCCAAAGACACACGGGCCTGCTGGTAGCCAGAGATTTCCACTTCTCTTGTTCCTTTGTTATCTTCCTGGGCTGTCTCCCACGTCAGTCCTTTGTTTACCAGCACCTCCATGTAGGGTCTCCGTGTCTCTTTGAGTCGGCAGTGCTTCTTGTACCCTGTGGAGGCCACATAAAAGATGTTCGTGCTAAGAATTCGTCTGTCATTCTCATAATGTGGCCAATCCAGTGCCACCTTCTCCTTTCAATCACTGCTGACAGTGGTGCCATGTCTGTATCTCTTAACAGGAGGTTATTACGTACAGTATTTTGTCAGAACACTCCTTTTATCTTACGTAGACACTTGGTTTTAGAAGGTTTCAAGTGTACGTGCCAATGTCTGTGTCATTTTCCATCATTCGCTCACACATAGTAATACACTTAAAACATTGCTCTTGAATATTCTGCACTTGGTTTTCTGCCTTATATTTTTTTTTGGATCTCCAGATATGGCTGAGTGCAGCTTTTGTTTTTTTCTTATTTCATTTTTTTTAACCACTGTCTCCATTTGTAGTACTGAGGTAAGTGAATCCCTTGACTTCTTCGACTGGAAAATGATTCACTGTGATTAGTATAATGATTTCAGCATTTTGTTTCAATAGTTTTGGTCTTCTCTGTGTTCACTCATAGTCCAGTACTAATTGCTTTTGTTGTCAGCCTATCTTCTGCATGTCCTTGTGTGTGTTTGAGAGTAATGCTATGTCGTCTGCGACGTCCAGGTCTTCGCTGTCACTTCTTCTTCTTCTTCTTCTGCGTTCGAGGTTGTTGGTCACATCAGATCTTGATCCCTGTTGACATAGCAAAGCCAAATCATGATAGGAGCCCCAAAGCTTTTGGCCCAAGCTTGTGTCTTCTGACCATGTCTCATGCCTCAGGTCTGCATGGTTTGGGCAGTCTTGAAGGATATGTTCTGGAGTCTGGACTTCACTGCTACATGAACACTCGTCTGTGTGAGACATTTTAAGCTGATGTAGGTGGCTTAGTATTCTGCATTGGCCTGATCTGAAGTATGTGTTGTGAGCTTGGAATCAATTAAAACATCGTCTATCTGGTTGCATGTTAGTTTATCAGGGAATTTCCATATCTGTTTATGGATGTTCTTATTTTGAAAACGTATGCTGCTTATTCTCATTCCATAACTTTCTGCCATATTTATTATCATTAGATGTTTCATGCAGACGTTCTTTTCCTGTGATGTATCTGTGTGATTCTTCCTTTCCTATTGGAATCTCCTAGTATTATCAGTATATCATATTTCTGGGTCTTCTCTATTACTCTCTCTAACGTGTTGTAAAATTCTTCTTTGACTTCATCCTCTGTATCTTCTGTTGGTGCATGCACATTAATCATTGTTATATTTTTCTTTGTTCCCTTGATGCGGAGGCTGCTGATTCTTTCATTGGTGGCACTGAAGTTCATCACTAAGTCCCATATTTTTCTCTTGACAGCAAAACCTGTCCCAAGTTCATGTCTTTCATTGGTAATACCTCCGTATACTAGTACCATTTCTAATATGACTGTTATATCTTCTCCAAGCCACCTGATTTCCTGTAATGCTGTAACATCCATGTCATACTTACTTTGTTCATCTACTAATTCTTTAGCTGCCCCTTGTCTGTATAAACTTCTTATATTCCATGTTCCAAATCTCATATTTTTGACGTTCCAAGGCCGTGATCCATTTTTATCCGTCCAGTTTCGGGAAATTGAGGCGTCTCTGTCTGTTCCATAACACTAATCTTTTTTACGAGATGGGGTCGTTGGCCCCATGCTCCAACCCCCAACTTGGAGAACCAGGGTGCAAGTTTCGTCTGACCCCTACCTGGGCAGACCTTCCCAGCTTGGTTGGACCTGCCAGGAGTAAAACTCCCGCTGGTATAATTCTGGGCGTGGTCAGGGTACGCAAGCTGTCACGTCACGACAAGGCACCCGCACCGTGTGACAGTCGCTGTCACTATAGCGTTGTATAAACGGCCTCTGTCATATTTTATGTACAACCGTGTCAAATTATGTGGATAATATTTTCTCTAACATGGCATCATCGTCCCACCCCCACCCACCCGCAGCGACTTTTCTCTGTTTCACGTGATGTCAACGATTTGTTCATGAATTCAAATCGAACACGTTTCTGCCAGGCACGGACATGACCCGATGTGAGGAAAAAAAAAGAATTTATTGATAATCAATGCCGAACCTATTGATCGCTATAGTCTGTAGTAATGAGAGACAAAACACGAACCAACATAGGCCACATTATTCCTACATTTATGGTCGAGTATGGAGCAGTTACACGGGGCTTTATATAGCCAGGTTTGATGCGGGTACACTGTTTTTTTTTAATTTTACGAGTTGTTACAAAACGTTAAATGTTAACTACAAGCATAAATGTAACATATGTTTCATTTAATGTAAAGAATTTCCTGCGTTATATGGAGAGTTTTAAGATTATGTGTCGTTTATACACACACGTGCAGTAAGTATTCTGCGTCCACGTATAAAGTCGTACAGCAGAGAAATATACATTCACAATTCTCACAAAATGATATTCACTTCAGCAAGGGTATATATATATATATATATATATATATATATATATATATATATATACTGACACTTATCAATAAAGTGGCATGAGTTGAGAGAAAGAGAGCAGGCCCGTTGAATAGCCTAAATTAAACACTTTATCGACCAAGACATGAGAAAGACCTACTACATATCACATACACAAACACACTTAGATTACTGCTCCACAGTCTGGGATGGATGCTCTGTCTCAAACACAAAAAAGCTCCACTTACTTTCACAAACGAGCATGAAATCTGATTTGTGGCAAACACACAGTACAGACTGCAGATCAGCACAAAGAACTAGAAATTCTACCCCTCAAATATAGAATTATTTTTAACAAACTCAAACCTGTTCATAGAATTTTGTCGCACAATGCTCCGCCTTACTTGTGGCCATTATTTATGTCCAGCATTAAACAGCCTAGATGTGTAGAAGAAAAGCTTTGCATATTCTGCGGTACAGCTCTGGAACTCCCTCCCCTACCATTTAAAATCCATTAGTAATAATTCATCCTTCAACTCTAGCCTTTTTCAATATTTACTGGCTTGTAACTATATGCCTTCATAGAATATCTAATAGCCTCTCATAGCATGACTCGCCAGCCATCGAGTTCTGTTCTAACAGAACGTAACTTGTTAGATTTTGTTAGAAATTATCTTAGCGAATGTGCAAGAGTGGAATGTCAGAAGAACTTCATTGAAAATGTATTGTGTTGGTGTTTATATACATGTGTTTGTATGCGCGCTATCTTGTTAGATTAGTTACCTCTCATGTCGTTCATTATCCTATATTTGTGAATGTAATAGTTTCATCTTGCATTCTTAGATATTTTTTTCACGTAATTTGTATACAGTATTTATATTTCAAATAGTTTTATCTTGCATTCATCTCTCTCTCTCTCTCTCTCTCTCTATATATATATATATATATATATATATATATATATATATATATATATATTCCCCCAAGTTCTTCGAGTGTGTGGGAAGAACGAAAGATGGAGTGCTAAAGGGCAGAGTGTAAGACGGGGTTGCGCGGCCAATTCTTCACCCTTTTAAAATAAAGATCATTCATTCATTCTCGCTCTCTCTCCTCTGCTGATCAGCAATTTTGTTTACCACATTATTTTTTCCTTAAAATAGAGGAAGCCCTCTGAGTTCTGGACCAGTGCACCGGGTGGACCCTCCCCCCTCTGAGTTCTGGACCAGTGCACCGGGTGGACCCTCCCCCACCACACCCCATTCCCCCTCTTAATAATGCCTGGCTGAAACAATATATTCACAAAACGTTAATAAAACAGCCACATAGTGATACATAGGAAGAGAAATAGCATGTTTTCTCCCTGTCTCTCTGTCTTTCTCTCTCTCTCTCTCTTTCTCTACCTGTCTCTCTCTCTCTATTTCTCCCTCTCTCTCTATTTCTCTGTCTCTCTGCCTCTGTCTTTCTCTGTCTCTCTCTCTATTTCTCCCTGTCCCTCTCTGCCTGTCTTTCTCTCCCTATCTCTGTTTGCCTCTGTCTTTCTCTGCCTGTTTCTCTGTCCCTGTCTCTATTTCTCTCTGGCTCTCTATATGTCTCTGTTTCTCTTTGCCTGCCTGTCTCTCTCTCTGCCTGAATCTCTGTCTCTCTCTGTCTCTTTCTCTCTTTGCCTGAATCTCTCTGTCTTTCTCTGTCTCTCTTTCCCTCTCTGTCTGTTTCTATGTTTCTCTCTCTGTTTCTCTCTCTCTCTCTCTCTCTCTCTCTCTCTCTCTCTCATACACACAAACACACAGAAAGAATATCAAAGTTCTCCATCAAGCAGACTGAAGCTATCAAGATCGGTACTCACGATGTGGGGCGGGAAGTGGTGTTTATCCAGTTTTCTCTGATATTTTCTCTGCAGCAACTGGGCATCTAGCGCCCCTCGAATGTGCACAGCGTTCTCGTCTATCGTGATCCTGTGCCCTGAGAACTGCTCGGTCAGTGGTCCGTGTTGCTGCTGACTACGGGTCTGCAGTAAGGCGGTCTTGATGATCAGGGCTTCGTGATCGATAGCAGAACCGGGCTGTTCTCCCAGGAAGCGAAGCTCTGTCATCTTGCTGTTGGCTTTCCTGTTGATATGAAAACATCATGATGTAAAGATATAAACCAGAATGTAGAGCTGTGCGTCGGTAGCTGCGCAGTTTCTGGAAACAAGAGAATCAGGTTCGAGTAAGACCTCCGATATGCTACAAATGGGGCTCGAGTAAGATCTCCGATATGCTACAAATAAGGTTCAAGTAAGATCTCCGATATGCCACAAATATTACATTGGTGCTGTTCTTATAAAATAAAAAGTCTATTTTGGAGTAGGCAGCTGCCAACTGTTGTGGGTTTTAGTTGAATATCACCATCTTGCTGAACAGTTCCTCTCATGGCCGACTTTATCAATGTTGGACTTGCATGATCGACCACCAGTCAATGCTTGTGTTGCAAGGTCCAGTTTCCTTATGCTTGCGTCTTTTAACTTTAAGATTGATCCTCCTTTCCTCCTGGAATGATGCTGCGCATCTAAATAGAGTCGCCTCCGTATGGCTCGGTTTTTCGCAAGTTCTTCCCCGATGTTACTGCTGATAGAAAAATCTCGCGCTACAAATCTCTTTCTGAACCTTAAGTGCCCAAGGCATATGGGGCTTCCACAAGGGTTTTCCATAAACCCCTGTCCTTTACTTTTTTTTCCGATCTTGCCAAAGTGAGCCCTCTATTGCTCGACATTCTCTCTATTGTTCTTTTCCATGTCTCCTTGGGTATACTCTTACTTCTGTTCCCCTGTGGTGCCCAACTTATTGCTATTTTTGGTAGTGAGTCATCAGCCATTCGGAGCACATGTCCCAACCATCGCCAGCGTCTTTCCTCAATAATTGATGTCAGTGGCTTCATCTGCATTTCTGCCAAAAAGATGTTATTTCTTACGGCGTTTGGCCACAATGTGGTATTTGTTTCTCAAGGAAGACAGCTGGGCATCTTACGTTAATCAAACAAAACCTCAGTACAAAGAAGTACTTTAAGATTTTAGTTTACCTTCGCGATGAGTACAGAATGGTGTACTCTTTATGTAACTGAATATGCTGCGAATCCAATAATACATTATAAGTCTGGTTGAATTCGTGAAGATATGAATGAAATCATATCATAAATTCCAAGTTCAGCGTGTTCTAAATGTGAAATTGTCACATATTACGTAAGACATTTCTTCTTCTTCTTCTTTCGCTTCTACCACCAAGATCCCCCCGTGATCCTACTGAATTTACTCCTGTGGTTCTCGCGATAGTCTCATTTAAGATGGAGCCTCAGAGCATCGTGGGGCCTGGGCCTGTATTCTCGGTGGGTCACATTGCGTGACGTAAGACATAATAAAGTGTCTGAACGAGCAAGTTTTAATCTGCTGACAGAACAGGACACTGTAGGGTAAGACCTCGCCAATACCACACTTTGAAAACTGGCTCAACAGACCAATATCAGTCAATCAGTCATTTGCATGACCCTTGTGGAACTTTGCCTTCCTAACAGCTCTCCTGTAGGCCTCTCGGTTGTAAGCAAGATGGCCTGCTGCTGATGCATCCATTTACAGATTATCAACCATGTCTTGCAGCCATCTTCGCCTTGGTCTTCCTCTCTTTCTTTTTCCCATTATGTACCCTTCCAAGACGGTCTTCTCTAAATTATCATGACGTTTAATGTGTCCAAAATATTTCATTCATACACTCTGTTTAATCTTCCTTACTAGCCAACCTTCTTCAATATTAAGTCCTTATATATTTTTTTTTTTTTTGCCCATGATATTTGAAGGACTCTTCTGTTGCATTTACATTCAAAGGCATTTATGTGTTTTTCAGCTGTTTTGTTAAGTGTCCAGGTCTCATAGGCATATGTTGTGATGAGAAAGATGCATGCCCTTAAAAATCTTATTTTTTTTAGTTCTGTCTGTTCCTCTCTACAGCTTCTTTAGTTGTTTTATCTTTTGAATACCGACAGATGTCCTCATTTTAATATCCCTCATTGTAATCTCCATTATTAGTTAGTAATGATCATTTATATTCAAAACTCTCCACCTCTTCCAAATTTTTCCTCACTGATAGATATTTCAGCTGCCTTGTTTATGGTTTTATGATCGGTTAAAATGAAACAGTTACATAATGATGCATATAACAGACCAATATACTTGCGAAAAAAAGAGGCATAAACAGCGGAGCATATCCTCCAGACGTATTAACTGTAAAGGTCCTGGCCAGACCTCAACTATTTACAGGTGAAGGCTATACGGAGATGCAGAGAACCAGAGAAAGACTTTTTGAGAAATTTATGCTTGAGGAAACGAAGAAGAAGATAAAGTGTCAGTTTAATGTTTACTGCACAAATAACAACCAGTGTAAAGTCGTATATTATAAATAAATACATCTATGGTGATATCTGATTAAGGGCTTATTGTCTGTATATAAACATTACTAACGAAAAATCTTGCAACAGTAATGGTAGAAAAAACGAGAAAATGTTTAGTCAGTCATTTGCATGTTCCTTGGGGAACTTTGCCTCCCTAACAGCTCTCCTGTAGGCCTCTCGGTTATAAGCGAGATGCCCTGCTGCTGACGCATCCATATCCAGATTATCAACGATGTCTAGAGAAGACGTTCATATGCAAAAAATTGGAGAATATCATCATCATCTTCTTCTTCTTCTTCTCCTTCTTCTTCTTCTTCTTCTTCTTCTTCTTCTTCTTCTTCTCCTTCTCCTCCTCTTCCTCCTCCTTCTTCTTCAATCTCACTGGAACTGCGAGCTGGTGTTCTTTGCAGCTGTTGCAACGAACACTTTGAGGCACAGCATAGTGTCGGCTTGGCAGCGGCGTATGGCAGCTACTTGTTCAGTCCCGGGGTGGAACTAAAGAGAAGGGAATGAGAAACGCTGTGTTAGTGACTCCACCGTCATGGGGACTATGGCAATCCCTGTCCCGTCACCCAAGCCAGGTCTGTTACTGGGGACACCAACGAACAGGTGAGACCGGGTCTTGTCCAGCTACAGTTCTCCAACCCTGACGCTAAGCATGTCAGCTACAAGTTTCGTTAAAGTGAGATAAGAACGAACTAGAAGAAAACGTCAGTTACCTGAAGTTGTCC
Organism: Achatina immaculata; assembly: GCA_009760885.1. NCBI lineage: Eukaryota > Metazoa > Mollusca > Gastropoda > Stylommatophora > Achatinidae > Lissachatina > Lissachatina immaculata. Next base: position 36,566,913 of record CM019713.1, read on the forward strand.
TGAGCTGACAGGGCCCTTTGAATACCCATAGCTTTATTGTCCAATCGGGAGCCTCCAATTCTCGGGGCGTGCGTTTGACAGTAGATCTCCCTGTCATCGTTCGTTGTCTGATTGGTCCAGTAGTTTTTCAGAGTTACGTATCCACCACACACGCAGCATCTGAGGAAGAGACACCGCCCACTATATTTTACGTTCAGCTTGTTTTTGTTCGAACTACAGCATTGTAGTTCAGCATGAGATGGCGGACATAAACCACAACGTTATGATTACAGACCCCTTATGGATTGCCTAGCATGACCCCAAACCCTCTTCACCAAACTCATGAAAACATCATCATTAGTCCTATCAGGTACCAGGGTGACTTCAAAAAATGTCAACAGCCTGGCTTTATTTATGGATATGTAGGAATCAAGCATCGGAAATAAAATTCTAATCTAGGAATAGAGCAGCTGAAAGAAAATTATTATCTAGGAATAGAATAGCTGGAAGAAAATTCTAATCTAGGAATAGAACAGCTGAAAGAAATTCTAATCTAATTAGCAAAATAGAAGTAAAAACTGTTCATAGACATACCGGTTATCATTTTGTTCCCATACTCCTTTATCATTTGATTCCCATACTCCTTTATCATTTGATTTCCATACTCCTTCGTCATTTGATTCCCATACTCCCTCATCATTTTCCCCATACCCTGATGGCGTATGGATACCCCCAGCTAAGAACCTCTGCTACAGGGGAAAAAAATAACAGAATGTTCCAAGTCATACAAAATAACGGTAACAGAGAAGTCACAAGAAATGACATCAGTCAAAACAGTTCACAGAACAAGATTATAAAAGACAAATAACATCTTCTCCTTGTGCACTATTCTCCCAAGTCGCTGGCCACAGTTGCTGAAAAACCTGGACAATAATTTGCATGTCTGGGTACCCCGGTGATGTAGAGGTTAGCTGGTCTGCTGACATAGAGGTCCCTGATTCGATTCCGCACTTAGGCGGAATTTGGGGGGAGGGGGGGGGGGAAGGGACCGATAGGGAAAGTGGTCAGCTCAGCCTCAAGAAAGTAAAAGGCAGCAATGCCAGGAGCTGGATCTCCTACCTTACAACATTGTTATGGAGCAGAAATGTGAGGACACATAATCCATACTATGCGAGGCTGGGGGGGGGGGGGTTAGAACTGGTTTATCTCTCCGGTGCAGTGAGGATTTTCCCTGTTAAAGGTGGCCCCTGTAGTGATTTTTTTTTTGGAGGGGGGGGGGTTTGCACTGGCTTAAAAAAAGTTATCTGAGGCCCCCTGTCCCCACGACAAGCTGATCTGAGGGTAGTAAATGCTGACTATGGTTGTACAAACTACTCATCTCACTCACAGACAGAAGGAGAAAGAGAGACAGAGAGAGGACAGAGGAATAGAGAAAGTGAAAGAAAGGAAAAGAGAGAAAGAAAGAGAGAAAGAGAGAAAGAAACAGAAAGAAAGAGAAAGAGAGAAGGAGAGAAAGAGAGACAGAGAAAGAGAGAGAGAACAAAAAGAAAAAGAGAGAGAAAGAGAGAGAAGAGAAAGAGAGAAAGAAAGAGAAAGAAAGCGAGAGAAAGAGAGAACGAAAGAGAAAGAGAGAAAAAGAAAAAGAGAAACAGTGAGAGAGAAAGAGAGAAATAAAGAGAGAGAGAATGAGAAAGAGAGAGACAAAGAGAGAAAGACAAAAAGAGAGGGAGAGAGAACGAGAAAGGGAGAGAAAGAGAGAGAGAGAGAAAACTTACCTAAAGCACTGTTTATGAAAAATCACATCGTTGACCGGACCAATTCTCTCCTGCTGGTAAACCGTGTGACCACATCTCTGGCACTGCTGGGTCTTGATGTGTGGGGGCAAGAACAGCGAGGACAAGCGCTTGTATCCTCGTTCAGCGGAGTCCGCATCGTCCACATCCGCCATAGCGAACCACTGTCAGTAACCACTTGTCTAGCGAACGAACCACTGTCAGTAACCACTTGCCTAGCGAATCACTTGCCTAAACTGTGAGATCGTATCTAGATAAGCTGGAAAATCAGGAAAAATATTTCCCTGCAGGTGGAATTGTTATCAGTTGTACACCACTCTCCGACCAGTGAATGTGTTATTATTGTTATTATTTTAAAGTAATGTTCAAATCAGGAACCTGTCTCTCTTGCAGACCTGGGCATCGTAAGCTGTCCTGCTTTTCCAGTGAAAGGACACGTCACCAGGGTTTGATCTTGTTGCTGACAACGATCTTCAAAGAGACTCCAAGACCACAATATGCGAGCGTAATTGAGAACTAAAATCTATAGAAAAAGCTTCTGGTAGTACGGCTGAAAGTCAGTGGAACAATCTCAGACTCCTAGTAGTACGGCTGAGAGTCAGTGGAACAATTTCAGACTCCTAATAGTACGGCTGAGAGTCAGTGGAACAATCTCAGACTCCTAGTAGTACGGCTGAGAGTCAGTGGAACAATCTCAGACTCCTAGTAGTACGGCTGAGAGTCAGTGGAACAGTCTCGGAGCCTTTTGTGGTAAACGACGTAATTTCTCTCATCGGGCAGAGTTTAATGTGAAAAGATCAACAGAACAAACTGTGGACAAAAATAAAGACAAGTAAAAAAAAAACTGACCGGTGAAAGTTGGAATATTCAGTTCTACAAAACTGTACCGTGTTTATATTAACTACGAAATTATGTCATCATTATTCTAACACACCTCTTATAATGCCTCGCTATACCATGCATTGTCTGTTCCATAATATTAAACCTTACTTCACTATACCATTCTAAACCATACAGAGCTTTTACCATACCATAACCATACCATACCATACCATACCATACCATACCATACCATACCATACCATACCATACCATACCATACCATACCATACCCATAACATTCAATTCAATTCAAGTGCCATGCCGCGTGGCGTAGGCGATCATTTCTCTCCACAATTCCCTGTCTTTAGACTTGATTATGAGATCCGCCGGTGACTTTCTTCCTAGCCACACTGACAGCCCATCCAGTAACTTCCTTCTCTGTCTTTCTCTGTCTCTTCTTCCTTCAATTTTAACCCATAACAATAACTTTACTATATTATAACCATAACATAACATACCATACCACAGAAAACCGTTTGTAACATACCAAGCCATACTAAATCAAATCAAACACTTAGATAATGCTACATAACTATCGTTCCACTCTACGAGCCACACAGAGATGAGATCGATGGTCTAAATCAGCGGTTTTCAACATGTGCTCCTCGGTTATGACATCGGTTTGATATCAGTAGCTGTCTATCGAATACAAACACCTTAAGATTTATGACACTGTGAAATTACACACAAACTGGTGCTCCGCAACCTAATATGTACGGTCACAGGCCTATTCAAGGCCACCAAGTCACAGCCATGTGTCCATTACAATACGATTTTCTATTCAATGATTAATTTATGCTGAAAATATAACGAGGAATTTATTTGCATGTCCCTTGCGGAACTTTGCCTCCCAAACAGCACTCCTGTAGGCCTCTCGGTTGTGAGTAAGATGGCCTGCTACTGCGGCATCCATTTGCAGATCGTCAACGATGTCTTGCAGCCATCTTCGTTTTGGTCTTCCTCTTTTTTTTTCCCATTATGTATCCTTCCAATACGGTCTTCTCTAAATTATCATGATGTTTAATGTGTCCAAAATATTTAAGTTTTCTCTCTTTAATCCTCTTTACTAGCCAGCCTTCTTCAATATTAAGCTCTTGTAGTATAGATATATTTGTTCTTTTTCGTGTCCACGATATTTGGAGAACTCTTCTGTAGCATTTACATTCAAAGGCATTTATGTGTTTCTCAGCTGTTTTGTTAAGTGTCCAGGTCTCACAGGCATATGTTGCGATGGGAAAGATGCATGCCCTTAAAAATCTTATTTTTGTAGTTCTGTCTGCTCCTCTCCACAGATTCTTTATTTGTTTTACTTTCTGAAGAGCGATAGACGTCCTCCTTTTAATTTCCCTCATTGTATCTCCATTATTAGTTAGTAGTGATCCAAGATATTCAAAACTCTCCACTTCTTCCAATTTTTCCTCATTGATATATATTTCAGCTGCCTTGTTTGTTTTGTCAGTTGTCATCAATTTAGTTTTCTGTGCATTAAGATAGAGGTTCTGCTCTTCGCTGTTCTTACGGACTGACATAATTAGTTTTTCCATTCCTCTTTGTGTTGTGGACAGTAACACTGTGTCATCAGCATATCTAATCTCTGGTATTTCATAACCTCCAATTGTTATGGCATTGTAATATTCTTTGTCTACATCTTCTCTAACATTCCTCATTATATTTTCAGTATACAGGTTAAATAAGTAGGGTGACAATATGCACCCCTGACGGACCCCTTGTTTTATGTCAAACCAAGTTGTTGTTTCATCATTTATTCTTACTGCCAATTTTTCATTCATACGTATTCATACTACAGGAACTTAATATTGAAGGTTGACTAGTAAACTTAAATATATTGGACATATAATTTATAATATATAATATTTTGGTCATGATAATTTGGAGAATATAACGTTGACAAGTTTTGAACTATTATTCTTGATGACTGATAGTAGAAGTGTTCTTTGGTTCTCTGATCATAACACATCGATGTTTCATAAATATTACACTTCACTAAATCACAGCAGTGCAAGTCCAATGAACATTTCACTGCATAATTTATTTACTTCTGGTAAATAAGATACTCGACTTAGAATTCACAACATCACTTGCACTAAGATGCAGTATGACATAATCTTCGTTAGTTTCGTCGCTGAAGCACATCAGTATTAAACTATCATACTCTACATGAAGCTTTTCTCAATGTTCCCCTATTTCACAATATTCTACACATTTGATAAGAGGAGAATTCTAAACTCTGTACTATATTCCATCTGAAACACGTGGTCAGTCAGTTACACGACTAAATCACTGTACTCGAAGTTTCAAAGTCATAAATATTCCTATCACTTGAAACACAGATTCAATCTGTCCTAAAACTACTTCTTCAAAACTGCTTTTCCTGAGTATTTATTTCTGAAATTGTTCTTCTATTTCAACTGTCTTACCTGCGTCTTCTTTCTCTCTAGTGTCTTCTCTGTTGTGTTCTCCTTCTGCTGTTCTTATCTGATTGTTTTGTCCTTCTCTCTTCGGGCTCCCTCCTCTGTCTCTTATTCCTCGTCCCCCCCCCCTTTAAAAATTTTTTTTTACTTCTTAAACCTGCAAGGGGTCGCTAGATAAGTTTACCACACTGCGGTGGTGAGGGTTTGTAATTAAAATCTACTTATCCTGGGTAGAAGGACCACCCTGTTGATCATGGTACCTTTCGTGCCAGGTAAGGCTCAGACATTATGTTGTGAGACAATTTATTTAACTGGTCAGCTGGCCGAGTTGGTCACTTCTTTATTTAAAAACCGTGTGCAATCGCGTCACAATGCGCGTTACCTGTGTCAGTTTCGTCTATACATTTGTTATTTACCTAAGTCATTATCTTGCTATTTCCTGTCGGAGGTTTTATTGTGTCTTCGATTTTATTGTATCTGCCTTTTCTATTCGTCTTTTCTATTTTGTTTACTCGTGTCAGCGTCCAGTCACTGCTTTTTTTATTCACTGTTTGCTTTTGTCCCCGTCTTGCTCTGGTGTCATTGAAGTTCTATACCTTTCTCTTCCTTTCCTCTCCATTTTTCTCTGTCGCCTTTCGATCTTAGTATTTTCTTTACTGTATATTTTCATAATCACATTCACCAATAATAGTAATAGCAACAAAAATCATTATTTACAAGGCTATGCTACAAGAGGACAGTCATGGAAGGGTTCAAAATGGGAAAAGAAAGAGAGGAAGACCAACGCGAAGATGGCTGCAAGACATCGTTGATGATCTGCGAATGGACGCATCAGCAGCAGGGCATCTTGCTTATAAGCGAGAGGCCTACATGAGAGCTGTTAGGGAGGCAAAGTTCCGCAAGGGACATGCAAATGACTGACTGATTAATTTACACATAGCTACAGCCCTTACTTGTGTTCTGTTAGTAGTCTAAAGTGATGGTAAACATGTCTATTCGTCATGTAACACGTTCGAGTACTGAACCGTACTCAATGTATGACCTCCCCCTATATCGGCCGACATACGGCTGGTTCCAAATGGCTGCCGTATGTTGGAGCATGAATGTAGTGCAGTTGGAAAAGTTGACCCGAGATGTAAAAAAAAAAACAAAACTTGGGAGCTATTGCTCAAAATTTACAAGCCAATCTTATTACACACTGAACTTCCTGTAAATCCATGTGCTTAAAGTTCAGGTCAAGAAACTATATCTAAACATTACTTAAATCCCTCCAGGTACTTAATATTCAGAAAACAAAGCGAAATGCCCTCATAAAGGTATGGCCTCGATACGGCCAAAGTAAAACACGAACACAAGAACATCTGTGGGGATTAATCCGCAGATGCTTGGCCAGTTGTACGTTGCTGGGAAGGTTTATTTTTAGAAAGCATTTTTTCTGAAAGGTACGCTGGTGAGTGACATGAGTGATACAATGCTCTATAAATGACACTGTGCAAGGCATTAATTTGCATGAATTAACTTTGACCTGTCTCGCCAAGGGTAACATTTGGGCACACAGTCCCTAGTGCATCAACTTAAAACAAAACTTCAGAAATGAGGGCGAAACTGGCTGGTCTTAGTTTCCACGATGAACTTATAACAGGAGGGAACAACATGTGACGATGAGAATGAAAAGTATGGCAATCTGACGATAAGAATAAAAAGTATGGCAATCTGACGATGAGAATAAAAAGTATGGCAATCTGGATTAAAGGTATAATAAAATATACAAACTAAGGGGGAAAAGTAGGAACAGCTTTATTATTTAACAATTACAATGTTGTGACGTTTCAGCGCGAGCCTTCTTCAAACAAAAGCAAACAGGGCGAAGAATCAGAGAGGGGAGACAAAGTATAGATTCACATGAATTTTATGTTAACGAAATAATAAAAGCTGAAAAAATTAATGAGCAATTGTAAATGACTTATCTTATGTCTCCTCTCTCTGATTCTTCGTCCTGTTTGCTTGTGTTTGATGAAGGCTTGCACCGAAACGTCACAATTTTGTAATCGTTAAACAATAATGTTGTTCCTACTTTTTTCCTCGTCTATAGATTTTGGTATCACAGCTTCACTGCAGTGCTTTGTGTATAGCTGTACGCCTATACACTAATTACTGTGTATTACTAAAGGTACAATAAAGATGGTCAAAGCCAGAAGTAACGTGACTCCAAGGTGAAACAAATGGCATGTACGCCGATAGAGACTGGACAAAAGGTTTGACAAAGAGAAGCATAAGCTAACACGGCGACGGTATGGCTTTAATAACAAAACAGTGAGGACTCTTGGCAGTGGCTTTCAAAGTGTGCAGCTCTGCTCCCCTGGGGGCTACGAGAAGACCTACGAGGGCAGTCAGTAAAGACGAGTATCAGTACCAAGCGAAAAACTTTTCTGTGTGTGTGGGGGGGGGGGGGGAAGAAGGGGGCTTTGGGGGTTGGGGGGGGGGGATGGCCAGCTCTAAAAAAGTTTAAGAAAGATTGCGATAGAGCTTTGAAAAAGTTTAACAAGAACGATAAAAGATCACTTTAAAAGGTATACAAATTACTAGAGATGGTGAAGGAGCCCTTTGGATACCTATATGGTGGGTGGGTTTGTGTTTGGGTCTGTCTGTCTGTCTGTCAGGAGTTCTCTCCTGCCTGATTGGGTCAGTGGCTTTTTCCCACCACCTGATGAAATGACACCGCCCAGTTATTTCAGAGTTAGTATCCAGCATCTGAGGAAATGACATCGCCCAGTTATTTCAGAGTTAGTATCCAGCACCTGAGGAAATGACACCGCCCAGTTATTTCAGAGTTAGTATCCAGCACCTGAGGAAATGACACTGCCCTCCACCACCTGAGGAAATGGCGCCACCCAGTTATGGCGAACAGGTTTGTGCACTGGTCTCTCATGGCTAAGGTTGGGGGTTCGAATCCGGCCGGAGGCACCCCAGTCACCCAGCTGTAGAAATGGGTACCCGACTTCTTCTGGAGTTGGGGAAGGAAAGGCGGCCAGGCGTGATACTGACCATATCACCCTCTAGTGTGCTGACAAGTTAAGGAAAATCTGGGCACTAACATCATATCCTTATGTGCCTCTAAGGCATGACAGGATTACCTTTACTTTTTTTTTGTAGTTATTTCAGAGTTAGTATCCAGCATCTGAGGAAATGACATCGCCCAGTTTTTTCAGAGTTAGTATCCAGCATCTGAGGAAATGACACTGCCCAATTATTTCAGAGTTTGTATCCAGCATCTGAGGAAATGACACTGCCCAGTTATTTCAGAGTTAGTATCCAGCATCTGAGGAAATGACACCGCTCAGTTTTTTCAGAGTTAGTATACACCACAGACGCAACATCTGAGGAAATGACACTGCCCAGTTATTTCAGAGTTAGTATCCAGCATCTGAGGAAATGACACTGCTCAGTTTTTTCAGAGTTAGTATACACCACAGACGCAACATCTGAGGAAATGACACTGCTCAGTTTTTTCAGAGTTAGTATACACCACAGACGCAACATCTGAGGAAATGACACCGCCCAGTTATTCAAGTTGAGCTTGTTTCAGCCATCAGCGAGTGAGCGCACAACAAGTAAAAGCTGAAAGCGAAAAACAAAAAAAGTAACGCGCAGGCGAGTATACAACATTCTGACCGCATGTCAGGATATGGCTTTGCCACATATTACGAATGGGAAAAACAAGACACCCCCTTTTTCCGCCTTGACTTGGACACCTCAAGGGAAAAGAAAGATAGGCAGGGCACTGGGGACATGGAGACGCACGATACAGGAAGATCTAAAGGAAGCGGGAAAGGACATGGTTTGAGTTACCCCTACGTGCTTAAGACAGGACAACAGTTGTTGCTGGAGAACCTTTGTTGATGCCCTTTTCCATAGGAAGTACAGAGGGCTGGTGATGATAATGATAATTACGATGTCAGGTCAATGGAAAGCCGGAAAATAGAAAACGCCATACTGTGGTACACCGAAGTATGAGAAATTAGCACATAACGGACACATATGGTCCTGTATTATCCAGCTCACTTTAATACTCCCGTACTGAAAGAAAACAATGATATGAACGAATGTTTGAAATTTGCTGTTTTCTCACACAAATGGGAACTTCTCTTGAAGAACGAGCTTTGATATATGTGGAAGCAGGAAGACTGGCGATCTGGTGGTCACATAATCTGTGAGGTCACAGGTGAAAGAGTGACCAATTAACTTTTCCAAACTAACATTTGCCTCAGATCCCATCTCTTCTTCCTCTTTGTGTGGAGGTTATGGTGCATGGATCTAACTTAAACACATGATAATAAATTACTGCAAATGAAGAATATTATAACAACCTAGCAATAACTACTATAACCTAGCAATAACTACTACAACAACCCAGCAATAGCTACTATAACAACCTAGCAATAACTACTACAACAACCCAGCAATAGCTACTATAACAACCTAGCAATAACCTCACTGGCTGTCACAAATCTAGTCGGCTGTTTCAGTTCTTAAAATTCATTCATTTCTCTTCCTGCTTCATGGCGTCTCGACGCTTTGTCGCTCGTTTATACGTACCAAGACAACAAAGAAGAGTTTGCCCACTCATGCACCAGCGACCTACTATGACAAAAGAAAAACGTTCGCACATTCATTAGCCAACAATCTACTGTGACAACAGAAAAACGTTTGTACATCCGTGCACCAACAATCTACTACGACAACAGAAAAACGTTTGTACATCCATGAACAAACAGTCTAATGTGACAACAGAAAAACGTTTTCATATTCATGCACCAACAACCTACTACGACAATAGAAAAACGTTTGCATATCCATGCACCAACAATCTACTGTGACAACAGAAAAACGTTTGCACATTCATGAGCCAAAAATCTACTATGACAACAGAAAAAAAAACGTTTGCACATTCATGCACCAACATAAAGCTACGACATACGGCCATCAGCCCAGGTACGGTCGGACACACATAAATGATAGCTGACTTGGAGAATGCGCCCTCAGTACACAAACGGAGCGCGCGGTGTTGCTCTAGCATTCTTAGCGTGTTTTCCTAATTTTTTTTTTCAGTTTATCGTTATTAGAAGCTGCAAGAATGTCCCATACATGAGGAGCAAAGACAAACATCTAGGACACCACTCTGAAAGAATATCTACAACTTCTGAATGACTGTCATTTTCTTCAAGCGCCTATAATTCGATCTCAGAAAAAGAAAAATTGCCAAAGAAAGTATCGATATAACGATACTATTATAAAATACTTTGGTTTCTACTTGCTATAAATCTTATATACGTATTTATATACACATGATTATATGCAAAATATACGTATTTTCGCGTGTTTTGAATGTATGTTTCTGCTAGTAGCCATATTTTTCACTTAATTAACTATTTTACTCCCAAATTAATTTCTATGCTCTGTCCCAAAAAAAAAAAAAAAATTGCTGAGAAATTTTGATAAAAAGAAACTGGAAGGAAGGTTTTCTATAATTTAAAAATCTGGTTTGATAGAAATGTGCTGCTTGTAATTTTATTTAGAGTTTACCTAAATGTCGCTCTGAGCATTAATTCAGATAGTTGTGCAAGATCTACCTGTCCCACCTGTGTTGTTTGGTAGTGAGAGAGTTAATGGTACTGGCAGCTCCAGGTAACAATGATAGCAATTACGCCTGCACCTGTGTAATGATGGCGGCCTAGGTTTTAGTGTAAAGCATTAGTGTTCTTTCAACAACAACAACAACAAAAACAACAATAAAAACTAAGTTGTACTGACTGAATCGTCGTTGCAAAAAGGTCCAAGGAGAGGGAGATCAGGCCGGTGCATTGTTCTAGGGCTCGAAGGACCCATTTTGAGTTAGAGCCCAGACAGCTTCAGGACGGGTATGTAGTGGAGAGGGGTACGTAGTGGATAAAAAATGCAGTGACTAGTCAGTAGGGTAAGCAAAGGGAGAAGGGGGAGGGAGAGAGGAGAGTTTTGCACAGGCCTCCACAATTCCTTTCGAAGACTCCAACAGTGCAGTAAATTTTATTACAACGCAAAGAAACAGAAAACATAAAGAAATATACAGTACAAAGAAATAGAAAACATAAAGAAACAGGCAACACAAAGAAACAGAACACACATACACACACAGAGGGTTTCCCTCTCTGATTTTTTTTCTACACCGGATTCTCTAGTTTATTGTCTAGTTTATTCTCTAGTTTATTGTATAGGGAGAACAATAACAGAAGGCACGGCGAACGAGAAACAGACAAAAGGGAGCACCGAACAGCCAATGTGCACAGGCAGCCACTAGCAGTCAAAACACCACACTCAATGAAGAAGACACCCTGGTTAAGACAAGATTTTTTTCTTCCACACTCTGGCTATCATAAGCGCAGGGCTCTGCAAAAAGGCCAGGCCACATGAATTATTGGCTTTATACCAAATGTATAAGGGAGAGTGTGGGGTGGGGAGGGGTGTGAAGACGCCAGTCCGATGGGGCAAATCAACTACCCATAGTACCGCTACTGGCAAGATTCTTCAGCTGCCGTGCGTGGAGCGGTGCTCCTCCCGACCAATGAAGAAAAGTGCAAATGGGGTTGCCGCGCGGCACCACTGCGGAAAAGGTGGTAGAAAGGATAAAGCGAAGCAAACAATCAAATCACGGCACCTCCAGTCTTGAGGTCGGCCACGTCCTGAGTGCAATCATATCGGGTGAAATGCATGAACCGGCTTAACCCAGAGGTTAAGACACTGCTGGCGAGACTCTTCGAATGCCGCGCGTGGAGTGAACCTCCTCCCGGTCAAGGAAGAAAATACGGAAAAGAAATAAAGGTTGCTGTGCGGCGTCGATGTGAAAAGGTGATGGAAAGGATAAAGTGAAATTTAATTGGTGTGCGAGAGCTACACATACCAAGGCGCCTCTGTTGTAGAGGCCGGCCACGTCCGAAATACACCTACACTGGTGAAATATGCCTAAACCGGCACACACCAGGGGTGGAACTTGATGGCTAGACATGTCACAGTACCTCTGCTCTAAAGGTCGGTCACGTCCCAAACACACCCATACTGGGTTAATATGTCTAAACCGGCTCAACCCAGGGGTGGAAGTCACTAGTGTCGAGGATTAATCCTCCTGGACAAAAGCTCCATCCTGGTCACAACTAGGAATGGTAGCGGCCACGACCACAAAATGCTGAAGTCGGAGACACTGGACCAGGGCAGTCTAGATAGGCAACCACCTCTCACCCGGCGGGGATGTATGCGTATCCTAATCGCGCTGAGGTTTTCCAGTGAGAAAGTCCAACTCTGGACTGGATGGGCAACCACCTCTCACCCGGCGGTGATACACGGGTATCTCAAAACACGTCAAGGTTTTCCTGTGAGAAAGTCCAACTCTGGCTTGGGTGGGCTACCACCTCTCACCAACTGATATCCTAACACGTCGAGGTCTTCCGGTGAGAAAGTCCAACTCTAGACTAAACTGGTGCAACGAAAACCACGGTGTCACGCAATCCGCTTCAGAGACCCACCAAGAATACAGGCTAAAGCCTTGCGATACTCTGAACCTCTTGTGGTCCTCTCGGGGATCTCGAGTGGTCCTTTCGGGGACCACACAGGAGACCACGGGACTTAACGAGGACCACAGGCGTAAATTCAGTAGGATCACAGGGCTGTCTTGGTGGTAGAAGCGAATGAAGAAGAAGAAGAAGAACTACCCATAGTTGATATACTAGCGTCAGAGTTAGCGAACCATAGCTGATCAATACCCTGTCTCACCTCTCCGTGGCACCCCCAGTAACAAGCTTAGCATGGCTAACGGGGCAAGGATCGCCATGGTCCCCATGGTTGTGGAGTCTAATAAAGAAGCATAGCACACCCACTGCTTTTTAGCTGTACTCCGCGACTGGAAAAGATAGCTGCCATAACCCCGCTCCCACGCCGATACGATGATGTGCCCCAACATCTTCACAGCATCGGCTGCAGAGAACACCAGCTCGCAGTTACTGGGAGATAGAAGACAAGACCACAAGCATAAATCACGGTCTAAGATCCTAGATAGAAGGTTCCAGCCTATGAGCTGAGTATCATGTGTGTCCCAATGAACATACAACACCGCAGCAGGTAATATATGCAACTGGTATTTGTCTGCGGGCGGAAAATGGACTTAACCGAAACTGAGCAAATATTGATCAAATATTTGTATGGAGGAAGTAATTTTTCTCCAAACATCAGTTTTAAATACTAGCATTGTGCAGGCTATAGCTGTATGATTGATTTGCTTACAGCTGCATATTGGGAAAGACGCCAAACTCTAACTTCGAGTAGAAGAATATTTATTTTTAAACAGATAAAAGTGACAGACAGAATATTGCTCAGTGTACTCTTAATATTAATATATACAACTATATATGTAGTTCACTGTATTGTATAGTGTTCTTTGATCAACATATGTAATCCAGTGCACCACATGCTGCTCTTTGGCCACCCTGTATCCACGAAGTTTGATAAGATTTTGATCCTCGCACATAATAAATTCTGGACTATAATATTTCTTGTCAAAAACTTTATACTGATTAAATGTATCAACGAAGATGGCCAAGAAGTTATTATTACTGCAGTGTAGGTGTCAGGAACATATAAGTGTACTACTACAGTCTTAATATAGGTGTACTACTACAGTCTTAATATAGGTGTACTACTACAGTCTTAATATAGGTGTACTACTACAGTCTTAATATAGGTGTACTACTACAGTCTTAATATAGGTGTACTACTACAGTCTTAATATAGGTGTACTACTACAGTCTTAATATAGGTGTACTACTACAGTCTGGGAGCAATGGACATATAGGTGTATTACTACAGTCTTGGAGCAATGAAAATATAGGTGTACTACTACAGTCTAGGAGCAATGGACATATAGGTGTATTACTACAGTCTAGGAGCAATGGACATATAGGTGTATTACTACAGTCTAGGAGCAATGGACATATAGGTGTATTACTACAGTCTAGGAGCAATGGACATATAGGTGTATTACTACAGTCTAGGAGCAATGGACATATAGGTGTATTACTACAGTCTAGGAGCAATGGACATATAGGTGTATTACTACAGTCTGGGAGCAATGAACATATAGGTGTACTACTACAGTCTGAGAGCAATGAACATACAAGTGTACTACTACAGTCTGGGAGCAATGAACATATAGGTGTACTACTACAGTCTGGAAATCATGCACATACAGGTGTACTACTACAGTCTGGGAGCAATGAACATACAGGTGTACTACTACAGTCTGGGAGCAATGAACATATAGGTGTACTACTACAGTCTGAGAGCAATGAAAATATAGGTGTACTACTACAGTCTGAGAGCAATGAAAATATAGGTGTACTACTACAGTCTGAGAGCAATGAAAATATAGGTGTACTACTACAGTCTGAGAGCAATGAAAATATAGGTGTACTACTACAGTCTGAGAGCAATGAAAATATAGGTGTACTACTACAGTCTGGAAATCATGCACATATATGTGTACTACTACAGTCTGGGAGCAATGAACATACAGGTGTACTACTACAGTCTGGGAGCAATGAACATACAGGTGTACTACTACAGTCTGGGAGCAATGAACATATAGGTGTACTACTACAGTCTGAGAGCAATGAAAATATAGGTGTACTACTACAGTCTGAGAGCAATGAAAATATAGGTGTACTACTACAGTCTGAGAGCAATGAAAATATAGGTGTACTACTACAGTCTGAGAGCAATGAAAATATAGGTGTACTACTACAGTCTGGAAATCATGCACATATATGTGTACTACTACAGTCTGGGAGCAATGAACATACAGGTGTACTACTACAGTCTGGGAGCAATGAACATACAAGTGTACTACTACAGTCTGGGAGCAATGAACATATAAGTGTACTACTATAGTCTGGGAGCAATGAACATATAAGTGTACTACTACAGCCTGGGAGCAATGAACATACAAGTGTACTACTACAGTCTGGGAGCCATGAACATATAGGTGTACTACTACAGTCTGGGAGCAATGAACATATAGGTGTTCTACTACAGTCTGGAAACTAGGCTTTCGCGTTTGATCTTATTTTCTGAAAATGTTTTTCTCTGGATTTGCGTGCTCTGTTCTTTACTTTGAGCTTGGCTGACAAAACATGGGAAACATAAATGGGAAGAAACGGGGGTGGGGGTGTAGACAGAGGTAGAATATAACCAACAGCCTGGCAATATCTCTCTCTCTCTCTCTCTCTCTCTCTCTCTGAACCTTAAGTGCCCAGGGCACATGGGGCTTCCGCAAGGGTTTTCCACAAATGCCTGTCCTTCGCCTTTTTTTCTGCTCCTGCCCAGGTGAGCCCTCTATTGCTCAACATCCTTTCTGTTGTTCTTCTCCATGTCTCTTTTGGTCTACCCTTACTTCTGCTCCCCTGTGGTGTCCATCTTAGTGCTATTTTCGGTAGTGAGTTGTCAGTCATTCGGAGCACATGTCCCAACCATCGCCAGCGTCTTTCTTCAATAATTGTTGTCAGTGGTTTCATCTGCATTTCTGCTAATAAGATGTTATTTCTTATGGTGTTTGGCCAAAATATTTTTCTAATTCTTCGTAAACATTTAGTCTGGAAAGAATTCAACTTGTTTTCTATGGTTTAGGTGATTTTCCAGCATTCACTTCCATAGAGTAGTACACTTAGAACATTACTCTTAAATATCCTGATTTTCATATTTATGCTTAGTTTTTTTTTATTTCCATATATTCTGCAGCATTGCAAAAGCCTGGTTTGCTCTAGTAAGTCTGCTGTTGATGTCCTCTGTGCTGTCTCCATTTTCTACTACTCTGCTACCAATGTATACAAATTCGTTGACCTCCTCCACTAACTTGCTATCTACTCTGAGTACATTTCTGTTGTTCACATTTTGCTTCATTAACTTTGTCTTTCCTACGTTGATCTTTAGTCCTATGTTGTTTGCATTCTGAGTTAGCTTGTTTATTTTATCTTGCATATCTTTGTGACTGCTTGGCAATATAGCGCGATTGAAAATCAGCAAACTGAGCTGATGGAGTACATCAAAGATCACGATATTACGAGAAGCACCATCACATACCTCAAAATAGAGATCAAAGAAGAAGCAAATGCATATATTTCAGCGGACATTTTTTAAATCTGAGCTTCTTTTTTTTTTTTTTGTACAGCTATCCAACATCTTTTTTACGCCTAAACAATCTTATTGTAAAAGATGACAGGAAAATATATTTTGCTTTCAATGAACGACTTAACAACATGCAGTAGATTGCTGTGCTAGCCTCCTAATGAGGTACCAAGTTTTGTATGATCACTACATTCACTTTCAAACTTGACCCATTGACTTGTTCCCCCAGTCCATGTTCTGCTGTAAGAAGAGAGTCATAAGGCAGACACGCACATGTGCTTCCCATGGGACGTTCTTGCTGTATAAGGAAACTATGTAAATATGTGTCTTACATCGTTGGTCTCCGACGCTTTCGGCTCTCCCACGTAAGACACTTTCTCACCCTTGTCCTCTATAAAGATATGGTCCTGCATAAAAATATACGAATGTTTGCTGTCACTGTGGACCGGAATGTGCAACCAACACTGGAAAAAAAAACAGTGGATGAAAAACGAGCGAACACGCTTTATATTTTTAAAGTGCGAAGACCTCGGAATAATCCGTTTTATCTCCTTTCTTAAATTTGCAGCGAAAGAAAGTCAAAATCCACCGTCGGCTTGCTAGGCCCGTCGCGGCTTCACCATAGTCCCTTTAACCAGTCGTTTTCAGGGAGACCAGGGTTGTCCTTCATATTAAAACATGCTGTCACATCATACTTCACCCAACCCAGCAAATCTCCTACTTGACAGCTGCCGCGACGGTAAGCTAAGAAATGATGGTATAAGACAGATGGTAGGAACTACACCATAACTGCGATACATAGATAAATAAAAAAATTAAATGGTAAAAAAATTAAATGGTGTAGCCAATTAATGAAAGTGACGCATATACAGTCAGCTGCCAGGGTCTTCGACCAAAGATCTACAGGACACAGATCAAGAGGAAGACCCTGGAAAATATGGACAGATGGGAGTTATAGAAATACTCACGAATTACAGCATGAACAACACTGCGAGCACTCACAAGGCAAGAAAACGTCAACTGCATCTCCCCTGGCACCTCACGGTACACGAAGATAAAGTCAAGTCAAGTCAAGAATAAAGTAAAGTAAAGTAGAGTAAGAAGAATTCAGAGTCCCGTCTGAACTTCAGCCGTTGATCTCTCAATTTTCATTCCTATTATGGAAGATGTTATTTTCCATAAGATTACACGAGGATTTAGCTAACTGGTTGCTTTTACTTTGCTAGACTGTATCTCAAGTCCCAACATAACAACATATGTGACTCAGACCCAATTCCAAGATGTCGGCTCATACTCCAAGACAGAGTAGTACCTAACATGTGATGTAATTCATATTCCATGAAAGAATAGAACCTGAAATTTGACGCAGACCAGTTTCACAAAACAGACTAGTACCTAACATGTGATGTAGTTCATATTCCAAGAAAGAACAGAACCTGAAATTTGAAGCAGACCAGTATCACCAGACAGAGTAGTACCTAACATGTGATGTAGCTCATATTCCAAGAAAGAATAGAACCTGGAATGTGACGCAGACTAGTATCACAAGACAGAGTAGTACCTAACATGTGATGTAGCTCATATTCCAAGAGAGAATGAAACTGCTGTAGTACAGATACTATACATATTTGACACAGATTCATGCGCCACGAGAGAATGGAACCAGAAATGTGACGCATACTCACATCACAAGATAGACTGGAACAAGATATGTGACGCAAACCCACATCACAAGACAGACTGAAACAAGATATGTGACGCAAACCCACATCACATGACAGATTGGAACAAGATATGTGACGCAAACCCACATCACAAGACAGACTGGAACAATATATGTGACGCAAACCCACATCACAAGACAGACTGGAACAAGATATCTGACGCAAACCCACATCACAAGACAGACTGGAACAAGATATGTGACGCAAACCCACATCACAAGACAGATTGGAACAAAATATCTGACGCAAACCCACATCACAAGACAGACTGGAACAAGATATGTGACGCAAGCCCACATCACAAGACAGACTGGAACAAGATATGTGACGCAAACCCACATCACAAGACAGACTGGAACAAGATATGTGACGCAAACCCACATCACAAGACAGACTGGAACAAGATATGTGACGCAAACCCACATCACAAGACAGACTGGAACAAGATATGTGACGCAAACTCACATCACAAGACAGATTGGAACAAGATACGTGACGCAGACCCATATCACAAGACAGTATAGAACAAGATATATGACGCAGACCCATATCACAAGACAGTATAGAACAAGATACGTGACGCAGACCCATATCACAAGACAGTATAGAACAAGATACGTGACGCAGACCCACCGGGACTATGTGGACTTTGTGAAAAATGATCGGCAGCGGACTTACTGTTTCAGCCAAGCACAAGTTCACACGCGATCAATTTTCTGTGAAAGCTGGCACAAAGAAAGGGGACTCCCCTGAGTACTTCATCCTCGGCAGTTCACAGAATATGTTAAAAGACTTTTAATCCTGTTCAAATTTTAACATGGAATTTGTCCATGTAAGAAGATGTCAATCATTCGTGAAATAGCGCTAAGTGTGTGCTGAGATCAGAACACGGATAAGGAAGGATTTTATCACCGGGAATTTTCTTTTCACCAAAGGTTTTTAATCTTTCGCTGAGGAATGTTTAATCTCAGATGGGAAAATCCAACAGACTGCGAAGGCGGGTTCACTGTGAAAACATCATTATCATCGACATGTCATTATTAAACAAATCGAGGTTTGCTGTATAGTCAGCCAGTCAGTCATTTGCACGTGTCTTGCGGAACTTTGCCTCCCTAACAGCTCTCCTGTA